>JAGMTT010000008.1:2500-1202500 GCA_019721355.1 Aspergillus sp. MEXU 27854 | reverse complement strand
GAATTCACCAGGCTGCAATTCCACGATTCTGTCAAGCTGTGGAGGGGATTCGTCAAATATCGTTTGCCAACATACCGTGCCTGGGCGAAGAAGAACCCTTCCGCCGAGCAGACTATCGTGGACGCCAACTTTTCATGGTTCGGCACTGATGCCAGTAGTGCTCTTGCCCAAGTAGCCTACGGTGATATTGGGGACGATCCTCAGGAGGAGACCTTCGTTAGTACCAAGGATGTGGAAAGGCTGTTGGAATTTCAAATTGGAGAAATGCAGAGTATGTAAGATCCGTGCTAACAAGCTGGCATCCCTGACACATACAGGACTTGGTGGAAGAGTTCCAGATGACATGAAAACACGGCTGCAGCAAATCATCATGTCAGGCGTGACGCTTCCTAATCTGGTACATTATCTCAGGTACATCTCTTTCCAATCGTTCCGCCTGAACAGCTCAGATGCTTATCCCTACAGGTTTCTAGATGCGTGGAGGGCCGGGGACTATCCCTCGTCCTTCGACAACCTCCATCGCTATTTTGACTATACAATGCATAGTCGCGATCGAAGCTCCTATCAATACGCCCTACTCAACCTCGCCATCCTCCAGGCTGATTTTGGATGTTATGGAGAGGCCGTCTCGGCTATGCAGGAAGCTGTTTCCATTGCGCGCGAATCCCATGACCTGAACTGTCTCAACTTTTGCATGAGCTGGCTATATCATTTCGGGAAAGCATTTCCGGAACACATGAGAGATGTAGAGAATACGGGCATGCTCGGTAATGAGAAAGAGGGCCTGGCTTTCCTCAAAGCAAAAGCGAAAGAAACAGAAATGTGGAGTCTTCTGAGCACGACGTTGCTAAGTGAGGCGAAGCTGGAGCTGCAAAATGTACATGAACTTGCCCTCCCTCCAAGTTCCCTACTAACTAGTCACAGGGCGAAAGTCTGGCTTCTTCAATGGAGAATGTCGTCCGGGCATCACATCTGAACATCACCAAAAACCTTCTTAATTCGATGGGTCCACAGCTCCTCTTACAAACTGCGCTTTATGCCAGGATTGGTATGCTTCCCAGAATGCAAGGCTTATTTACCATAGCTAACCAGTACAGGGATATCACACCTTTCGTGGCTAAGCAGCGAGATCTTCCGAGAATGCTATGGAAGCCGCGCGCCGTTCGAGGATTATTTAAAAAGCACTTTCCGTAGTTGCCAACTGGTAAGAAGCATGCACATTCTCCCAATCGCCGCTAACGATCCAAAGCTTGCCCAACAAGGTCGCTACAAAGAAGTCTCGGCTCGGATGAACGAGATCCCACCAGAAAAACTCAGGTCCTTGAAGGCCAACCAATACTGGACCATCTTTTCCGGCATGTTGAAACTGAAGCGACAAATTTATCAGTATGTGTTTCTACTCCATCGTCGACACTTCGAGTCTGACCATCCCAGGGATGACAAAGTAGCAGCAGACTACCTCTTCTCACAGCTTGAATCGATCCAGCTACCAGACAATGAGATATCCCTTCATCTGTCCTTCCTTTCCGTGGAATACATGATCCGACAGGGGAATTACAGTCGCGCCCTAGATACCGTCGAGAAAACCGCCCAATCCCTCCACCATGACAATTTCGACATTCTCTCTCAAGTGAAACTCCTTTGTCTCAAAGCGCGCATCCTGGAGAAGACAGGTCAGCCGCAACGTGGCTTTTCGCTGGCTATGAGGGCTGCTAGCATTGCGCATCGCTCGAGACTTCTTCCTGGACTATGGGAAGCTATCTGCGTCTTGTCCTCGGTGTTACTCAGCCTTCGGGAATTTGAGGCGGTGGAACAGTTGATCGAAAGCATCATGCCCCAGGTATTGGAATCAAACGATTGCGACTTGACAGCACGGTCGTACTCTTTACTTGTGGACGCAAACATGGGTATCGCAGGCAAGCTCTCGGATCAGAGCCGAGGACAGAATGCGTCAGCAAAGAAAGAGTATATGAACCGT
Organism: Aspergillus sp. MEXU 27854; assembly: GCA_019721355.1. Lineage (NCBI taxonomy): Eukaryota > Fungi > Ascomycota > Eurotiomycetes > Eurotiales > Aspergillaceae > Aspergillus > Aspergillus sp. MEXU 27854. Next base: position 1,200,522 of record JAGMTT010000008.1, on the reverse strand, counting down.
GCCCTGGAATATCTGGATTGTGCGTACGATCAATACGAGGAGATTGAGGATATTAAGGGCCAGTGCGAAATGATGGCAAAGAAAGCAACAGTCATGCATCTCACTGGTGACTTGGTTCTGGCAAATGATTATGCGGCGAAGTATCTGGATTTGAAGAAGCTTGGGGGCTCAGACGCATAACAGAATACGTCCGGGTATCTTGCTAATCACCCATACTCCAAAGACACAATTGGCGCCAGCTGTCCGAGATTCAAGGTCTACTAAAGCATACGTTGAAATAGTTCGAACAACTGAACTTCACTTGATTTTCTGGCAAACAAATGAAAGTCAATGGTAGCATAGTGACAAGCTCTCAATCATCAAATCACCCACAGCATCTCTATCCCCGTGGTCGCAGTAAATATACATGGCCCTCAAATTTGTAACAGCCAACAGGAGGAAGTTACCCAGGCGGAATCCTTCGCGAAGGATTTAGGTGGCCTTGTCCTTGTTGTGGTAGTTGACATCGGAGTTCCAGCTATAGAAATGTTAGCAAGGTATGGTCTTTGATCTAGCTTGGGACAATCGACGGGTCGCATCTATGGATAGTCGGATCGAGGGAAAACTCACAAGATGGTCTGGGTACGGTATTAGCACAGGTCAAGAAATTTGAAGCGCAAGGGTTCAAGGATAACACTTACCTTGTCACCATCACCCCAGGGGAAGTTCTTCACACGGATGTTCTGGTAGGGGTACTCCGTGCGCTCCTCAAGAGGGGGCATGTGCTCCCAGTGCTCCCAGTGCTCTTCCCAGAGGTTGTAGGCATTGACGGAGCCAAGAATAAGGCAAGGGATGACAGCGCTGGATTTGTTGGTTAGACCAGATGCGACGACCCGAGAGACCAACGCAGGTTATGAAACGTACAAGATGGAGAGCTTCTTCCAGAGATCTAGAGCCATTGTGTCAGTACGACCGTATGAAACCATGCAAGACTTCACGAGTGTGAATTTGAAAGACCAATTGGGGTACACATACCGCTGGTGGAAGCAGCATGGTGCTTCACGTTAGCTCTCTCGCGGTTGAACGCATTGTCGACGGCCCAGGACGGCATCTTAGCGTCAGTGCTGTTCAGGCGACGCTGGACGGCAGAGCGCACCGGAGTGGCACGCAGCTGCTGAGCAGAGCGCTGAGAGAGACGGAGGAGGTTGCGCTGAGGGAACATGGTGGTGGGCAGAGGGCGTATCTCGTTCGGCGTCGAGAGTGCTGGAAGTGGGATTCTCCACGGGACGTCGGGCCTTCCGGGTTGAGGAGGTTTAACAGCCCCGTGATTCGTCTTCGGCCATCGTGCGCATTATGTCAGCATCGCGTGATGTCACGGCCCGCGGGTCACGTGGTCTCTATGGAACATCAACTCCCCACGCCAGTCACCTCAGCTGTTTACATCGTTCCCCTTGATCCAATTTTGGATATTGCAGAATCAGCTGAAATTCCTCCTCCTATACACACCAAGACATGTACATCACTCCCCCGTTCTCATAGCCGGGATGGGGTTTCGTATCACAACATGGAACGGTAAGCCCGTCATGATCCCAGTATATCAACAGGACTAATGGCCCATCAGTCAATGGAATTCGGTATATATCCCGTAATGGAATTACATTAGTCTTTTCTAACTTACATAGGAATCCTTTCTCGTATGAACCATGGCGAGGGAACCGTACTTTCCAGGTAAACCAAACCCCACCCACCACCTATGAACATGTAGCAACTAACCCGACGGAATCCTCAAGGCCATGTTCGAGATATTAGAGGCCGATATCATTGTCTTCCAAGAGACCAAGATCCAGCGGAAAGACCTCCGAGATGACATGGTCCTAGTCCCAGGCTGGGATTGCTACTTTAGTCTCCCTAGGGTCAAGAAAGGTTTGTAGCAATTGAGCTCACTACTTCTAGATTCAACAAATTCTTAATATGTACAGGCTATTCTGGGGTTGTTATCTACACCCGCAATGCAACATGTGCCCCGATTCGTGCTGAGGAGGGTCTCACTGGAGTACTCTGCCCTCCAAATTCATCCATCCCCTTTCGGGATCTACCTGAAGACCAGCAAATCGGTGGCTATCCGACAATCGAGCAACTGACTCGACTCGAGATCGACGCAGCCACCCTTGACTCCGAGGGTAGATGTGTCATATTGGAGTTTCCGGCGTTTGTCCTGCTGGGGCTATATTGCCCTGCGAACCGGGATGAGAGCCGCGACTCTTTCCGCCAAAATTTTCTTGACCTAATGGATACTCGGGTTCGAAATCTAGTCGCCATGGGAAAGCGAGTCGTTGTTACGGGTGACCTCAACATATCGCCAAGGGAGATTGATCAAGCACCTGCGGCAGAAGCCATTCGAAAAAGCACATTAACTGAAGATGACTTTGTGTCAACGCCAGTGCGGCGCTTATTCAACCAGCTCTTGTTTGAAGGAAAGGTGATAGGTCAGCGTGATGAGGGGCGAGAGCGTCCCGTACTGCATGATATTTGTCGGATCTTCCACCCTGATCGAAAAGGAATGTACACCTGCTGGGAACAACGGATCAACGCGCGCCCTGGTAATTACGGCTCGAGGATAGACCACGTACTTTGCAGTTTGGACATGCGAGATTGGATGTGTGACGCAAACATTCAAGAGGGCCTGATGGTAAGTCTGGCTGTCCCTTCGTGGTTTCACGGCTAATAGACGGTCAGGGATCGGATCACTGCCCGGTATATGCTACTTTCAAGGATTCCGTGCCATTCGATGGAAAAGTCGTCAACATTCGAGACATCATGAATCCCCCCGGCGTGTTCGTGGATGGCGAACGCAAACAAGAATACACAACAAAACTGATTCTACCTACTTCTGGGCGTTTGATACCGGAATTTGACAAGCGGAGAAGTATCAAAGATATGTTTTCTCGCAAACCCTCCGCCACGGTCACAAAACAGAGCACTGTTACGACTGAATCATCTCCATCTGGGCCAGCAGAGGCTGATCCAGGCACTGCCGGCCCTTTAGAGGACAAGGCTACCCCCAACACAAATCCCAGCGGTCCCCAAGCTGCTAAGGGAGCTGCTCGCAAAAGGTCGCAAAGGAATGAACCTATCCCTCCCGTTAAACGCTCCAAATCAACTCCCACCCCAACACAAGCGGCCCTCGGTGGGCAAAAGACTCTCAAAGGATTTTTTAAGCCCAAGGGAGCTCTCACTGAACAAGCCGAAGAGATGCCTAATTCAGGGTCAGATTCTCCCGGCATGCCGGATCCATTGCCGAAGGCTCCATCGGAGTCGGTACCCGATAAATTTGAGGATGCACAGTCCACGAACACAGCCGATGACGCTGACAGTCCACGCAAAACCCAATCTCAAGGCCCTTCATTGCAAGCAAACGAAACGGTCATCGATCCAATTGTGAGCAAGGAGGATTGGTCAAAGCTGTTTACCAAGAAGCCTGCGCCCAAATGCGAAGGCCACCAGGAACCATGCATCAGCTTGACGACGAAGAAACCGGGAATTAATTGCGGGCGAGCCTTTTGGATCTGTCCCAGGCCTCTAGGACCCAGTGGGAACAAAGAGAAAGGAACTCAATGGCGTTGTTCCACATTCATATGGGCCAGTGATCGGAACTCTCGGACTGAATGATTTGGATTAGTGCGATTCTATTACGGATGATACCCCTTCGTTGCAATGTATTGTTCATGCAAAAACCATAAGGACTCAACATATTTTAGAGGACATTTTCTTGTTCTGTACTGCCAGCTCATGGCAATCTCAGTTGGCTACCTAGTTTGCTTATCGTCCATGATAATCACAATGCTTGCAGAACCATTGAATGCCTTGCCAACAGGCCGTTTCAGTCCCGTGATGACTACTGCGCAGAATAGTCCAATAATTTGTATCTACGGAGCGTTAAAGTGCGGCTGATGTCACAGACTGTATCGATAGACACCATTTGTATATGTACATACGAATGTCCGCTCAGCCAGACTATTATCGTAAATTTGACTGAGTTGATTTTCTGTATTATCTTCTATCTTCAGCTCAGAAGCGTGTCTTCAAGCCCAGGGGTTCCAGGAGTTGCAGTAGGTTCACCAAGTATAGATTAGACAGGGAGCAAGAAAGAATTTATGCCTACTTGATACGCCAGTCACTCAGAAAGATGAGACCTATGGAACAACATGTAGTATGTGTACATCGAATCGAATGGTATCTCGAGTATAGAAACAGATAAGAAGAACAAAGAAAAGGCGTGCCGAATTGTCAGCGAAGAAGAAGAAGAGGAAGAAGAAGAAGAAGAGCAAAGACAGGGAATAGATGGAAGGATGAAATGTCCAGTCAAAAGCAATCGGAAATGAATTCAGAAAACTCAAAAGAGTCACCAACAGGAATATCCGGGTAGCTGAACTGCTGGTACATCGCTGTCTGACTGTGATCATTCTGGACCTGCTGGAGCAAGTTGTCAAAAGCTTCGGGATCAAAGTCGAGATTCTTTTCATGGACGCTGCTAGGGCTGAACACTCCGATGGCATCAACCCCCATGGGGATGTCCGGATACATGACGGGGGTGGCTGCGTTCGAAGGGCCGTTGGTCGAAGGAGATAATTCGAGATTTCTGGTGAGTTTCAACTGTTGACGAGACGAAGCCCGGCGCTTCTTCTCGGACGGCTTTCGAGGCGAATAGTGGTAGTCGGGATGGTCTTCGGCATGTTTCTTCTTGAGCTCTTCAGCCAAGTTGCGGAAGTGCAGCTTGGTTTCGTCACCCTCGGATTTCCATTGTTTGCCCGGAATGATCGCTGTAGCCGCCGGCTTCCAAAAGCATATCAAACAAGACTGAATGCATTATTGTTCCATGATCTGACAATGCTGGTGGACGTACATCACGTATTGTTTGGATCTCCACAATCTAAATTGCGCGAGGTGAAAATGGACAGTGGGAGCTTCGCCATCCAATCTAAATTTATAACGTATTGTTCCCGGGGAACAATCGAAGAAGCCCATTGCATTAACGTCATGTATACAATTAGAAGGACGATCCCTCATAATCCGCCAATAATACATACAGGTTCAGGTCTCTTGAACGACAAATCCCTCAATAGTCTGCCTATGAATGTGATGTCCGAACTTTCAGTGAAGAATATGGCATTTCTTTGTCTTACCAGCCTCTCGCACAAGCAACCTGGAACATTGATCCAACCTTTGTTTCTGTCGAAGGACTAACACTGGGAGGACCTTGTCTTCGCCCCCTACTTCTTTTTCTTCATTCTCTTCTTCCTTCATCTCCAAGTCCTTTCTGGTCCACCTCCCAAGACAACGTCAACGTCTACATTCTCATCTAACTTCTTCATTTGCCTTGACTCTACAAGTACCTCTCGTTCATATAACTTTGGAGAGCAATCGATCGAGTTCTCAATCATCATGGAGACCGAAATCTCTCCTTTGCAGCGTGCCTTCAACTCGTTTCTCTTGACCATGCCTACAAAAGAGCTCGAAGAGTTACTCAAGTACCTTCAGGACGCCAGAGCTCAGGAGAACGGCGACGACGATCACCCCCACGAAGTTATCCAAGCCCCTACCGAGACCCGCCTTGACAATAGACGTATTCCTGCGGTTTCATCACGCTCTAACGGGCGGTCTTCAGCTTCACGAGGTAGACACGTCCAGGATGCGAAGAAAAGGCCGTTGAATAGTTTCATCGCTTTCAGAAGTAAGCTCGTCACACCAGTTCTCTATGAGAGTAACAAAAACTAACCACCGCAGGTTATTACTCTGTCATTTTTCCCGAACTTACCCAAAAGTCGAAGTCGGGGATCCTTCGTTTCCTGTGGCAGAACGACCCCTTCAAAGCCAAATGGGCAATCCTGGCCAAAGCCTATTCTATCGTTCGCGATGACCACGATAGCGATGTATCTTTGGATTCATTTCTTGGTCTGAATTCTGGCTTTATCGGCATCCTTGAACCCACTCGCTATCTTGAGGTCATGGGCTGGGAATTGCAAGTCGACGATCAACAGCAATACACCATGGCTAAGGTTAAAGTGAGCACTGCAAACGACACTGATCTTTCCACCAACTATTCTGTCAATGATATTGTGAAAAATTGCTATGCTGCTGGCTATGTCTCCGAAGGAGACCGCAAGAGAAAGTCCACTCAGGCTGGTAATGCATCTGTCATGGCTTTTGCTGCTCAGCCAACTTTGGTCATCCACGAAAGCAATGGCATTCAGCGTCCTGGCAACCGTGCAATCTTGAAACGGGGCAAGATCCCTGTCAGAGAAATGACTCCAGCCAGCAAAACCGACAGTACGCCTTCTCCAAATCCTGGTGACATGAGCATGATTGTTCGTGATGCCTCACTTGAAGCCAACGAGGTACCTGCTGTCCGCAATTTTCCCCTGCTTCAACAAGATGCAAATGTCGCAAGCGGGTTCGAGAACCTCGATTTCAACTTCAATGGCTTCGAGCTTCCGAACTGGGGTGAAGACCAGGCTCCGTTTTTCCATTATGATCCCTTCCTTCAGACACCTGTGATGCACAATGACCCATTGATGCCAAGTCCCTACGACATGGTTGATATCGAGCGCTATCTTGAGATCTGAAACAAGAGATTGTGAAAAAATTGAAGTTGTCCGCTTTCGCCATGATCTTGACACTTGATACCAACAAGTCACGCAATCGAAAGCGATCGAGCCTGCGAACATTCCCCCTGTACATTACGACCAAACCATGATCCCACTCCCACGAACCGCCCCGATCACCGCACCAAACAGCCGTCCGAACATGGCGACGCCTCAATCCCCTATCGGGAGCCTGCATCAGCGACCTGACGATCGACACGACCGTCGACGAAACGAGCGATTGTCATTTCCCCATGATTTGCATTGGACAAGGATCTGCGATTCCCACTAGCTGCATGTTCTTTTGTTCTCGTCTTTTACCTTCTTCTCCGGCATTGCATTTATTCCCCTTTCAAGAATCCAGATGCTTCTCCTGTTGTTTTCGTCGCGACGACGACAGTATCCGCCTGGAGATGCAGACTCGTCTTGTCGGACACGTGTGTGCATCGAGTGCATGGGCACGGTAGTCATGGCGTGGATGATTTCTTTCTGCGATCTGATCTGATCTGATTTGTTTGTTACTTGGGTGGTTCGGTTCGTTCGTTTTAGACTTTGTACATGGTCCTCGGCGGTGCGTTTGCTTTTCTTTCTTTTCTTTCATTTCATTTCATATTACCGGATTTAATCCCTCGACCGGAGCGCTATTGGTTTGTTCCTGTGGGTTCGCGACAGACTGGGTTGCACGCCGGTCTCGAGAATGAGCATACACATACACCCATGTCTGTGCGGTTTCCTACAGGTTGTTTTTTCTTCTTTGGGCTGGTTGTGACATATCCCAGGATGGGTTGTACCCTAATATTCATAGAACGGCATAAAAACACGAGCATAATCTACGGAGCTGTTGTACGGTGAGGTAGTGGCGATGTAGACTGTTCTTTGTCGTAGACCTCTTCTCCCACTTCTTCCCCATGCATCTCGTCCTCGAGCTACCAACTGAACCGGTGTCAACTCCCTCGACTGATCCAAACTCAACAACAAAGAATGCGACTGCCGCCACAACAAACTGCCCAGAAAAGGAATCCCATGCCCACAGACGTCACGACCGCCCTCGACGCGACGAGCGCGAACAAAGAAACCGGGTGCACGGTCGGGATAAGATTCGACAAGCGGCGAGCGCCAAGTGGATCCGGTGGGACGCGCACCGGGATTCCTGGATGGGCGCAGCAGTCGAGGATCATTACGTACAGAGGGACAAAGAATGGTAGTCTAGGCGGTGGGAGTTCGACCGCGGGGTCTGCAGGAACGGTGATCTTCCTGGTGGGTGGGTGATCTGTCGCGTTGAGATATTCGACATGTTCATTTGACGCTGCTGCGATAGAAGGACGGCTTGTGTATCAGGAAAGGAGAAATGAATACAGGTCAAGCTAACTGGCCAGATGAAGATATCAGGAAACAAGAAAGGAAAATTGACAAAAGCACCATCCACGAGAGATCCCCCCACCATCTGCGTCCTCGCTTGTACATCGCCCAGTATCCAACGTTGTTCCTGCGTCGGCGCGCTTTTCTTGACATTCGCTCTAGTCTTCCTGGTAGGAGATCTTGCGCATTTCGCCAAGGCGTTGCCGGGCCCGCGCAAGGCTGTTCTCGAGTTGGAGGATCTCGACCTATACACGACATCCGACCGTCAGCATTGCACAAAGATCCCGCTCCACAAAATTGGTAATTGTACCATGACACTTTGGGGGAGGGAAAGGGGAGTGGAGGGAGAAGTGGCTTACCTGTTGCTCCATCTCGCGGACCTTGAACTCGTGCGAGCTGAGCTTCGCATAGTCGACTTTCTCGCCCTCGTCCTGGTTCCGCTCAGAGATGATATCCTGCACTTGACGCACCAGCGCGCGACACGCGGCGCCGACCGCCTTGCTGGCCGTCTCCAGGCGATCCTGCGTCTTGCTCATGAACGAGGCCTTGACGCGACTGGCGGCAACAAGCTGCGCCGTGCTGGCCGCCACATCGTTACTGGCCACGATGAGCTGCTCGGGCGAGTTGCGGCCGGAGATCACACCGTCAGCCGTCTCGATTAGTGTGTTGGTGGAGGAGGCGACGGCCTTGGCGGCCGAGATCAGACCCTCGGTCCAGCGGTTGTTCTTCTTGTAGAACGCGGTGCGCGACGAGCTACCGCGGCCTTCGCGGACAATCTCCTGCTGCGAGGCGGTGGCCGCCTTGATCAGCTCGGCGATCGCGGTGGTCACGGCGATGGCCGCTTCGAGAATCACATCGTTGATGCGCAGTTCGTACGTCGAGAATCCCTCGCGAGGCTTCGTCTTGAGCTTGGCCAGGCGCTGCGCGGCGGCGTCGATCGCGTCAGCCGCCTTGTTCAGCTCCTGGTCGACCAAGTCGCCCAGATCGCCGTTGGTGGCGAGCTTGGTGTTCTTGGGTGCGAACGCGTCGACCAGCTTGGAGAGCGACTGGAGGTCGCGCTGCACCTCGAGGTTGTTGTTGATGACCACATCAGTCTTCTGCAGCGGTTCGAGGCCCTCGAGACGGAACGACTGCAGGCCGCGGAAGAAGCGCACGGTGGCTTGGGCGGACTTGCGCGCCGCATTGGTGATCTGGTCCGCGTTCTTCTCGTCGTTGGCAAGCCGCGTCAATCCCTTGGTGTTGCTGAGGACGTCCGCGATGGACCCGGAGAAGATGGAAACCGTGCGAATGATCTCGGCGTGGGTGCTGTTGGGTCCGTCGGCGATGAAGTTGTTGAAGGCAGTGGAGAACTCGGTCGCAGAGGCCGAGGCCTTTTCGATCTGCGAGAGGACATAGGGAGGGGAGGCGTTCTGGTTACCGGCCTGCATGGTCGAGTCCAGCTCGTAGAGAGCGTCGTCCACGCGCTGCACACCGGTCTGCAGCACAGAGTCGATGATGTCGTTGATCTTGGCCACGGTGCTGTGCAGAACAGTGTCAATCTGCGAATCCAGCGCATTGTCGACATCGCCTTGGTTCTGTCTTGGGTCAGCCTACGGTCATCATGTCCCAAAGCTTCATCACGTACCAATTTGAGTTCTTCCAGCTCCATAAGAGCCTGCTCCATTCCAGACTTGTATACCTCAATCTCCTCGTCCTTTTCGCGGAGAGCGACGTCGAGATCGCCCTGGCGTTCGTTGTTCCGACTCGCGACTTCGTCAAGAGCGCGCGTTTTGTTCTAGACAGGTCAGTAGCTGCGTCTTCACATCGACTCGACAGGAGACTTACGCGAAGCGCCTCTTCCAGGTCCGCCATCTCTCGGTTGTACTTGGACAACAGGGTCGAAATCTCCGTGCCCTTGGAGCGCTCGGCATTCTCAGCCCGCTCAATAGCAAACCGGAGCTCCCGCTTGACCTTCTCCAGCTCCTCCTTGTTATTCCCGGAGAGGCGGTCTCGCTCGTGCAGGGCGCGGTCCCGCTCGCGGATCATATCGGCCAGCTCGAGGTTCTTCGTCTTGAGCTCGCGCTCGAGCTTCTCGCGACGGTCGATGGCCTCCTGCGCAGATGCGGCCTTGAGCTTGAGACTCTTGGTCGTCTGCAGCAGATCCAGGTGCTCCTGACGCAGTTGCGAGTACAGCTTGGCCAGGGCCTCGTACTTGGTCCGCCACGTGTTGACCTGCTCCTGCAGCGACCGGATCTGGTCGTCACGCGAGGCGTTCTGCTGGTTCATGTTTGCCGCCAGCTGGTTCATCTGGTCCTCCAAGTCCTTGACGCGGCGGTCATATTGCTGCAGCATGAGCTGGTCACGCTCGTACTGGGCGCGCGCGTTCAGGTTCTCTCGTTCCAGCTCGGCCAACCGACCCTGGGTCTGGGTCTGGTACTGCTCGCGCATGAGCTGCTCCTGGGCGAGGCGTTGCTGCTCAGCCTGCAGACGCTGCTGTTCCTCAAAGTCGTGCTGGGCCTGCTGTTGTGCAAGAATCTGCTGTCGCTGTTGTTCCTCCCATTGCTGCTGCAGCCGGCGCTGCTCCGCCTCGAACTCCTCCTGTTGACGCTTCGCTTCGGTGGTCCAGAACTCGTTGATGGGTTCCGGTTCGGCGGGGGCCGGAGTGGACTTCGGGGGCGGAGACGGTTCGTGCTCGACCTCCTTCGCGGGGCGTCTCGGCAGCGCGGGACGCTCTTCGTCTTCGCCGAGAAGGTTCGGCGGGTCCTGGGGGAGCTTCGGGATGGTGATGAGACTGGTCAGGTAGCGCAGGTTCGAGCATTCGTAGTAGAAGCGGACGAGTCGGTAATGCTGGGCGTCGTACCGGCCGCGGAGGGGCTCCAGTGCGTCCGCATCACCCGTCGCTGTAGACCGTCAGTCATTCCGTAGTTTGTAGTGGCTGTTTCGCGAGCTCCTTACTCGTATGCATGGCGCGCAGCATGCTCGTGACGAACTTGTAAATTCCATAGCTTTCCGTGACGAGGGGGACGAGCGCAGAAATCCGACACTCGTTGTTCGTTCCGGACTGGAAGTGCGAGAAAATGAGCTTCTGGAAGGCATCGATCTGGTCCTGCAGGGTCATGAGGTCGGTGATTGTCTCGTAGCTATCCACCGTCAGCACAGAAACCTCCCCCACAAGCATTGGCAGCGAACGCACCCCTCATTCGGATCATTGATCGTCTTCAAGCTGATGTACTCCTCGTACTCGAACAGCCCTGCAGCCACTATTAATAAACCCTGACGCAGTATCTCGAGCCTGTTGAAACCCACCATTGAACTCGGGATGATTCCGATGGAATGCCAGCTTGGACTCGAGGAAGAAGACATATTCGCGGATCAGCGGACCGTATCCTACAGCCGTCAGCACCGAACCCCCCCAACCAAGTAGCTTACTGCTTTCGCATACCTCTGAGCCCCTCACCACCAACACCGCGCATCAAACTATCGATCCAATTGGTGTGCTGCTGCGCCTCGCGGATAACGACCGGATGGCCCTCCTGCAGGACCTTGTGTATCGTGATGAGCGCCTTGAACGTCTGGACCTCGTCGGCGAGGACAGGCTGGCTACAGGCCCACCGTCAGCGCTTTCCTAACACCAACATGACCATCCTCCATAGAACCGGGTATTGGGATACGCACACTTTCATTCCGGCCCAGAAGGCGGCGGAGGACTTGTGGTCCCACGTGTAGACGATGCAGCTGCGGACATGTTTCCCTAAAGGCCGGACGACGGATCAGCGGAGGCGCGCGACGAGCAACGACAGCCGGAGGGGTAAGAAGTTGAAAGCGACGTGTCTTACGTTTGGGAGCAGTCTCCTCTGCAATTGCGGACGTGTCATGGTTAGCGAAGCTCTGCCGATGGGTCGGGGTGATTATCTCGTTGGGCAACTAACCGATGCTGGTGGCTTTGCGAATGTTGATCGCGAGATCTGCTTCCGTGCTGTTAAGGGTCAATGTCAGTAATTCTCGACTCTTTGTGTATAGCAGCCACGCGAGAACCTACCGACTCATCTTGACGGGTGTCGTCGAGGGTCAGGGGAGAGCAGACGATGTACCGCGGGAGCCGGTGGGCCCGAGTCGAATGCGGACGGCGCAACGCACGGGAGCGAAGGAAGTGGCGCTGACGGAAGAAAGGACCAGGGAGAATGAAAGGGACGAACGAAGAGGGAGGGAACGAGAGACGGTGAGTATGGGGAGAATGTGGAGAGAGAGAAAGGGGAGAGAAATTAGGAGCCGTCGAGAGAGGGTCCCGTTGCGATGTTGAATGACGTTTGGTGGCAGCGTGGCCCAAGTCTTGGCGCCCGCACTGCGTCGTCACCTCCTGAGTGAGTGAGCATGCGATCTATGTAGATGCCTAGAGATATCTACTCCCATTCATTCAAGCATCTACTAAATGTACAAAGAGCCATACATCACAGTCGACAGCCGACCAGCCCAAACGCCCAATAAAATTCAGGGTATACCGAGATACAGTCATGGTATGAAAGAAGTAAGAAATCACTCAGAGTGACCAGCTGATACATCTAGAAGATTGGCCAACCCAGAATCAAATGCCATCTGCAAAAGCCAGAGACATCTAAATCGGATTATGCAGTTCTGTCCTTCACGGAATAATGCCGTCGGTGGCCGACAAAATCTCCATGCCGTGTTTGGACAAATCAAACCCCTGGGACCTGGGTTCCTGACCAGGGGTCTTCTCATCGTGCTCACTGCCGCTGCTCTTGCTCGACTGGTTGCCACTCGTCTCTGACAGATGAGAGACCGGTCTTTCTATCGATTCTGGCAATGTATCATCCGGAGCAACGTCGACAACCGGACTGTTGGGCACCGAATCAGGGGGCGCCTCTACCACGAGTAACTCTTCCTGATGCCCCCCTGAATCCTCCGAGCTGGAGGTCGGCTTTCTCCGCGGCATTGGTTGCTTGGTGCCAGTAGGCTTATGCTCCTCAGATCTCGAAGACGTCGGCCGGGAGGCAGGAACAGGTTTTCGTTTCACGTTGGGCCCAGTATTCCTCCTGAATTTCTCAGGGTATGGCAAGGGGGTCCCGGGGGGAGGCAGCGGATGACCGCGCCCGATGGGCTCCTCGGGGGTTCCTGCAGGACGAGACGCATCCGAACCAGTGCTTTGGTCTCCTTTACCAAACACGTTCCAGCCCCATTTCTTCGCCGCAGACGTCGCCGAGTTGAGTGTCAGAGAAACCTGGGACTTTGTGTTGCTGTACTCGGATGAGGAGGTGATGGACCGGGTGAAGTCCTCAAACGTAGTGCGTCTCCGAGCGCGATCGATAGTGCTCACGGAGGTAGTGGAACTGTTGGCACCGCTATGTCGGTAGTTGAGAGACGAGTCACTCGCTTGATGTACCGAAGGGGGGCGCGTAGGAAGGCCATTGCTGAACTCTCCAACGCTCTCGATTGATTCAGTAATAGAAGGCTCTCGACTTCGAGACGCACCGTCCGAGGTAAGAGGGCTTTCCACCGGAGGGGAACCACCTGGGGTCTTATTCGGAGAGCCGGGGGGAGAGCGGCTGGATATCTCGATCATCGCACTCGTCGCACTGCTTTTCTCCTCGCTCTTTCGCTCATACACAACCTTGTCAACGTTCACATTGTCTGCAGTCACCACAGGGCCAGCGACGTTGGCAAAAGTTTTGGACCGGATGGCGCGCGGTGGTGAACTACCAAACTTCTCGACACCAGACGACACGCCGCTGGAGTTGCTTCGTTCCAGCTCCCCGAGGGAGCTTTTGGAGCCTTTCCGCGACTTCACACCAGTAGGCAAGGGTTCCGCCAGGGCCGGCGCACTCCGGGTGCGCTCATCATTCACCCTCAGCCCATCAGCAGAGTCCACCTTCGCCCCCTGGGGCTTTGGTTGAGTCTCCGACTCGTCCGGAATGGTCTCTGAGGTAGTGGACTCAGATTTATCGTGCTCCCAGATGCCACCACGGAACCTGTCCGGGAACGTGTCAAGGAAGGGTATATCGTCCCAGAATGGAAGCACCAGACTTTCTGCGACCACTTCACGTATCCGGCTCTCAATCGCACGAAGGATAACTCCGTAGGTAATTTGTTTCGAGCTAACGATCGGTTCGATATCCATCACCATGTTCGGCATGGTCTCAAAGGAGATCCACGCACGGTTGCTAGGAGGGGGCTTGAAGCGGATCAACAGATGGCCCTCGAGTTGTTTCAGGACCACCGCCAGAACAATATCCACTTCTCTCGCCTTGAAGCGCTGTCCCAGATCAATACGCACAGTGGCCGAGATTTCGACCCGGAAGTTGCCCGCATACTGGATATCCGTCTCGACGCAACAGTTGCCATCGACGGTCAGGTCCTTCAACCGAGGGTTGATGATGAAAGGCGCGCCCTCCCCCATGTCGATCTTTTGCAGACCAATTCGACTGATAAAGTTCGGTTTATTGACGCGGGAAATCTTCTTGGTGATCTTTTGGCGAATAAACTCCTCCATCTGCGGCGTGCGGTAGAGGGCCAGGAACAGCCGGCCCAAGACGGCGTTGATCCACCGCGTCTGCAACTGCTCCTCTGACGAATGTAGGCGCTGGACGAGGGTAATGATATGTTTGACGTCAAACGACTGGTGCTTGGGTGGGGCATCGGCGGACTTCCACATGCGACTCTGGTTCTGCAGCATGGCGAAATAGAAATCCTCCTTCTCGGACAGGTTTTCGGAAAAGAGAAAGAAAGGCGGGGTTGGACCTCCCAGATCAGCGAGCGAATCGAGTCGCCGCGAGAGACAGATGGCGTTTCTCTTGAGCCATAGCTCCCCTTCGGGAATCTCCCCTTCGCCTCCACTATGAATGGTCACGTCATGGTGTGCCAGCGAAATGACATATCGGACTTCGACCTGATTTGCATCGTCGTATAACATCAAATGGCCATGTCTGTATTACAGCGGTGACCGATATCAGCATCCGTGACCATCCGGGGAGGAAGAACGAGCCAAACTCCAAACCTACCGGAGAACAATGTAGAAGACGTTGCGAGCCTTTTTGCTGCTTTTGGCGCCGTTTTTGGACGGTTCAATCGTAGGAGCTTGCTTGCGATCGAACAGACTCCGGTACATGGCCTGGTAGACGCTCGGACTCTCGGCGGCGATCACCTCGCCGGCTGGGGTGGTTCTCTCGGGCGGCTTGCCATTGACTCCACCGGGGACATATTCGCGACAGACGGCGAAATAGCCAGCCGCGACATCGGACTCGTGCGTGCGATGGAACTTCTCGGCCAGTTCATCGGTTCCGGATTTCAAGCTGAACTGGTCATCGGAGGCGCGGCGGATGGGATCGGGGACCGGGTCGCTGGTGGGCGATGTCTGGTCCGCGGACGAACGAGACGGGAAGGTCAGATAGGCATGGAGTAGGATCAACGACAGGACCAGTGGAATAAAGGTAAGTCCGCCGAGGCAGTATATGAGGAGGAAGCTGGTGAATGGACCCATTGGGAGGTGGCGATCACAGGAGGAGTGATATTGACAGGTGGTCCATCATTATGAGGTTACTACTACCAGAGGGACGGAGGATGACGGAGTAGTGCGGGGCGATGAGACCAGCTCAGCAGGAGTTAGAGAAGTAGGTGATAGGAAGGGAGAGGAGGATGTGTAGAGAGAGAAAGAAAGAAGATAAGGGGGGAACATGCATGCAAGAGAAGAGAAGAGAGTTGATGATGAATGTACCTCGACTGTTACTTCCGATCCGTTTGGTCCAACCTCATCATTCTTACCGTATCAGGCCTAGGCGGGAACAACGTTGCCCCGCCGGTTGACGCCCCACCATTGGATGTCATCATACTCTGTAAGGTACCTAGGTACTTTCTAGGTAGATCTCTCTGAGTTCTTCTATATGTATACCTAGTCAGATAGAAGAGGTTAAATGTAGTAGAACAGTATACATTCGATGTCTAGATATGTCTGCATTGGATACAGTATATAACATTGTTTCAATTCATCTGTCTGAAACTCTCCGTGTCACGCTGGGAACTGCCTCGGGTGAAACCCATACTAACCAAAAGCGATGGTCCCTGGTCAAATGACCATTCGCAGAGAGAACCGGTTCAGACTGGAAATTATCCGGTCATCAACTGGGATCAAGTATCGACCGATCAGTCGAATCACCATCGGCCTCTCTGTTTCTCCCCGCCGATCGCTGTATGATCGACCGCGGCTAAACCGTTTAGGTACCCCCTGTGCCGGAGAGGATGGGATACCAACAGAAATATACATCAGAGGTACTTTGACAGTCTACATGTCCCATAGGACCAAATACCGCATATCAGTGTATGACTCGTGCGTCGTTTATATATAGAGTAGTATAAGGTCTATTCCACAAGCCCGGCAACAAAAAGGAAAATAAGATACAACAAGCATAATACAGAAATGATAATAATAGTACAGAGGAATGGGAGACTTGATCATGCCAAAGTCAGGAGAATGCCCGGCACGTGGCTGTCGATATGCAGTTGACACTTCAATCGACTAGTCCAAACAGCCACGCCCTCCTTGACAGACCAGTTGGGTTCACTTTCGTCGGTTCATGGTCTTCTCACACATCTGGATCAGGCCGGCCTTGGCCTCGCTATCGGGGAACCCGCTGATGGCCCCAATGGCCTTGTCCGCGTATTCCTGCGCGAGCTGCCGAGTCTTCTCCACGCCGTCACACTTGACAACCAATTCGCGAGCCTATACACGACAGGTTAGCCAACCTCTTCATTCCAGGCTCCTGACCCAGAGCAAACACTCACCCGTTGCACATCACCCTCCTGGCTGAACTTCCGGCCCACCAGCGGGCCCAATTCGGGGCTCTCCTTCCAGGCAAAGAGAAGAGGGGCCGTAGCCAAACCCAGTTCCAGATCAGCACCAGCCGGCTTGCCCAGCTCGGCATCCGTCACCGTATAGTCCAACATGTCATCCACCAGCTGGAACGCCAGTCCCAAGTTACGTCCGTAGGCGTACGCCGATTCCACTACCTCGGGGGTGCTATCTCCCAGCAGGGCGGCCGCGCGGCAGGACTTGCTGATCAAGCTGGCGGTCTTCAGGTAGGTCTTCTGCAGATAGTAGTCGATCGTCTCGTCGGTGAACACGGGGTGTTTCTCGTCAGCCGCGGTATTCTTCAGCTGCATGAACTCTCCCTCCACCAGGTTGGCAATGACGGTAGCAAGCAGCTCCGTGACCTCGGGGTCCCGCAGGCGGGCCAGGGCAACGGACGCCCGGCCCAGCAAGAAGTCTCCCGCCAACACCGCCATTTTGTTACCAAACTGGAGGTTCGCAGAGCTGGCCGAACGCCGGGTAACCGCATTATCGATAACATCGTCGTGAAGGAGCGAGGCGGTGTGGATAAGTTCGGTGATCTCGGCCAGACGTCGCTGGCTGGGCAGGATGTTTTCGTCCCCGGTAAAATCGTACTTCGCTTCCAAGGACGAGGACACCAGCGGATTCAGGTCAGGGTTGTTATCGGCGAGGATCGAGGGCGCGGTGATCGGGTCATTCACGGTAACGGACGAGGGTGCACTGTTAGAACGACCTTTCCGCGGCGTCAATGCGGTGGCCTGGGACATCAGCAATACGAGCATGGGTCGCATGTGCTTGCCCTCGCTGCGGGTATAGTATTTGGCGACTTTGTCGAGGGTCGGATGTCCCGATCCGAGCAGTTGACGGATATTCTTGGTCAAAAACTTCAATTCCTTGCCCACAATCCGCAGAGGATCAACCGAGATGCCCGGCGGCGCCTTGGGGAGGCCTTTGAAGATGGTCTGCGCGGCGGAGACGGCGGCTCCGAACGGGGAGACCGACTTTCGTCGGGTCGGACGGTATGTTCGTAATTGGATGGCGATCGGGGTTGGATTCGAGAGGTCATGACGAAGGCATTGCGAGCATATTAATGACGAGGACGTGACTCGTGAGAGGACCGGCCCCGAGGCCGTTCGAGCTTTCATGCTCAGCTGTGTGAACGATCAATGAAACATAAAACGAAGGCAGGGGAAGCGCTTTGTTGAAGAAGAACGCTAATAGTAATACATTAGCAAAAGAAGGGAAGAAAGAGAGAGAGAACCGCCCGTGAGAACGGATGTCGGGATTGTTGTAGAAATTGCGAAAAGTTACGGAATTGCTGCGGTGCCTGCCGCGGATGTCCGTCCCGGGTTAGCACGGTCACGTGGCTATCCTTGTTTATCCCGATGTGACCTCATCCCACCAAAACATCTCTCTCACTTTGGGTTCATATTCGCCTGTCTTTCGTGATCCTACCAATAGGTTGCATCCGTCGGTAGCGGCCAGCCTGCATGAGAGTCGGGTTGAGAGCCCATTCGGGTTTGTGAAGCTGATATCTTCGTTCTACCGTTGTCGCCGTATCGAACCTGGATACTGTACATAGATAGCCTCGCATTTGGCATTATATGTGTGGGAAAGAGGGCAAGTCCTGCATTTCCACTTCGGTCTCCACCATGGCGTCTCCGACCTTCAAAGCGGGCTATTTCCAGACATTCGCATACCCATCGAAGAATCAAGTCCTCATCCGCGATGAACTATACGGAGAACATCTAATCTCAGAACCTGTTCTGGTCGATCTACTCCACTCGCCCGCGCTCCTGAGACTCCAGGGTGTCTGCCAACACGGTGTAACCGGCTTTCTTGGTATCACCCATCGTATCACCCGCTTAGAACACTCCGTTGGGGCGTTTCTCATGGTACGCACCGTGGGTGCAAGCATTGAAGAACAAGTCGCCGCCCTTCTTCACGACATAAGCCACACAACCCTTAGCCATGTTGTGGATTGGGCTTTGTCGAAAGACGGGGAAGAAAGCTTCCATGAAGTTCACAAGATGAGATACGTGAACATGACCAATCTACCCAAGATACTGGAGAGTCATGGGTTCGAGGAATCTCACACCTTGGAAGAGCATCTCTTCCCGCTTGTGGAACAGCCATCACCCCATCTGTGCGCGGATCGTCTCGATTATGCCCTGAGAGACGCGGTAGGCTTCGGCTATCTCTCACTAGACGAAGCGAAACAAGTATTGTCCTCCTTGAGAGCATTCCCTAGTGCTTCTCATCCACAGCGGATGCTGGTACTGCAGGACGTTGACTTGTCGCTTCGCCTGGCAAGGTCATATATCAGCATCGACCGCGATGTCTGGTCGAACAGAGCACATATCGACATGTACCGGAGGACGGGACAAGCGATTGCAACGGTCATCCAACAGGGAAGCATCAAGGAGGAGCAACTATGGGAATTATCAGATCAGGAATTCTGGGACCTTTTGCGCAAGGTGGCCGATGAGCAAACCGGGGAAATTTTGGAACGTCTGGAGAAGGAGGGCCTCCCTTCAGAGGACGGCTTATTGCTTCCTCATGGTGCCAAACTTCGAACCCTTGACCCAGACATCTATGTGACAGATGCAGGTAAACCACTTCCCTTGTCTGTAGTCCTCCCTCTGTGGGCAACTGAGCGAGAGGAATATATTCACAGCCGTGAAGCAACCAGAGCTTGACCTCTACCACTTGTGGCTGCCGGTACATGTCCGATTCTGACAGATTTGGCTTCTATTACATTTAGTTACATCACAAGAACACTCGCACATACAGATAGAATTCCTGTTGGCCACTAACCGGATCTCTTTCCTCATGGTAGAGGAGTGTTAACCGACAGAAGAATTCAACCTTACACCGTACCTATCACTAAGTGCCTTGACCGGTAGCGTAATGGTCATGTCGGTCCACAAGGATGCTGATTTGATCATATTCCTTATCTTTCCCCCTTCCTCCTCCATCTCTGTTCATCTTCCTGCTTCCCTTTGTCTCCCGTTACTTTCCCAAACCCCCCATAGCTCCTAAATCAAGAGCTAACACTATCTCTGTAAAGCTGTTCATATCATCCATGTTGTGTACGGGGTACTGAAATCGTCAGCTTGGCCAAAAGAAAGCGAGGCTGCTACTCAACTTCAACAGCGAAAGCCGAGTAGGAAGACACGTTGGCTCCCGGCGTCAAGAAAGCGCGCTGGCTAGGACGTCTAAATCGAATCTTGGTAGCCGTGTTCTCGCGCGGTGAGCAGTTATCTGTATCAATTTCTCAGGCATATTGGAACAAACGAATGCCATTTGTGAAGAAAATTGTTGGAGAGATAGGAACGTGCCCTTGGGGGCCCTTGTCCTTTTGCCTTTCAGAGTACTCCATGTACATATCGTCCTAAGTACTTCAATCGTCAGGTAGAATTTGAGTCGTCCTGAGAGAGCAACAGAAGACTCGCCACGAGCATCCATGGCCGAGCCCACGAGTTGTGATTCTCATTGATGTTGTTGACATTGTACCCAGTATAGACAATATCCAGATAACTATTGGATCCAGGGGAGTTGGTCACGACTTGTTCGGCCGCTGGGAGATGCACATGGAGCGCATAGACGCTCAGGTCGTCAAACAGCGCATCATACTTGTCTATAGTAGGCCACAAAGCACAAAACATGGTAGACTGACGCTTTCGTACATGGGAGCCACTGTCCATATTGGTGATATCGTGGATTGTCTTTTTGGAGAGCTTCCCCTGAGTTGCTAAGCGTCTCCAATCCTCTCCATCGGCATCCAGAATTCCAGCATAGACATGTCGGCCAGAGGGCGTGGAGAGGCGTTCATCCGGGAGCCATCCCACACATTCAGCTGTTTCCTGCCAAAAACAGTCGGTTCACAGTCCAGCCTCCTAGCTGCTTTGACCTCAATGATCATCTTAATCTTTCTGCCTTGTCTGACTCCAACAAAACCATCTGTTCTCGAGAGCCTTATCGTGGAATTGGCCTCCAGCGCGATTCTGTCCGCCCACCAATTGCAATTCCGATTGGGGTATTTCAACGTGATCGCTGTCAAGAAAGCAAGTGGCCCAAAAGTTCACGGTCTCTTCGTAGATCTTCCTCCTTACGGGAGTCTCCTCATCGCCGTTGGTAACTGTGACGTGCTGAGGTAGCTCATTGCTCCCCATGGACATAGCTGAAGTTGCAGGTGTCTGCGATTGCAAAGATCCCTAGCTCATGGGGATCGGGGCCTGCATACACTGGGATCTGGTGCATCACTGTCGACACTCGCGAGGTAGGGTTGTCGACCGAAATGGCCATGACCTGACCCAAAGTGCCAAGGCATCTAGTGGGTCGCGATGTATAATATACGGCAGAGCCTCAGTTTGGGTTCTGTCACCTGGGGTCTAAAATCTCTTTACATATCCCCATCTACCCACCATTCACCTTGATCTCCTTCGTCGGAACTTCACGATCCATAACTTGTGGAGGTATGCAGGACCATATAATTAATCACAGAGTGGGAGCCTCGTGATCTCTGGAGTCACTGATGTGTGACTATAAAAGCGTTGCTAACTTCCTTCTTGAGAGTTTCGATTTCTAGATTGTAATGCGGCCACTTGCAAGATGGAAGCATTTTAAATCGACATATAGAGGTGGGGATCGAGTCTGATTGCATATTGATTTCTGTCGGAAACAAAGCAGAAGAAAGAGGAGTCCCGGTATACTAACTTAGTTTTGAGACCGGGGAAAAAAAGAACGAACCCTAGCCCTGCTAGACCTCAGCACCACCGATCATGAGGAATTTGATTCGGACGATCGACTAGAGCTAGGAGGCCGATCCGCCCATCCTCAAGCAATTTGCAATCAAGGCTTGCAGCCGGCATTCGAGCACACGTCTTTGTTTGCGGCGTGTATAGGGTGCCGTACAGAGTGGTCGGTAGGTCTGGTGGAATTCCTTCGCTGACTCTCGCCATGTAGGCCATCTACAGAATGGGACTAGGGGACCATCTTTGACAAACCTGGGCCAGGAGCTTTCTAAACTGCCGCGGTGGTGTCGAGCTTCATTCTCTCTGGGCTCTGCCCAGACGCCTCTTGGTTATGGAAGGCTGGCTCCGGGTCACCAAACGAGGATCCGTCCGTTCATCCGCCTGTTCTCGCCAACCTACTACGCGCACGGATCTGTGGCCCATAAAACACCAAGACCCAAGGGATCGTGGCCAACAATGCTCCGCATCCACCCAGCACGCTGGCGGCTGGGCCAAAGGATAGCTCGGTAAACAGATACTTTGACGCTATGGGACAGATCCCGCCTAGCATGTTGCGGCAGAAGTTCTGTGCAGCCAACGCCGAGCCAGCGTGTTGACCGTAACTGTCGGCCAGGAAGTTGAATACCGCAAGGAAGGTCGAGAAGATGCCCAGAGTCACGGCCCCGATGGAAATGGCCGGAGCAGACCAATGGACGCCACACTGCGCGGTCCAACCAAAGGCGAAAAGCCCCAACGGAAGGCACATGCCTTCAAGGCAGCTGAAATAGAGCCGATGCTCGGGCTTGGAATGCCACCCCCTCCAACGGTGTGCCATTCTCTCCTGAATAATCGAGGTGACAGTGCCAACCAGACACGCTAGACAAGAGGCAGCGAAGACCGCGTTTGCGCTGGAGATGGAGAAGGCGTACTTGGTCTGGAAGACGAGTGGTATCGCGGAAAAGTTGACATAGAGAATGGACCAGTTGAACGCCAGCCAAATGGAGAAGAGAAAAACGACCAGCTCGGTGAAAAGCAGTCGAAATGGGCGGGATATCGATCTTCGCATCTTCGTGCCGAAGTCTTTTCGCCCCGCGTCCGCTGCCACTTTCCACCTGAGGCCGGTGACGATACTGCTGTCATCTGGGAACTGAAACTCGACAATTCCACTGGACTCGAGATCTTGGTACCATTGATTCAGTATCGTTGCCTTTTTGCGCAGAGCCGCCGGTCCGTATGTCTCTTGGTAAATGACGATGGTGGATGCACAAATCATCCCGGCACAGATGGCTTGGATATAAGCTATCCAGCGCCAGTTTGTGTGCTGGGAAATGAACCCCCCAGTCAATGGGCCCAACCCAACACCGAAAATTGAGCTTCCAGAGAATACAGCCATGGGAGTGTTTCGCTCGTGCAGTGGATACACGTCGGCAATGATTCCACCCCCAATCGTCGAGAAACTGGAGCCCCAGATTCCGACAAAGAGTCGCACCATTAGCATGCTAGAGAGGCTATCAGTCTACTGCTACTCTTCTTGATAAGCAATAGAACCGAGGGTATATCGGATAATCATGATGAACGACGTCGAATGGATAAACTCAAGACGTGCAAAGGAATCGTACCTGGGAAGGGATGCAGCTCGTGAACATAGGAACTGGCAGACTGCAAAGAGGGCGGAGGAGACCACGAGGACTGGTTTTCTCCCATAGACTTCAGACAAGGGTGCTAGAACCATCGGGCCCAGAGCAACCCCAGATTAAAAGTAAAAATACTGAGGAGTGCTAGAGTTTCACTGACACGCCACTCTCTGGCCATGATTGTCAACGCAGGACTGTAGCAGCCAGCGGAAAATGAGGCAAATAAGGTGAAGAAACAAGATAGCCCAGTCATAACCGCCCTGCGTGTTGTTGACCAGCGATATGGGGCCACCTGGTTGGGGAGATGGGGTTCGTCGATACGAACCAGGTGAACTGGGGGTGAGGGAACAGGCAGCTGGGTCTCAAAATTCAGGTACAAGTACTGATGGGGATGTGGGCTCTGGCTACTCTGTACAATCTGCCCTGGAAGATCTACCTCCATTCTCGGCATATCAAAGTATTTGCACAGGACCTGGGGATATAGAGTGCTCGGTACAATGCCACGAACAAATACTGTCATACACTTGGCAGGGCGCCTCTCGGTTGGCCTATTCTATTTTATATTTCTTTTTTGTTAGTGTTAGTGGATGCAAATTGCACAGAGTGTATGAGATCATTGATATTCTTGATTTGTCGACTTGCCTCCAGCCTCTGTGGTGTATCTAGATGTCCGATTTCCATTCTTTAGATGGGACTACCTTTTCTGGAGTTGTGCCTGGCCCCTAACTGAAAGACACATCATGGTGCAGGGTCAATTTTGCAGGCAGGCAGATCAGTGATGATTCTCCGTGTTGCTACAACAAACTCTTGACAAGGAGCCTCAAGCTAGAAGACAAGGCGTCCATGGTGCCACCAGCCTTGTCGATGTGCATGTACGGAAATGGAAAATAGGGCACAGGCAGTGGTGGTTGGGTTGTGCCACTTCATCAAGTCCGCAAGGGGTGGTTGATGTTGTATGACGGACTACTCACTAGGTATGACCGGACGTGATTAGCACTTCAAGAGTTGATGTCAGTGATAAATATCAGACCTGTCGTCGCCTTAGTGAATCCGCTCGGCTTGCACTTTCTTAGGGGCGACTCAAGATGACCACCCAGAAGCGCAAAAGCGACTCCCGAGCCGAGCAAACAGACCGATCCTCCTGGTTTTGGTTGTCAATTGCGGCATTTTATTCCTTCAAAAAAACAGTCTGCAGCACCTTCGTGGATCGACTTCTTCCAAGCCCGAAGAGGGACAAGATGCAGGTCGCATGGATTGGACTGGGCAATATGGGGATGGTGAGTGTCGCCATAAGCCTACTCCGTAAATCAAGCTAACTATACCTGCAACCAAGAGGATGGCGAAGAATGTCGCCGAAAAAGGGCCACAGTCGTGCTTGGTGATCTACAATCGCAACAAAGACCGAGCAGCCACTCTCTTGGGCTCTCTTCAGCATCCATCTGCTGTCACCATTGCGGCTTCACTCAGCGATGCCGTGGGCCCGTCCAGGATTATATTCATCTGTGTCGCTGATGATACAAGTTTCATGCAAGTGGTTGCTGCTGCTCGATCGTCCGAGGGCGGACTGTCGGGGAAAATCGTCGTCAACATGACCACTGTCCATCCGGATACTCGCCGCCTTGCGCAATCGCTCTTGGACAAACACCATGCATTCTTTATCGAATGCCCCGTATGCGGGCCTCCATCGCAGGCCGATACAGGCAACCTTGTCGCCGTTCCCGCGGGGCCTGTCCAAGCTGTTCAGTGTATCCGGCCGTTTCTGCAAGGTGTGATTGCTCGAGCCGTGATCGACATGGGTGGCCGAGATGTTGGAACAGGCAGTCTGATGAAAATCATCGGAAATGCATTCGTCCTGACGAGCCTTGAGACCGTCTCGGAATGCCTGGTGCTTGCGGAGAAATCCGGGCTGGGGGCAGGCGAGTTCCAAAGATGGATGGATGTCATGTACCCTGGTTCACTTGCTCACTACACCAAGCGCATGGCGTCGGGCGATTACTGGACCCTGGAAAAACCGCTATTCAGTCTGCACCTGGCGGAAAAGGATGTGGGACATGCCAATACACTGGCTCGGGAGCTGGGCGTGGATGCACGGTTCCTCGCGACGATCAAAGAGCAATTTGAGGAAACACGGCTTCGACGAGGAGATGTGGATGCAGCTAGTGTGTATGGAACAGTTAGAGAGGATTCGGGACTATCGTTCGGCGCATAAATGAGCTTTTGACAAGCACCTAGAGTCGGTGCAACAATCCATTAGCATGGCTTGATTACTTGACAGTCCTTTCAATATATAGATGCTCGTGATCGAATAGGACATGTTTTTTCTGGCTTTAGCTTAACAAACACTATAATCAAGTGCTGTATACTGCACATGAAAACCGGTGGTAGCTCAGTTGCTTCCGGTGACAGATAGTAAATCTGGAATAGAACTGCAACTATATGATATTCATTCTTCTGATTGCTTCTTGTTGACAGCAGTTATCACTGTAGTGCGTAGCTTGGTTATAGCTAAGACCTAGGATCAAAAAAAGGAAAAAAAAAAAGAGAGAGAGAGAGAGAGAGACGGAGATAGAGAGGGAGGGAGAGAGAAAAGTCTTGTTGAGAAAAGTGGTGTCAGTTAAAGAACATTGCGGCTTGGGAGCTTTTTATACAGGACTCGAAGATTCATCATGATTTCTATCGCTTTCGTCAAGGTTGGAGTTGAATGGAATAAATCAGAATACAATCTGTTTCCGTTAATACGGGATGTCCTCCAGGTCACCCATAATGGACTCAGGTTCATATATCATAGCTTCCTCACTACCATGCGCACAACCACGAATGAATTCAAAGCAGTCCGTGATCAAATTAATAGCCCCATCAGTCTCAAGCCACGCCTCGCGTATGTAGTCCAAGACCTCCTCAGCCTCCTCGAAGGAGCCGCGCTCATCATATTCAGGATCGTCAGAATCTTCTTGATCAAGCAGCATCCCCCAGAACCATGAGCTCGTCTTGTAGACATGAGCGACCAAGGCGCGCACCTGAGAGACCAGCGCATTAATCCGAGCCGAATGATCCCGTGCATCCAGAATCTCTCTGTTGCCGCGTACAATGCCGCTGATTATCGCGTGGGACTGGATCGCGGACCGGATCTCATTTGGCACCTTGCCATCCGTCTCCTGGGCGATAGTCTGGAGCGTTTGGAGGTCCAGCAGCAGGCGGATCTTTAAAAGCACGACGGCGACGACATGGGCAAGGTCGCAAAACCGGACACAGAAGACGTCCACGTCCTGGAAGGCGTCTTCGCCTTCCAGATTCCAATCTGGCATGCCGGGGTCTTCATCCCACTCAAAGCCCATGTCGTCCCAGACCACAGTCCACCACTTGACGAAATCGTAGCATTCCTGGTCCTTCCCCAAGCGAAGCATCAGTGCTGGCACGGCGGAGCGCAGGTTCATCTGATCGCGGCGGCTTAGGCGCAGCATGTCCATGAAATGCTCCAGTTGAGCCTCCACGCCGGCGCGGGTGCCCGCTTGGCCCAGCGCATCCGCGAACGAGCTTCGCGCCCGCATGTAGTCGCGGGTCTTCACGACGCCCCAGAACTTGCCGACGCAGGTCTCAAACGGGTTGGCAGGAGTCGACGCATTTCCTGGAAACTCGCGGAGACGTGTCTCTTCCCCCTCGAAGTTCTGCCGGAGGAGTACGATGATGTCGCAGGCGTGTTTGTGGGCCCGACGATCAGCCACCTGGTGCTCGCGGCTACAGTAAAACACGACCTTGCATGCTCCGCAGTGGGACAGATTTGTTTTTTGACCACACTGGTTGCAGTGGTCGGAAAGGGGAGCTGTGTCGGAGGGCATCTTTTTGTTTCTTCTTGTGGCACGTTCAAAGTTGGAAGTTGGATAAGGAAGGGTGCGCGAGGAGGAAAATTGGCGGTGAGCTGCCATTTGCGATGCATCAAACTCAGCAGTCGTGGCTATCAAGAAATGATGCGAGAGCTGAACGCATTGCAGGGCCCTCGGAATCCTTCGGCTGAAGTTATCTATACAGGAATCGACAGGTCAACCGGGGTCATTTGGGGTTACTGGGTATGTTGATGAATGGTTCGCTCTGCTCTGTATACTAGCCGGTTGTGTCGCTTTCCCATTATACAGCTCCTCTGCCTTACTATGAGCCCTGGAACACATGTTGCTTTCATTAGCGGTGATCATAGCGGGCTCCGATCAGTTCCTTGGTGTTTTGCGTGAGAAGAAATGGGGCTTTATATAGAGAACAGAGCTGTACTTCTTTTTTTCTTTATCCATCAAGGCCGGGAGCGTTCTTTGAGATCTATGATCGATGTCCACGGTTCAGCCAGATTGGTTCCAGACAGTGCAGTCGAATCCTGATATTTATACAGAGTTGTGTGTTATTCCATCTCATTCTATACTAGACTTGAGGCTGGAGCTGAACACTGGTTGTATCCGCGTGGGACTCTCTACTGACAAGTCACCACCAAGATGTGACCACACACCCCAGCAGCTGCACAATGGACTTCGATGTCCAATAGAATTCAAGCCCAATTGCTAATCATGCATGTCCCAGTCCTCACCATGGCTACATCAACCCCATGATCTTCTACGACATCGCCATACGGCCCCCCATAACAGAGACCTGCTGCTCCCGAACACCTGGAAAGCGCGGTACGCGCTGAACCTCAAGGGCGTCCCGTATCGCACCTCGTGGGTGGAGCTGCCAGATATTGCCAGCGTGCGGCGCGGCCTGGGCGTGCCGCCCTCGCGCGAGTTCGCCGACGGGAACGACTACCACACGCTGCCGATGCTCTCCGACCCGGCGACGGGGCAAATTCTCGGGGACTCATTCGACATCGACGTGAGTTTGCAGAAGACGTACGCGGCGGCCGGCGCGGGCGACCTGTTCACGCCGCAGACGCTGGACCACGCGTTCTCGCACGACCTGATGGTGTTTGCGCCGCTGACGGAGCGGGAGCGTGAGGAGGACCCGCTCACCGAGTATGCGCGGTACAACACGAACGTCGACGCGGCGTTCTCCGCGCATGTCCTCGTCATGGTGCACGACCTGTCGCTCCCGGCGGCGACGGCGGGGGCGAGTCGAGAGGCGTCGTGGGATGATCTTACGGTGCGGGGGAGCCAGCGTGAGGCGCTGAAGGCTTTGCTTTGTGATAAGCTGGGCGGGCTGGCGAGAATGTGGGTGATGGGTGCGAGGGGGCCGTTTCTGCTTGGAAGGAGGGTGAGCTATGCGGATTGTATTGTTGGGGCGTGGTTGCGCATGGTGCAGGTCACTTTGCCGGGGGAGGAATGGGAAGAGGTGAGGGGGTGGTATAGAGGTGTCTTTGCACGGTTGCATGATGCATTGCAGGAGTATGCTGAACTGAAGGAGATATGTTCATGTTTGGTAGATTAATACTGCGATGTTAAGGTAATCATGCACTGTCATAACAGTTGATATACCCGAAGATTGCTCTAGGACATGCACATATGCCTTTTCTGTACTGGGTTCAACGACTCCCAATACTTGATATGAATCTATCTTCCGAACAATCTAGTACAAACGACCATGAAGGTAAGCCCGGACTCAAGCGCCTGCGATGTAACGTATGCTTGGAGTCGTCCCGCATATGCTTCTAACCCGTGGACAGTGCATTCCAGAATATACGCTCATATCCAGCAGTCTCGTCGATTTAGCAAAGGGGAATCGAATCTGGCATTCGACATCTCTTTGCCTCCGCGTCGGGCATATCGTCGCTGAAAAAGAAGGCAGGGCTGAACACAACAAAAGCGCCCACGGCCACGGCCACTGGAACCATATCCCAGGCGATGAGGTACCATTCGGTGCGCATCAAGTGACCATTCCATCCACCTGACAGCTCGGCAATGCGGTATGCATTGCGGACAAGCACCATCACAGTCGAGACCCAAATTGCTAACATGATCGGCCATCCCGCGACCGATGATGGCGCCATGCCCCTCTTGCGCAGTCTGAACATCGTCAGGGACAGCAAGGCCCCAAACAGCACCGTGTTGCTGAACTGGAAGATGATGCCAGCTCGCATGACATGGGACCCGTGGTCGAGTTGAGCCAGGTCCTGAGAACTCGACACCAAGACTCCCCCCACAGTCTGAATGGCTAGGGAGATGATATCCAGAATGATAAAGCCGATCCAGAAGAATCCTGGGCGTAGACGGAAAAGCTGCGGTCCAGTCTTTTCGACACTGTCTCACATCAACATTCTTGTTGCTTGCTGGTCCGTCCATATGCTCACATTTTGCAGAAGAGGACATAATCTGCGGCAGAAATAAACACTGGGCTGACAATAAGGCTACAAATCTGTATCATGAACGCCATCCATTCCTGTGGCTGAAGGATGGTCAGTAATGTTTCCTCATAGATGGCTGTGGGTAACTTCGACCTACTGCCAGATGAGCCCAGTATCTTGCGCCCCAACCAATAGCCTCACCCACAGCGGCGAGGGCAAGGGTGATCATCCAGTAATGCTTGTACTTTCCAAAGACAATCTGGAAGATGCATGCAATTGTTGCGGTGCCAAAGTAGACCATTCCAAACAAGGCGGCCGGTTTGCTGGGAGTATACCCATAGTAGTCAACTGACTGATCCATTTCAATAGAAAACGGATCGATTTCTTTTTTTTTCGGGTCTGTTATTGCTGATGAAGGCTGTGGGAATAACCATGATGATGACCTAGGCGCACATACTATGATACTATATATTGTCGGCGGAGGTTCCGCGAAATGCCCGCCGAATCTCCGCCGAATTTGCAGGGTTTGCCTGGTAGCCTACCACAAAATCACCGCGGAAGCCCCGTTTCACGTAATGATTCTTTGGTTCGATCTTTACTCTCCTCTTTTGCAAATACTATCTTGGGGTTCTTAAGAATGCGACTCAAACGAGGGCTGCCGAGAGAATCGTGCGATTTCTGCCATCGACGAAAGATCAAATGCGATCGGTCAGTACGGGCAAAGCAGGGGCTTGCCTCATGTTCGCAATGCGCCCTGCGTCGGGGACCCTGCCTGCTTAGTGACCCAACCGAGACGCGTATACGACGGCATGGCTCCAAAACTGCCGGCGGACAAAAGGCGGATATAGATTTGAGCGCCATGGTTCCGTCTGGTGCTGGGGTTCAACCGACAGATGATAACCATACAGTCGCTCCGTTTGGTCTGGCATCCAGCCTCGAATCTCCATTGCCTCCGGAAACCGATGCGTCGGCGTTAGTGTGGTATCCAGATAATACGTCTGTTGAAGATTATCTTGGCTTAAGCGCTGATCACATCTATTATCTCGATCAAGTTTTCATGGACAGCAGCGGAGGAAACATGGAATGGCTCGGCCATACGCAGACTGCACGACGAGATACCCAAGCGCCTACCAGTGATGAAGGCCAGCCTAGTGACAACGAAGAAGTAAGGCGGGATCAGACGGATGAATCCCAGCTCTTTAGTGGGCTGGAAAGCGTTGCAGATTCCGATACGGCTCTCACTGCTGCTCTACATTGCTACTTCGAATTCGCAGCGCCATGGCTGCCGATCCTTCTCGGGGACGCCTTCTGGCAAGATTACCGAAATGGCTGGTGCAGCCCTGTGCTGGTCTCTGCGATAGCCTGCCGGGGGATGCCATTTACTACAGTTTCCGACAAATGGGATCTTCAGCAGCGCTTTGCGCGGGACTTCCGAGAAGAATTTCTCAAAGCTCAGGCCATACCCTCCAACGACGGCATAACCAGGCTTGACGATCTGGAGGCATTGGCACTCATGGTCAACTTCGAATACGAAGAGAACGACAGTGCACCCCTCCATTCGAACCTGGGAAGACTCTTCTTACGACACGAGTCGCTCGTGATGATGATGCTGCAGAACCGTATCCAAGATCGCATCTCCACAGGGTCAGGCTCATCGGTCCTGCTCACCAGAGCTCGCGAGCGGCGTGTGCTTCTTCACTGGCATGTGTACGGCCTGGATGCATTTCATTGCTTGGATCGGAAGCAGATATCTCTCATCCCCGATAAAGACGCAAGTGACAAGGACGGTTTTCCCCAGCACGCTACTGGAGACTTCTTCGACGCTGTTCTGGAACTCGCCGCCATTGCCCGAAAAATCCTCCTGCGGCTGTGCAGTAACATGGCCAAACGCCACGGGATCGAACCGAATGATGTGCATGACGCTTATACACGACTCTATCAGTGGAGGGACCATACTTGCCCTCCGCATTTACGCAGACATGAACAAAGCCCGGGGATAGTGGCGACCCAGAACAATCACACGGGTCGCTCATCTGAAGCACAAAGATACCTCCATCTTCATCGGGCTGTACTCTGGGCATTAGAGATCAATTGTTTGATGCAAATTGACTCTTATGTCTCCGACTTTGGTCTGCGCGACAGCGGTAGTCTGCAAGCGGAGATGACGACCGCGCGGGTCGAATATGAGAGTCTACGTGCTCTCAACGACATGGTTGCTATATGTCGCTGGATTGATGAGCATCCCCTATGCGACGAAGATGGCAAGCAGCACTCTCTCATTGATCTCGCGCCGTTGGCGTTGCGCAATGTGTGTGCCGGACTATGCTTCTGGATCTGTCAACGCAGCATCAGCTCTCAACTTCCTAGCATGAGAGCTTCTCTAGGCAGAAAAGTCATCCCACCAGACGGTCAGAGACACCCTGTCCGCGCTCAACTGGTGACTGCACGGTTATTGCGCGAGGCAGCGGCAAAAGCAAACTCGCACAAGGATACGACAAGTGTCCTTGAGCGTCTCGACAATCAAATTGCCTTGCTTGGTTCCTAGGTTGATTGTGGGGAACAGCACCGCGGACATGAGTCAGTATAGCGGCAGGCCTTGGAAACCCCCGAGGACGGTTCTTGGTCCTCCGGGTAAGGCACGAGAGCTCGTATGCAGGTTATCGCGAGCCTCAGACGAGATTGAGGCAGATTGGTTTTAGCTAGTTCAGTCCACCGCATGGTCATGTTCAATCGCCCGGTTGTCCGAGCCCGCGTTAGCTCCCCTACAGACTTGATTTCCTAGACCCGTGAGACATTCTAGTCTATCAAGGAAAAAACCCATGTTCGCGACTCTACTCAAACTCCCAGTCAGCCTTGGATAGCCCCCATTCTTCGCACAGCGTCCCCAGCCATTTGGAAACCGACCACAACTCCTCGCCTCCGTTGTCTGATTTCATGAGCACCAGCTCCCTACAGGCCCGTAAATACTGCTCTATCGTCAACGGCGGTAACTGGTACCACTCATGCATTCTGCTGCAGATAAAGGCTTGGCCACTTTCGCCCGATCGCAGTGTGCCCCAGCAGGCGTCGCACAGGTCCACATTGTAGCAATACTTGCACGAATGTAAACCATGGTCATTATCCCAGGGTTGCAAGCAGTTGGTGCAATGGAATCCCCACCACTGGGCTCTCTCATGTTTTGCGAAGATTTGTTCGACTCGATGGTACTTGGCGGCCCGCTGGCTATCAGCATATTCCGCTTCGGTCGCGAGTCTGCTTACTTCCCCCCAGACATACTGCAGATCATGCCAGGGCCGGTCCACTGGGAGCACCCTTGCATTTGGTTGGTGATTCTCGTACTTTGAGAGAAGGTCTGCGGTGATCGAGGGCTCCTCTTCGGCAAGCAGCTCTTTGAGTATTGTGCTATCGAACTGCATTTTGAGATGAAGCAACGCAGCTCGCTGTGCGTTCTCATAATCGCCGGTGTGGCTCAACAGGGTCCTCAGCATGGTCAATCCGTCTCCATCGTTCTGGACGTCGTCATCGACCAAAATGTTGAATGCTTCCACCATGTCGGCGCGAAAGAGGTCACGAGCCTTCTCCCTCTGTCCCTTGAATGTGTACAGTGATGCAAGGGCCGACTTGGGGACCTTTGCGGCTGGGTCGTCCTCGTGGATCTGCTGCAATCTCCCAGCGGCTACTGCTGACTCTTCCTCATCCGATTTCATGGCCGTCTCCAGGTAGAGCATGCTGAGACGGACAACGGCACTTTGTTTAATGAAATCCAGCTGCTCTTGGCCTGTCAAAGAAACTTCATCCCAGTCCCGGATTGAGTCCAAGCATTCTCGCAAACGACCTGCGGCAGCGGCTGATAGCCCAGGCGAGACTCTGCAGAGATAGTACTCAGCACTGCCCTGGAGCAGTAGTGGAATCGCAAGGTCATGGTTCGGGCCTGCCTTCCTTGCGGTCTCAATAGCCACCTCCATCTCTTCTTGGAAGGCTGCCCACAGCTCCGGGTACAAGAAGATCTGCGAAAAGATTGCCTTGAAAACGGACACCATATGACTTTCGCTCCGTCTACTCACAGCTGTCTCCAGTAACGCCATCATGGTAGAGACTTTGCCGGGACCTTTCTTGGTGAGAGCTTTTTGAATGATTGATCGCGCCTCGTCCTCCTTCTTGCCAATGGCATATTCCTGGAGCCTCGCATAGATAATGTCCACGTCCTCTTCATCGAACTTGGAAGCTTCTTCCCAATATTCCATGGCAGATTCTGGGCTGGTCGCCGACTCTGCTAGAGATTTGTAGACATCTCGCAGCTGCCCTTTGTTCAAGGGGGTCTGAGCTCGAAGGATTGCTGCAGCCTGTTGTTCCTGTTAGAGAACGGTCTACTCTGCGCAGGGTGAGTGACCTTTGTACCTTCTGGTAGTGCTTGTGCGCAGCCTCCTGTTCATTATACACGAAATAGGTGTCACCTAACCGGATATACCATATGTAGTCTGGTTCGGTGACCCCCAAGGACTGTCTGCACCACTGTTCGGCCTTTACAACTCTTTCCAGGGGTGAATCGTTTTCGTTAATAGTAATCCTCAGCTTGCTTTTGTCCAACCTCTGGATTTCCCCAGCTACCGCAGCCTGGTTATGCTGTTCTGATTTGGCGCCCTGCATTCAATGATATATAATCAGCCTTGGGTACCAGCGCCGCCGAAAGGGATCCGGTCCAACAACTGCTTACCAGAGCCAAGAATGCCTCGATCCAGTTGTAGGTGACGTACGCGTCGCCGTCGGTTTCTCGCAGCCATTTCCGGGCGATCATGGGCATTACTGGAGCCAACAGACTTTGGTTGCGATCTTTGTCGTTCTTCAAATCTGCCAGCCATCGTTTGTCACGGGGTCCTAGCGTAGCGATCGCCACGGGGTCATCTAACCAACTCCAGCAAATCTCGAGACAGTCATGATCACAGTACCAAAATGATCCCCCGCCAAAGTATTCCCAATTTCGCTCCATAAAGTCCCCGTCAGTGAACATGCCATAGACATGCGATCCAATGAACTGCTTATCTGCGGGCAGGAGTTCGTCTAAGCCAGTCACGCCAGACAGGACTTTGAGATGGGGCGAGAGATTTCGCATCAGATAATCTCCAAGTACCTTGCCTCTTTCATCGACGAGTGGATTAGTGAAGAAATCAAAGGCCCTTTTGATCACCTCCAGATGGGCATCAACTCTGTACACCTGGATTTTCCGCTGAACTGCGTTTGCTTGCTGGGACATTTGACTAAACGCAAATCCATCAAGGAATGAGTAGTGGTTCAAGTCCCAGAAGAAGCGCTGAACCATCTTGAGGTCTCCGTTGGTGATGGTGATTGTAGCAGTTATCTTTGGGTCCTCCGCTGACTGTCTAGGCCTGTCGCGCTGAGCAATTACACAGTCCTCCACATGATCTGTCAAGGCCAGGATCCTCCGACCGAGGGTCGAGGTCAAGGTAAAGATCTTGGAGTATTTGCCTGTGATTTTCTCATCCAACGGCTGGAGGGAGACGGTATTGAAGCGGAGGAACAAGGCGGCTGCCACTTCCTCTAGGGTTATGAACGGCCCTGCAGCTACGACCCAGACTAGGATTTCCTGGATCTCCTCGATCTCTCGTGGCTTCAGCGTCGCTTCCATTGTTTCGAGCTCCGATCGCACAAGCTCCCGGGGATCTGTGCTCGACTCATGCAACGCCCGGTTCAGCTCTTCCTCGGTGCCGCCTGACGCAATGACCTCCTTCACCTGGCGGAGGTCTTGCTGAATCCTTGCATAGGAATGGTTGGAGCGTGCTAGAAGCTGTTCCTCAACCATGCGTCTTCGTCGCCGCGAGTCCTTGTCTGCTCCTTGGAAGAGATTCGCCTTCTTTAGCTCCTGCACGATGAATGCTTTGATGTCGGCCTCGTTGTAGTTTGCAATTTCGATGGTCTTCATCCGAGAAGAAAGGAGCTGGACCCCCTGAAATGCCTCGGGCTCGCCGCTGAGCAGCACTCTAACGCGGTAAGACCTGTCCCCGTCGCCTTGCTGTATCGCCCTCCAAAGCCGCTCGCGGTCTTCAGGGCTGAGCATATCAACAGAGTCGAGGATGATGTAATGTGTTGTGTTTTTGGCCGGCATTCCCACTCCCAGTGTAGCCCAGAGTTCTGCACAAGTCGCATCCCTGATGGATCTTGCGCTCCTTCCAGACTCATTTAACGCGCCAAAAACACGCCTTGCGTAGACCGAGTCCTGCTCCGCTAGCTGTACACAGATGGACTGTATCGCTTGCTCCAGCCGTTTCTTGTTGCCATCGTTGTCCCTCCGCTCTGCCACGGAGAAATGGTAATAGCCAACTAAGCTGCGCTCGGCCGTGGCCCCCACGTTTGCAGATCTGATCTCATGGGCAATCGCAGAGACTAGAAACGATTTGCCTGTTCCAGGCTCACCAGCCACGAGAAGCAGGGAACCGGCTGCGCAGTCTCTATCGATCCAATGCTTATAGGCATCGATTTCGTTCAGCCATTTCCCGCTACCTTTCATTGACCCCTTCCACATCGTATCCCGAGCCTCGAGGACCGCAGCTACCTCGACGTCCTTCTGCCCAAGCTTTGCTCTGATGGTAGCCAGAATATGTTCTCGCTCAGTATCCACTTTGCGTTTGAGCTCCGCTTCCACGAGCCCGGATACATCGCTCTTGATTGCCCTGGTGTTTGTGTCGACCTTGAGGGTGGTGTCCCTCATGAACCGGACGTCCTGGCCAGTTTCCATTGCCGCCTCCAGGGTCAGGGTCGCTTGAATATTCAGCTGATCCTGCGTCAGTTTCTTAAAGAGGGTCAATTCGGACTGGACCGAACTGTCGTCCAAGAGGATACGTTTGGCGTTGCGCTTGAAGCCCTTCCAGCGGCCCTCACGGTGGATATTGATGCAGTTGGCACAGAGATTCACAAAACTCATCATCACCTGGTCGATGGACTGTCGCAGAGCCTCGTCAATCTGCACCCTTTCATCCATCCGCTCGTAGATCCGAAACTGGGTCAGGGCCGGTCCGACTTCGGAAAAGATGGCATCGATCTCACTATGGAAACTACGGACCTTTCCTGGGATCTCCAGCAAAAAAGAAAGAGCATTGAAACACAGTCCTGCCGGGGCGAAGACCTGGAGGATCCCGAATCAGCATCCTATCCGGTAACGCCGGCTTTCGGACATGGATGAAAAGCGAGAGGATCACCCCTTACCATTGACGCGCCTTGGGACGCAATACCACCGAGGAGCTGAATGCAATGGATGATTTGGAATCCCACATCCTTTGCCTTCGACACATCTTTATCGTCCGCCTGCGCGGCATAATGCGCGTCGAGAAGCCGGCGCAGATCGTCCGGGCCCCGGGAGGCCCCATCGAGGTTTTGGCCAGTGCGCTGCTCAAAACGAAGGATGGTCCTCTCCCAGATCTCCTTGACGGAGGCTCTTTCCTGCTTTGACTCTAAACTCATCGCGTCGGTCCGTACTTGCAAACAAAGAAGATTTCCCCCACTCGCTGTAGACCCAGTTCGGCCATCGTCTGTTATTTATGCCCTGCGACCCCTCTCTGTCAGCCCCGCTTGCACGAATCCTGCCGCCATGTCTGCCCCTGCACTAGATCTGAGGTCTAATTGGCAAGGAAACAGCACTGAAGGGTAAGCACTAGAACGGAAAGGAGGGCCATCGGCCCGGCTAGAGAATGCAGTATATACAGAGTATGTGTTCCGTGCTCAGTGTTCCATACTCGTTACCTCACCAAGCACTTCTGGGCCACTTCCACTGCTTGCTATGCTATTCAAAGTTGAGAACCTCGCTTTTCTCTAAGGCCTCAACCATTTGGCTTTGAGATTTGGGTTTGACAAAACAGCAATCGTACAAGGGAGCACTTTCCACGTTTCCTCCCGAGCAGAGTTTTAGTGGTCTTACCGAGGCCGAGTCGGTTCTCACCAGTGCAGTATCAGCGCGCGCGCACGACGATCGTGAGAGGAACGATGATATTTGTCTCAGGCGTTGGTAAAATCTCTGCCAGTGATGGGGCGGTTGTGGTGGGAGCGAGGCCGAAAGGGCGCGTTTCCATCCTAGAGAGTGCCTGCCAGCTAGTCATCAGTGGACGATCTGGCTTCGGTGCCATTATCAGTGCGATGGGATCACCGTATTCATGTCTAATTCCGAAAGCAGATCATCTACTCCCGTCAGGATAGATGGAATTGTGAGAGCCGTGGAGCTGATGAATCGATGATGGATGGCACCGTTTCGGTGACGATAGGAAATAAGTGCCCAGTATCCTCCATTTTGCTCCGATCTTAATTTAGCTGAGGATGTCCTTCACTACGTCAAGAACCAGCTTCAAGAGTCGACATCTAATACTATTGAACGTATGGGAGCGGGAATCTTTGGCTAATGGGGAAATATATCTATCTATCACATCAAGATTCATTGAAGTCATTCAACAAGAAGGGCGTCCCCATAACTCCTTTTGGTGGTAGCGATGCTCGTGCAGCTAGTGGTATATATTAAGAGTCGAGTTAGAACCGTGACAGAACATTTAAAGGGTACCGTTTTTAGTCGGGATAGACTAGCCACAACTAAATTGGTGTCGCTCTCTAGACCCGTCCGTAGGTGCTTCAACCGCTGATGAAGGTGCCTGTAGCAGTTATCCACTACCCTGAGGGTCTTACAACATATCCAAACTGTTTCTAGACAATGTGATATCTGTATTAATTCACTCCTATTGCCCGCCTTTGATGTTAGTTGATTTAAATACATCGCTTGAAGACTGCCGTAGCTCTTAATGTGGGGCAGACTTTCACGTGTGCCTGGGAAAAGGCAGCGCCTTCGTATCTCTATTAACTATATATTAGACAGTGACGATTCTCCATCCAGAAGCGTCGATAAGAAAGGCCCAAATTTAGTGATTAAAGGAATGCTTACCGAACGAGACGCTTAAATTGATGCTGAGAAAGTTTTAGGGTAACGCTCAGTCTGGAGGGATATCTATAAAAAAAATGCGTTGTCTAGGTCCACCATGTCGCCATGATAGCCAGTATTACTGGCAAGATCCTAAGAAAAGGAAGCATTACAAATTAAGAACCCATCATCTGAGAAGTCTGATCAAGTTCGTCGAAATGAGAACGCGGCTTTGCAAAAATCCCGTGTCAGTCGTGATTCTTTCAAGAAACAGATGGACATAACCCGCAATGTCGCATTGGAAAATTATCTGGATCTGAGACAGATCCACAAGGGTCAGGACTCAGAATTTTTCATCAACTAAGGTGGGAAGGTTGGTCCTGCTCGCCGGTTTGTTGGCCAGATTATGAGCTGGCTTGAAGACTGCGGAAAAAGCAGAGGCTCGGGGAGTCTAGATTGATGAATGTCCATATCCGGTTGTACAGTTGGTTGCAAAAGCAGGGTCAACAGCACTGATTATTTCTTTGTCTTCTAAACGCTATGCAAAGAACGCGCTTAATTTCTTTGGCCATAGATCTGCAATATCTAGTTATTTATATACAACGTATGATATTATGGTGAAGCCCTATGAATAATTAACTATGAAGAACGGGTCATGTTATGTACAGAGCGGGAAGCTTCCATGGAGCGCTAGTGCATACCACGGAACCGTCGACAGCAAGCTTTCCCAATCATCACACTTCCTGTTCCTATCTCGCCCCTGGCGTCAGTGCACCGCCTGGCTGGAATCACGCCTCAGAAATGTTATGAATATTACTGACCAGCCTACCCCTCAAAAAGGGTGCGGCAGCTGCCACATAGCTATCAGTAATGATTGGCTGGATAACGAAGGGAAGGATGGCGAATTAAATCACCTGACCTGACATGTTCTGCCCAAAGTCAGCTGGGCATGGAAACGTCAGGCGCAAATGTGGTCTCTTATTCTTACATACTCATATATCCTTTTGCGCTTAACTTCGATCTCGACCAGGCCAAACGGCGAATTTCTCAGCAGCAGATTACATAGAGTCGAATGGTACACGAGGACCTTCCGACATGCCCTCTGATAAATACTCCTTCTTTAACCTCGTCGGCCATAGACCCCTTTTGGCGACCCTTGCTGATGTGCACAACACTTATCACCGAGACGGACTCTCGCCTAATTTATCTTCTAGCCCAGGTGCTGTGTTCCCGAGTCACAATACTGGTGTTATCGCCGCAAATGAACATTACAGAAGCACATCTCACGGCGAGCGCAGCGCAGTTCGAGAGCATGCGGTCAAGGTAGTATACTTTGAACTGGAAAAATATGTCAATTCTCGTTTCCCTATATGGAGTGAATCAGTTTCCAGCGAAGAAATCAGCGCCTTGTCCAGAATACTGTTAAATAAAACAGATGCGTGGACTGAAGGCGATAAAAGTGCAGATGCAACGGCAGCATTCATCGGCAATATTCGCCGTGAGGCTGTTACATTGAGGACACAGGATCTAGGGCCTCAAATCTCTCATTTTGTGGGCAAAATATATGCGGAGCAGGCGAGATCCTTCTTAGATTCTCAGCCAGGCATCTTCAATGAATTCCTGGTCAAAATGAAGCTCTCCGGATCTCATTATCTTGAAATATGGAGAACTATCAGCGACGCAACCTACGCATATTATGATTCAGAAAGTTTGTTCAAAGAGAACAGCGAAGCCAAAGCGAGGTCTGATTCAAGCGATGCTTATGAGGAAACCATCCAGAAGATGGTATCGGCTGCCTGGCAGTGTAGCCTATTCGAGATACGAATGGTGTTGGTAAAGGTATGCCAAAAGGTCCTGGACGACGAGAGCGCCACACGCAGCAAGCGTGCGGAACGTGCCCGTGCGATGCTTATGATAGGGGAGATATACACGGACGTGAGTGTTACCCACCGTAAGAGACCCAATATCCCTTTATGGTCTTCTGCTTACATCTTCCAGATGCGAGAAGGGGTGGGTGAGGACCAAACCCTCTTTGAGCTGCCGCAAGTGCTGGAGAGTGACAATGGCGGAGGTCCAAAGGGGAAAGAAAAAGCGGAATGAGAATTATGACACATGACATCTGCTCTTGCAACAAGCGATTAGCGACTCGAATTGATGCATTACAGCCCAAGTTCGCGTGAAGTCTATTGGAGGCAAACGGCTACGCCTGCACCTGTAAGAACAGGGTAGTAGCTGGTGCTTTTGAGCATCGACTATCGTGCCGCTTCGGAATTACGAAATTTGGCAGCTGCTCGTCAATAAGTGCCCTCTAGACTTCACATGCCTTTACAACCCCGACTACGGTGCTTAAAACCTTAGCGTGGTTTTCAGCTTGCTCCTTATGCTTTCAGCGAGGGTTGAATGTGGCGCTGTGGCACAAGAAGTGTATTGGTTGCCGTTTTCATTGACGCCCATTTTTCGCCATGAAGCGATATGTAGGGGGTTCATCTGGAATTACTGAAAATGGAGGTCATTGACTCTAATTCCATAGAAATCCAGCGCCGTCGAACTAAAGAGAGGGTGAACCCATGGTTGAGGCACCGGAATGCTGGGCGTTCGAACAGTGGAATGAATAATTTGTCGGAATTCAAGGTGGATCACCTAAGTCGCATTGATTGTTTTTTAACTAAGCAACCTCATCTTAATAGATAGTCACTTTAAATGTATGATCAAAGTTGCTCGGCGCCTTCTTGCCATGGTGGTTGGAAGACAAGGAAATAATCAGTGGGGGTGACACCGCTTTCACAACTAGCTATATGAAACTCAGCGGGGCGGGCGATTATATCAAGACAGTCCTTCATGATATGCAGGAGGTGGACGTTCAAGCAGATGGCTCAACAAATTTAGGTTACGTATATGATGGGCCTGCGACTCAA
This sequence comes from Aspergillus sp. MEXU 27854, assembly GCA_019721355.1. Classification (NCBI taxonomy): domain Eukaryota; kingdom Fungi; phylum Ascomycota; class Eurotiomycetes; order Eurotiales; family Aspergillaceae; genus Aspergillus; species Aspergillus sp. MEXU 27854. The sequence goes on along the minus strand of JAGMTT010000008.1, from coordinate 1,159,282 downwards.
CGGCTGGCTATACACTTTGTTCGTATTTTAGCACCTTGCATTTCGTTCGTTGTTGGCTATATCTGTATCGACAATATGCGCCACAATACCAATGCGCATCCAAATGAATCCGTTACTGCAGCGATAACTATCAGACCATCCCCATACAGCACTATGTCGGAATCATCGACGGACCGAAGAACCCCGCACAGCATCAGCATCCTTGAGAAAGAAGCGCATGTTCATTCCGAACAAAAGACATGTCCCTTACACCCCAATGTCGCCGTCTCCGAATCACTCAGCCTCGAAAGAGGAAATAAGAGATTACATTATTAGCACGTTGGTTTCCGAGGTTGACACATCCCCTGACTTCGCAACCGAACACGCGACGCTGGGAACTTGGCCAAGGCTCTGGACTTCTCAATGCAAGCCTAGAATATTTGCAAAGTATGAGCATAAATATGGTCTATCTGTCCTCTAGAGTTGACCAGAGTTGTCTAGTCATCCAGTTCAATAGTCAAGTTCTTCAACTCTCACCTTCCTTCACCTAGGTCTCAAATTATTAGGGAATCTCCTTAGTAAACTGAGCCTAGAATATGGTTTGATAGGGACTTCCCGATTAGGCATTTCTAGAAATGCCTAAGGCATCTCCAAGAGTTCTATAGTAGATCTTTCTTCTCAGCTTATATTTACCCGCGAATCATCTCGTAGATGTTGTATGGCGTCCACCGTTCTCTCGAGTCTCTTTGAGGATCCGTACAGTACATCTTGAGACTTGGAGTACACTTGAAGAGCAATGGTAAGGGAAGTCTTCCCCAGAAATGAACTGCTGATCGACACGAGAACTACTTTCTGAAGATTGAACTCTTCATCACGGTTTAATAACTTCCACCAGTGATGTTGCAGGAGCACATCGGAGATTCACCCGGGATTGACCAAGAACGAGCTCCTGGCGACCAAGAAACTATTCGTGATGCATGAAACAAACGGAATTGCTTTATCGCTCCAACGGCCTCGTACTGATCGGCGCTGGCACGCGGACCGTGCTCGACAATCTACTACCTGATTGCCCTTGTGACGCTGGACCAAGAAACGGTGCCCTATCCGTACTCGCTATGGTCCATATATTGGTTTTTGTTGTTCCCCAGAATTCGGCATATTGCTCAGGATCTGGGGTCATTAATCAAACCTCGATATTGCTTTCCGTGGTGCATTGGGAGGTTTCCATTCGAAGTGCCGCGGACGTCGTTGATGGCTTCATGCTATTGGAGGGGAAATATGGAGTGTATTGCTTGGCTTGAGGGGACATCTTCACAATGTTGTATAATGACAGGCTCATAGAGGTGAAACTCGACGGATCTTGGCGTATACAGACGCTGTCCAAGTCCGCTGTCCAAATTACTATAAATCTGAGTACCCTCTCCGGGGATGAGAGTTGATAAGATCTGGCAGATAGCTTCAATCAACACTAATCTCTCAACTCATCCATCAGTGTCTTCTCCGTCAAGATGAGATTTACCTCCCTTTTCATGCTGGCAACTATTGCCGTTGCCTCCCCCGTGAGCGATCTGAACAGCCGCGAGTTGACTCGTCGCCAGGCTGCAGAGAGCTGTCCCATCGGATACTGCACCCAGAACGGCGGCACCACTGGTGGTGCCGCTGGGGATACAGTGACCGTGACCGACCTCGCCAGCCTGACCGAGGCCGCTGAGAGCGAGACTCCGTTGACGATTATCGTCTCTGGTGACATCTCCGGCAGCGCCAAGATCCGTGTGGCCTCGGACAAGACTATCTACGGTGAATCCGGCAGCTGTATGTTCCCTCGACAGTACTGGAGTGTCTTGCACAGTATTAACCCGTCATAGCCATCACCGGCGTTGGATTCTACATCCGTCGGGTCAGCAATGTCATCATGCGGAACCTCAAGATCCGCCAGGTCGACGCCGACAACGGTGATGCCATTGGGATTGACGAGTCGACCAATGTCTGGGTCGACCACTGCGATCTCTCGGGCGACCTCAGCGCCGGCAAAGACGACCTGGACGGCCTTCTGGACATTACCCACGGTGCAGAATGGATCACCGTCTCCAACACATACTTCCACGACCACGTAAGTTGGCTCGTCCAGGACTTGAGATGAGGTACTGACTGCTGGGCTAGTGGAAAGGCTCCCTGATCGGCCATTCAGACAGCAACGAGGACGAGGACTTGGGCGCCCTCCACATCACGTATGCCAACAACTACTGGTACAACGTCAACAGCCGCGCCCCGTCGATCCGCTTCGGCACGGTGCACATCATCAACAACTACTGGGATAGCCTGCTCCTGACGGGTGTCAACTGCCGCATGGATGCCCAGGTCTTGATCCAGAGCTCGGCCTTTTCCAACTGCCCGGACGAGGCGATTTTCTTTGCCGACTCGGACTACACCGGATACGCGGTCGTGGAGGATGTCGACTTGGGTGGTTCGACCAACTCCGTCCCCGAGGGGACTCTGACTGCTTCGTCTCTGCCGTATGATGCCATTGAGGCGCTGGGCTCTGGCCAGGTGGCGGCCACCATTCCGGGTACTGCAGGCCAGACGTTGTAATCTGGCATTGTCTTGCACCTGATAATTGCACGCCCGAGTCTGTACAGATTCTGTTTTGTGATTGAGTGGCAATCATGATATGGTATATTTTGTAAGCTCAGTTAGTGTGGAAACTACATCGTCGCTCTACTGCAATGTGTAAGCTTAGATTCCATACGAAGTGACGGTGACTTCCCGGCGCTTATGTAGGCTCTTTCTATCTAATCCGTTGATCCTCACGCAATGTACGGAGGACTGCTCAAGCCACCTTCTTCGCCAGGACCCACAGAAAAGCCGACCCGTCCTCCGGATCAGCAACAACCTCATCCTGAACCAACTCAAACCCTGTATCCCGGACGATTCGTCTCGTCTGGTGCTCTCCCCACCCACTCCAGAACACCGATCCCTCCGTCGCACCGAGCCAGGATGGATCGCTAGACGCGACGATCTCACCAGCAGAGAAGTTCATCAATGCCAGGCCGCCGGGCTTGAGCCAGCGAAAGATGCGCCCGAGCATCGTGGTCTGCTCTTCTCTCGGCAGATGGATCACGGAATACATGGCGATGACCGCGTGAAATTCCTCCGGCTGGAACTGCAGGTCCATCATGTCGCCCTGGATCAGGCGCACAGACGGGGGCAGATGGGCTTTTGCGAGATCAATCTGCGCGCTGGAGATGTCGTTGGCCGTGATCTGGATGTTACCCAGGGATGCGAGGGTCTGGGTGACGGGGATGCCTGCGCCGCAGCCCAGTTCAAGAACGTGGGTCGTTCCATGGGCCTCTTTGCGTTCGGTGAGAAGGGGAGAGAGAAGTTTTAGGCGAGACAGGCGTTGGGAAAAGCCGGGCTGGGTCCATTGGAGGTAGGTCGGGGCGATTTGATCATAGGCTTTCTTGGTGTTTTCCTTGGCTTGGAGGGTGTCCATGGTGTTTGTAACGTCTTTTTCTCTTGATTCAGTCTGCGGGCATACAGTAGTCGATATGTGCTCTAGTAGCTCACTGAACTTGGTCGTAAATAGGAGGTAGTCCACTACTTGACTACATGAGTCATTTCATCTTTATGACTACAACTAAGCCTGCGGACTAAGCCAAATGGGGTGCCCGCTACGAGATGAGAGCAGGCTAAAGGAGACCGACTTTTCTCGTATCAGCCAATATTTGTAGTAGTCTTACTACAAGCATACTTGAAGAATGACGTTGACGCCGGGGGCGAGGTATACGAGAATGCACATGTACGGCCTGGGCCTGGTATAAGGGCTTGCCAAGGTACCTCCCAGCGGACCTCTTGGCAGTCATCCCTCATCCCTCAATCTTCCAGGGAATATCTCATCTCAGAGCATTCAGGAGATACCATGACATCAGTCTATAGGGCTGGCCGGGTGGGCTGGCATTGGCATCATTGGCATCGCCAACTTGCGCCGCTCTCATAGGGCCCGATGGCGTCTTGTCGCCCGCCCCAAGCCTTGGCTCTACGTGGACGGTGAATTTTCTGCATGACCGAAGGCAGCAACTTGTCAGAGATGGACTCTCTGACTCTGTGATTTTGTCAATACTGCTGCGACCTTCTCATGTCGACTGTCCGTTCCACCCATCCTCATGGATCAGGATCAGGACCCGTACCTTTCCCACGAGGAAATCAACCAGTTCCTCGACGACCTCGACACCAACAGCGACGGCAAGATCGACTACGAGGAGCTCGAGCACAAGCTCGACGAGGTTTATAATGAGATTGCGCCGGTCCCGAAGCGTCACCATCTGCACCACGACAGCAAGCGAGACGATGCGCGACACCAGTTCCTCCATCACATCATCGGACCGCACCAGAGATGGATCTCGCGACAGGATCTCGCGCAGCGCATTAAGGAATGGAAGATCCCCTCGCTTAAGACCGAGGCCAAAAACGATCAGGACGAGAACAGCTACGTGCACGGTCTGTCGACGTGGCGGCGCATCCGGGCCTACTGGAGCGTCCACGGCCCCAAGATCCTGTTTCTGGCCCTGGTCATTGCCATGCAGCTCGCCTTTGGCATCTGGCAGCTGGTCAAGTATCTCACGACCACACCGTATAGACAGGCCTTCGGATGGGGCGCCGTACTGGCCAAGACGTGCGCGGGCGCCCTGTATCCGACCTTCTTCTTCCTGCTCCTGAGCATGTCGCGGTATTTCTCGACCTTTCTCCGCAAGTTCTACTACATCTCGCGTTTTATCAACTGGGATCTGTCGCACTCGTTTCACGTCAAGATCTCCATCGTTGCGCTGTTCCTCGCGTCTCTGCATGCCATCGGTCATCTCGCGGGCACCTTCCGGTATGGCAGCAGCGCGGACCGACAGCAAAACGTCGCCGTCGTGCTCGGACCAGACGCCGGGCCAGGCTCCTACCGTGCGTACGTGGCCACGCTCCCCGGAGCGACAGGCGTGGCCAGCCTCGGTATGTTCTGGATCCTGGCCCTGCTGAGCATGCCGGCCGTGCGCCGACGCAGCTACGAACTGTTCCAGCTGGGCCACCTGCTCATGTTCCCGATGATCGCCCTGCTCATCGCGCACGGGACCGCTGGTCTCCTCCAGTGGCCCATGTTCGGATACTGGCTGGCGTTTCCCACCCTGCTGGTCCTCGTGGAGCGGGTCGTGCGCATCGCACTCGGCTTCCACCGCATCCCGGCCACGCTGCGCATCGTCGACGGCGAGACGGTCGAGATCAAGGCCACGATTCCCAGCGAGCGCATCTGGAAATACGAAGCCGGCCAGTACATCTTCCTGCAGGTGCCGAAGCTGAGCCTCTTCCAGTGGCACCCGTTCACCGTGTCGGTCTGCATCGGCAACGAGATGCAAGTGCACATCAAAACGGACGGCGACTGGACCGGGCGTCTGCGCGACCTCGCCAACGGCACCGCGCCCACCCCGATCCATATCGGCATCAACGGGCCGTTTGGCGCGCCCGCCCAGCGCTTCTCCGACTTCAGCCACTCCATCGTCGTGGGCGCGGGCATCGGTGTCACGCCGTTCTCGGGCATCCTTGCCGACCTGCAAGCACATGACGACCAACTGCACCACGAGCCCGCGGCACCAGGCGAGAAGGATGAGCACCAGGATACTACCGCGAACGACGCGCCCTCAACACCAGACGACTACCGCCGCGTCGACTTTCACTGGATTGTGCGCGATCGAAACTACCTGCTCTGGTTCTCCGATCTACTCAATACAGTGTCCCGCGCACAAATCCGCCACCGGACGTGGGAAAACCCTCCGCACCTGGACATCCGCATCCAGACGTACGTGACACAGAAGCGCCGCAAGATCGCCACGCACGTCTATCGCTGGCTGTTGGAGATGCACCGCACCGACGACCACCCCGAGTCCCCGCTGACGGGGCTTATTAACCCGACGCATTTCGGGCGCCCGGACTTTGTCGACGTTCTGGACCGGCACTACGACGACATGCTGCGGGTCAAGGCGGGCATGTCGAAGCGCGAGCTGGACGCGCGCGGGCGGCTGAAGGTGGGCGTGTTCTACTGCGGCGCGCCGGTCATTGGCGAGATTCTGGCGGATCGATGTCGATTGCTGAGTGCGAGGGGACGGCAGGATGGGAGCAAGATTGAGTACCATTTCATGACGGAGGTATTCTGAGCAGACTTGGAAGTAGGTGCCTGTCAAGGGTAGCTTTAATGTACGCAATGCACAACGTAACCATATCCTCCGTTTTATAGTTGAGTAGTCCACGATTCACGCTAGGCTTATCTCTTAACGCACTGGATCAGCACCAATTTGGAGTAGCGCTGAGTCAGTCTGCAAGAGTGAGACTGAGACTTGTGCACGATATCTGCATCTTGATTATGCACATGACGCGTGTACATAATGACCGCTGACACGCAGCTCGACTTCAGTCCATCTTTCTCCTCCCATGGATCTTCCCCAAACATGTCACTACGACTGTTTTTACAAGTCATCCTAGCAATCTGGTTGCTATATATCTTCCTCCGCGTGGTCTGGTGTCTTTATCTCCATCCTCTACGACACATCCCCGGGCCACCATCATGGATCGTCTTCCCCATACTGCGCCACATCTCAGCTCTTCGCGGAAGACTCGACATCGATCTCCGCCGGTTTCACGCACAATACGGCGACACAGTCCGCTGGGGCCCGTCCGAGGTCTCCTTCATTACCGCAGAGGCCTGGCAAGCAATCTATGGCCATGGACACGCGCCCTTGCCCAAGGTGCTGAACTCGGCGAGCACTGGTATCGACATTGCAAGTGCAAACGACACTGACCACATCCGCCACCGCAAGGCACTGGCCTATGCCTTTTCCGCCCGGGGGCTGCAAGCACAGGAACCTCTCCTCCACCGCTATGTGGACAAGTTGATCGACCGGTTGAAGGGGTTCGCCGAAGCGCAGCTCCCCGTCGACATGGTGACATGGTACAATCTGACCACGTTCGATCTCATCGGCGACCTCGCCTTTGGGGCCTCGTTTGGCGGCCTCGACAGCTCACGGTACCATGAGTGGGTAGCGACTATCTTTGACTTTGTCAGGGTGGTGCCCTTTTTGAAGATCAAGGAGGCATACCCGGTCGTCACTCCGCTGTTGGTGGCGCTCTTACCTAGAGGGCTCCGCCGGGCGCGACAGATCCAGGCCGCGTATGCGAGGGACATGGTGCAGAAGAGAGTGAGCAATGCCGCGGCGTATGGGAGGGGTGATTTTATGGACTCGATGCTGCGGCATCGGGGCAAGAAAGACGGCTTATCGGACGAGGAGCTGGAGGCGAATGCGCCCCTTCTGATTATCGCGGGCAGTGAAACAACCGCTACGTTGCTCGCTGGCGTCACATATTGGTTGATAAAGACCCCCGAGGCTCTCGCAAAAGTCACAGACGAGGTTCGCGCCACCATCCAGACAGAAGCTGATTTCAATCTGAACACCGTCGCCACTCGCCTTCCTTACATGCTGGCCTGCCTCGAAGAAGCGCTGCGCTTGTATCCCCCGGTGCCCAGTGGCCAACAGCGTAGAGTGGTCACACTGTCGGTGATCTCAGGGTACAAGATTCCACCCGGCGTAAGTCGTTCCAGCGCTCAATCTCCATGGACAGGAGCTGACAGCCCGCTTAGACAAAGGTCTCCGTCCACCAGTCCGCCGCGTACTGGTCGTCGAGCAACTTCCACCGTCCGCGGGACTTCATCCCCGAAAGATGGTTATCCGATGTGAAAAGTGATCCATCGTCGCCTTTCTTCTCGGACAATCGGGATGTCCTCCAGCCTTTTTCGATCGGGCCACGGAATTGTATCGGGAGGAACCTGGCCTATGCTGAGATGCGTCTGATCCTCGCGCGGATTCTGTGGACCTTTGATCTCGAGCTCTGCGAGGAGAGTTGGAATTGGAAGGACCAGAAGTCGTATGTGCTATGGGACAAGCCTGCCTTGATATGCAGGATCAAGCTGCGAATGAAGACACGAACAACGCAAAGCAAGACCGAGATGTAGTTATTCACAGGATAAATGGAATTATTGACATGATATTCTGGCCGACACTCATCAGGAAACCACAGGGTACTCTGTTGACCTACACCATTTCATACCATCGTGCTTTGGTGGAACGATTTCCCTAGACAAAATGCCCCTGAGAGATGGATTCCCCAGCGAGCCCTCCAAGCCAGGTGAGTTCATATAAAATGCATTCCCGATCTACTCGCCGCAAGCTCCCCAGGTACACGAAGATCTCCGAAATAACGACTACAGATGTTCTATCTGGCCAACACCAAGCGTCTCACTAATCTGCGAGAAAAGACCGGACGTCATACCCCGCCTCCAAATCAAGGCAATTCTGTAGCGTCGAACCCACATCGCCTGATGCAGCCGGCTCGTCATCATGGGGCTTGTCCATGCATGCGCATCGCTACCTGCGCTTGCGCTGAATCCCAAGGCGTCCCCCAGTTGCGCGGTAGACTCCCCGTGTACCCCATGGAGTCTCCTTTCCTGCAATGGATCCCATCTGAAGGCTGGACGATGGAATATGCCGCGTTCTTCTACATCCAGGAAATCCGCCGACTGCATCCTCGGGGACCGTACCTGCTCGGCGGATGGTCCATCGGAGGCATGTACGCGTAGGAGATCACCCGCCAGCTTCTCTTCACGGGACAAGACGACGTCTTGTGTCTCGTCATGATCGACAGCCCTTGTCCGGCGCCGACGCCGGACATGCCGGTTCCCACCGTCGCGGCCGTTGAGCCGACCGGGCTGTATGCACGCATCAAAAGGAAAGGGTTGCCCGATATTGACATGCCATTGCATCTGAAAGAACATACGGTTGGCTCGTTGAATGCTCTGCGGACGTATGATCCCAGACCCTTGAGATCTGACCGGTGGCCGCGAGTAGTGGTCCAGATATGGACGAGCATGGGGCCGTATTATCAGCTTCCGGAGCTTTTGCGCGAGGCGTCGGAGTTGCTCGCCGCTCAGAAGGTGGGCACCTTGGCCAAGGACTGTGACCTGTGGACGGCAGTGGGGCGAGAATGGCAGACGAAGCCTCGTCCGTCTTTTGGGCCTTGTGGATGGGATCGCCTCGTCGGTGCGATGGAGTGTCATGTTGTGACGGGTGACCATGAGTCTATCATGAGCCCACCTCAGGTAAGTCAGGAATCTCCGACGAAAGGGTGTATAGAATGGCTAATGGCCTTTACTGGACATGCAGCTTACCGTGACTGGGTCTCTGTTAGAGGATGCTATTGAGCGGGCTCTTCGAGGATCACTTGCAGTTTACCCAAAGCATGGGAATTGATAGGGGGCGATGTGTGAATGACCGATATATCTATATCGTTGTCGACGACAACAGTCGACGTCCAACAACACACGTCGCATGCAGCCTAGATATGGAGCTAATGGGAGATATATCAGGAATAGAAAAATAGATCCAAAAGGAAAAACATAGGAGGGTGGAAGTGGTAACAGAGGATGAGGAGAAAGAGGGGACGCATGTCTCATGCTGCTCTCTCAACCGGATGCGATGTGTGATCCAGGAAGCAATAGAAAACTAAAAGCCATGTACCTTTATAGTCTGCTGCCAAGTTCGTCGCCGGGTCTTGGGCTTCAAGGGTACACCTAATATATAGCCATTAAGGAGTACTTATTAGGCCCTGGGCAGTTCGGGTAGGCCAGGCGTGAGCTATTGCCTATGATCCCGCCCGATCGTTTACCACATGGTCCGCTTCACCTGTTCATCGACCGTAGATAATATATCTATCAGAGTGGTATAGATGACACATAAATGAGGTACAGCTCCGATAACGTGCAGGGAGTGCACCTACGGACATTGTCTCTCAGTAGATGTTCATCGCTGGCGACATCGGAAGAGACATAGACTGGAGGAATAGTATAACGCTCGAGCCCCATGATATAGAGTCTCTTGAACTTCGTTATACTGCAACCCTTGCACCCCTCATGTGACGAATGAAGAGCTCTCCGTGACTCATTTTGCAAGCCCCAATCCAAAGTCTGGGCCCGTATTTTGCACTCTCCAGGGCACCCCGAGACAGTAACCTGGATGAAATGCAGTCAAACAGATTGTTGCAATCACGATCATTGCTCCCTCCAGAATCATGAAAGCGACCTCGTTCCCTGCTAGCCCACTCTGAAAGCCTGCTCGAAGCTCCGCGACGCGGTAAATGGAACGGATGAAAATTGCAATTGTAGCAATTGCAAGACCTAATTATCACAAAAAGCCATGTCAGCAGCGATAACCATCCCGGGCTCCGGAAATCTGACTCATCAGAAAACCCTTCCAGCTCCTGCTATGCAATACAACTGGACCTGGATCCAGGCCCTTCAAGCGAACAGAACACATATAGTAGAGTGCGCCGGCCAAGAAAATCAACAGCGAGACGACCTGTAGAGCCAGACCCGCAATCATGATATTGATACCTGTCTTGCGCCCAGCCTCTGCTTGTTTGCTTGTGCCGCCTGACATTGCCGTGATAGCGCCCCCGGCAGCTTGAAGTACCAAGCAGACAATGTCACTGATGATGAAAATCAACGCAAGGGTGCGGGACTTGAGACGCAGTAGTGAATGGCCGTAGATAAGCGTGATGCGGTAGAAGCAAAGATAAATCACGGCGCTTATGAAAGCCGGCGCGACCGTCAGACAAACCAAGTATATGTTCATTCTGTCAGTCACGTTCCAGATTGGCCTCGGGTTAGAGTACTCGCTTACTGTACGAAACTGTTGAATACAAAGGGATTGGCGTGGAGCTGAATGCGGCCGGCATAGCCTGCTATCTCGAGGATAAGGCCGCCTCCCATGCCTATCAGGTAGCTCCATGTTCGGTGGCCGATCCCAAGCCCGAATTGGATGACCAGTGCGCCGGCAAATACTGCCAGAAAGACAGCATTTGCACCTAAATTCGGTTGATAGGGGATTGGTGCCTCCGATATCGCACAAGTTTGTAGAGTGCAAGGCACGTACACATTGGTATTGTTCGACGCCATGGATAAGAACTGGCACGTTGAAGCTCTGGCCCTGGAAACGATAATGGATTGACAGGGAGCGCAAACCCCGGGGATGGTCTTTGCCCTTTGTACTCGCGTCCTGGAGACGTCGCCCCTTTGTTGTACCTGCCCCTCTGATTCATGGCTGTCCTTCCAGGCAACAAAGTTGATCGTCTAGCCCAGAGCACTGTACCGCCTCGACTTCTTTTTTTATCTCAAACCGAAACATGGTACTGGGATTAAACCGGAGAGGCGTTCGCTCGATGGGTTGATGCTATACAGACTAGTGCCTGTCTCGATATTGATTGGCTGCCGCTCTTAGCGGGCGTTAGCGGGCGCCTGATTATTTCCCGGATGGGCCTAGCGCGCAAAACTCCCAGGCACCTGAGCCAGTACAGAGTACAGAGGATGTACAGAGTCGTACCTTGCCTACATACCTACCTACTTACCTAACCCTGGGGTTCATTCGACGGACCATGTCACAACAAAAGTCCGCGCTGGGTCCTTACGACCGGCGCAAGAAGGTGAGGCGTTGCGAGAACTGCGCTAGCAGGAAGGTCAAGGTACGCATGTCGCCGACACATCATGCCGAACAGTCACTGTCGCTCACCGAGACGAACAGTGCGTAGGAGGTTTCCCTTGTGAATTGTGTAAGCGCACGCGAAAGGCTTGCCAAAGACGAGAGAACAATGAGCCCTCCCGCGCAATATTTGTTGTATACGACGTGAAAGAGAAGAAGGGCGTCTCTCTCCCAAAGCCAATGTCAACGGACGCGAAGACCCTTCATGTGGATTCCTTCGTGGCGTTCCTACTGCGCAATCACTTTGGTCAGAGTATAGATGCTCTCGTCCAGGATCTCCTACCCTTGGTGAATGCATCGCCGCTCTTGAGCTCCGTAGTGAGTGCCGTCGGGGCGTTGGACGCCTCCCGCCACGGTGCCTGCGTCTCTTATCCGAATGTAGAGTCTCCTCGGTTTCTGGCGTTCAAGTCATACTCGTCCTCAATTCAATCTTTGAGAACCGCTCTGCTAGACCCGATGGTCTCGCAGCGGGACGATGTTCTGTGGGCCACCTTTTTCCTGGGCTTATTCGAGGTACCTGTTATCTTTTACTGCCGATCCTACACAGACGGACTAACGTGGGCTTCCCTAACTATAGCTGATGGTTGACCCATCCGGGGACGGCTGGGCCAAACACATGCTCCATGGCACATCTCGCCTGCTGCAGACTGCAGGCCCAAGCCATACATTCTCTGATTCACGCCGGGCGTTCCTCGATGTGTTTCGTATTTTCGAGGCGAATCGAGCAGTCTTGTACGGAGAGAGCACGATATTATCCTGCCCTGGCTGGGACCCCGCCTTTTCATTATACCCACGGGGCCATCAGGGTGGCCGGGAGAGCCTCGGTCGAATTTCCTCAATCATGGTTCGAATCTCGGTGTTTAATGCTCGGTGTGCACGTCATTCTTAATACGATCGTCGAACGGTTCTAATCTTCGTTTTAGATTCTACCAGTATGTTACAACCGTTGCAGGCTTCGACCATTTCGACCCCATTCTGGAGAATCTGGGATTCGAGGCCACTGCAATCCAAAACGAAATTGCAAGCTTGTATGCTCAGACCACCAACGCGGGCCTGGCCAGGTTACCAGACCTGCAATACTACCAAATTCTCCTATATTGCAACACTATGTTGGTCTTCCTTTTCAACACGTTTGATTATTATCATTGTTGGCATCTGGGTCATTCGCCATACATGCCAGCTCAGGAGATAAGACAACATGTCGACCAAATCTCGCAACTGGCTGAATCAGTCCTAAACACACCTGGTGGATCCGGCGTATTCCTGATTTTTCCTCTTCGAGTCGCCGGGACACGCGCAGACACTCCTCTCCAGCGAGCCACGGTCCTGGCCCTGCTAGACCGCATTGCGCGATGTGGGTTTATCGTGGCAAACAGGATCCGGGATGACCTTCAAGAATTATGGGATTGGAAAGCGAATTTGTTGGAATCCCCGTCAAATATGTGAATCGTCGGGATCGTGGAGCGCAGTCTTTCCCCGATCGGGTTATAATCGAGCGCGGCCGGGTTCCACTACTAGGCATCCGTATCCTACTCTTACCATAAGAGAGTGCAAACGACAATCACGTCTGGAAGTATATATACCGTGACGATGGCTGCTTGGTCTCGAATTCAAAGCCAGGAACCTGCTCGCTCCCTTTTCTTTGTGATTCGCATACTTTTCGTCTCTGATTGACGTTCATTCCACAATGGTTTGCCTTGTTCTCACGTTCTCGGTGATGGCCATGCTGGCTTCGGCTACAGCTAAGAAACCATCTTGTACTGATTTCCCTCCATCAATGTACGCCTTCACGAGCGGGTTTCAGCAGCCGGAGCCGCCGGTAGTGCAGACCGAATTCGAAACCAGCTTCATCCAGCATAAATGGTACCCAGTTTCACCTTGACTTTCATCCTGGACTCCGGCTGACGCGCAAGAGGAATAACAACCTGTCTCATATTACTTCGGGATACATTTACTTCTCTCCCTCGCAGAGCCTTGTCCGTGCGGATGAGGCATATCCGGGGGGGTTGGCCTCCTCCGTCTTTGACTATTCCAATATGACCACGGATGGGTTGGTCCTGAACACCCTCACCTCGTATGGCACACATGATTCACAGCCGACTGTGTGGACTGGCTATGTTCAGTCCAACTACCCGCTCTTCACGGAAGATATTCTGATTCAGGGTGGAGCGGTCTTTGGAGGCCTGGTGGAAAGAGATCTGCAGGAAGGATATGTTGCATCCGTCAGTCCGGAATGGTATCCGTGTGGTTAAGAGGGATGCTAACAGAAATCCCAGTGGAATATCATGTACGCGTCTCTTCCAGTGACGGTTTTTGTCGACTACTGTGGTGTGATCGTGGGATATGACTACTTTTCGCCCAACCTCCGCACCCGAGTCATCACCGAGTTCTTCAACACCGCTGTAGGAACAGTCGGGCTTTAAGCCTTGGCTAATGGCTTCACTCGGATGACGCGCTTCGATTGCAATGCAGTCATCCTAGTGATCTCATGGGCTTTCGAAATGGCCGTTGCGATGGGAATGTGCTTCCTTCATATGTCCCACCAAGTTAATATCTTATTGCAATTGATCATCTCGTCAACTTGAGTCTTAGTCTATGATTCCAATTCTGTGTATTATAATTTTCGTGTAGCATATTGTGGAAATTGAAAACTGCGTGAGTATGTTGAGGAGTCTTGATATCGGGTCGTGCCAAGAAAGAGTCCTTATATAAGGTTCTTCTCGTCTGCCCCGTAATTCCTTCTTCAACTCTTGCCCATAGACAGCTCCCCACTGTGAATATTCTGTTCGGTCGAGCAGTATATGTTTTCTGACTCCATGCTCGATCATGGATGAGCCTGTCGCTGGCATACTCCCCGAGGGGAGAATATCCGACTCCTTCAATGGATCCACGCCACTCCTGGACGGAGAAGCCTTTCTCTCCCCCGGCACGTTTTCCAGCGCAGACGAGTACGCCGCGAATCCCCGATTCCGCGAACTGCAAGAGGAACTCCGTTGCGTGCTGTTCTCCGCGGTGGCCAGCCTAGAGCCGAGCACAATTCCCTCGCTGCCACCTGCAGACCCTCCCCTCGATGGCCATCCACCAGAACCATCCGGACCCAGTCTAGACAACGCCACAGTTTCCATCCCCAAGATCCGCCTCATCCACTACCTGCGGAACTGGATCACCGAGTGCGCGCCGTATCTCGACAAGTTCGACGAGGCGCGCCATTTCGGCATCCACATCCCCATCCTGGCCCAGCGCTCGCCGGCCCTCTTCTACGCCATCCTGGCCTTCTCGGCGCGGCAGACGGAGCGCAAGGCATGTCTGGACAAGGCCTACGACTCGCTGGAGCTCTACCAGGAATCGATCCGGCTGCTCGCCCCGTCGCTCCAGGCCAAAGACCCCAACGTCCTCGTGACGGTGTGCATCCTGGCCGTGATGGAGCTCATGTCGGTCAGCCCGCGCGACTGGCGCCGCCATGTCGAGGGCTGCGCCGCGCTGTTCGAGTCGTTCAACGTCCACGGCATGTCGGGCGGCCATCTGCAGGCCGTGTTCTGGTGCTACGCGCGCATGGAACTTTGCGGGGCCATCATCTCCAACGGCGCGGAGAGGACCGTCCTGCCGCTGGAGAAGTGGGTGCCTGCCCTGCCGGGCGCGGCCGGGCCCGGCGAGCGGGAGAGGATGATTCGCGATCTGTTCTACTCGAAGGGATGCGCCGCGCCGGATATGCATGCGAACTGGAGTGTGTATCTGTGTGCAAAGGTGTGCGATCTTGCCTGTCGCCAGACAAGGCATGTTGAGCTCGGTGAGACGGTTGAGGATGCACGCCCGTTTGATGAGCAGTGGACAGCTCTCTGGGACGAGTTGCAGTTTTGGGTTGACAAGAGACCGCCTGCGATGCTGCCAGTCAAGACCGCCGGCTTGGGGGGTGGCCGTCTGTTCCCGGAGATCCTCTTTGCGCATTGGGCGGCTATATCGGGGAATCAGTTGTACCACGCGGCGTGCATCATGATGCTGGACATGAGACCGCAGGGTGTACGGATGTCACCAACAGAGCCGCGTTTCTCGGCTGTGTGGCATGCACGACGCGTGTGTGGCATTTCCCTCACAAACCCCCACAGCGGGAATCTGATCAACGCCATCCAGCCGCTATACATTGCCGGGAAGCTTCTCAGTCATCGGAGCGAGCATGTCGAAGTGGCGCGACTGTTCAAAGTCATTGAGGAAACCACCGGATGGGGCGCACTATGGCGATTGAAGGACCTCGAACGGGCCTGGGGATATGAGCCAGATGAGATATTATCTATAGTCTAACTGATATCAACACATAATCCGATCTTACGGTGTAGATTCGATTGGAATTTCTATTGATAGGAGACGTCATTTGTCACATTTGTGCGCTTGACACGGTACGATGCGGCTCTATATAGAAAGTCTACCTCTGTGCAAGCAATTCACCACATAGCTACGCACCGTTGCATAGGTCAACTAGCTCAGCTAGTCTTGTTCAGATCGGCACAGCTCTTGGGATGCATCAGCGAGTGCTTGATCCGCTGGACCAGCCTGTCCGCGTCCACTTCCAAGACGTAGTTCACCGGGCGGATGCCGGCCGGGGCCAGGGCTTTCTGGTAAACATGGATGTTGCCGTAGTTCGGGCTTCCATACGAGGTGTCCACATCGAGGTACACTGCGAGAGCGTTAGCTACACCTTATCTAAATGGAGCACAGCAGCAATCTTACCAGAGGTCTGGTTGACGGCGAGCGACGGGTCCACCATGAGGGCCGCAGCCGTCTCATCCCAGAAAGGAAACGAGAGATCATAGTACTTGCTGAAGAGCTCAGAATACGGGTTATTGGCCGTCTTGACCTCGTCCACGAAGGCCTGGCTGGGAAAAACCTGGTTGGCCACGTTCCCGGCGATGGTGATCTCGGGGAAGTCGGCCGTCAGAGCAATCTTGGCAGCCTCGGGGTCGATCATGAGGTTGATCTGTAGCATCTCCGTTAGGAATAGAACTGATTGGCCCGTAAACGAGTGTATACTTACATCGGACTGCAAGTCAGCCAGCAGAATGCTCCCGGTAGCTTCCAACATGTTCAGATCCACATACCCGCCCATGATGACCAGCTGCTTCGCCAGCGAGGCAAACTGCGGATCCATACGGACCGCCAGGGCGATATTCGTCAGGGCTCCGGCCGAGTAGATCGAAACTTGGCCGGGGTACTTGTGCACCATCTCGACCATGAAGTTGGCCGCGGAGGTCGCGTTGCTGGGCCTGCCCTTGGGGAAGCCTTCTTTAAAGGCTGCCTTGACGATCCGGTTGGGATCTCCCGACGTGGGATCGTTGCCCGCCGCTTCGGCGGTCGTGTTCTCGGGCGCAAAGGCGCCCTCCCAGGGCAGCTTGCCGTGGATGGTCTCCCATGCCTGGAAGCGCTGAGGGGTGTTGATCAGGGGCCAGGTGGCGCCTGGGTAGACCGGGATGCAGCTCAGATTGCCTGCTTCCAGGGTGGCCACGGCGTGCAGAGCCACTTGTGGCTGCCAGGTGTTTGCGGTGTCTAGTAGCTGGTTAGAAGATGGGGTCAATATGTCGAGAGCATGTGCCCACCTGAGACAAGCGCGAGGACATCGATATCCCCGTCGAGAGCGATCAGATACGGCACAAAGCCCGCCGTATACCAGTCGTTATCCATGATGGCATAGTGTTTGTCAGTCTGGGCTTGAGGCCCTACGGCCCCAGCAACCAGTGGGAGCAGTGAGCCACAGAGCAGCGACAGCGAAGCGGAGCAATACATCTTTCTTTCTGGATGTCACGAATGTCAGAGCGAATCGCTTACAACAAGTCCATCAACTACATCATATCGCATCTTTATACCCGTGGTAAATGGGTTGCCTGCCGGCCAGCTCATCGGCCCCTACCGCGTCCTTTCGATGTATGAACTTCATAGGATCAAATCCCCTGATGATTCCCCACAACTCCACTGTCCCCGCGATCATCACATCACCATCTCGCATCAACTTGACAGAAAGAGAAGGACATTGCCTCTGGTTACCGGAGTGGATCGCTGGTCAGCCCATAGCCTGGATGTCGTGGGGATGGAGCGGGTCAAATTTTCTAGTTGGGTGTGCCCCAGTCCGAATTCAGGCATCGTAGCCTATGCACCTCCTTCATCGGTTAGCGGTAGTACTCCACATCTTTTCCCCGTTCTATGGAGTATTGGGCCCATGGGGTTCTCGGGAGACCGAGAACAGGGCCGGAGTAGAGTGGTCAAGCTTTTTTTGGTCTCATGAGCAAATATCGGGATGTAAAACACCATATAATAGACCACATGGCCCTACTTCGTCGCTCAACTTTTGTTCAGACTCATTTTCTGAAGACTTACCCCAAGCTACTACGTCTTGGGACGAATTTTTCGTTTATTGCTTCTCACCCGTTCTCTTGCACAATGGCGGGCCAAACCCACGTGGATGTGGAGGCTGCTCAGATGGCAAACAAGTCCATGTGGCAGCGTCTCCTGGAAAACCCCAAGGTGCTCTTCATTGCCTTCTTTGCATCGTAAGTCCGAAGTCTGGAGCAATTCAAATGCTTCTTACTGACCGCTACAGCCTCGGCGGCTTCGAATACGGCTACCAGCAGGGCGTACTGGGCCAGTCCCTGGTCATGACCCGCTTCACAGAAAACTTCCCCACGGTCGTGGCGTCGTCGACCGCTACCGGCTGGCTGACCTCGATCCTCCAGGTGGGCGGGATCATCGGGTCTCTGTCGGCGGGCGTGCTGGGGGAGATCTTCTCCCGCAAATACACCATGTTCTTTGCCTGCTGCTGGGTGATTCTGGGCAGCTATCTTTACGTCGGAGCGACGGCCGGAAACCCTGCGTGCCTGTACGCCGGCCGATTCTTCACCGGGCTGGGTGTCGGCCTGTTCAGCGGCGTGGGACCGTTGTATAACGCCGAGCTGGCCGCCCCCGAGATGCGCGGGCTGCTCGTCTCCTTCTACCAGTTTGCTACCATCCTCGGCATCATGATCTCCTTCTGGGTGGGCTATGGGAGCAACTATATCGGTGGGACTGGGGCGTCGCAGTCTGACCTGGCATGGCGTCTGCCGTCCATTATTCAAGGGATCCCGGCGGCGTGTCTCGCCTGCGGCATCTGGTTCATGCCGTTCTCGCCGCGCTGGCTGGTCAAGCAGCGCCGTGATGAGGAGGCGCAGAAAACCCTGGCTTGGCTGCGCAAGCTTCCTGTGGAGCATGAACTGGTCCAGGTCGAGTATCTCGAAATCAAGGCCGAGGCGGTCTTTGAGGAACGCGCGTTCGCCCGGATGGAGCCGAAGCTGGCCGAGCGCGAGCGCCAGAGCGTGTTCATGAACCAGGTCGCGCAGTATGCCAATTGTGTGCGGTCGATGGATAACCTGAAGCGGGTGGCGACCGCCTGGCTGATTATGTTTTTCCAGCAGTGGAGCGGTATTGACGCTAGTGAGTGCCATCTAGATGTCTGTTTTCGGGTTCCCTCTAACGCATTGCAGTCATCTACTACGCCTCGAACGTGTTCCAGAGTCTCGGCTTGACCAGTGGCACTATTGCCCTCCTGGCCACTGGTGTGACTGGCGTCGTTTTCATCATCAGCACCATCCCCGGCATGGTAAGCCACGCCTTTCGAACGTCTTTGAAAGTGTAATCTAATGCGTCTCAGCTGGTCATCGACAAGGTCGGCCGCAAGCCCATGCTCATCGGTGGTTCCATAGTTATGTTTTCCAGCATGGTGATCGTCGGCGTGATTGTGGCGAAATTCCAGCACGACTGGCCGTCGCACGTAGCCGCCGGCTGGACCGCAGTCGGTAAGTTATCCCTGCTCTTCATCCCGGATAATCATTGCTAACTTGCTCTCAGCTCTGATCTGGCTGTATATCGCCGGCTTCGGCGCCACCTGGGGCCCCTGCTCGTGGACGCTCATCTCGGAGATCTTCCCCCTGTCGATTCGGGCCAAGGGCGCCTCGATCGGGGCGTCGAGCAACTGGATCAACAACTTTGCCATTGCGTTCTTCGTGCCGCCGATGCTGCAGGCGTGGCAGTGGGGGACCTATATCTTCTTCGCGGTCTTCCTGGCCGTCGGGATTGCGTGGGTGTGGTTCTTCCTGCCCGAGACCAAGAATGCGACGCTGGAGGAGATGGACCGCGTGTTTGGGAGCCATTCTGGCCAGCGCGATGCCGAACTCCTCCAGGAGGCGCAGCGTGTGGTTGGGTTGACGGATTTCCTTGAGAGGATGGGCGGCGCCACCGGGCGCAATCTGGAGAAGAAGGAGAAGGAGGAATTCATCGAGGAGCTATAGCTTGTGTCTGTCGCTTTAGCATATGAAGATACCTAGGTCCAAAGAAGAGATACTTTTGCTTGGAACTATACCATCCCCCATAGCATCATGCACCTCATTGAAAAGCAATTAGCCAATCGGTTCATCTTTCCCGACTCGTTCTGCTGAACCGAGTTTATAGGAGCTCTGTACGTAATAGAAAGGCGAAACCCACCATGGCGGGCTAAACTGGGGCGGGACCCCCCCCCGAAACACAATTAGTCCTTTTCGGAGGGCTGGAGCCTCTGCATCGCTCTTTTCGGCACTCGTTCCCACCTGTCTTTGTCTTGCGATACCCCATACTGGAACATGCCACGGAGGCCCACGCCCGCAGGAAAGCAGCGGGTGCGCACTGGCTGCCTCACTTGTCGCAGGCGACGGAGAAAATGTAAGCGCGGGCCATGTGGGTAGATGGAGTCGACTGACAGCGTCAAAGGTGATGAGGGTAAGCCGCGATGTGCCAACTGCGAAGCCAAGGGCTTCACCTGCAAGTATGGGACGGATCTTGCCTTTGTACGTCCCCAGTCGGCCGAGGCACCTGGGACGATACGGCGGTATAGCACCATCACTGTAAGTGAGATTTCCTGTATATCATCATGCGGTGCAGAACATGCTGATCTGGTGTAGTTTGTTGACGATTCTCCTGCGGCGGCCAAAGGAAAACAGCGTCAGCAGGAGGATTCTGTGTTGAATCCCGACGACCTGGCAGAAGGCGATGTAGACCCATCGACTGACACTGGGTTTCAAAATGCATCTGAAGTTCGCACGCCGGTGGACCGTTCTTCTGACTCGCTGAACGTGCACCACGCATCTGAACCGAGTCCAGTGCAAAGACATCCGATACAAGACGACCTGGATGTCGCAAATAGCAACTCCGAAATCGACCTCCTTCGGCATTTTCGCTACCATGTCGGGCCCTGGATAGACGTGGGCGATCCCGACTGTGCGCTTGGAGTACAGACTCTGCTGCTTTCTAGATCTCATCCAGCCTTGCAGGCAGCCATTTTGGCCCTGTCCTCCAGCCAGAGGGCGCTCTTAGCCGCCTCACAACGAGATGATGATCTCGTTCGCGGCCGTCAATTTCGCCAGGCCGCAGAGGAAATACTAATCCTACCCGGCCTAATAGGACATGCCAGACGGGCATTGCTTTTGATACAAGAACTTCTTCCGTTGGGACTGCAACAGTGGAGGAGGCACCTTACTCCCCACATCGGTCCTTCCGCAACGAGTCTGCCATCACCAACGTCGCTCAGTGAGCCATTAGGCGATGCGGTCTTTTGGTTCCTCTTCCGACTCGGTATGTCAACGGTAGAATGATAACGGCCGCACTGAAGCTCATACTCCAGACCTGGCCTCCTCGATTGTAACGAGTGCGCCACCTCTCGTTCCATTTCGGTACTTTCTGAACGGTGACGGATCGCCCATTCACCCACCGCAAATGCACCCTCAGCCCCTCCCCGTAAATCGAGTCTACAAACATGCCCTGTGTCTATTAGGACACTGTCTGGCTCTGATATACGGAGACCCCAGCGAATCTACCCCCGAAGCAGCCGCCGAGATTCCCGTATTCTCCTCCCTCCAGCAATCCCGCTTTCTCTCGCAGTGGACCTTCCTCTGGACCGACTGTCAAAAATGGTACAGCGAGCGCCCCGTCGACGCACAGCAGATTGTCGATGTCCGCGGCGAGGAAGCAGATCAGATCGACCCCGATCACAGCTCGTCGTTTCCCATTCTCATCTATCCAACCCCGATGGCGCTGGCCGCCAACGCAGTCTACCACGTTACGTCGCACCTCTTGCTCACACACAAGCCGCGGCTGCTGAAATCACTGCCCGGCCCGCGATGCTTGACTTCGCACATCTGGCATGCGCAGTGCATTGCGGGGATCGCGGCGAGTAACGATTCCCTGGAACAGTGGGATCCGGTCTTTGTCGCGAGCCTGTTGCTGGTCGCGCGGGGGATGACGCATGTGTCTCAGCAGGGTGTGCTGGTGGAGCGACTGAGGAGGGTTACGATCACAACAGGACTTAACTTGGACCGGGAGGTGGAGGAGCTCCAGAACGTGTGGAGGGTTGCTCGATTTGATGTGGAGTGAGCAGATGTAGATGGTATTGTACAATCAATTTCTGAAACCCTATGCGATGCCTCTATTCTATATAGCCACGCCGTACCCTACCCTACTCCAAATCATATGCGAAAGGAATACTTTGCATCGCGCCTCTGCGCTGAACGCACTGTGCGGCTGCCGCATTAGACCGGGCCACGGCGCTCTCGATCTCGTCGTCAAAGTCACTCAGCGCGTGCCCACTGGCTATGAACCGCGCCAGTGCGGCAGAGAAGTAGCCGACAAACGTGTCTCCGGCGGCCGTAGTGTCCACTACTTTGGGAACACGCACTCCACGAATACGCCCGCGGCGCCCGCCGCGGGTCGAGAAATAGACCCCCTCCGCACCGAGGGTGATCAGAACGATATGCACAGACGCCACCTTATGAAACCGTGACGCCAGGTCCTCGAGCCGCACATCGTCCAGCTCATCCGGCTGCCCGACATCCGAGATAGAAAGTCCGGCAATGGATCTCGATATCTGCACGGCCTCGACCTCGTTCACGACGAGCACAGCCGTGTGCTTCAGCGCCGTGAGCGAGATCCCATCCGGATACACAGGTGCAGGATTGAAGACCACATGCGTGGCTCCACGCTCGTTGTTAAAATACTCCAACAGCTTGAGTGTCGTCGCCCGCGGGATCTCCCCCTGCAGCACGACGACACTCGGCCGCACCGGCCGCTCTTCAATAGACGAAACAATGCGGTCCGCATCCCCCATCATCCCGGCATGATTAGCCCCCGGCACCACGAGAATTCGATTCTCGCCGCCCGCGGCCTCCTCAACGACGATACTGGCCGAGCCGGTCTGCGCTGTAGTGGACTCCTCGATGGCTGTCGTGTCGACGCCCGACTTCTCGAGTGCGGGCTTGAGGAGCGTCTGGTAGTGATGGTCGTTCGCGCCGACGGCCCCGATCATGCTCACTGTGAGGTCCTGGGTTGCTGTCGAAGTGAACGAGGCGCGGCCGCAGGCGGTTGCTTGGTTGGCGCCTTTGCCGCCGGCCATCACGGCCAGGGAGGTCGCCGTCAGGGTTTCGCCGGGTCCTGGGCAGCGGGGAGTCGTTGTCACAAAGTCGATGTTTAGGGAGCCGACCACGCAGATGTGTGCGCGGGAGGAAGAGGATTTGGGCGGGTTTTCGATGCCCATTTTTATGGTTGTGCGGTATGTTCTCAACAGAAAGTAGCTTGAAGGATGTCGTGGAGGAAGCTATTAAACAGTGATCATAGTGGTCTACACTAAATATATGAATTTCAGTCTGTCTGGTGGTCCTGGTTCTTGACTGCAGTGTGGTAGTCCACCATGTAGTCTATCCGGATATTGCCGAAAGGGGAAATCGTAGGCTCCGTGCATCCAAGATGGGTTTAGAGGGCTGTCCACAGTCACACTTAACCCTCTCCCCCAATACTTTGATTTACTTGGGCATTACCAAGGAGATAAAGTGCATCCCTGAGAAGCTACCTAGGGCTCTCACGACCCCCAGTACAAATCGAGAAGAAGCTATTCTATTCAGCAATCATTGAAACAACAATCATTCGTTCGCCAATCTCAGAGAGGTTCATGATATCTCTACTACCAGAAGCACTCAAACCATTAGATTACGGGAGATAAAACTTCGCTGGCAAAGTATGATTTTCTGGACGTTCTTTGGTTACGCCTAATTACTCGCATGAGTTCAGATATGCGGCCAGCAAATACTAACCGAGAGTCCCCTTTATTTTTCTGAAATATTGATCTGGATATATCGTGGTCAACTGAACAAGCCCCCGCAGATCGTCTTGAACGCAGTTTCCATGCTCCGTAGTCAGCATGTACGGAACTGCTCCAAGATCCCCCAGCTACTCGCAAAGATGCTGGCCGACAATCCCCTCATGGCAGCGAAGTTCAGCCATCCGGGTTCAGGAAAAGACCGCCTTTTCAAGTCGGATGTGATTCACAATGAGGGGAAGAAATCATGCAAATCATGCTGCGGACCCGAAAATATCAACCTTGTCAAAAGAAAAGACAGGCATAGTAATGACCCCCAGCTGCATTACGGAACTATTGGATCTGCGGATCAGGTGCTGAAGGATGCCACATTGAGAGACAAGTGGGCACAAAAGGAGAAGATCAAGTGCTTCGAGATGGAGGCTGCCGGTAAGCTTTTATTCGATCCGTTATTGGAACTTTCGCATCTGACCTTCCTAGGGCTCATGGATTCGTTTCCCTGTCTTGTCATCCGAGGTATCTGCGACTATGCCGATTCGCATAAGAACAAGGTCTGGCAGCCATACGCTGCAGCAACTGCAGCGTCCTACGCAAAATCACTTCTGCTTGTTATTCCCGGACAGTTTGTCAGAAATTTACCTTCGATTAAGCAATGTACGTAACCTCAGGCGGCACGTCTAGATTTCAAATATATGCTTATCATCATTCAGCCCTTGGCAGGATAGCGGCGGACGTTGAGATAATGAGGTCTAATTTCGACAGGATGGAAAGCTCTGGCATTCTCGACTGGCTCACGCCAGTCAACTATGGGCACCAACAAACCGACAATCTCCGGAGGCGACAGGCAGGAACTGGCCAATGGCTTCTCGATTCTACCAAGTTCCGGAATTGGGTGAACGCTGGGAAGCAGACGTTGTTCTGTCCAGGTATCCCCGGAGCGGGGAAGACTATCATGACGGCAATAGTGATCAACGAGCTCTACAACAAGTTTCAAAGAGATGCCAGTGTCGGTATAGCATACATATACTGCAGCTTCCGGCAACATCATGAACAAAAAGCTGAGGACCTCCTCGCAAGTCTGCTGAAACAGCTGTGCCAGCAACAGTCTTCCTTGCCAGAGGATGTACAAGTTCTCTACAGCCGCCACAAGAAGCAACGAACACAACCGACGCTTGGTGAACTCTCGACAGTCCTCCGGTGCGTGGCCGCGATGTACTCCAGAGTCTTCATCGTCGTCGATGCGCTTGACGAATCTCAATTGTATGATAGTTGTCGGACTAAATTCCTTTCTGAGATCCTCACGCTCTAAGCGCAGTGCGGGGCAAACATCTTCGCAACTTCGAGATTTGTTCCGGAAATTGAGAAGGTATTTGAGGGGAGCATGCGGATAGCAATCCGTGCGAGTAACGATGATGTGCGGCGGTATCTAGACGGGAATCTATCCCAGCTACCAGCGTTTGTGACCAGCAATCCTAATTTGCAGAAGGAAATTAAGACTGCAATTGCCAAAGCGGTTGACGGAATGTATAATTTTCGGTTCTATTCTATTTGAAACGTGCTGACGTTGCTAGGTTCCTACTGGCGCGACTTCATCTCGACTCTTTGGCTGGGAAAACATCGTGTAAATCTATCCGAACTACTCTTCAGTCACTGCCGACCGGATCTGACGCGTATGATCATGCCTACAAGCAAGCGATTGAACGAATTGAAGGACAGCATAGAGAGCAGACGGCGCTTGCGAAGCAAGTAATATCCTGGATCACCTGCGCAATGAGGCCATTGACTTCTTCTGAACTCCAGCATGCACTTGCAGTTGAACTTGGCACGCGCGAGCTCGATCCAGATAACATCCCTCCAATCGAACTCATGGTTTCAGTGTGTGCGGGATTGGTCACGATTGAGCAAGCAAGCCGTGTCATCCGGCTAGTCCACTATACGACGCAAGAGTACTTTGAGCGAACGCAGCAACATTGGCTTCCGGATGAAAACACCATGATTACAAGAACTTGCGTTACATACCTGTCTTTTAGCGTCTTCGAGAGCTACTGTCAAGATTATGACGAGTTTCTGCTTCGTTCAGAGTCCAATGAACTCCTCGATTATGCTGCGAAAAATTGGGGGCACCATGCTCGGATGTCTTCAATTCAGGGGCATGCGCTTGTTCTGGATTTCCTCCAAAATAAGGCCTCCGGTTCCACCTGTGCCTATGTAGTGGCGCTTTCCAGACATAAAATCGAGTCGAACGACAGTAATGCTCAGGTGACAGGACTCCATATTGCGGTACACTTTGGGCTTGTGCAGTTCACGGTCGCCCTACTCAATGGGCAACACAATCCGAGTCTCAAGGACTCAGGCGGACAGACACCGCTACACTACGCTGCATATGACGGTCATCAGGAGATAGTGAAGCTACTCCTTGACAAAGGCGCTGATCCTAATATCGATGATAATCATGGCATGACACCGCTACACTACGCTGCAGATTACGGGCATCAGGAGGTAGTGAAGCTACTCCTTGACAAAGGCACTGATCCTTGTATCGATGATCATGATTGCATGACACCGCTACACTACGCTGCACGAAACGGGTATCAGAAGATAGTGAAGTTACTGCTTGACAAAGGCGCCGATTCTACTTTCAATGCTGACTATAGCATTACGTCGCTAGCGGAAGCCGCAATGGGAGGACATCGGAAGGTAGTGAAGCTACTGCTTGACAAATCCCAATGGCAATGATCATGCTAGCAGAGCACCGCTACGCTGCGCTGCAGAGAAAGGGCATCAGAAGATAGTGAAGTTACTGCTTGACAAAGGCGCTGATCCTAATATCAATGATCAATTTGGTATGACGCCGTTGCAGTGCGCCGCACAGAGCCGGTATCCAGGAATAGTGAAGCTACTGCTTGATAAGGGCGCCGATCCCAGGATTGGGAATGAGTTCAGCAGGACACCGCTACACTACGCTGCGCAAACCGGGTCTGAGAAGATGGTAAAGCTGCTGCTTGATAAGGGAGCCGATCCCAATGTCAACGATGACTTCAATATGACAACGCTACACACCGCCGTGCAGAACGGGTTTCAGGAGACGGTGAAGCTGCTACTCGGTAGCGGAGCCGATCCCAGGGTTAGCAACTTCTACGGAAGGACGCCGCTACACACAGCCGCGAAGAACGGGCATCAAGAGCTGGTGAAGCTGCTGCTTGCTAAGGGGGCCGACCCCAGAGTTATTGATGACTTCAACATGACACCGCTACATTACGCCGAGGAGAACAAGCGTCCGGAAGGAGTGAAATTGAAAGACGCTGATAGGATTTCAGACTCTGCAGCAATCGACAGGTGGCAGAAAAAACGAAAATGGCCATTCGAAAGAAGCACCACACCGCGGAGAAAGAAGATTAAGAGGTGGTAAAGCTGCGGCTCGATAGGGCGCCGACCCTAAGATTGATGGCAGCAATTCCAGCAGATACAGACAGACGCCGCAACTCTATGCCGCGACAGTACGCCGCGAAGATTGGGCTTCAGATGATGAGATGATGATGAAGCTTTTTCAAAAAGAAGAACGAAAATAAAAAAGCAAAAGCAAAGGTTGGTACCGGTAAAGCCATTAATAGAACAGCTGGAAGTCGTCGACTGAGATTATAGCTTTGCTTATTGCAGTGTTCTTATGTCTTGCAGCATGAAGACTATAGTAATCTCCAAACCCCTCGGAAGATCTTTTTGGTCATTTCAAGTGCCGTGTTATCTAAATAACATCAGTTTACAGAAGATTGCATGTAAATTGAAGATCTGCCGGTGTGCAGAAGTATCAGAAGAATTTATCAGAGTTAGTAAGTGCTAACTTCTCCCTAAGCTTTCGTGTAAGTCCCCATCTCTTACGGAGTATGTTGACTGTTCCTGTTTTTGTCCGGAGCTCGCTGGACTGGCAATTACCATCTATGCTGTAGCTGATTGATGTTTGTTCCTATACACTGATTTACTAAAACAGTATCAGCCTGGCCGTGTAATCCTCACCCTTTCGGCTGTTGAAGGGTACTGGGCAGCCGTTCATGAGCGTGTATATGTTCCTTTGCCGATGTGCAAGTTAGAAAAAGCATCAAGATAACAATATAGTTTGTTAAATCCGTCCTGGTGAATATAGCTATATATTCCACCTAACCCTTCACGGGATTACCATGTCCATTCGACTTAACCAGGGTTGCCCCCAAAGCGATACCAACAGCGGTCCCCTCGACATGTTTCGCAGAGGGAGGCCCTTCGGGACCCGAGGGCTTGCTAGCCCTAATGTCATGATTCGTGAGTGAAACTGGTGAAGACAGTGCAGGAGTAGTTAGTGGAACTAAGCAGATAAGATCGGCAGGATAGAAATCGTGTCATGCCATAGTCTTCCTTATTAGGGAATATCGCTCTACGTAGGTGACCAATTTTCTAAAATGGCGAGCTGCAAATTGACCTATCATCGAGCACCTCTTAAGAGGTACTGAAATTTCACTCCTGGATCCTATAGTTGTTTTCGGCCCAGCTCCTTGATAATATTTGGACCAGTCCAGATTGTCTTCGCAATAGAGCAATAAGCTCAGGGATACACTACCCCAGACCCTTACAGCCCATCTGGTTTGACAAGGCACAAGACTAGAAAAGGTCGAGCGAATCATATGGTGGACTATGACAAGAGAAAGGTCTGCAGTTCAAGGCGTGATGGAATATCTATGAAATCAGGCACCTGGCTCTCAGCACGTCACCTGGTAAATCTACCATAGTACCTCCTAACCACATAGACAAGACCCACCACTGTGAAAACACATGCAACAGCTCGCAATATAGCCTCCACCCCGGCATGATCCGCAATGTAATTCAGCGCCCGGCCGTCAACCCCTTGCCAGGACCGCCCAGCGGCATGTCGTACCACCCGGCCACCAAACCCGTCGTCGAGCAGCCCGATATCGAGCCGCAGCGTGTTGTACAGCCAAGCGTATTGCCGAAACGCCGCCGTCACCATGATCGGGCCCGTGGACCAAAACACCTGCAGATATGGCAGGATGATGCCGCGTGATGCGAGCCGGCTACTCCGCCACTTGGCCTCGTAGAGCACCCACTGCAGGAACGGCGAGCCCGGCGTAGCCATAAAGAAATGGTTACTGAGGCCGAGCGTGCCGGCCGTTGGGGAGAATATGGCTTCCAGGCCCAGTCGTTCGAGGCATTGGATGTGCTCGGATGAGAGGGGGTACACGTCCAGGTCGGAATAGATGCCCCCCTCGGCGTGGACGATGAGTAGCCTCGCAATGTCGGTACGCTGGATGTCGTGGGGGTATCCTTCGTATGTCGACAGCAGCCACGTGTAATCGGTCTTGATGAGAGCGAGGACATCGTCGTCCGTCCAGAGCTTGACAGTGTAGTTGGCGGGCTCGAGCATGTCCCTCCATGCGTCGCGAGACGGTGTGATCAGGGTGGAGTATTCTCGGACATCGGATGTTTTCCATAGCTGATGGACAATTTTTGGTATGGCGGGACCGAGTCCAGAACGGGGGGTATCGATCGCTTTGAGCGCACCAGGAGAGCATTCATTCACGATTCGTACAGAGTCTGACAGGTGTCCGGCCAGGGAAATTTTGTCAGTGTAGCTGAAATGGAAGATAGTAAAGACGACAGCAAAGAGGGTTACCGCAACAGCGAGCTGTCTCCGTCTTCCCAAGACGGCAGCCATGATCAGCCATGATATTCCATTGTCATAAGACCTCGCACCCCAGCGGTAATGGACATTTAATACTAGATCAGCATGGAGGGCACAACATGGGTACAGAGGCGCAGCACGAAGACATTACCTACCATCGTTGCTGCAGTATTGGGTCATGGCTGGCTCGGATGGCTGACCGGGAAAACGGGCTCATAGAAAAGTCCGATAGAATCAGTATGAGAGTCCATTCTGATGTTAATCATAGCCTATTTCTGCGGCGTGCGACTACTCGGGGGCTGCAAACCACGCCAATCAGTAGTATTCGACATACGAATCGCCAGGATCGTACTAATTTAGAAACGTCGAGGAGCATGTATATGTGAGACTAGCGTAGGCTCCAGCTTCATTCCTTTTTCTTTCAGGTCGTCCCTAGTCGTGCATTAGGACTGTCGGACTCGTGGCACTACATGACGGTATTGGTTGAAAGTCCTGAAGTCTGAAGTCTCTCAGTCGATTCGCTTCACACCCAATCCCCATGTGTCTAACAGAGAGACTTGGCATAAATCCTTCAGTTGGCAGCGAGAGAGACTGACCGACTAAGTTAAGATAGTCACAGATGCACTGGTAGAGGGAACAGCTTCTCGTCTATCCTTCCCAACGCTGCCTAAGTCACGTTACGTTCAGATCGACGGTGTTCCTTCGGTGAGCCTTTTTTGTTACATGCTATCAATCCTTCTTGTCCACTTGGGCCCGGTCTTGTCCCGAAGGAACGCCGTCTTGCGTGAGAAAACGAGGAAAGATCTGCTGTCGAGCACCGAATACCTGCCAATCTGGCTCATCTGCTGCCCCATAATGTGTTGCTTCGTAGACTCTTGGGTGTCTGACCACATTAAGTCCGCTGTCGCCTGGATGTCCACGTCAGGCTTCGAAGAACTGACCTGGCGTCAGCCAGTACATGGAGGTTACTGGTCAAGTACCAGTTGTTGATAGGCCGTAGTGACAAGACGGTCTGTATCTCAATTGGGATCATGCAATGCCGCAACTTGTTCGGAGACCCTGCCTGGACGTGTGGTCCATCGATCCGACTGGGTCTCTAGCTTTGACTCTAGTGGTGACCTATTTCGAGACAGCTTGGCTTGCGCTTGGACGAACGTTTTGTTTCTGTGTGAAACAACGCCAGTCTGCATTCTATTTGGACCCCAAAGGAGTTTTCTAAGATTACAGCGCTTGCTAGACTCAACCATGGCATCCCTTTCGTTGATTTTCGATCGAGCAGCGGTTATCCAGGAACTCCGCACCCTCCTGAGGTGTGAATCAGCAGAATTGCTTTCGGACTCAAGTATCAAGATTCGCATTCGTCTCTGTAGATGTGATGGTGGTGGGGGGGTTCCGGCTCAGATGTGTATCGTGGCTGTGCTAAGCAATGGTGCAAGGTTCCCCAGCTGGTCGGTCCGGCGGGGCATCACACTTGTTCCTCGTGTCCTCTCCGGTGTTCGGTGATGATAAAGCACCAGCATCCCACCAACTATGTCTCGGGATGTAACCGATACCCGCTCTGGTCAGCCAAGAATATGTATACACGACCAGAGTCCCTCAGCGGGATGGACCAGATAGTTTATCCAACACCGTGGCCTGCCATGTGGGAGTTCATGCCACAGCCTATTTACCGAACATTGATGTTTGTCATCGGAACCATAGTCATTTCCTATTTATAGTAGGAGTTGAAGCGCGATCCTTCAAGATGGGAATGTGGGACGAACGAACCAAAACATCCATCCCAGGTCCCTGGAGAACGGAAGTTTCACTAAGAGGGGGTACCTTCTTATCGACAACATAGAGCACTGGAGAATATCTTGATGCCTAGCGGCTACTGTTGATGGCGGCCATCGTGAGACATATCCAGACAATCTGCGGGGAGAAATCAATCAGATCAGAGGCGCTCCAGCCTCCATCCCATCAATTGGACTGACCACGACCACTAACCACTAGGCGCAGGTAGCCCCCAATGATGTGCTATGGAGTCAGCCGGGGGATCGGCCCCCAATGCACTTAGGGCTTATGGCGTAGCTTGGAGGAATGTCGGTGGTTGGTTTGCCGTCATCCTTCGACTTGAGGGCCCGTTCCCATGTCATCCTTCACCTGCCAGAGACCAGATACCGTTGGTGAGACCCTACAATTTGGATGAGATGATCAAGTCCTTCGCCAGACTTCCGGTGGTCCTCTAGGGGTCGCAGGTGCCGGGACTTCCACCTACCGTTC
Organism: Aspergillus sp. MEXU 27854; assembly: GCA_019721355.1. Taxonomy (NCBI): domain Eukaryota; kingdom Fungi; phylum Ascomycota; class Eurotiomycetes; order Eurotiales; family Aspergillaceae; genus Aspergillus; species Aspergillus sp. MEXU 27854. The sequence continues at coordinate 1,127,628 of JAGMTT010000008.1, read as the reverse complement.
ATGTTCTGAACCTTCCGAGCGGGGATAACGTCTTACTTGCTCGACAGTAAGCATAGGGCTAGCTCAGGCAGGCGGATGGTGATATCAAGGAGAATATACTCGGTGCCTTTTCCGAAAGAATGCCGCCCTGGGCTGGAAATCATGAGATGTGGTGAGGTTCTTGATGCAATGTCAACTTCTTACGGACGCCATCCTCAACGAGTACCACACGGCATCCACCGAAAGCCTCAGGCCTCTAATCTGCCTGGTTAGGCCTAGCGCCTGCCTGCCCTGATATCTAGAGAAGCCTTCAGGACCTCACCCACACATCAATGGAATCAACCATCCTCCTCCTTGACCATCGGTGGCAATATTGTCCATTTATCGGAACATGAACAGTACCATTGGGACCAGACCAGGATGCCTTCACAGTGAAGCATTACGCTCGGCAATACCCTAACCCAGAGTCTTACCCCACATACTCCTGCCATCGTATGGATGTTTGGCAATCATTCAGCGGCCAGTGGTGCGGCAATGGACTCTAAATTGTCGGTTGCGTGGAATCGGCCAAATCCAGAGACATTCCACCCACAGTAGGACCGACTACGAAGTAGGAGCAACTATGGAGTATACGACTGGAATAGCAATGATGCTATCATGATATAACCGGGTCAACTGTTGAACCACATCATCGGAATGGTGGCAACCCGATGGAAATCAGGATACGCCATCTTGCCCAGGAAGAAGATGCTCGCGGACAAGATATAAGCCCGAACCTGGATCCGCCAAGCGCGCACCCATGTGTCATCCGGTATGCTCCTCCATGCATCGAGAACTCCAGTCGGAGGGTTTGTTTTCAATCTCGGATCGAGGGGCACAATCGGCTCGTCGTTGTCGGGTAGCATGGATGCCGCAATTCGGACGAAACCCGTTCGTGCAGGAAGGGTAGCCATACTGATGATGAAGTACGGGATCAGGCTCAGGGCGCCCAGCTTATAGCCTGGTCGTAGGGCCTGAGGACCACCGGAGTTCAGGATATCTTGGACATCCATGAACCCAGTGAGGGTTGCGAGACGACTCGCGAGTTCAAGAGTATACTGCGGCAAGAACCGGTTGGTGATGACGTCCAAGAGGATGGCGGGTACCACGCGGGTCCAGCACCTCGTTCCGGGAAGTCTTTGATGGATGTACTTTGCTGATGGCTTGGTGATGATGACGTGGACCCAGAGGACCTGGATATTGGCCAGAAGACCGGCGAAAAGAAGAGAGCGCAGGTGTTCTTTCCCGGAGTTGTCACTTATTGGGAGTAGCGCTGGGAGAAGAGCGCTCCAAGTGAAATCATAGGCGATGAACAAAAGGAATCCACGCAGCCAGAATAAGGGCCCGGCTTGGGCGCGTAAATGGGAGATTGTAGTGCGGAGCGAGTCGGTGATGCCAGACTGGGGTTGTTCCACGATGGTTATTGTTTGGATGACCATTGCATAGGAGTATTGAGTCTAGGAGAAAGTGAGAAGCGTCACTATACTAACCCTAAAGATACTCACCAGCCACCACAGCGCGATGCAAAGCTCGGGCAACATCCTGATGATGATTAGAAGAGATGGAGAGTCAGATAGACCCTATTAATAAGAAAAAAGGAAAGACTGGGAATTAATATCCCTCTAGGACTCCCAGACAGTGGGGCAGAGTAAGACTAGGGCACCTTCATCATGCCATCAATTGGACTAACCGCTACCACTGACTACTAGGTGCAGGTAACGCCCAACAAGGCGCTACGGAGTAAGCCGGGGTGATCCGGCCCTAATGCACCTTCATTATTGCTTCACATCCGCCCTGTGGAGAAGCTACAGGCACGTCGGACATGCGCCGCAATTGTTGGTGTTTGGTTTGCCGTCCTCCTTCAACTTGAGGGCCACTTCCCACACCCCTCCGTCCTCATCCACCACCTGCCAGAGACCGTTGGTGAGACCATCCGACTTGGACGAGCTGACCAAGTCATTCACCAAACGTCCGGTGGTCTTCTGACTCTCGCAGATGTCGGGGCTTCCACTCCCCGAGCCCGTGACGGTACCCAGGATCGTGATGCCATTGGCGGCCCTGGAAATAACAAAGTCGACCCCCTGGGCGATGACGGTCCACGGGTGATCGCGAAGTGCTGCCTCGACTGCTTTTCCCGTTTCCGAGTTCCGGATCTTGATTGACAGTGATACAGCCCCCAAACACATCGCCTGGAAGTTACAATAACCCCATTCCAGCTGCCTAGCTTCTAAAAAATCGGCCGAGGTGGTGTTGACTCGGTCGACTGCGATTTCCTCCTCGATTGGCATGGTCCACAGGCTCTGGATGCTGCTGACGGCCTCGCTGTCGGCCGCCAAAAACATGTCAAACGCTTCGCCGATGTAGGCCCCGTCGCTTGTGCGGTTGGACTTGTCCACCGTGCGGAACAGACCGTGAGCGATTGGCACCTTGATGTGCTCTTCGTCCTGCGCGGGAAGGTTGTATAGGTAGTCGGTCTCGAAGCCTCCAGTGGTCGGTGCATCGCGTTTCTTGGACACAGGCACCACCTGAACGGACTTGCCGACGACGTTGACAAAGGCATGCAGATTCAGGCAGCCGTTCATGTTCTGAATCGTTCCGACAATGGGGCCGGTACAATCGTCGTTCTCGTACACGTTGACCGCGTATTGGTCATCATGGACATTGTCGATTTTGACGAGCAGCGAAGAGGCAACACCATCGTTAAGCTTGTCACATGCACTGGGTCCCGCGAGCCGGTGAAGCCCAACTTGAGATCCTGTGCAGCGTTCGCCGGTGTACTCCACTAGACGGTACCCAAGCGTAGTAGCGAAGAGCGCCGACCAAACCAAAGAACGAAACATGTTGATGGAATAGAAACCTGAAGGGAAAAGAGGGTTCGGATGATGATTTCTAGAGAACATTGGGTCCCGTCGCCGGGAACTGACTGGCTTTTTATAGGCTTCTCTGCTGCAAGCCTGTTTTCATACTAGGTAGTGCTGATATTGCGCACGCTCTCCGTCTTCGATGGGTTGTATGTGGCTATGATGGTTACATCGCTTGTTCACGCTATTCCATCGTGCTTGTGCTAGTCATCCTAGGGGCAGTGGCCTGGCAAATCGGTGAGGCCGTGTTTCTCGACGCCTGCATCAGCACTGGGTCTACTGGGCTCGCCTCATGTTGGTATGCTGGTGTGATGCACCGTCTGAAGGATTCGCCTGGTAGAAGCACCTTCGCTTGATCTGTCATCCCGAGCTCCGCCGGAGGATGTAAGTAATTTGGAATCACCTCGTTTCTTGCTATGCAGGGATACATTCCTCATGGTCAGATATGGGTCTGGCGAACTCGCCTGAATGTTAGTTATGCGCTTCATAGTGACCTCAAGTAATATAGCAAGTTGAGAATAGTGTTACGATTCCAGGCATTGAGCACCAAAGTCTCCTCCCAAATACCATCGTTCTCTAACGTCACCCAACAACGACTTTCCTGTAGCAGCATATTATACTGCGAGGAAGATCTCTAGCCGATCTCGCTCTGTTTGTTGCCTATTACCTGAGCACCGTGCACCGGCCCTACACCCGCGCTTGATATCCCTGCAGCATGGCGCTCTACTCCGCAGTAGATTCTTCGCCTAACCTGGCTTAGCCACGTTGCTAAGTGGGTATCGGAAGCAACTCCGGAGGATCCCACATAGGGCCATCAACATGAGAAACAGACATCATCATCATCCTCCTCCTCGCATCTAGATGTCTCCTAATAACAATCCAGCAGCTCAACTCGAAGAATCCCACGCTCATTGCCAGGCCGCGTGTGACCTGTACTCCGTGCTCCGAGAAAGCGCTGTTCCATAGTCCAAGCACGGTGTTGGTCGACTTGTCCCCTTGAATCGACACTGAAACAGAGTCCCATGAAACGAGGCTCGACATGGACAAGGCTACCTCAAGTCTTGTCCGCAATCAAGAAGCGTCTACCCACCAAGCCCCCGCTCATGTCTCAGATTATCAACGAGTAATTGATTCCATAGTCGAGTGGGTCGCGGTTGGTCACGCCCGGCGAAATTAGCTGCAGGACTAGGAATTCCTGGGTTCTACCTACGCACTAAGTTGGATCAGGGGAAGTTGGGTCTTTGGAACAAAATCGGACTTGAGAGTAGCGCTCAAAGAGGTATATTCAGGTTATACGCCTTGCAACATCGAACCTCAAGTGGTGGTTCGAGGTTCCAGCTCATTGATAGAGTCACATTGCTGGTCCCTCGAGTTCATCTAGGACCGAACCTGGTCAATTCCGGTTCGCATAATGGAAAGAGTTAGACCGTATCAGAGGCTATATCAAAACAGTGGGCCTGGTGGGCTGGTCAGAGCCCACCTGCGGAAGCTGCGGACATAAATGAGCACTCAAGGACCTGTTGACTCTACTCCGGAGTACTTTCTTGCTGAGAACGATAAATGGGACTGAGGGGTTGGCAGGTTATTGAAAATTTTACATTACAGTCCTATTATATTGACCACCAATACCCAAGATTTTCCTGATTTATCAAAAAGAGGAGAGTGCTGGAGAACTTCAAGAATTGTGGTCAAGTCCACCGTGAGAAGTCGACAGGGTATAAGTTCGATTAACCGGCACATTTCCTTCCTTTGGCTCAGGCTCACATCTGAGCGGGTCAACAGAGATGACTTTGCCAAAAGACCAAAGGGGGGTATCGCCCCGGACATAGATAATGCTGGGAAGGGCCAGGGTCGGGGAAGGGCGACAAAAGCCCTTGCAATTTGATATTTGACATCTCCACTAGTGTTTATAAGTCGAGAAAATGCTTCCTCTGAAAAAGCAGGTTCATGTCTGAAACTAATTCGAAGCTATCTGACTCCATGCAACGTTTGGTCGTCAAAACTCCGGCTGATTCTGAGCGACCAAAACCCTCGTGGTGACTCTGCCCTCAAGCTTTGCTTGTCCCATTCAGTCCACGCACACATCTTCGCAGGCGGGATAAGTACAACTTGTTTACTTCGGCTGTTTGCTCATAACCTATGCTTACCACGTTTACCACCCAGAGGCATGAGTCTTTCTGTTTCATTCGACGACTGATGCTCAGAAACGTATAAGAAGTGGTATAGTATGTCAAAGAGGATGGTCAAGGAGGAGGATGGTTGACACCATTGATGTGTGTGCGAGGTCCTGGAGGCCTCGCTAGATATCAGGGCAGCCAGGCATGCGCTAGGCCTTAACAGGCAGGTTAGAGGCCTGACGCTCTAACAGAGTATCAAAGGTCTCCCTCGTAGACCTACCTACCTAATACCAAGGCTGGTGTAGGGGCAGTATAGTGATGATATAGAAGATAGTATAGTAGTTGGTAGGCATTATATGGAATGACAACATGCATGTTCATATGCAGTATCCTGGCAAAAGATCTCGAATAATTGCGTTTGTGAAGTAGGGTTGCTATATTAAAGTCAGTATAACGGGCCTTGAAGCGGCAAGCACTCAAGGGCTTGAATATTAGTGGCCGCATTTATACTTATGCCTGAGTCCGGCTGAGCGGACGGGAAGCCCTGTGCTCCACGCCCCATAGTCGTATGTGCTACGCTTAGATGATGAAAGAAAGATCTACATTCCTTCCTCTGGCCTCACGATATGACACAGGCAAACCTTTCCAGGGTCGGAACACCCTTCGCTGTCTGATAGTGGATACAATGTCGTAGCTGCTTGACAGTAAGGACATGTTTCGCACAAGCAGGGAAAGGTCGGTCATATCGCGGTTGATATACTCTGTTTTTGTTGAAAGAAAGGCCTTCTTGAGATATCAACTCCTTACCGATTCCGTCCTCATGATGTACCACACGGCATTTTGTTTTTTTCCGGTTTCGCAGAAGGATTGCCTCGTTAAGCTCGTCATATCAGACCACCCGGGAGGGCCCACATGGCCCTCGAGACGAGTGTCCCGCGCTAGATGGTTAGAGTGTGGAGTGCGGGATGGCACTGGCAAAATGTGGAGGTGGATATCGTCAATCCGGGGCATGGAGGGTAAGGTCAGAATTGCACGTAATACGCTCGGTCCAGAGGCTTAGCTTTGTATATCCTGGGTCAGGGCCCCGTATGGAGGGCATTGGATCATTTCATTCTCCCTTCTTTCGTCGCCCCCAGCTTCCAACGAGCCATCATGAATCCAGCCGACATTGAAGACCAGGTAAAGGACGTCTCGTCTCATGAGATTGAGAACGTGAATGGGACAGCTGCAGTCTCGTTCTCCCCCGAGGAAGAGAAGGCGTTGGTGAGGAAGATCGACCTTACTCTTCTGCCCACTATCTGGGTCATGTATCTGCTCTCCTACCTCGACAGAACCAAGTAAGTGGGAGCATCTTCAACCTAGGGCTGTGTCTCTATCACAAGACTAACGACATGGTGCAGTATCGGCAATGCAAAGATCTCTGGAATGGAGGTCGATCTCAGCTTGACGTCCAACCAATACTCGATTGCTTTGGTGGTCTTCTTCGTCGGATACGTGGTTTTCGAGGTGCCCAGCAAGTATGATCCATCATCAGCCCTTAACCCTCTGCCCAGATCATGATCACTGACTGTCGCTCTCTACAGTCTTGCCCTGGCCAGGTCCCGGCCCTCCATCTTCCTCCCGTCAATCATGATCCTCTGGGGCGCCTTGACATGTGTGATGGCTGTGGTCAACCACTTCACCCACCTGGTCGTCCTTCGCGTGATCCTGGGATGTGTCGAGGCCGGCTTTTCTCCCGGTGTGCTACTGCTCCTGTCATCGTGGTATAAACAGACCGAGCAGTCGAAGAGATTCGGCGTGTTTATCTCGGCGGCCGTTCTCTCAGGGGCCTTTGGAGGCCTCATCGCGGCCGGTATCGTTGATGGCCTAGAGGGCGTTCATGGCATTCGTGGTTGGCGGTGGCTGTTCATCATTGAAGGCGCCGCTACCATCGGTGTTGCTATCATTGCCCTCTTTGTTCTTCCAGATTTCCCCGCGACGTCGCGCCATCTCTCGGAGCGCGAGAAGCAGGTTGCCGTGGCACGCCTGGCCACAGAGAATGTCACGGCTGTCACCGCAGATAGCGAGCATCTGAGTAATCTGGGTGCTTGCAAGGTGGCCTGCCGTGAATGGCGCACCTGGGCGTTCATAGTCGGATATATGGTTCGTCGACTTCTTCTCATCTCGTCTGCAGCCTCGCTAATCACCCTATTCTTAGGTTATCGTCGGCTCAAGTACCCTAACTTACTTCTATCCAACCCTAGTAGAAGGCCTGTTTGGCAACGCATCCACGAAGGAGGTCAACCTGCTGACAGTCCCGATCTATGGCGTGGCATTCGTCGCCACCGGCGTCACATCCTACTACAGCGACAAAGTTTCCACGTGGCGCGGCCTGATCATTGCCGGCTGGCTGACCGTCTCCCTGATCTGTGCGATCATTGTTTGCACGGTGTACAACTTTACCGCGCGATATGCCCTGCTTGTCATCATGGCTGCTGGGCTGTGGGCCACCAATGGCGGCACCCTTGCCTACGCCTCGTCTGCCTTTGCTGGGATGCACCCGCAGGCTCGCGGTGTTGCTTTGGCCATGGTGAATGCGCTGGGTAACTTGGCGCAAATTTACGGATCGGTACGTATTCCCCCAACATGGTCTGTGTTTGGCCGCAAGGCTGACTCTGAATGCAGTATCTGTTCCCCGACGATGATAGCCCGAAGTATATTATGGGATTTTCGGTCATCTCGGCGATGCTCGCAGTGGGTGTGGTTGTCTTTCTGTTCTTACATTTGTGGTTCCGTCGTCGTCTGCGGGCGGGTGTCATCCAGTGGTGAGATGGTGTTGTGGAAGGGGTATGGTCATGTACACGATAGCGGACATTGGTATAGGCCGGCCCGAAATACAATGTTGCACATCGGACAGGATGACTCTGGGCATACAGATGCCACCCACAAAAGATGGCTGAAAAGAAGCGAAGGCTGTCCAAGGCGATGGGCGGCAACATATACCTATGTCACCGAATCGCAGTAGCTCCAGTAAAGCCAAACTTCTGCAGCTGCCTTCTTTCATCAGGCTATGGAAGCCTCTTTTTTTTGAGTACTCAATGGCAGCATCCGTGACCAGAAGCTCAAGCCATCTCAAAGGCTCAGATCATGATGACACGGGATTCTGTTCCTTTCCATGGGCACTCTCTTGCCGACTGGACTGCTGATCTTGATGGCTTACATCCATCCACCAGGACCGGATCTCCACTCACTTGGTCTGGCGGGGACTCGGGTTCACCAACGTTATGTACAAGCGACATCACAGCATACGGCAAATTTCGAAGAGCATAGACACAAGAGCCCCGTCCCTTTGCGCAATTGCCGCCATGAGGACGAGCCTGCTCGAGTCGGCCATATACCCCTGTCGATTCGATGTATGGGGCACATACCTCGTCGCACTTGATATGAGGGCGTTTACAGATGAAACTACCCCAGTATGAGAAGGGAATCATCTAATAGGGATTGGACAATACTAACTTACTAGCCAGTACTAGCGCTAAGGCCTCGCCCCCGAGTCGGGGCTTGCACTTAGGCCAAGCTCCTCCGTCCATGACGCGCAGATTGAGGGATCGAGTCGGGGTGAAGGCAGGATCGACCAGCAAAACGGACAACTTCATTGGTTATTAGATGCCAGGGCAATCACCTGTCTTGGCTTGCTTCTCCCGCGGCTGTCGATCATGCTCGTATAACCGGAATGGTGGTCTCGATGCGAGGGTCGATGGAGACATCCCCCGCATCGCTTTGCAGGCCGAACGCTGCTGTATGCAGGCACCGTCGGAGTCATCTCGGTGGATACTATCCAGCCATGGCAGACTTAAAAGGCCCCCCAGCCTAAGCTGATCTATCCATACACCTCCAGATTACATCCTCATCATGCCTCCAAGTATGCTCGACGCCACAACGCCAGCTGCCAATAACGGCAGCACCACCGCCCCAGCCCAATCACCCGCCTTCTTAAACACCCAGCCAGGCCCCGATCACGACTGGAGAATCACCCTCAAGGACAAGGTCATCGCCATCACCGGCGCGAACCGGGGCATCGGCCTGGCCCTGGCAGAGGTGTGTCTCGCCAACGAGGCAGCCGCCGTCTTCAGCTTGGACGTGTTCGAGCCTGGTGAGGACTTTGCCGCCCTGCAAAAAGCCAACCCGAAGCGTCTCTCCTACGTCCACTGCGACGTCACCTCCGAGGAAAGCGTCACCTCGGCCATCGACGCGGTCATCGCCGCGCGGGGCACCATCCACGGGCTCATCGCCAACGCCGGCATGACCAAGCACCAGCCGGCGCTGGACTTCAGCCGCGCCCAGCTGGACCAGCTGTTCAATCTGAACGTGTTCGGCGCGTACTTTTGCGCGACGACCGTCGCTCGCCGCTTCATCGAGCTCGGCGTCAAAGGTTCTATCGTGTTTACGGCGTCCATGACTTCCTACCGTCCTAATCGTGCGGCTCCCTCGGCGCCTTATGGTGCGACGAAGGCGGCTGTGCGGAATATGACGCATACGCTGGCGATGGAGTGGGCCAAGCATGGTATTCGCGTGAACTCCATCTCGCCTGGGTTTATCAAGACCGCCATGACATACTTTGTGGATCAGATGCCGGACTGGGACCTCAAGATGCAGTACTATGGTGGCATGCCGCGGCTGGCGGATCCTAAGGAGCTTGGGGGAGCGTATGTGTACCTGCTCTCGGACGGGGCGTCGTATACGACGGGGATTGATATTCCGGTTGCTGGTATTGTGGGGGCTTGGTGATGCATAATGACAAAATAAGAAGGATGTTACATGTATATACTTGCATCCATTCCTGCATAGAACCTCCGTAGTATACATGATTCAACGAATAGACTTACTTGGGATAACGGCCTGCTTCCTATGGCTCCAACTCCTGCCACACCGTTGTAAGCTCAGCAACAAGCCCTCTGGCTGGGAATCTGCTAATCCTCAGCATCCTCTCCAGAATACGCAGCAGCTCGCTTCGCATCTCGGGCGACCGAACGAACTGGCCAACTGGTTGCGTCAGCTATGCAACAGCGACACGATCCGGACACTCACCTCCAAACAACGCCTGCACATTAACAAAGGCCATCGCAGACTCGTGCTCCTGACAGGCATTGGCAATGCCACAAACCATGCGCACACTCTCACTCAGCTGCTTCTCCCGAAGACAGTAGGCGTTCAGACCGCCTAAGGTAGGCTGGTTCAGCAGCACCGTCGCCCTCGCAAAATGGTACATCTGCATGGCGCCTGCATGACTAGGCGGGTGAATCCACACCGGCGGGAACACCGTACCACTCCCCGGACGCACGGCAGTGCCCACAGACTGATACGACTCCGGCAGAACGCGATACCAGTCGTCGAGCGCGCGGAGCAACCGATCCCCCTGCTCGATCCGCGGCCGCGGATCCTGCACAGCCGACACCTCGTCCGCCGCAGCATACGCCACACACTTTCCGCAGATATAGACGATGCGGGTGGCGAGCTCGTCGGCGTCCAGCTCATCAAGTCTCTTGCGCGCACGCCAAAAGGTCAAGGTAGGCCGGCGCGCGCGAAACGCCGCCCAGATATCCTGGCGCAGCCAGGCCCACCAGACCGCGCGGCGCAGGCCGTCCACCGACTCGCCGTCGTTGTCCTGGGAGCGCTGGATCCAGAACGACCCGCGCAGGTGCTTCTCCCAGTCGCCGCCGCCGCTGGTCGCGGCGCTGCCAGCGTCGAACATCTCGTACATGCTGATCATGGTGGCGGTGGCGAGGATCTCGCGGCTGTCGGCGTAGGAGGGGTAGAGGAGGGTTTGCGAGAGGTATTGCAGCGTTTCGTAGTAGTATTGGGTTGCCATGTGGGTTGGTGCTGGGGAGTCTGGTTCGGGGGGGTTGGTCGCTGCTGCGAGCGAGGTGGGAGTCTGCGCGGTTGGTGGTGCAGGGTCGCATGGTGCGTCTTCGTCTGGTGTATGCAGGAGACCGAGGGACATGTGCTTTGCGCCGACGGCGAGGATGGATTTGAGCAGGCCAGTGTTTCGCAGGGCCAGATGGGGCACGACATTGCTGAAATGCCGAGCGGGATCGAACAAGTCTAGGATGGGTCCGACGACCTCGATGTAGTAGCGAAAGAAGGTGAGGTCGGTGGCTGACAATTCAATTCTACTGGTTGTATTCCATGGCTCGAGGACGTGGTAGCTTGATAGAGGGGCTTCAATCGCGTCTGGATGTTCCAGAGCATGCTGCGCCTGCGGCTGCTCGAGCGGAGCCTCAGGATACTCCGGAGCGGGCGACTGTCGACGAGAGAGGGCAATCTCGGGATGTCTCCATCGTGGGTCGCCCGTGGACTCGTTCAGCCGGTGGATGTTGCTGATGGCATCCCGGGCCAGCAGGTCGTACCACTCCAGAGGGGAGATGTTGAGCAGGGAGATCTGGCTCAGGGACAGTGGAGAGGCCGAGAAGCCCTGATCATTGGCATGGTTGAGACCGTCACTCTGTGGAGTGTCAATCGAGCTGTTCGCTTGGAGAGGCACAGCAGGGGCTGAACAGGGAGCCTGGAAGTACGGCGCCGTACCAACCCCCGGATGCTGCGGCGCCGCCTGAGAAGTCTGCAGTGCCTCCTCGGTCCTGTTCTCATTTGAAACTGGTTGCGTCGTTGGGGTGGGGGGCACAGAGTTGACTCCAGCTCCAGCTCCAGCTCCAGCTCCAGCTCCAGTGGCATGACGCTGATCAGCGGCCTGAGCATATCGACAGACCCGATCTGCCTTGGAACACCGCAGACACATGGGCTTGCCATCATCGCATTTCACGCGTCTCTCCCGGCAAGTAAGGCTGCGTGCGTGTAAGCGAGGTCGTTCGCTTAGGGGGCAGGCCGAGCTGCGGATAGACTCACCATCCTGTCCTGGATCGCAAGCCGCGGGCCCGAGATGGTCTGATGCGACGACGCTTGGTCCCCGTGGCGACGCCCTCGGTTGTCCTTCGTCGTGCGCTGCTGCTACTGTCCATGAGAGTATCTGGGGTGGATTCGCCTCGAGGGCGAAAACGGCGTTAAATACGATGCTCGGCATTCATTACCCCGCTTGAGCGGATACGATTAGCGGGAAATCCGCCTAACTGGACTCTTCTAAAGGACTACAATAGCATATCGATGTCAATATATCATCACCAAACCCCGGAGCAATGATCATGAAGGGTACCAAGTCTGACTATGCTCATCACGCCGACCAGTTGATGGCCACCTGGGGATGGAATTAGCAGGCACCGATGGACAAGTAGGAAGGCACAGATCCGGGCCAGTATACACAAGAATTACATCGTAGTACTATACTAGGGAATCGTGTCAATGGTCAATGGGGTTATGATGTTGATTCGAGACGAAGAGTTATATGGATAAGAATAAGTGGGCAACGGCGCCGCAGTCTAGAACCAGATCTTTTGCATGCCGTGGGCTCGCATCGAGGGCCAGCAGGAGTCGCCGAGCCCTGAGGTGGATCATAGCCAATTGGAACGGCGTGGATTAGCCCGATACAATATGCCCATGGTCGTAGCCCGTCATCTCTCCATCCTACAACAGACCAATTGCCAGCCAACTGGTGGCTCTCGAAGCGAGCTCCTGGCCTCGAAGCGAGGACTCTTCACCACCATGTCAAGCCTACGACAATAGCAGTTTGTATAGACTCGCCTCGACGGACTGAAATACTGCCAATGGCTCTATTCATTCGGGACTTCGTCTCGAAACCAACCAGCTACATCAAGGTCGACACAATGCAGTGGCTGTCGGACACACAATGACATGCAATACAGTCCTGAGTATAAGAAGGCAGTCTGCTGGAATCTCAGACTAGCCAACAACTATCTGTACCTCAGTCACTATGGCGCCTTCGTTAGAACCCCTGGAGCTCCTCGAGAAGCCCGCCGCCAGCCTGCCAGTCAAGGCCATCGGCAACGGGGCTTCTATTGATCCCAAATATGAGAGCCCGGAGAAGCATCAACGGGTGATGAATGTTTTCAGAGCCGTCATTGCGGATATCTGCCAGCAATACGGCGAGGGTCATGCTGGGTAAACACCACACCCCTTCCGCTATTCCATATTCACTGCATAGCGCTGACGAGACCATAGATCTCCCATGGGCATGGCCGCTATCGGCATTGCCCTGTACAAGTATGTCATGAAGTACTCTCCCACAAACTGCAATTACTTTAACCGGGACCGCTTCGTCCTCTCGAACGGTACATCTCCTACATCTCTCTAATCGTCGACGTCGCTAACTGATCATGTAGGCCACGCCTGCCTGTGGCAGTACCTCTTCATGCACCTAGTCGGCGTCAAGAGCATGACTCTCGACCAGCTCAAGTCATACCACTCAACCAGACTCGACTCCGTCTGTCCCGGCCACCCCGAAATCGAGCACGAGGGCGTGGAGGTCACGACGGGGCCTCTGGGCCAGGGTCTCGCTATGGCGGTTGGCCTTGCCATGGCCACGAAAAACCTGGCGGCCACGTACAACCAGCCCGGCCATGAGGTGGTGAGCAACATGACATGGTGCATGGTCGGTGACGCGTGCCTGCAGGAAGGCGTTGGGCTCGAGGCGCTCTCCCTCGCGGGCCACTGGAGGCTGAACAATCTCTGCGTCATCTTCGACAACAACGCGGTTACGTGCGACGGCACTGCAGACGTCGCCAATACCGAGGACATCAACGCCAAGATGCGGGCTACCGGGTTCAACGTGGTAGATGTGTACAACGGCGACTCGGACGTTGCCGGTGAGCCACAAGACCCTGAATCCTTTTGCGTGATGGATAAGAATGCTAACGCACGCAGCCGTCGCGAACGCCCTCATTGCCGCTCGGTCAAGCGACAAGCCCAGCTTCATCAACATTCGCACCACGATCGGCTGCGGCTCCACCATGGCCGGCACCGCCGACGTCCACGGCGCCGCCCTCGGCGTCGACGAAGTGGCCAGGCTCAAGAGCTCGTACGGTCTCAACCCCGACGAGCACTTCCACATCCCGCAGGACGTCTACGACTTCTTCCGCGACATCCCCAGCCGCGGGCAGGCCCTCGAGGCAGGCTGGCAAGCGGCCCTGGTGAAGTATCGCGAGGAATACCCCGAGCTGGCGGCTGAATTTGCGCTCCGCGTCGCAGGCAAGATGCCCGCAGACTGGACGACCTGCATTCCTCGCAAGGACGAGCAGCCGACGGCGCCGACAGCCACGCGCAAGTCCGCGGGGGTCATCACCAACGCCCTGGGCGAGAGGATCAACTCGTTCCTCGTCGGGACGGCAGATCTGACGCCGTCGTGCAACATCGCCTACAAGAACAAGGTCGACTTTCAATGCGTGCGTGGGCCCCCCTCTCTCCCTCTCCCTCAAACCAAACCACAAGCCACCACTCACATATCACAAACAGCCTGACCTCCGCACCACCTGCGGGCTCAACGGCAACTACACAGGCCGCTACATCCACTACGGCATCCGCGAGCACGCCATGTGCGCCATCACAAACGGCCTCGCCGCCTTTAACCGCGGCACCTTCATCCCGCTCACAAGCACATACTTCGTCTTCCACCTGTACGCCGCCGCGGCGGTGCGCATGGCCGCGCTGCAGGGCCTGCAGCAGATCCACATCGCCACGCACGACAGCATCGGCGTCGGCGAGAACGGGCCCACGCACCAGCCCGTCGCCGTCGCCTCGCTGTACCGCGCCATGCCGAACCTGCTGTACATGCGTCCCTGCGACGCGGAGGAAGTGGCCGGTGCTTACACGGCCGCCCTGCGGGCCACGCACACGCCGTCCGTCATCTCGCTGTCGCGGCAGAGTCTGCCGCAGTACCCGGGGCACTCGTCGCGCGAGGGCGCCCTCAAGGGGGCGTATGTCTTTGTCGAGGCTGAGGGCGGCGGCGGCGACGACTTTGACGTGACGCTGATCGGGGTCGGGTCGGAGATGTGCTTTGCGATGCAGACGCGGGAGCTGCTGAGGGCAGAGTATGGGATCCGGGCGCGCGTCGTGTCCTTCCCCTGCACGAGGCTGTTTGAGCTGCAGTCGCGGGAGTACAAGCAGTCCGTGCTGAGGCCGCAGGCCGGAAAGCCCACCGTCGTCATTGAGGCGTACCCGGCCAATGGGTGGGAGCGCTATGCTGATGCGGCGGTGTCGATGAGCAGCTTTGGGAAGAGTCTGCCCTCCAAGGAGGTGTATGAGCACTTTGGGTTCAAGCCAGAGAGCATCGCACCGAAGGTCAGGGACCTGGTGGAGGAGGTCAGACGCGATGGTATTGGGGTGTTAAGGGGAGATTTTAGGGAGTTCAACGGTGGGCTGGGGATTGGATTCGAGCATTAGATAGGATGTTCGTAGTTGAATGTATACATGAATAGAATGGTAATGAGAGTTTTATGAACTATGATGCTCCAGTCAGTTGTGCATAGTCAAGAAAGTCTGCTCTAGGAGCTCCTAGACAAGGAACCTAGCCCTAATTGCAGGTAAGTATGGTGGATTGGTGTACTCCGCCAGCATCGGGTAGTATATCGGCCTGGAGGATGGAAGTATATGTCTAGCGAATCAAGATGACAATGAACTGACTCTTCTTTATCTTGACTCTCATATACCCATCGGACACTTGCTTCCAGGCAGATATCAAAGAGATGTCTTTGATCGGGATGACCCCCAACATGAACACGTTCATGGCCAAGCTCGCGGCAAAGGGGATCCGGATGGAGAGTCGACTCCAGCACGCGGGACGGTTACTTCCGTATGCGCTAGAGAGCGCTCCCTGGGAGGTTGACCACTTTCCGCACATCGAGGAGTCAGAGGAAGACACGGGCGACGAGTATGAAGAGTATCGGGATAGCGAGCTGGAGAGACTTTGCGATATCTGTCATTAGAATGGTACGATCCCGGCCGTGGCGCAGGGGATCCGGATCCAGGGCCGCGCACTGTGCGAGATGACGGGTCCTATGGATGTCGAGCTGGAGGAACTTGTGGAAAGGACCTCCGGGCTGGTCGAAAGAGCGCTGGGAGTTTTTGGCGACGGAGGTTTGAGTGGGTGGCATCTGTCACGGCGTTGGATAGACGGACGAAGAAGATCGCCAAGGAGGCTGCAGAGGAGATGGCGAGGATTTCTGCTGTTCAAGTTCGGAAAATAATATCTCTGTGAATACGACTTATCGTGACCTAATGGAGTACAAGTCGTGGGAGTGACCTAGGAAGTCATTATATCCGAAGCAGTCTTGATGGACGGAACATCATAGCGATGATCCCATGGCCCGAATCAGACAAATGAATCATGAATTCGTCCAGGCTTTCTACTTCTGCAGCATCTCTGGTAAACTGGAGCCGAGTTTGGTCCGAATAAACAAGGCAGAGTACACAACGAAGAATCTCTTGTCTAGAAGATGAAATTACAATGAGACCCGGAGACAACAAGAGACAAGACGAGCTGGCGCACCGCCAACCAACAGGCAAAGCAATGACCAGAAAAGATCGGAACATGAAGATCACGCCGGCAGGCTCAATCCTGCAGATTCCTCATACACCCCCAACGATGAAATGGCAAAGATAAGAACACAAAGTCGAAAGCCTTCCCCAACATCCGATCCATTTCGTGCGAGAATACAGCAGGATTAAACAATAGGTTGCTGTAGAGGTGAAGACATCGGCACCAAACCACTAGATCGCATCGAAATCGCCGCCAGCATCTTCGTCGTCCATGTCACCTTCCTGGATCTCCTTGGCCAGCTCGCGCTCGCGCTCGCGTGCCTCCTGGGCACTCTTCAGCTCGAGCCGGTGCTGGTTCATCGGGAAGCGCATGGCCTGTAACATAGTTAGTGATCGATGTCGCTATGAATCGAGTATAATAAAAACTGACCTTCACACTCTCGTCGTGGAGAGCCAGGCAGGCCCGAATACGCTCATGGAAGACCTCGCCAGGTTCCCGGGTGGCGTAGATATCGCCCACTTCCTTACTCTTCATGAAGCCGTGCTCGTGGTCCAGGGTGGCTTCGATCACACCGTCACGAATCGCCTTGGCCACGATGTATTCCGCCGACTCTTCGCTGTCCAACCGGAGACGGAGGCAGATGTCCCGGAGGGAAATGCGAGAATAGGACAGGGACATCATGCGGATGCCCGTCTTGATGACGTTCTGCCGGAGACGCAGGATAAGGGTGTATGTGCCATCCTTCCGGAAGGTCGCACTGTGCGTGTTCACAATGTTCAGGAACCCGTCCAGGTCACCCACACTCACCGCCTGCACAAGCAAAAAGTACGGGTGCATGGCACGCTCCAGCGCCGGCTGACGGAAAATGGCCCGATCGGGAATGTCGCCCATCAACAGCTCCACCACGACCAACAGCTTGTGGGACGCCTGGTAGAAGCCGCGAGCGCTGTGGCTGGAGGGCGATTTCCGGGTCGCACCGATCAGATGCCCATGCGCATCGGTGTACTGCAACTGGATGGCACGGATGCGACCCAGGTAGTACAGGTAGCGGGCAATCTGGTTGTTGGAAGCGGATGGTGGGAAGCGGTTGTGGGAGATGAGCAGGTCGGCCTGGGAAATGTGGGAGGTCGAAAGGTAATTCCGCAGCAAGAGGGTCATGACCGTGGCCTGGGTGTCCACATCCTTGCGCAACACTGCCGTCCGCAGCGCCGCAAGAAGCGGCTGCCGGATGGACGTAACGGCGGCCGCCGGGGAGGGCGGCAGCGGAGCGATCTGCTCAAAGAAGAGAGAGTAGTAAAAGTACACACGAGCCGCAAGTGAGTCGAGAGTGCGGCGGTTCAGAGTCCGCAGACGCTCGATCAAGTTGGTGGAGAACTGGGCACCCTTCTGAATCTCCTTCTTGTCGTAGAGATAGATCTGGACCAGGATGGACAGATAAGTGTCGATTTCGGGGAGGATCTCCTTGGGAGTCGACTTGGTCTTCTCCGACTCCACGTCCATCTTGGAGGTGCGCTCAAAGGCACCCGGTTGGTCGATCGCCTCCAAGAGGAAGGAGGCGGTCGGGTTGGATGAAGGGTAGGCGTCCGTGATGACTTCGGCCAACACGTCAGCGGTGATGTGTTTGCGCATGGAGGATATCGACCGCAGGACACGGAGGGTGAATCTGGGATCGAAATGGGCGACGGCGCGCTCGAGGAGGGTGAAGTTGGTCTTGATGTCTGGGTGAACGAAATGACACGGATGGTCAGCTCGGGGCGCGTCTTCAACGTCAGTCGATGAAGGAATGGCTACTCACCTTGAACCGCCTTGACCTTGGGGTCCACCTCTGGCTCCTTCTCATCGCCCTCGGCACCCTCCATGGCGACATCGCCTTCCTGATCCTGGCCTTTGTCGGCGGATAACCTCGAACCCTTGGCAGGGGGCACTACAACAGTCATCTTCTCGTCACCTTTCCGATCCTTACTGGCGGTATGTGAGGATGTAGGCGCACCTGCCGAATCCTCTCTCATTTCCACATCCTCCGAGCCATTCACGCCATTCTCGGTCGGCTTGGAGCCATTCGCCTGCGGCTGATCGCGCTGTTCACCCATGTCGGCGTTGGCGTTGTTGTTCGAAGAGGCAGCCCTCGTGTTCTTGGCCCTGGAGGCAGCTCGGGTGGTAGGAGCGGCCTTGTCCTTGGGGTTGGAGCTAGAGTTTTGGGAGTTGGAGCGGTTTTTGTCCCCGTTAGCGGACGAAGAAGTATCTGACTTGCTGTTGGATCTCAGAGACCGTCTCTCAGCCGGCATCTTTTCAGGACGGTGGCAGCTGGGAGCTCTGCTAGGGAAGAGGACTGCGGCTACCGGAAGCAGAGGAAGGGGGAGCAGTCGGGAAGAAGACCCACGACGAGGGATGAAGTGGGGAAGAGTAAGAGAAGGTAACAGGAATCGAAATGAGAGGATCTGATGGGGGAAGAGGGGATGATGGACGATGGGAGGAGGGAAGGAGTTGGGAGAAGAGGTTGATGAGGTGGTGATGTGATGTCAAGGTGGAAGTCGGCGAGAGAATGACCGCGCTTAGTCAGGAGCTCAGCTTCGGTTGCCTTCTGCAGCTGACCACCACTGTGATACTTAGTAGATTACTCTTTAGTAGTTGGATTTAGAATATTAAATATAATCATATCATTCAAAAGGTTTTATAAATTCATCCCTCCAGCACATATTGTAGATGTAGTTTCATAGCTTTAACCAAGGTAAAGATAGTGTGCTTGCTGTATGCCTCAGGCACCACTCTTGGCATGTTTACTTTCCTTCAACGGACTCAACTCAACCTTCCACTTTAAGACACCAACACTACCTAATATCTTATTCTCACTCACCATGTCCCTCCTAGACAGTCACCTCGAGCAGATCCAGCTCTCGGCCAATGCCATTGCTGACCTCCCGTATGTTCCCTACTTTACCACCACCTACGCGCGCAACTAACACCTCAGGTTCCCCCCACCGCGGATCTTCACCAATGCGCTCCTCGGCTCCCACGATATCACCGCCCTGATCCGCGACACGGAATCCCATGAGCGTGCGCTCTTCCAGACCGATCCCTCCGTCAAGTCGTCCGCATCCCAACGACGAGCCACGCGACGGGGAACCACCTTCCAAGCCGAAACCGAAAGCGAATCCATGGCGAGCCGCATCTACTCGGCGCGAAACAACCGGAATCAGTCGGCAGTCGCCCGTGTGCTCGGGTCGGACATGATGGAGGAAATTAAACGGTCTGCGGGGACGTCCACCCGGGGGTCTCGGAGTGAGGTGAACGTCGATGTCCTTCTCCGGGGGGCGGAAATCTTGTGCAATGTCTAGTACGTGGCTCGGCCAACATTTGCTATGCGATGGGGATTGTGTGGATTGATGACTGACCGTTCTAGTCCCGTTGCGGGCGCGCAGGAGAAGATTGCGAGTCTGCGGTACCGACATCAAATGATCAGCGAGTCGCTGCTGGAACTGGAGGAGCGGGTTGCGAAGAACACGGCCGAACTGGAACGAATGAGCCATTCGTATGGCGATGACTATGACGAGCTCGACATGACCCATGGTGTTCCGCCTGAAGTAGGCGAAGTGACGGATGCGGACATTGAACGAGAGCTGGAAGAGATCCGGGCGCTAGAGATGAAGAAACGCACGTTGGAGAATCGCGTGAGCGGGATGGACCGAGATTTGGGAGGGTTAATAGGATGATCTTGGGCTTTGGGTTCTTGGGTCTTCTTGAGTCTTCACTTTACCATTGAAACTGTCTCGAGACAGTCGCATGGCTTGTCCGCGACAGTACTGTGTCCAGCACTTACTGGCGATGGGTCTACGTGGTATGTATATCACTGTGGCCTCACTTTGAGACGGTCTGTCAGCTCAGTCTCCCTAAGGCGGAGCTCTCTACGGTCCTTGGGTGACTGGTGACTGGTGACTGGTGACTTCTAGAGAACGCTACGTTCTCCACTTCCGCTACGAACGAACATGATGATGACTGTTAATGATATGTACTATCTATACTCCTTGAATATCTACTCATATATCATGAACAATCGACTGTACTTCGTATTGATGATTGATAATGCCAAGACTGCGGCTCTTCCCACCCTCGGGCCAATCAGACCTCCGCTCCGCCGACTCCTCCATCGCGTCCGGATTCTGAACTTCAACTCTCCTCAACCGCCTCATCTCGACTCCCCCATCCCCCCCTATCATTACGCCGTCTCCAGGCGCTTCTCCGGGTTGAGTCCTGTCTGAAACGTGACTTCTTCCCCCGGTCGCTCCCTTCCCACGGTTCTCTCGGACTTCCCCAACCCTCATCCCCATAGGCCCGCGATACAATCCCGATCTCGCATCACCCCCGACATTATGGACGGCGCGCCGCAACAGCAACAAGCCCCCGGGGCCCAACCGATGGTGCCGCAGCACTCTAACCTGATTCGGACCGATCAGGTGCAGAAGCTCCCCCATCTCACCGACCAGCAAAAGACCCAGCACACCCAGGTCGTGCGCAACTTCTGGGAGATCCTCAACAACCGCGACCCCCAGAGCACCGACTACCAGACGGCGCATGCCCGTCTGACCGCCATCTCGCAGAATCTGATGAAGGGCATGCGCGCCTTTCAGCAGAACCGCCAACTGCAGCAGCAACAGCAACTCCAAGCCGCCTCCGCCGCCCAGCAGGGCCAGTCCATCCCGCGCCCCCAGTCCGTCGCCCCGCAGAACTTCAGTGGCCTCCTCCCCCAGATCCAGCAGAAAGTCAACGCGTTGAACTTCTTCCTCCCGCCGACCATCAACAACGAACAGGCTCAGGGCTGGTTGCAGGAAGCCAAGCTGCGGTACGGCATCGCCCTTCAGAAACAGGAGGTTGGTCGCGCCCGGCTCGCCGAAGTCCGTCAGCAGTTCAACGCCCGGCAGGCGTCCGGCAACCCGGTGACCCAGGACGAGCTCCAGGAGTTCAAGACCCGGCAGATCGCCGCGGAGAAGATCTACCGCGAGGGCGGCGAGTTCCTCCAAAAGTTCCGCGACCAGCAGGACACCTTCAAGTCGCAACATCAGGCTCGCGCCGCTGGCGCCCAGGGCGTTCCCGCCGGCACAGCCGCCCCCCAAGGCGCTGCTGGCACCGCGGGTAGCCCGACCAACGGGCCCGGTCCCATGCACCCGGGCCAGACGTCCACGCCCGCACCACACACCATCACCTCGGCCGTGAGCGCCGCGCGCAACCAGGCCGGCCAGACGGCCATGTCGCCCTCCACGTCGCAACAGGGCCAGACCCCCGCCGGGGCGGCGCCTGCCGCCCAGGGACTCCCTCCGCAGCAACCGCCCGCGCAACAGGGCACCCCCGGCGGCCAGGTGACCTTCACGCAGGCGCAAGTGCCCGGCCCGGACGGGTCGACGCCCGCGCAGACGCCGCAGTCGGCGACCGTGCAGGGCCCGCCGCGGCCGTTGTCGCAGCAGGCCGCCATGGCGCAGGCCGCGCAGAGCTACTCCAACAATAGCAACAATGCCGTCACCAACAACAACGCCATGACGCAGCAGGCCCAACAACAACAGCAACCACAACCCATGACGCAACAGGGCGCCAACAACCACGCCCACCCTATGAACCGCGCCTCCGACAACACCGCCCGCAACCTCAACATGGCCATCCCCAAAAACCTCAACGTGCCGCCCCCGGAGCCCGTCGCCATGTCCCCCGCGCGGCCCACCCTCTCCGGCGGCCCCAGCCACGGCGGCATGGGCATGATGGGCCAGCCCGCCATCCAGAAACACCCGGGCTACGTCCTCGAAGGCGAGGGCCAGCGCGTGCTCAGCAAGAAAATGCTCGACATTCTCGTCCGCCAGGTCACCGGCGGCGGCGAAGGCGAGGGTCTCACCCCGGACGCGGAAGAGGTATCCTCCCCCTTCCCTCTCACACCCCATCCTAGATTGCTCATTGCTGATGGAAACAGTTCATCCTCCAAATGGCCGACGACTTCGTCGACGACGTCATCACCGCCGCCTGCCGCCTCGCCAAACTGCGCCCCTCGTCCACCCTCGAGATCCGCGACATCCAGCTCGTCCTCGAACGCAACTACAACATGCGCATCTCCGGCTTCTCCACCGACGACCTCCGCACCGTCAAGAAACCCCAGCCCACCCAGGGCTGGACCCAGAAAATGTCCGCTATCCAGGCCGCAAAGGTCACCCAAGGGAAGGCCGAGTAATCAACAGACTCCGTTTGACACAATACCCTATCCTTTACACCTCCTACCGACCTACCTACGTATCTTCTTGAAATTCGACTCGACTAGGCTTTGCTTTATTGTGGACACGCGTGGCGTTGGGGTTCTTGCCGGTGTATCTTATCTTACTGTTACTGGGTGCGGATCATGCTGCATGTTACTGGCGTTCGATGGTCTTCTTTCTTCCTTGTTTCCCGCGACGGACGGAATGGTATACCCACTTAGCAGGTGGATGTGGGCTACTTAGGTCAATGCTTCAAAAATCATAGACAATAGGATTCTAATATCATCCTTGCACCATACTGTACACTATCACGATCCCTCTACTAGAAGGCATTGTGGATAAACATTGGTATCAATTCTCTAGGATAACAGCAGCCGTCTTCTATGATCTCTAAAAAGACACAGCGCACAGATATGAGAACAAAACGACAACAACAATTACACCGCTCAACCTGCAACGCAAAACAACGCATCGCTCGCCCAGCCAGTATACAAGAGTCAAAACAGTCGCAACGATGATATGGTACTCGCCGGTAGGTATACGCGCGACAAACAGATCGACAGTAGGAAATTAACGTGGAAAGAGGTGGCCAAAGAATGGACTCGACCCTGATCGGGTGGGTGATATGGACAAAGAGTATGTGATACAGCTCGGTATAATGGATCCAGCGGAGCCAGCGTGTCAAGAAAATAGACAAAAGAAATGAGACAAGGAAATTGGTGTGTTCCAAAAGATGGTCGATGGTTGTGCTCATGACGGAGATGGACGTCATGTTGATGAGACAGAAAGAAGGTGGTTAGACGTCGACAAGATAGTGTCTGATGCAAAAACGAGGGCTGGCGAAAAGCACATCATTCGTGGTACCGTGAACACTATCGCAAGTGGCTTCGAGAACGATGGGACTGCGTCGTGTATGCAAGAAAAGGACAAGGCGCCAAACTATGGTAGCAAGTAAAGCATATCAACTGCGAATAAGGGTATCATGAAAAGTGACCCGTTCTTCTCCCGCAAGGGGACCGAAACGACTATACGTGGAAGCAGGTGACAGGCGGGCAGGGCACCGAGCTCAAGCCAGCGCCTGGTTTCCAGTAGGTTGATGAACGTGGTTGGGAAGCGGCGGCAGGTCTTTGTCGACGACCGGCGGCCCCTGGCGGCTGTGCTGGCTTTGTCCGCCGACGCTGCTGGCCTCCCCGGCCTCGTCCACAATGGGGAGAGTGGAGGCCGGACCGGCGCCAGGTGTGTCCGTTGGGTCGCGCATCGTAGAGAGCGTCCGGGGTTGCGTGATCGATGGCTCCTTGGCCGCTTCTTTTTCGGCTGCCAGCATGGTCCGTTCAACGGAAGGGCTGCGCTCCGCAGACGGTCGGCCCAAGGCCCGCGACTCTCGACACCGTTCCGCTTCCTCTTTGGACATCGTGATGCCCTTGATGAACTTGACGAATCGATCCCCATAGCTTTCGGGGGGGACGGGCGAGATCTGGTTTCGATCATGAGAGAGACCCTTGAAAAAGTGTTCCATCTTCTTGACCGTTCCGTACTGTGGTCTTGTCAGCCGTGCGTTGCAGCAACAGTATAAGAACAACTTACGTGAGTGAGACAGTCAATGATTCCGAGATAATAAATCTCTTCCCCAGGATGACCATTCTCATGGGTGGCTCGGAACCCGCCATCGTCAGAATAGAAAACGTGGAACTTGCGCTCATCCAGGATCTCATCGGGCATCTTGGCGGCGGCTTTGTCGAGCGGTACCGGGCGCTCTCGCTTGATGAGCATGCGCAACTCCCGAGCCTTGCGCTCGTTTTCCAACTTGGACGGCGTGCGCATCAGCATATTCGGGTTCGCTTCCTCTTCCCGGTCGCCCCCCGGTTGGAAAACCTGCAGCGTCTTGTCCCGCAGCTTCTCCTCGTTGCCTCGTTCCAGATCATGTATACCCACCAGCAGCGAGTAATCCATGATCTTGAGCCGCTTCAGCAGCGCCACATCGCGTTCGAGCTGGGCGAGGAAAAAATCGCGTTTCGACGGGCCGCACTGGATCTGACGGTTCCTGCGGACCCAATTGAGATCCTTCAACGTGGCCCTTGGGTTCTTCTCGAGGTCCTCCTCACGCAGATCACGTCCAATGGTCGATCCCTTCAAGTCAAAGGTCTGGTGAATGTCGCGGTGGGGCGGGAAAAGATTGTTCATAACGACGAAATGGATCTTGCGGCCATAGGCCATCTTAACGCGGTGAAGGCCGTAGAATTGGGAGATGAGGGTGTTCGGGTTCTGCTCGACGTGTTTGTAGTACTCGGGGAGGATCTTCCGGAGCAGCTTGTGCTCGGAGTGGTGGATCGTCTTGATGATATACTTGTAGTCGCGCGAGAAATAGAAGAAGCTTCCACTCTTTCCCGGCGAACCCAGCTCCGACAGGATGTACTTGCTCGTGAGGGACATGAGGTAGTCGGCGGGATCGATGCGGAACTTTGCGCGTAGATGTCTGAACACCCAGGGGGCGTAGTCTTTGAACTTGAAATCGTACTTGGCGGACGGGGTGAGCTCGTTACCGGTGCTGTAAGAAATCAGAGTCAGTGGGTTCCCCAGACGATAGAAGGCAGGGAGCGTACATGTCAAACGAGAACTTGTGCTTGGCCTCAAAGTCAGCCGGCGTCAATTCCCGATCCATCTTCGCATTGATCCTCGACACGGTGAACCGAATCCCCGTGAGCATGTTATACGCCGTGACCCAGTTGACGTGGTTCTGGTCGACCTTCGTGCCCACGATGACCCGATCGTCATCGTCGTCGTCCCGACGCCGCCGACGGGAGGCTCGCCGTTGCTTGATGGCCTCGGCCCATCGGGCGGCATCTTCGTCGGGGTTGATATCTTCCCCGAACGTGTCGGAGCGGTTGGTCCTGCTGGCCCGGCGGACCAGACTCATCGAGGTGCGGCGGAACCCCCCCGTGGGGGAGAGCCGGCCACTGCTGTAGGCGGTATCCTCGGAGTGATCACGGCTGCTCCGGCGGCCACTGAGGTTTCTCGGGACCTGTAACGTGTGTCGGCTCCGCAGACTCGACTCTTGTTGCGCGTCCATACCAGATGGCGCGGGGGGCGAGGAGTATCGGTGAGGGGCCTTTTGGGAAGGCGACAAGCGGCCAGGATCCGGCGAGAGACGACCGCTTTCATCGAGGGAGGTGGACAGACGCCCGCCGGAGACGTTGGGCATGGAATCGGAGTAGACGAGGCCGTCAACGGACGGACGCGTATGATCGCCGTTCAATGTGGGCTTCCCGTTGGGCATAAGAGGGCTCAACGGCGCACCGTTTGGTTGCTGGCTTACGACGGAGGCTGTCGCTGATCCGGGGCCAACCGCTGTGTCGGACGACTTCCGGGTGAAGTCCCGATCGAGGGAGATTGACAGCCGAGCACCGTCCCGGGGGTCTCGAGCGGATCCGTTGGCGAGGGAATGCATACTGCCGTCCTTGGACAGAGGCGCATCTCGGGTGTAGGAACTGGCACTGGAGCGGGGCGGGTTCGGGGAGGGTGCGGTGCCATTTGAGAGATGTTGACGATCGCTGGGGGTGTCGAGATGACGGGAATCTCCACTGGGCCAGTTTGTCCAAAGAAACGTGTTCCCGACGGGTTGTTTCTCGTGGGGTTTCCCTTGCGGCGAGTCAAAGGAACGAGGGTGGGTAGCCGTGGCCGTCTGATAAGGGCCGTCGTTGGAAAACGACGGCATGTCGGAGGGTTTTGATTCTGAGGAACGGCGGAGAAGGCAGGGAGAGGATAGAGGAAGATGAATCCGAAAAGAAGGTTGGTTGGTGTGAATTAGAACCAAAAGGACCACCAGGGCACCTGTCGGAGAGTTGAGGTCGGTCTGTCTTGGGTAGAAGAGCAGGACCGCAGATAGCGTGAAAAGAAGGGGGAGGACGACGGTGGCCGGTCAATGGCGAGGGTGACAAGCGAGAAGTCGAGGTCCTGAGGCGAGCTGGAACAGCCGGCCGAGAAGGCAGGTAATCTAGCGACCGACGGGCATGTTCAGATAGCCAAAGAAAGGGAGGAGGCGGACACCGGCGACGTGTTGATGTTGAGATGGGGCGCTATCGGTCAATAATGGGGAAGTGAGCGAGGGAGGAAGGGCAGAAGAGAGAAGATTCTGCCGAGTCAATCGAGAAGGTCGAGGAGAGAGACGGAGAGGAGAGAATCAAGTGAATGGAGGAGAAGTGATGGGGGAGAAGAAAGGAGGAAGAAGAGGATGATGATGGAGAGGACGCAGAGAAGAGAAGAGAAGACGGGGCAGGATTAGTGAGATTACGGGTGGTACGGGGCGTACAGCAGTGGTACCGGCATAATACCTACGGTATCTCAGGTAGGTACCTACTCGAGTCCACACCTGTATACCTCTTGAAACTACTAAATTAATATGAGGAAGATGCTTGATTCGACATTATTATGATAGTTAAAGTCATGGCATGTCAAGGGGAGAATCAGAATCTGAATTATCATACTACTCATACTACTCAGACTAATAATATAGGATGGATCCATCTGGTTTCATTCCAGCTCCACTGTTCAGCTTCAATCTCAAGACCCTTCTACACAGATTATTTCATTACTATTATCTCAAAATTCAA
Organism: Aspergillus sp. MEXU 27854; assembly: GCA_019721355.1. Classification (NCBI taxonomy): domain Eukaryota; kingdom Fungi; phylum Ascomycota; class Eurotiomycetes; order Eurotiales; family Aspergillaceae; genus Aspergillus; species Aspergillus sp. MEXU 27854. Next base: position 1,100,379 of record JAGMTT010000008.1, on the reverse strand, counting down.
TCCCTAATTTCGAGTCCTATCTACTCCGTATGCCCAGGTACAGTCATTGTACAATGAATACACCCGCCGCATGGCGAACTTCAGTGACACGCGTATGCCAGATGTATGTGGATGCCCTGGCAGAGGTACCTTGGTACACTCATGGCCTGTCCACCCTATACAGAGAAATGGATGGATCACTTCACCTCATCTACCCTTGACTAGTGCTCAATAGACCATCCTTCGACGTCTGTATACTCCATACAAGCAAGTACCTAGGTACCCGGCATGTCGTACTCTGTAATCTATCAGTGTGGTGGCGACTTGTACCACGCTATCAGCTGCAAGTGATGAACGGCAACTGTCACTGTCATGGAGATTTATGCTGGTCATGAATATGGCTTATCTCACATGGGCGTCGGACATGTGCAGTATAAGGTATCAGGTAAACATCCACCACAGATTCTTTCTATGAACAAGATACTATCACCCCTTTCTACCAAATATCCTCCTATTCAAGTTCTCATGATACCTGCATAATCTGCACAAACCACAATTCCTCAATCAATACACTGGTACGCCCCGATACAAGGATCGACACGCCAACGTCACACCCAACCCATCGCCTTGCCTTGACGCAATCATCATTGTACCGACCAGGTGCTGGCGGGAATCCTGTCCGACTGACTTGTGCTGTCAAGTATGCCATGCATAATCAAGTTTCATGCGCATCCTGCATACCTGAGGTACCTTACTCCGGAGTGTGTCCAGAACAACAACCTCTACGATACAGAGTACGCTCTGATCGGTGGATCAGTGCAGCTGCTGCCTATTTTTGGAATTAGACCGCTGACATCCCGTGCCTGGATTAGTGGCCCCACGGTAATCGAAAGGGATTCAAGATAGGAGAATCTAGACAGATTAGACAGGACTCGACTCGATTATTAAGGTTGGCTGGTAGACCCTGGATGGATTGGATTTGCGTGGAATTTGCGGTGGACGGTCTGTTGTGGTGCCGAGTACACGTGCCTACCGTGCTACGCGATCCACCTACGAAGTAGAACGTAGTAAAAGACTACTGTGATACGTCTCTTGAAAGTGTCATGGATAATTGCGCACTGTAAACAAGACTCACATAGTCAAGATGAAGCATAACATTTCCATAGCACACCGTCCGTGGACGCGTGCCCAAACAATCAACAGAACGAAACGATTCCGTACAAGATCCACCACAAGACGCCAACCCTACCAGAACAAAACAAAACAGATCCCAAGAGTAAAGGTAGTCACCGCATCAACAGATCAGAAAGGTAGCGCGCGAAGAAAGAAAATTACAACCGAAGAAAGAAGGGATACGGCCCAGCACGAAACCCAAAGCACCAATCAAACGGAAACCCAAGCAGTCGCGGAAACGGTCAACGAGGTCAGCCCTCAAGCCTTCTTCGTCGCCTTCTTGGTGGCCTTTTCCGCCGGCTTCGCCGTCGTCTTGGTCACGCGGCCCGACTTGGTGGTGCTAGTGACCTTGGGCTTGTCGACCACAGCGGGGGCCTGCATCCATCAGCACGGGGACCGGGGGCGAGGGGGAAAGGGATCACGTACAGCAGTGGACTTCTTGCGGGGCTTGGCGGTGTTGGCCTTGGGACGGCCAGCCGGCTTCTTGGTGGTGGTGGTGGCCTTCTTGGTGGTGGTCTTGGGCTTCTCGGCCTTTTCGGTCTTCTTCGCCGCGGTCTTCTTGGGGGCCGCCTTGGTCGCGGTCGCGGTCTTCTGTGGATCGGTTAGAAATCGTGGACGATGGCTTTGCGCAATAGAATCGGTGCATACCTTAGCAGCAGGCTTAGGAGCAGCCTTGGGAGCAGCCTCCTTCTTGGCGAGCTTCACGGGGCCGGAAGGACCTAGATGCGACGCGTCAGTCGGCACCCCAACAAATCATAACAAACCGCGCGACGACAACAAGAAGAACGACGTCGTGTGCGCAGCTGGAGCAGCGGCGACATGCATCATCGCATAGGCGCGACAAAAGAAAAAGCGCGCGACGCGAAGAGAGACTTGGACTTACCCTTGGGTTGAGTGAACTCGCCCTTCTCGACACCAACCTTGATAGCCTTGTTGAACTGGCTAACAAAGGCGTTGGACGAAGCAGTGGCGATCTTGTTATTCGCCTGCACATACTTCTTGATGGACTGGCGGCTACAGCGCAAAGAGAGTTGTTAGTGTTGAACGCGACAAGGGTTGGTTGAGGGGGTGGCCACGTCGCCGAGGACCGGTCAACCACCCAGGGAAATAGGGGCAGCAACAACATACCTGCTACCATTTCTTTCTTTCAGCTAAATGAAGAAGAGTCAGCGACCAAAATGAGATGCAACAAGACGGGGTCCGACAGGGCGTTGGGGGATGCCACGCCGATGAACGGGTCACGGTCGGGCGAAGCGTCGACCCTGCGCCCGGGACCCCGAGTCGCCTCGGGGACGACGTGATCAACTCACATTCAGGATAGCATCCTTGATCATATCTATATGAGAAGAATCAGCATTGATCGGCGACAAAAACGATAGTAAAATCAACTGGGCGCGATGGGAGAGCGAGGCAGGATCAGTCCAAACATACCACGGTAGGAGGCGTGACCGGAGGCGGTCTTCTTGGTCGCGGCGGTGGAAGCTTTCTTGGGAGGCATGATGAAGCAGAGGGGATGATATCAGATGCAAGAGAAAGGGAGATGATCGATGAAGATGTCTACAAGACGCGACAGAGAGTCGAATAGGTTAGGATGGTGGATGGTGGGTGGAAAGGCGCGAGAGGAAAAGCAGTCGACGACGGAAGGGGTGGAAGGCCGCGGGGCATCGGCGCTTTATAGGGCAGCGGGTGTTGACAGGATCACTCGCAAGCAGCACATTGACGTGTTTTCCTTTTTTTCCCTCGCTCTCATTTCCCTCCCTCTGCCTTTTGATTTTTTTTTTTATTTTTCCCTTCTTTACTTTCCCCTTCTAACGTTCTCTCTTTTTTTTGTCTTCTTTTTTTCGTGTTCCTTTTTCGTGTAATGTGGGATTTACTAGCTCGATAGAATTCTCTGAGTCTGGTCTGAATCCTGTCTTCTGCTGCCCACGCGCACTCTCACTCCCTCCACGCGCGTCCTCTTCCATCCCATGTTTCTTTCCCTGATGCTGGATGCCTCTTATCAAAGGTGGATCTGCGCTTCTACACATACCATTCCTCTAACCTTCCACTCATCCGTGTGGATGTTGTCCTCTCCAACGCGGTTATGTTTGGATGCACCGTCGCGACGGGTCATCGTCATTGATCCGTCGACTACCTCTCTGTCCTCACCTAGACATACAGTCCTCCCTATACATTCATATGCTACTCATTCCATTCTCATTCTAAATAAACATTCTCTGTGGAGGTCCACATTAAAGTCACTCGTGCAGTCCGATCAAGCTCACCTCCTAACAGCTGCACTGCGACCTGGGATGCGCACGCACCGATGCGGCGGTTCCTCGGTCCCTTGCATAGATCGCAGAGGGTAATTTACTACTGGCCTCTTGAGGGTCAGTCAGGTCTTGACAGGGTCTAGGGCAAAGAAGCAGCAATCAGCTCTGGGCCAGCCGGATCACGATGGGTGGCGGTGCTAGGTAGGGAGGAGGTAGCTGTTTGTCGTCATACTTCGGCTTCCGGATGGGGAGCCAGGTCCTATTGGCGTTGGTGTAGATGCTTGTGTCGGGAACCGTGGTTGACGGCGAGACGATTGGATGACCGCGTCTCGTTCATACCCCCTTACTAACGTTGACTAGGTAGTGTCCTGAGCTGGAGGTTCCGGGTCAGGTGTTCGTTTGGGGAGCTATAGATCAGGTGGCGTGAGTGGATTGGATATGGTTCTTGGACCGCGTGATTGATCCGGTATGTTCGATCAGAATCGACCTGGGATCCATATGCGCCCCATCTTATGGTCTATGTCTGATCTAGGAGGTCCTCAATAGACTGTCATAGATTTCTATATACATGGGTGGAATATGATGGAGCTGTCTGAAAACAGCATTGAGGAATGCTTGGCTCTTTGCCTCAATGCACCATCACTCTTGGATTGACCTAGTCATGGACACATGTGCCTTGGAAACTAAACGTATATGTTCGTGTGATGTACCACTACATGTTGCCTGGTAGGCTGATGTGGTGATATCTGAATATACTACGTCGACCCGTCGGTACTTCGACGAACCCAGAATATATATCTTGTTTCCTTGATCTTTCATCCACCAGCAGACTCACCACCCATTCAAGTAGCCAATAAGATAGAAACCAACACTCTGAAGATAATCCGCATTAAAATACTTCTCTCTACACAATCGTGCCATCACAGAATCCATACCATCTGGTCTACGAGTCGAACAAGAGAGGTATACCCAGGGAACGACAGACCCCACCGGCGATCACCCACCAAACCTGGACTCATGGAACCAATCACACGCCCAAGAATGTCGGACGAATCCTGTAACGGGCCTGAGGATCATTTCTGTGCTGATGCTCGCTTAGTCCAGGTAAGTTGTCAGTTCGCTGCGGACCGCGGTCGGATCCTACGCACCATCACCAATCAACCGACTGCTTAGTCTGATCTAGATGACGGAGCGTCTCCGTGTACAACGATTGGCTGCGCGTATCCAAACATCCGGATTCCACCGCAGGAACAACATCCACGTGTGATTTTGTTTGGGTTCACAAACTCCCGTCATACAATACATAGCACCGAGTTAGGATCACTACAGAGTAGGTGCCAAAATTCCACTTTCTGCTACATCATGAAACGCCTCGCTTCATTCCCAAGCAGATGCCTTAAACCAAATCCATAACGCCAACGCCGTCCCTTGGTTTTCTCCCAGTCCCCCGCCACAGCCCCAATGCTTCCTAACCAGCTCCACGCGGCCGCGCTTTGGCCTCCTTTTTCGCCTTGGCCTCCTCCTTCTTGCGCTTCTTCTGCTCCTGCAGCTTCTCATCGTGCTTCCGCTTGAGGCTTGCCTTTTCCTCGTCCGTCCGCGCCACCGGCTTGAAAAATCCCTCCAAACGCGACTGCTGCGCCGTCTTGAGGTTCTTCTGCAGACGCGCGGCGCCGTTGCGGACGCGGTCTTCGTTGAAACCCTTGTCCTTGACGAGGAAATCCACCAGCCCCTCGATATCCGGCGCCTCCCACTTGAAGTCGCACTCCGGGTCGTTGGCGTCGCGGACATCCGGGTGCAGGAACAGCTCCCGCGCGTCCTGGTACGGCCAGTCCTCGGGAATGACGTATTTCTTCTTCGGGTCGTTCTGGATGTACTCCACCACCTTCTCGAGGGACCCGTGATCCCGGATCAGTTTGAGCGCGGTGTTGGGGCCGACCTTGGGGATCGGCTCGAGGTAATCGCAGCCGAGGAGGATACACAAATCGATGAACTGTAGTGTCCCCGGGTAAGCATGATGGTGCTGTGCAAGGGGTTGGGGACATACCTTGGCGCGGTCCATATCCAGGCCCTCGAGCGCCCGGCTGAGATGGATCTCCTGGATAGGCTCCTTCCGCTGCTCACTGAACGTCAGATGTCTCAACAAGATGGGCGCCTCGAAACAAAGCGTGTCCATGTCCTCCGACGCCGCCGCGTAGACCTTCCCGGCGCGCGCGAGCACCGCGCACTGCGCCTCCGCCTCCGTAGGCGCATCGATGTAAGGGATGCCCATGAGTTTCAGAAGTTTCTTGCACTCAGCGTTGTGTTCCCTTGTGACCCGCACCGTCCGTCGGGAGAACTTTTCGACATCCTCCGCGGTACCCGTCTCTTTCGCCTCTTCGTGAGCTTCGGTCGCTTCGGTCTTCCGCGCGGTCCGTTTGGCCAATTCGCCCGACTTGAGCTTGGGGGGCGCTCCGTCGAAGACGTAGAGCGGCTTGATGCCGTTGTCGACCATGCGCAGCGTCCGGTAGAACATGCCCATCAGGTGGGAGGTGGTCTCGCCGGTGTCGCTCATGAGCTGTTGGCCTTCGGAACGGACGGCGATGAGGAAACTATAGATGCTCATGGAGCTGGAGGGTGTTAGTGGTTTGTTGGCATTCTAGATGTGTATGGAGACGAACGCATCCTGATGCGTGAACGTGGTTAGTTGAGCGTACAGGGAAGACAGAGGGGGTTGGATCGAGACGTACGATAGCGACCTTCCGGCCGAAATGGTTTTTAATGTCTCCCGCCTTGATTGCGTCGGGTGCATTCTCGGAAATCACCTGGTATAGCTCTGAGCTCTGTTAGGCGGGTCGAGAATGACGGTTGTGGAGTGGGAGTGAGTGGAAGGGGAGACATGACCAAGCAGTCATACTAGCAATACTCACGTTTAATACCCATGGTGTGTGTAGTGTGAAGCTCTCGTCGAATGGAAGTGCGAACGAGGGATGCGCTTCTCTAGGGTCGAGCAGGATCAGAGGATGGTTGACTGGGACAGGAAGCCGCCGCGCGAAGACGCGCAGCGGAACGTCGAACGCGCCGACATCATTTAGTCCTGATCGGGCCTAGCGCGAGTCAACCCACGTGACTCCCCCACGTCCAGCGGGATCCCGCCGACAGCCAATCAGGAGTGCATCCTGTAGAGACGACGAGGGCCCTCTTCGGCAATTCAATCCCGTCGCAGGAGATCCCTCTGCATTCATACCCAGCTGGGGGTCTCGACCAGATTCCCCTCCGACGGACCGATTGATTCATCCCTAGACTAGTGGCTGGCGACTCCAGAGTGCAGCCGCGACTCCACGACTAGCGAGCGGGTTCTCCCCGCTCCCCCTCAGTTTTGTCTCGTGTCATATTATTGTCCAGAGTAGAAGCCCCAGCCTGTCCACCGATACACGATTAGTCCGTCCCATCGTTGGTCTCGACCATGAATGGGGTAATAGCGCCGACATCATGAAACGCACTCGCATTCAGTTTGATGCCAATGACGATGCCTCGTCTGCCTCGTCGCCCCAGAGCGCTTTCCCGCACCCGACCCCGGAGACGGATCCCCGACCCTCGCAGCGGCAGCACATTCCCAAGATCTCCCGGCGGATACGCGCCTGCACCGAATGTAAACGACACAAGGTGCGATGTGATATGAATGCGGGCGAGTCGATGTGTAATCGGTGTCGTCGCATGGGGTTGGAGTGCGTCGTCAACAAGAGTCTCCAGACATTGCTCGATGATGAGGCGGAGTGAGTTTTATCCCCTTTCCTGTTCTTTCTGGCGGGCTGCGCTTACTGACCATGTATGTACAGATGGAAGACGACGATCGAGTTAGCGATGGCCGATCTGCTTCGGAAGGCTCAGTTGCCGGAACTGTCCTACTACCAGGCCCTGGGCAAGACGAACGAAACTCCCACCAAAAAGAGAGATCGCAAAGACTCGACCGTGTCGACGGAGGAAATCGGCATGATTGCGGGACATGATCGGACGGAGTCCTTGGACGCGCACGCCAATAATGTCGCTGTCGAGGTCCCCAATGCTACAACCCAGGGCTTCCCCCAGCAATCCCAATATGCGCTGGACCGAGAAGAGAACGGGACGTCGTCGCTGGTGACGGCTCCGATGGGGAGCCTGTACGAAGTGACGCAGTTGAGTGACATCCAGGCTGGCACGCCGGAGCGACACCATCCCTCGGATCGGGTGACCGATTTCATTTCGCGAGGGGTGGTGGACTTGCAGGAGGCCGAAGAGCTCTTCGTCTATTTCGACCAGGTGCTCAACCGGTATCTATGGGACGGCATCGCGCTGGTGCACAAGGATCTGACATCCGTCCGCAACTCCTCCTCCATGCTGTCGGCGGCGATCCTCGCCGTCACGGCCCTCCACATGCCCAATAAAGAGCGAACTTTTGACATTTGTTACATTGAATTTGCCAGACTCGCATCGGAATCGATGCTTGATCGTCACCACACTTTAGATGATCTGCGCGCGTTGTGCATCGGCGCGTTCTGGCTGGCGGATGTCAGCTGGAAGCTTTCCGGGTATGCGGTACGGATTGCGACCGAGCGTGGCCTGCATCAGTCTTACCGCAAGGCCACGCAGGGGTCGCTCGAGCACAAGGAACAAGCGCGATTGTGGTATCTTCTCTATGTGAGTCGCCTGTGGACTTGCTGCGGGTTACGCTGACCGATGCAGACCTTGGAACACCATTTTTCCATAGCCTACGGACGACCACCTATCATCCATGAGGACTACAGTATTACCAACCATAACAGTCTCGCATCCTCTCCGACGACGGCGCAGTCCGAACTGCGTCTGCACAGTCAAGTGGACCTGTTCATCATCCTTACGCGAATCTACCATGCCTTTGGTCCGGACGTCGACTTGGAGGTACCCGAAAGCGAGTTTGCTACGATCGACAAGTTTGACGCTGACCTGGGGGAATGGCGGTCTGCCTGGTTTCCACGGCTAAGTAGGTTGTTCTCCTATCATGTCAAGATGGTCTTTCTAACGGACTACAGCGGGGAGCCGATATGTCGGTGCGTATCCTTATAAAGCCGTCTATCTCCACTACCACTTCTCTCGATTGCAGCTGAACTCGGTTGCTCTGCGGACGTATCATGCCTCGATTTCGACGCGTCCCATGTCCGAGGAGCGCAAGAAACGGGCAAACATAGCGATCGAATCCGCAATCGGCACGCTTCTCGTCGTTCTCGACGAACCAGACATCCAGACGGCGCTGGTCGGCGTTCCGCTGTATCTGCATAGTATGATCACCTTTGCCGCCGTCTTCCTGCTCAAGATTGCGGCCAAAGGCTGTTCCAATTGCATTCCCGGGAACCAGGGCCAGCAAAACTCTATCGCGTCGGCCGGCCTGCTTATTGACGTCGCGTACGTCCGGGCCCTGGTCAACCGCATCATCGAGTTGATGGTGGCGTGCAGCAAGCGCGCCAGTGAGCGCCATCTGAGCCATCACATCGCACGAGGACTACGGAAGATGCTCACGGGGCTGGAGGAATGGGAGAAGCGCAACGCGTGCACCCAGCTGGGCATGGGACCGGGGTCGCGCGATCTGTCGTCCATGTTCAAGCCGGTGGTGATTCCCGGGGCGCAACCCCTGGGCGAGCGGGATACGATCTTGAGCCACCCGCCCCCGTTGCTTGGGGTGGCCCCGCTGTCTGCCGAGCGAGGCAACGGACTGGATCCGGGGTGTGCGCCTGCCAAGCAGCAGCCAGGCTTATCTGAGGGTTCGGCGGATCCGATGATGGCGGATTTGTGGGGATTCGACGAGGAGTATTTTCCGACGGGGGTGTTTGACTTTCTCCAGTCTCAGATGCCTGCTTAGCGGGCGGTATGTGGATATGGACATAATTTGCATAGTCCGTACATAGTTTGTATATACCTTATCCATAGATAATGAATCCAGTATTTACTCTGCACCACTTACTTACGTACATACGTGACTGCTCCTAATACATACAGAGTATTATTGGACGGCACCTCCGACGGGTCGGGACAGCCTCCGACAGGCGAAGCGGATATCGGCAGAGCGACGACGTCAGGGTCTTCCGCGGGAGTTTTGGTGGGCGACCGCAGCCCGATCGATTGCCGAGGTCACGCTATGCCTTAAATCACCTCTCCCTTCCCCGCAACTCTCCAACTCTCTCAACCACACCTTTCTTCTCTCTCTATCATTCAATTGCGACTTCCTTTTCTTTCTACTACTCATCATGAATCGCACCCTCCTCCGCGCCGCCTCGCGCCACCTGTCGACCGCCGGCGGGGTCAAGACTCCGGCGCGCAGCTTCGCAACCGCGTTCAACTGGGAAGACCCCCTCGCGGCGTCGGAGCTGTACACGGAGGAGGAATTGGCCATCCAGGATACGGCGAGACAGTACTGCCAGGAGCGTCTGCAGCCTCGGGTGCTCGGTAACTCCACCTTTCTACACTACCCTCCTTTTGTACTACCTACTAACGCCGGACAGAGGCCTACCGCAATGAAAACTACGACCGCAAAATCCTCGAGGAGATGGGCGAGCTGGGCCTCCTGGGCGCCAGCATTGAAGGCTACGGGTGCGCGGGCGTGAGCACGGTGGCGTCGGGGCTGATCACCAAGGAGGTGGAGCGGGTGGACTCGGGGTACCGGTCGGGGATGTCGGTGCAGAGCTCGCTGGCGATGACGGCGATCCACGACTTTGGCACGGAGGAGCTGAAGGAGCGGCTGCTGCCGCGGCTGGCGCAGGGCAAGCTGGCCGGGTGCTTTGGGCTGACGGAGCCCAACCACGGGTCGGACCCGGGGTCGATGGAGACGGTCGCGCGCGCGCACCCCAGCAAGAAGGGCGTGTACCTGCTGTCCGGGGCCAAGACGTGGATCACGAACTCGCCCATCGCCGACGTGCTGGTCGTGTGGGCCAAGCTCGAGTCGACCGGCAAGATCCGCGGCTTCGTCGTCGAGCGCGACCAGTGCCCGCCCGGCACGCTGGAGACCCCTGCCATCAAGAACAAGACCGCCCTGCGCGCCTCCATCACCGGCATGATCCAGCTGGACGACTGTCCTGTGCCGGTGGAGAATATGTTCCCCGAGGTGGAGGGCCTGACCGGCCCGTTTACGTGTCTGAACAGCGCGCGCCTGGGTATCGCGTTTGGCGCCATGGGCGCTCTCGAGGACTGTCTGGCGCGGGCGCGCGCGTACGCCCTTGAGCGCAAGCAGTTCAAGGGTAACCCGCTCGCCAAGTACCAGCTCATCCAGAAGAAGCTGGCGGACGCGGCGACCGACGCGGCGTACGGCACGCTGGCGGCGACGCAGGTGGCGCGGCTGAAGGATGCGGGCAAGAGCACGCCCGAGATGATCTCGATGATCAAGCGGCAGAATTGTGACCGGGCGTTGGTGAACTCGCGGATGTAAGTCTGCGCTGCGCCTCCCTGGGGTTTCATCTTGATTGGGTGTGCGAATGCTGACAGTGTGCAGACTGCAGGAAGTGTTTGGGGGCAATGCCACCAGCGACGAGTACCATATTGCGCGCCATGCGGCGAACCTGTTTGTCGTGCAGACGTACGAGGGGCAGAGTGACATTCACGGTAAGTACCCGGTCCTGTTGTTTGTTGAGAGGTTACTGACTGGGGTAGCCTTGATTTTGGGTCGTGCGATTACGGGGGTGCAGGCGTTTGTTTAGATCGACGGAGTAGATGGGTTCTTGAATTGTATATACTAGATTGAATGTGAACATAGTCTTCAACATAGTTGCTCATGTTGTATGGTGTAGAGGCTTCGAGAAGAGAGTGCACGTGATGGCTGCGCCACGTGGGGCTTTTCCTGATCGGGAATTTCTTCTTCCACTCATACTTCTGTAGGATCTAGTTGTCATACTATATTCTTATAAAATTAATGCGGTAGGTAAATGCCTTGAGTACTCCTAAGATCTCCATAGATTATTAAAACTTATAAATAAGTATAAATATGACACATCAAAAAGACTGGTCACTGCACAGTCATCGTTCAAACCCGAAGTGGCAATGCGGTCATCGTACTGGTAATACAGCACCCACCGGGCCGACGGGCTGTGGCGCAGCGAAAAATACGCACGGTATGGTTCGGGCGATACGGGGCCACCCGCCTTTTTCTTTCAGCCCAACCAGACCAGCAGTTCCCCTCTCCTCTTCTTCCTCTTCCTCTTTCTTCTCTCTTCCTCTTCTTCTCTTCATCTCTCGGCCTCACCCTCTTGGTAAGCCTAGTACCCTTCCTTCTGCTACCTCCACGACGATCTTCGATCTTCTCTCCTTCTCATTTTCCTCACTTATCTGAATTCTACTAATTTCTCTCCTTTAGCATCAATTTTCACTGAGTGCTAGTCCGCTCCATCACATCACATCACACCCGTCAAAATGGCTCTTAAGAGAATTAACAAGGAACTCACGGATCTCGGCCGGTAAGACTATATCCCTTCTCTTCTCCTGTCTCCTTCTTCTTCTCTCCCGCCCTTGTGCCTGTATAGTCTACCTCTACTACGACGACTCCATCGTGTGGCCCCCACCATGCCGCGGGGCGCTCGCCTATCCCACATCACATTCATCCCGTCCCTCATGCGAACCACGCTAATCCGTCGATTCCTAGTGATCCCCCCTCTTCCTGCTCTGCTGGCCCTCAGGGAGATGACCTGGTACGATTCCCCCTGTTTCCGTGTCCGTGTCCGTGTCCGTAACCGTGACCGGCGATGTGATGGTCTCCGGTGGCGGGGTACCTGTCGATCGTTCGGTGTGCGATCGCAAATCGTCTTCTGTCGCTATATACTGACCGTGGCTTCTGCACAGTTCCACTGGCAAGCTACGATCATGGGTCCTGTAAGTCCCTACTACACCCGGGGTGGTTCGCCATTCGTCGGACCATTATCCCATCCGCCTGACGTCGAGCCCGACTGACGCAACCAGGGTGACTCCCCATACTCCGGAGGTGTCTTCTTCCTGTCGATTCACTTCCCGACCGACTACCCGTTCAAGCCGCCCAAGGTGAACTTCACCACGCGCATCTACCACCCCAACATCAACTCCAACGGCAGCATCTGTCTCGACATTCTCCGAGACCAGTGGAGTCCCGCGCTCACAATCTCCAAGGGTGAGTCCTCCCCCCTTCCATCGGCGTCTGATTCGTGCTAATAAGGTGACTGCAGTCCTCCTGTCGATCTGCTCAATGCTCACAGACCCCAACCCCGACGACCCGCTGGTGCCCGAGATCGCGCACGTCTACAAGACGGACCGTCCTCGGTATGAAGCGACCGCCCGCGAATGGACCCGCAAATATGCTATTTGATCTTGGCAATTCAAACCTCCACGGCCACCTTGGTCTTCCCAATCCCTTTTCGCTTCCGTTAGATCCAGATCCGAAGCCTGGCGTACCGTGATCGTAGATCCTTGTTTTCCGGAAATCATTTGCGTGTCTTACCACCGTTTACCCCCTCGTGTTTTTTCCTTTTCGTTTTCGTTCTGTTATGGTTGGCGGGAATGTCGTCTCCAACGATCATTATGACCAATTCTCATGCATTTCATGGCATCATGGGTTTTTTGTTCCGATTTCCCGCTCGTCAGAGTGGGTACAAAGAATTATGAATCAACAACCCGGGAGGGGATCCTGGGTCGGGGCTGGGGATGAGGATGCGGATGCGCGAGGTGAGCGGGAGAGGTGACTGGTGTATCAGATAGCTCAATCGAGTAGAGATTGTGTTGATATTATTCTTTGTAGATGTATGTAGTGTAGATGTATGTATGTAGATGTATGAACATGTAAATGACAACGCCGATATGCATGACGTGATGATGCAGCCAATAACAATAATAGCAAGAGAGAGAACACAATAAGAAAGGCACATGAGTTAAACAACCTGACTCCCCCGGCGACTCACACTGATCTTCGATCCCGCCTTGGATCCCCCGGCCTTCAACGTCCGCTGCGACGCCCGCGACGCATGGCTCGACACCTGGCTGATACTATCACTCGGCCGCACCGGCTCATCGAACTTGCTACTCGAGTGCTTCGACGCCCGCGACCGATGCGAATGCGCATGCGAATGCGACGACCGTCTATCGCCCCCAATCTGGCTGATCGAGTCCTCCGGCCCGACCTCCTCCCCCGCCGCGGCGTCCTCATACACGCTCTCCGGCAGCGGGACCTCCCTTGCCGACACCCCCGATTTAGCCGCAGAGCGGTACGAGGCGACGGATTCGGGGAGCGGGATGTGGCGGGGGGTGCGCGCTGAGGCGGCGCTGCCGCCGGCGGTACTGCCGTGGTGGTGATGGGAGCGCGACGAGCGGTGCGAGGTGGACGAGCGGCGCGAGCTGTGGCTGTGGTGGGAGCGGCGCTCCTCCTCGACCTCGTAGATGGTGTGCGTGCCGTTGCCGTTGGCCTTGGACGGCTTGATCGTCGACGAGGAGTACACGCTCCCCCCGCCGCCGGCGGTGTGCTCGAACGCGCGCGACTTTTCCGGGAAGCTGCTGATCAGCGTGCTGCGGTCGCACGGGTAGTGTGCCCCATCCAGAGCCGGTGGGTACTCGATTGCGCGGAGGGGCATGTCGCGGGCCGATGCGGACGAGTAGATGCTCCCCTCTGACGCGCGGCGGCCGGGCTCGCTGGGTGGGGGCGGGGCGCCGCCGTACTCGGTGGCTGGGTCGTAGACGGTGCTGGCGCGCGGGTTCTTGGAGGTGACGCTGCGGGTGAGCGGGGGCCGCTGCGACTGGGCGTCGGAGTATATGCTACGCGCTGGAGGGGCTTCGATGGCGCGGAGGGTGGATTGGAGCATGTCTTGGAAGGGGCCTTGGGAGGGGGAGGGCGCAGCGAGCTGGGGGTATTCGCGGGGGGAGTATTGTGGGGGAGCGGTGGAGGGGGCGTCGCTGGAGTCGGCGTCGCCCTTGGACATGGCGTAGGCGATGGCGGCGCCGGCGGCGGCGCCGATGAGGGTGCCGACGATGGTTTTGGCGGTGGTGCCGTCGTCGGATTTCTGCGTCGTGTGCACGACGTAGGTCGGGGGCTGTTGTTGGACGCTGCGCGCCGAGTTGGAGACGGTGGACGGGGCGGGGAGGCCGCGGGGTGCTGCCGTCACCGTCGTCGGGGCCTTGGAGACGGCGGAGCGGACCTCGGAGCGGCGGACGGAGGACGCCTTGGTCGTGGCGGAGACGCTGGTGGCTTTGGAGACGACGGAGCCGGCGGCCGAGGCGGGCGCGTTCTCGAGCAGTGCGAGGGCCGGCCGACTCACTTCGGACCGCGCGGACGACAGCTCCGGCCGGTAGACGGCCTCGACGCTGTTGCCGTCGAAATCGATCACGGCAGCGCTGTAGTAGCCCGAACCCGAGTCGCGGGTTTTGGGCTCGCCGTGGATCTTGCCGCCGGCTTTGAGGGCGCTGATGAAGAAGGCGCCGACGGCGTCCTTGGAGGGGGCGGGGAAGGCGACGTGAGCTGCGCCGGCGGGGATTCTGTTGTCGTTAGTATTTCTGTGGTAGAGGTAGAGGGAGGACGTGACGTACCCCGGCTTCTGCTCGGTTATCCAAAAGTCCGCCGGTTCACCGGAGTGTTGGCCGAAGCCGATGTAGTCATCGTGACGACCGATGAACTTGTATCCCAGCGGTTGGAGACAGGAGAGAAAGAAGGAGGTGGAGGTTGGGAGGTGGGAGACGGTGAGGGTGAGGTGCGAGAGAGGCATGTCTATGAGAACCCGCTGGCTTCAGCGAGGTAGTTGATGCTGAGTATCGGTCTTCTCGTAGAGAGGGAGGAGAAGATATATCAACAAGCCAAGGAGGGAACATCAGCTTCAAGACGTGTTGGACTGCGATGCATACGCCTGCCCAATTTATATCCAATCACCGAGGGGGGCCAACAAAGAACGACTCCCATTTGAATGACCGCATCGTCGCAAAGCGGATGCCCAGCACCCAGGAGGTCGGACTCCATGCCAGGGCCCGGCTCTGCGCTCCGACTGGCGATGGACTGATTCCTATCGGTGAAGCGAGAGCTCGCGGCCAGGTCATCGTGGGGAAGCCTGACGGACGGTCCCCTAAGTGGCCCTGCGTGCACGGGTGAGGCGCCTATCAGGAAACGGTGGATCCGCTGTGTCAAGGCCTCCGAGGGTGAGGCGACGAGGGGGGCCAGTTGAGGTGGAGGAGACGGATTGGCGGCGGTGGAGGGGCCCTGATGACCAGAATGATACTGATAATAGATACTCCGTAATGGCCGACGCAGTCGCCAATGAGACGGGCGATTGTACGGGGTGGTTCCTGCTTTGGGCACTGCTGCTGCTGCTAGTCGCCAAAAGGAGCGACAGACCGCCAAATCACGCCCACTTTGATCGTGGATCAAGCGCCAGGAGCGCCAACCGAATCGGAGGCGGTAGTCGGAGTCTGCAGCGTTCCTTTTGGGGGAATGCAGGGGGATTCTGGCCTCTGGAATGGCCGAGAATCGAGGCGAACCAGGGGAGATATGGATCGTCGAGATGCCATCATCGGTTTCACGTTTGACCTGACCTTCTACGGAGAAGAGAGGTCATCACATAATCGTTCGGATTATCTGTCCGGTTGTTTCATCGCTTAGTGTTCGCAAAGTGAAGCGGAGTGCACCGATGCTGCTGCGTGCCACGTCGAATTGAGACTCCCATCCAGCCACCGGGACCACCCGATGGGACTTCCATTTCTCTTTCGTCTGCAGGTGCTCCACCGGTGAGTCAGAGATGGAGTACCTACCTACTCTGTAGGTAGTGGTCGTGTTGTATGGAGAATGGAGGAATCAATGAAGAGGAAGAAGGAAAGATGAGAAGGAAGTTAAAGTTACGAAGGCGGCGGCGGCCTCAGGCATGCCAACTACCAGCAACAATAGGCGTTAACCGTCTACTACACTGTAGAACTCAGATAATGCAAGATATATCATGATCATTATACTCTATGAAAGTCACACCAGAGTCCGGCCAAAGTACACAACAAGACCATGCAGAGTCTCGCTGGGCACGGCCGAACCTCCAGTCGTGGCCGGGTCAGAGACCCAACCACTCCCGCGGTAATGTCACGCAAAGATCCCGTCATCTGCCCGAAAACAAAAGGCAGAGATACCCGAACAACCGATGGCGTCTCTGGTCCCAGGGGGGAACCGAGAAATGACAGAAAAACAAGGCACCAAAACACGTGGACGATAGATGGATTCCAACAACCAGGACCGACAAAGAAAAAGACAGGCAGCAGACGATGGTCGCGCACCGGGATCGATTTTCTCTCGCCATTGGAATTGATCAATTAACACTTCGTCATCACCTCGCCCGGTTTTGGCCGTTTCGATTCGGGGGAAAGAAGAAAAGATGTTTTCGGACGCAGACGGATCAGACGATATCCCACACCTCCTCGGCGGCATGGCAGAACTTGCTGCACGCCACGCTGGCACTCAGACTGTAGTTGCTGATACTGATGGTGTCGTCCTTGAACGAGTCGGCGAAATCATCGTGTCCTTTGGCCATGGCACCGACGAAAATACAGATGCTCTCGTTGGGGTTCAGCGACTCGATGTAGTCGCGGGTGCGGACCACGGGGGCCTCGTAACTGAGGGTGACCTTGCGGCAGTTGGGGGGCAGATGATCGGTGATGGGGTTCTTGATGACCTTGAGGAGCTTCTCCTGCGAGTTGGTCGACCGGATGGAGAGACGGTGGAGGAGCTGGACCATCAAGCCGGCGAATCGCTTAAAGGTACGGGGAATGCGAACGCTGGGGTTGACCTCGATGAGGACTCCTTTGGCGGTATGGATGAAGATCTGGAGTTTTCCGGCCTTGTTGATGGGGGAGTCGAGGAGGGTGAGGAGACACTGGAGAGTCAGTACGAACTCCGGAGTGAGTCCGACTGGAAAGGACCGACCTGATGGGTGATATCGGGACGAGCTTCACTAATATCGCGGTTCATCTTGCGCATGACACCGATATGCTCGTCGCTGTTCAGCAGCGAGTACTTCTCATCGCGTCCGGCGCTATTGCGACCGCCCGAGGCCCGGTAGGTTTCCAGACTGGCATGGGACAGGACGACGATCAGACGCTGGGTCTCTTTGTCATTGGAGGCGATGGGCACATGTTGCTCGGCGACGAGTTGCGGCAACTCCGGAGGCGGACAGGACTGGGTCCCTGAAGGAGGAGAGTCAGTGACCATGATTCTAGAGGTGAAGAATCCTGATGATGACAAAGGAGGCAATGATGGTTGCTGATCGCGGGGTCACACTATGCAAGGGTGAGGAAGCGCAAGGCGGGGAGACCGGCGAGAATGACACTTGGCCGATCCCTCCGATCTGACACTCCGGTTCTCGCAGAAGTATAGGAAGTAGAAGAGACGGAAGGCCTAGAGCCAGTAGAGGGGCAGTGGACGGAAAGAAAGCAGGAATTGGGGTGGTGAAGCGGGAAGAAAACGGAGCGGGAGCGAAAAGCTTGCGGGATGTGATGGATTCAATCAATGAAAGAACCAGCGGGCATGACGGATCACCATTGTCCCGTCTGTTGGGTCACGTACGGGCTCTCTTGCGCTTTCCAGCTACTTGAGCATCGGTCGACATGGTGAGAGGGTCGGAGGGTAGTAGGATGGAGGGTATAGACAGAACAGAGAGAGAACAGAGGACGATGTCGGAGTATGGGACGTCCAGTTGCAGTGGGGGGGAGAGGAAGAATATATACGCCGAGTGAGACGGTGAGAAGAGAGGGAATCCCAATAAATGGGGGGTTGGCCGCCTGGTTGGTGATGCTGAGGAGAGATTCGATTCTTTCGTTTGTCGGCGAAATAAAACGTCCGAAAGAGGAAGATCGGAGTTTGTCGTGTTTGCATTTGATGGTCGTAATCCACGAGAGTCTTTACTTGGGTAAACGGCATAGGGTAGAGGTTCATGGATTGGGATATATACTACTTAGGTATATATTATAGATATTCTGTTCACCTTCTACCTAGTTATTGACTTGGTATCAACTCATCCAACACCACCTTATCTTAGCCACAACGGCATGACAGGTCAGATCCACTAGGTTAGATCAACCGTCTGTCTACTTAACTCCTGTTGTTATTATGGGGACCAGCAGATATACATTCGATATTGGAACTATTATGTGGGAGTTATTACTCCTAAGGCTCGGGTTTTGTTGTCCTTCCTGTAGGTACTGTGTGCATGGCAATATATATACTAGCCACTGATTATATATCTCCCACGTGCATGAGCCATACTAGCCGCGGGTTTGACCTTAAAAAAAAAAAAAAAAAACAGAGATATATCCCGCCTCACCATGGCGATTGACGACTACCATACGTATGCAATCCTCATGCATGTTTTTCAACTCTAGTTGTGTTAGGAACCTGTCTGTAGGCTTTCCCAACCTCACAAAGACCTCACAAAAGACACGATATAATTCTGTCTCCCGAAAAATCTAGCACATACGACCATAGGGTGTGGAGAACAGGGCTTCCCGTCCGCTCAGCCGTACTTAAGCCACACGCCGGCCGGTTAGTAGTTGGGTGGGTGACCACCAGCGAATCCCGGCTGTTGTATGTTTTTTTTGCCCTCGTTTTTTTCTCTTGTTGATCCCTTCTCCAGGGAACCCCTTCTCAACCCATCAAACATCGACCGCAGGTCACATCACACATGCGCCCACTACTACCTTGCCCTGTAGCCCTGTGTTTGGAAGCGCCACCACCATATAGCGTGTTGCACTGCCCCTCTAGGCTAGAATAGAGTGCGGTTGGCCATCGGTCATCACACTGCCACCTCAGGCCGCCTGCTCTTTACACCATAAATGTCAGCATAGCCCATACGGTAACCTCCAAAACCTAGACCTTGATTTACCCGGTAAATTCCTTTCAAATCACTGATCATTATTCCGCATGGGCGATCCAATTTCTGTGGCTGGGAGCGCAGTAGGCGTTATATCGCTGGCTCTCACAGTCTGTCATGGTCTACTGGCTTACTATGGGCCCTTCAAAGCGTATGATGAGCAGATTCACAACGTCTCAAACCGTATAACAAGTTTCGACAGCATGTTGAAGGCACTACAAGAGGTTCTCGCGAATTCGCAAGTATTTTCTTCGCCTCTGACGGCTCAAGCATCAGAAGTCGCTCTCGACTCCATTTTCAATTGCCAAGATGGACTAGAAAGGTTAAGCAAGATGCTGGACAAGTGCAAAAGGACGAGCACAAACTTTTTGGCGTCCAAAATCCAGATCAATAGGATCCTGTATCCCTTCAAACACGATACCCTGATGACAATTCTGGAGCTGGTGAGCTGGCTGCAAGCTCATCTCAACACCTCATTGCAAATACTGAATATGTGAGTTTGAACTGGAGGAGGAAGTAAGCATACTATCGCTAATTGACATCAAGGGCTATGTTGGCTATCTCTCAGAAGCAAACAGACATGGTCCTCACATACTCGGCATCCGCCGCCCTCGATACCAGTCAGATGTTACTCGTGGCTCAAAGGTCTGATCAGCGCGGCATTAGTATTGAGCACAGACTAGAAGTACTTGAAAGTCATCTTAAACAGATGGTAGAGCTATCCCCTCTGATCCAGTCTTGAAAAGTTCTACCCTTGAGCCGCTAATGACAATTCCCCGGAAACAGCAAAATGACGACTCCCGTAACAAAGCTCGACCAGCTCTCGCACCAGGCCTACTACAATCGGCGTTGGAGCACCAACTACTTCTGGATGAAGAGCCACATACTCAGCGAACTACCATAGTTTCTCAGCAGAATCGGCGCCGATCAAAATGCTCATGTGGTCTGGCAAGCTCTGGAAGAGCTCGCAACGCCACTTCGGCTTGCATTAGTGAATGTGAGCTGTACGCAGAAAGCAAAACTATCATGACTTTGCTACGTCGCCGAATATTCTGCAGGTGGCATCTGCAAATCACCCTTGAGACATCGTTTTCAAGCACAATTGGTGCAGGAGGCTTTTCAATCAGCCCTAAACTCGAATTTCGTGCCATTGTGCCAATACATTCCGAGATATTTAGCGTACTCTATGGCTTAGAGAAAAGTTTCAAGTCGGAAGATGTCTCTACTGTGATACAGAATGCCCAGAAGGCGGTACTTGAAGCCTTCCGTGAAGGCAAAGCATCCATGTCGGATACTCTTGAAAGAGGTGATACCATCCTACATGTGAGTATTCATTCGCCATGGACGTCTTAAACTTCCACCCATGAAAATATTTTGGTGCTGTTGGGCCGTCTGAACATTTAAGTTGCATGTCTTTTACTCACCAGAACTACAGGTGGTCACTGGCTGGCAAATTTACAGTTCTCACTGGGATACACGTTCACGGCTTACCTGGCGTTCGTTTATCAAAAACCTCTTACAAGCGGGTCTTTCTCCGGACCGTGCGAACGACCGCGGTGTGACTCCTGCCGATAACATGATCGAAGGTTTTGGTAATGTAGGCAGTGATCTGGAAAAGCAGCAAATAACGGTTGATGTCTGTTCAGACTTACTGAAAGCTGGGGGATATATGACCCGAGAAGCGCTTGATTGGAGACATCGAGATGCCTTCAATCCTTCCTACTTTTCATGCAGAGTAGATGGACGCAGGAACGATTACTTTTGGGAAGACGTCAGCTTCCGTCTGATTTGGAGAATTGCCCATGAGAAGGGGCTCCAGGGTAATTGCACCTCAAAGAGTAATTTGAAAGAATGTAACGCTGATTGAAGCCAAGACATCGACCTCCCAGAAGAACTACAGCCACTCGTGTACAAATCCAGGAAACTTCTGGCAGCACAACTGAGAAGAGGGGTCGATTTCCATCGATTGATCAAAACGTACACTCGTTGGGGAGATGGTTTATCCCTGATCCTCAAATCTGGTCATGCACCAACCGAAGGCGCCCTTATAGCGGCATGCGAAGCGAACTGTGAGGAGAGCGTCAAGATATTGGTAAATGATCAAAGGTGCTTCATTGGAGAGAAAGAGCTTGAAATTATCAGCTTTCATCCTAATCAAGCTATTGTTGATCTAATTGTCAGCGAATTCATTCATCGCAGAAGGCGGCTACAGGCCCTTGCAGAGGTACACTTACCAAGAGATGTCCAAGATCAGTTACGCATCGAATCCCAGAGCCTACTGAATGTTCATGCTTATGAAGTATATACACTACTTGCAGCAAAGTCCCTGGATCTGGGAGGTCTCCTGGAGCGTCATAGATGGTCAGTCTTTGACTATGTCGGTATCAATCTTGATTTGGCGGACCGGTTATGGAGTGCTGGCTTCCGAGGTGTGAACGAAATCGATGATGACAATGAGACGTGCCTGACGAAAATTTGGGCAAATACTCCACGCTGTGATTTGGAAGTCTTCCTGAAGAAGGCTAACTGGTTGATCAGTAGAGGTGCTGACGTGTATCACCAAAAGCCATCTGGATTGGCCTTGCATGACATAGGAAATAGCGTGGGATCAGTTTTATACCTCTGGATGAACGAAGAGGAAGACTGTTCTTCAAAAATTCATTCGCTAAGTGAACCTTCAAAGGCCTTACTGAGAACAACCATCTTCAACAATACTCGAGATGATTGCAACTGTGCCTGTTCTCGGAACGGATGCTCTCCACTGACGGCGCTTTTGAGCGGACTTTTGCCTACACGAACTGACCAGGAGACTGTAGCCAAGCTTATTCGTCTCTTCGCTGAGTTATTTGACGTTGTTCTCTTTCACTCAAAACCAGAACCGGTGCCTGATGAACACTCCAAGAGGCACTTGAGTGTTGGCGTACTTCGCTTCATCACATTCAACATCTTGGATATCACTCACACCTGCTCGCATGAGTGGAGAAAGATCGAGTCCGAAGAAATAGAGGAGATCCAAGATGAGGAGAAAATGTTAATATTAGATCTCGAGAGTCTATTGTCACATTTTCTCGAAGAATCGAATGTGCACGGCTTGCAGCTCTCGAGCTACATAACTGGACTGTGGCGGACGAGCATGGATTCCATTCTATCGACGCTAAAGCCTCATAGTGTGAAAGAAATTACCCAAATCCTTGAGTCGGGAGTCGTTCTTGATCGCCACGAGTCTCAGGGGGGAACCTGTCTCCGTCCTAGCTGCGGCTCAGGGTCATTAAAATTGGAATAAGGGTGCCGTCAATGGCATAGAGGTACTAAGCATATTAAGGCATAATCTGCATCAGCAATCTTGATATTCTTCAGGCACCACCCCTGTCCACAAGATAGCCATCTTCTACATAGTAAACAAATCGTCTCAGTCTGAAGAAGACAGCCAATAATGAGTGTCGAATTCACTCATTGAACACAAAAAGGTCCGCTTCAATGCGATTTTCCGAACTGCAAAGTGCTGAGAAACACGCTCCAGAACAAAGAAAGCATCGAACCCATTATGGAAAGCGGGATAGACGGGTTTTGTAAATCTGTGCCATGCCCCTGGGGTTTAATCCATGCCACGAAGAACGCTAGCAAGGGTGAAACACAGACAAAATTGTACAAAATGATCCAACGTAGATCGATGGTTTCGCGCGCATAGATCCCCCAGAAGTATTCTCGCTTGTCGCCTGCCTCTTCCAATTCAGTCCTCTTCTTGGGGAGGAACTTCAAAATGTCAGAGGAATGAGCCCCCAGCCTTTTGCATTTGCGGTGCAGGTGAAGGAGTCGGCATGGTTTATAGCAAGCGTAGAAACGTTTCGTGAATTCATGTTCGGAAATTGGTGGGATGTTGTCCATCGGCCGTGGATGATACTCGTAATCAGTGTTTGCATGGTCAGGGAATGAATCTTTGATTTTGAGCGCGAACTCATGTTCATCGAACTTCTCGAACTGTGATTTATAGACTTAAGAACGTCCGAATACTCAGGAGTACCAGACAGGTCTACTTACCTTATAAAAATCACAATGAGAGTACCTCCAAACGCTGAACCAGCCCCGTAGTACACCTCTTAGGCGGAAATACTCTTTGTTCATTGTGCTGAAGAAAGAATGGCTGTTCAGATTGCTGACGCCGATTTGCGCGAGCCTATAATCCCCGCCCCTTTTTACGAGGAAGAGGACACGGTAATGGGTGATGCTCATGTCGGAGTTATTGGCTCTAAATCCAGATGGTCGACGATGAGATGAAGGGTCAGAAAACGAGCCCCCCGGCTGCTGCCTTCCATAACCCGGACGGAGAGCTCGAATGGAAATTTGACTATTGTTTAGGGTGCCGCGAGAGGTTGTGTTTGATCTAGCATCTGCCGCTGGAGGTTGCGTATCTTGGCTAGCCGCGGTGTCCATGGGAAGGCACTTAATCATGGACTGAAGGCGTCTGGCGAAGGCGTTCGGAACTTCTGCCCACCGCTCTTCACCACATGCCTGCATTACTCATTAGATCGGGATCTATGCTGTGTATGGTTGCACTTCAGCGAATACTCACACACTTCCATCGTAAACGCGTCTCTGATTCTCCAAGTGGTCTTAGACAACGAGGCAACGGCCACCAATCCAAAGGCTCTCCAGTCCAGCGCTCAACTGTACATTGATAGCTACTGATGAGCCCGGCTAATCGAGAACTATTTTGAGCATGTTCAAATTGAATTTCGTGGGGGCTCACGTGCTGTAACTCTGCGACAAGATTCCGCAGCTTATACCAAGCAACATCGCCATGGTTCTTGTGTCCTGGAGTTGACCACCTTGTCACCAGATCTCGAAGCCGGGAGTATATCGATGGTTGGTTTACTTCCTGTGTTCCAGATTCCGGTGATCTACTGCTGGGAAACGAGGCAGGAGTAGAAGAGACCAAGTCATTATCAATGGATGAATCGGAATCCGCAGAGTCATCAAGATCAGGTGAAGGTTGCGCATTGTGCGCGGCAGCCTTTGACGATAAGTCCAAAATGTCAGGATGCTCTGTATGCACCTGCTCTTGGGTTTCCATCGCCTGCACCTCTAACTCCTCGGCTTCTTTCCATTGCTGTTCATTCTGGTCGTTCGACGCGAGGTGAGCCATGCTCGTCAGCATGTCAGGAGGATCCTCAGCGAGCCTTGTACTGCAATTCTCAATCAACTGTGAGCCATCGTGCATGCCAGAATATTCCCTTTCTTCCTTCTTGCTCTGAAGTCCTTGACCATCAATCTTTTTAGCCTCCAACCACTCCTGGAATTCGTGCCGTAGATCGAGAAATGCTTTTGTTGACACTAGGAATTCTTTCACTTTCTCAAGCGTAGATAGAGTAGTTGATTCCGAGTCGCTTGGATTGCTGTCCACAGATGATGCGTCGTCATCAGCGTTCCGATCTGTGCGACCACCTGTATAGGACTCTATCCACTCATTGACCCGTGCCGTCTCCAAGTTAGCTGCTTCCTGTTTCCTTTTGAAAAAAAGCTCAGGATTAGTTTCCATGAGACTGATGTGGATTTCGATTGCTGTCTGCCGTGCGGTCAACCGGACAAAATGCGCCGCTTCGCGTTGAATCTCATTAGATGCTTCACGATTTAAACCGAAGCCATACCGTTTCAACATACGTGAAAAATTCCTTCGGAATCTTTCAGAGCCGACTTTTGAGATGGCCGTTGGAAATAGACCCGCCAACTGTTCGTCCTTCAAGAGTAAGCGAGACAGCTCAGAAATAGCGTTTGGTGTGATTTCCAGCTGAGATGATTGCCATGAAGAAGTAGATTCTATGGAAAAAATGCTTTCAATATCGGTTTGGTCACCGGCAACCGAGCTCTTATTGTCATCTTCAGGTTCGTGATCCACGTTTGACGGGCTTCCCCGTTCAATTTGGTGTTTGACCGAGTGTGAATCGAATTCTCGGTCTGAAAATGATATTGACATATAAGCAACGACCCCTGGTTGTGTATTGACTAATCTGATGTGAATCAGACTTACCGAACTCAATTGTCACCGGTTTCTCCTGCGATACGTGGTGCACGGATATATACTCCAGCAGCTCTTTGGCATATGATGCAGCTGCTAAGGCCGCATACCCTTGCCATTCCTGGTACTTATGAGAATCGTTATAATCACAGATACCGCGGATGACAATGCAGGGAAAATCCGACATCAAGCCAGCTGCTTCCATTTCATAGCACAATGCCCCTGTATCCAGCCTGAGCTGTTCTCTTGTCTCGCCGTGCCTGATTACGGAGTTCCCAGATGCAATAATACCGTAGTGTAGTTCAGGATAAGTGCTCTTGCGTTCACTTCTTTCCTCTTCCCATTCTGCCAGACAACCATCACAGTTGCTCGCGGTCGCCGGGTGATCGTGCTCTGGCTTGAATAGTCGATCCTGTTGTGCATCAGGCCGTCCAAAGGCTTTCCGAGTCCGGGCGTTTATATTAATCGCATTGTAGAGATAGTCCGGGTATCGGGGACCACGCCTTAGCGCGGCAGCTCTCACCAGGCTAACAGCAGTCAACAGAGCTCGCGGGGGACTCTGTAAAGAGCCAATCCGACTGAATTTGCCCCCTATTCCAACCTTTGTCATGTCATATTGAAGCACTCCGCCACAAGTGCCTTGAGGGTAGCCAATCACGACATCTCCAAGCCGTATATCATGGGCAGCCGACGGAATTCCACCCCCAATACCGACCATCAACCCGATCCGGAGCGATTGAGAGAATGTGCGAGCCATGTTTGCTGCGACAGTACTGGCTAATGTGGTTCCATATCGCCCTGCAGGGAGGCAGGCGATCACGACGTTGTGTTCGCCGATTCGGCCTAATGTATAGTTATTTAAGTCTGTGCGATCTAGAGACACTCGGCAGTCAAATCTCTCGTCCAGCACTGCTTGAGCTGCGATGGCCTCTATCGAGAGGGCACATATCCAACCAATGTGGAATGCTTCTAGTGGAGGACAAGGCATAGTTATGGTCTGATCAAGTCATATATAGAATCCGAGCTGGTTGGAAGAACAGAGTATGGAGAAGAAGCCAAAAGACAGTAGCAGAGACTTATTGATTTTCCCACTATTTGTTGGGAATGAGAGAGGGCCAAGGCATGATGACTGTCAGCCGCGAAAGCTCAGCCTCGTGCTGGACACGAAGCCTAGCAGCCTGGGCGGCAAGAGACAACATGCTATTGGTGAGAGCCGTCTGTGCCCGTGGCCCCGCCAAGAGAACAAGTATCACTATCTTCGTACTGGCTCACACTACTCTCGAGGATAGTTCTCTTATTGGTGTCCTGCGATTCTTGCCCAGGATAGCATGGTGGACGACCAAGGTGAGGTGACTTCCACTCATCCATAGTACTCTGTAGAAACCTGCTACCGTCTGGATCACCAGCTCTGCCAAGCTCGACAGGTACCTGCAGTTTCATAGTTCGACGCCCTCTTGTACGGAGCATACGGTATGACAGGTTGAGGTCCAGAAGATAGGTGCGAGAGACGAGACAGGAGTAGAATGTTGGCAAAAGGGCACTGCGTCCGGGCAGGACGATCGGGATGGCTATGGACGCAGTGTAATAGATTCCACCTGCACATGAAGATGGACTTGTCGGCTCCGCCGAGTCCCTTGAGCCGATAGGCTCCCGATAGTGTGCGGGCACATGCTTCACCCATCGCGTAGATGAAGTGTCCATGGAAGGAAGAGAGATAGTCTGGACATGCGCTCCTCGATACCGCAAATCGGGTGCTATCCCGCCGAGAGCCAGCTGCTTTGCGTCCTGCATTGCATGGAAAGCTGTGGACGCTTTGAGAGTAGAGTATAACGTCCGTAATTGCGGAGGCTGTGCATTGCCAACTGGGTCAAATCGAAGTTGTACGCAGAAACCAGCGTTCGCGTCGCTCGCCGAGGAATCCTTGAGAGAACTACGCTGCACCAACTGCGGTGCGGCCGCAATGGCAAGCCGACCCTGAGGTAGTTTTCCGTCACTCTTTACTTCCTGCTCTGTTGGATTTCCATATGGGGGGTGGCTCTGGATGCGGTCTGGGAGAGTAGGGTTAAATCGGATGTTCCTCGTAGACGTAGCTATGATCCTCTCCTGCCGGGAGACAGTGGCACGAATGAGATAGCAGACCCGGCACAATTCCTGCGACAGATTCTCCAAACGCATTGTTGGGGGAAGCTCCGCATGTCTCCGAGGAACATAGTCTTCGTACCCACTGAGGATGTCCCCGTCGTGAAGGCAAGATCCGATGGGCAGTGCTTCGGGGATCACAAACGTGAACGGGTAGGTATAGGATCTTCCAGGCGCAAGGGTCCGCGAGGTAGGATATTCGGCTTTGTCCATGGGTTGTTGCAGCTTTAGGAACATGTGCGAGGCGTTGATTCCTCGATTCAGAGTCATGGGTTGCAGTAGCGACACCCTCGACGAGCCTATACATGTCAGTACAATGGGTATAGTATTCTGGGTTGTTGGGAAAGACCTTCGAACGTTATGTTGATGTCATCAAATTTCGTCTCTTCATGCACAATCACTGCAATTCTACCCTCGATCTGGTCCCAGGTAGTATAGTTCTGCTTGGGATCGCTGAGCTCGATGGTGATTGTGGCTCTGGGACTGGAACATTTGAAGGGCGATGTGAGGCCACACGAGGTCACTGATGCCCATTTCATGTTGCTGCAACCGACGTTTTGGGTCAGAGAGAAGATGAAAAAGAGAAAAAAGATTTACCTCTGAGCGAAGATCATGATTAGACTTGTATAAAGCTGTGGACTTCAACTTATAAGGTACCCATCCTGTATGGTAACCGGTATACCGGTCCGTGTTGATGAACACGGCCCGTCCACGCCTCCGCCGGCACGGAGGTTAAGCCCGTCTACTACAATAATGAATTGCCCTAGTTCCTACGTTGAAGAGATCAAGAAAGCCCGTATTATTACAGTAGTAAAACATTATCTCTACTCCAGTGTAGAATTCCAATTCTCGAGTGGTATAGGTCGGAGGGGTCTTGGACTGCTGGTCCGGGTACATGCTCCCGAGTACCAGATAGATTTATGCCAAAGCCACATCTATACCAGGCAATGCACCTTACACATCACTAACAGCGGACACACTTTTTGGTGGTGTGATGGTAATTTTGTTGACAATATATAACCACCACTCCGTATATAGGCACCTAAAGATCACATGGACTAATGCAGATGAAAACTACAACTGGGCTTCCTGCAGAATTCTACGACCTACGATCCACAACTGTAAGCCTCTACGGAGTACTCCTGGGCAGTACTCATCCTCGAAGGTCATGGCGCATACGGGAGATCGTCAAGTCGCACTGGGCAAGTTACAGATCCGTGGCTTCCGTTGACTAGGTTAAACTCAGTGTATCCTGAAATGTCAAGTCTCCGCCCTTCAGCTGTGGTCATCAAACATTCCATCGGGTCGTCAATCGTCAATCATCAAGTGGAACCGGTCTTCTCCAAGACCATCAGCGTGGCCTTGTCACCAGCGCCCTTCCGGTAGTCCTTGAGCTCCATACTGACGACCCTTGCCAGGCCCTCCGCCTCGATCTTCTCGACCTCGGCCTTGTACCCGCCCGAGACCCAGATCTCCTCAAGCACGGTGGCGACGATAATACCCGACGGCTTGGTCACGCGGATGAACTCGCGCAGGGCCGGGTCAGGCCCGACATGGCCCCGCGTGAAGGTGCCGCAGCAGGTCACAATGTCGTACGTGTCGGCGGGCTTGTCGATCGGCTGGGTCAAGTCGCACAGCATGAGGTTGCGGTAGACGCCGGTGTCCTCGGCGATCTTGAGCATGGCGGGCGACAGGTCCGCGCCGTCGATGGTCATGGTTCCGCTCTTGGCGAGCGCCTCGCCCACGAGGCCGGTCCCACAGCCGGCGTCCAGGACGGTGGCCTTGGCGCGGTTGTTGGATTTGACGGCGGCCTGGGCGACGAGGATGGGGGCGACGTAGTTCTGGGACGCGTCGGCGAGGTCGCTGTTGTAGGAGGCGGCCCATTCCTCGTAGAGCTTCATGCAGTCTTCCTTTCGGAGGGCGTTGCGGGCGCCGGCCAGGTGGGCGTTTTCGGCGATGACTTGTGTTGTCGTCATGTTGTGTGGATGTAGATGTACAAGTGTATGTGGTATAAGTGTATGAAGAGCTTCTATGAGAGGCGAATTCCCGAGCCTGGATCTTCTCAGCCCTTAAGTAGTTTCTCTTCCTCTTGGCCTCGAGCTCTGACCGCGTCACTTCACATGAGATGTGGTCAATCGCTGCCGTATGCAGGAGAACAGGATTTCGTCCATGGCGCATGGTCCACTGCTCATAGCGCTTACTCGATGGCGTCATGAATCGCGCAACCTACTGGCCTGGTCTCTCTGCCAGATGGCATGTTGACGGACGATCGTGCTGGATGAAGCCACCGGGAGGGGATTGCATGTTCAGAGACGCTTCGTCATCGGTATTTTATACAGGCGCAAACGTATACATAAGAAGGACGATGGCCTGAGGCTGATCCCTGGCGTAATCGGAATACTGCATGCAAGGCTCAGGGCACCCGGCGGGGCCAGAAGCGGGGGGCGGGGCACGCCAACACCGGGTCCCTATGGCGGAGGATCGCGGGGGGACGCGGACGCCCATTGACGAGTCCGCGCTGCCCATTCGCCCCTGTGCGTAACCGAGGAGCCACCGGCTGCCAGAGCAGAGCCTTAATGGTGCATTATTCTGGTTTCGACGCTCGATCGTCATTTACCTGCAGCCCGCTACTGTAACCTAACTCTGTCTGATCCCCCGACGCCCTATCAGATCCGCATGTACCTGTCGGTCTTGAGAGTGTGCTGCTCCGCCAGGCCGTCTCGTCAACCTTGTTCCACCACGCTATGATCTCATCGCGGATGCCTGGATGGGGTATTCCGCGAGGCAGCTGCTGTCATTTACCCTGATGTATGGCATCTGCGAGACTACGGAGTAAGAGGGGTAGTCGGAGGGTGGAGGGGTTTCAATAACCACGCCCGGACTATAATCCAACAGACTATAGCCTAAAGGTGTTTGGCAGTGACGGATATACTATTTCCGACGTAACGTGGTATTCTGCCAATTCTTAGTAAACTGGTTTATCAATAATATCATCACAGTGTTATACCTGATACAACGAACCCATTGGTGTTTGGGTGACACATGCTTTCTGGATATGCGGCTTATTCCGTTTTGAACAAATGGCGAGACGTTCCCCGCTCATAGCCACCGCTCAGGCCGACAGTATGATGTGGTAGAAGGGATGGCTGCGTTGTCGTGCAAAGTGTAATATCTTCCGAATAGTATTCTAGTCCGGGTAAAGTTGGATGAGACAGATGATGTGCTCACGTCCGGATATTTACCTCGGGTGTTTGCAATCTGTAGGAAAACTAGACCCGAGACCACTTAGAGGATTTTGGGTCTGTTGGCTGAGGTCTTCAATTTAAGCAAAAGATCAGAGATGATACCTACATACATGCGCTATGTTCCGCAATTCTGCCGGTGTTTATGTTTACTTTAGGTTCCTCTTGATGGATAGTCTCGTGATCAGGGTAGCCCTACTTGCCTGTTCTCGACTACAACACTTATTCTGCATAGCACATTGCCCTCGCCGGTCCATTATCTCTACTGGAACCACGCATAGTCCTATATTTATACTGTCGGAGCCCCAGGCTCCTAAGTTACCTCTTTAGGCCTAGCGCGTTGCCTGCCTGCTCTGATATCTAGAGGCCTTCAGGACCTTGCACACACATGAAATCAAGCCATCCACCTCTTCTTGACCTTCAACTCCTCTATTCGCTCTGACATATACAAATACAGAATTCCTTACTAAGTAGTATGTGAAATGAAAGTTTGCTTTCACCAATAGCTTCTTCCTGAGAGCAAATTAGTACATACGAGCATAGGGTGTGGAGACCAGGGCTTCCCGTCCGCCACATTCGAACCGCACGGTCGTCTTAAAAGACCTTAGGCTCTAATTTTTCTCTGGAACCAAGACATAGAGTAAACACGGGTAATGAAGATGCGATATCTATATCTTCTACTATTAGTGATCTACGGAGTAGGTAGGCGAAGCGTACTGGGCGGGAGACCTACCTAACCTACCTAGTGTTTGCCAGTCTAGTTTTTTTCTAAAGAGCCGTGGAAGAGCCTGACGATCTGTGGAGTCCCCATGAGTTCGCACAACTTCCGATGTAAAAGCTTTGTCCCACTTGCGCAGGGCATTCGACCGAGGCCTGCGAACGCTCTCAAGGCTGTCCTCTGGTAAAATTATGTGATGGTCGCTTGACCATGCAGACCCCTATCACCTCCTAGATGCTATTCCGTACACTCGGATTGATCCTCTGGTGTGCATGTGGATAAATATGGTCCTGGACTATCGGACAATTATTCCGTAAACCAGCCAGTCCGCACAGCTCAGGTGGAACCTCGCTTCTTGTTCCTCGCGGAGTACATGCTCCATCGGTCCCGATCCGAGATCGATCAACATACGGAGTCCTCCAATACTATTAAAACTCATCAAAGTTCGTAAGAATATCTGCCGTGTCTCACTGCCGGTGGATCTCCCATGAGTCGCAAGTGAGGGATAATGCGGTTGACCACCATTGGAGCGGTTTAGTTCACAGAGAAGGACCGGCCAGTCGTGTCCAAGTCGGCGTGAGGGCATCCACACGACCAGTATAAGTAGAGCTAACCTCCTTCAGGTCTCTTTGGGTCTAAGTCAACGCCCACAGAGCAACTGTAGCGCCTTTCACCATGTTTTCTTCTTTCCGGGCGGAATGGATTGCCATTGCGATCCAAGCGTTGCTTTTCAGGCCAACATATGCCGGAATTCTCAAGTCGACATGCGACTCGCCCGCAACTCCCGATGTGCCAGGATCGCAAATTCTCTCGACCGCGTCAAGGAGTCTCCTTGTGTCCAATGTCACTGTGTGTGAAGTCAATATCACGTTGACTCATCCCGGCGAAGAAGACAAAGTGCTCGTTCAAGTGTGGCTACCGCAAACCGGCTGGAACGGCCGATTCCAGGCGACCGGGGGTGGAGGGTATGCTACCGGAGAGAATCGAACTTACTTAGAGCCTGCCGTGATGCGCGGCTACGCCGCAGCGCAGACGGATGGTGGACATGTCGAGAATTCGCTCTCGCCCGCAAGCTGGGCACTAAACGACCGGGCCCAGGTGGACTCGACTCTCCTGCTGAACTTTGCCTCGCGCTCGCTGCATGACATGGCCGTTGTTGGCAAGGCCGTGACTCGGGCCTTCTACGGGACGGCGCCGCGATATTCATATTGGAATGGCTGCTCCACGGGCGGAAGACAAGGATACATGGAGGCACAGAGGCATCCCGAGGACTTTGACGGTATCTTGGCCAACGCTCCCGCGATCAACTGGCCCCGGTTCATTCCGGCAGAATACTGGGGTCAGCTTGTTATGAATCAGGAAGACACTTTCCCAACGACCTGTGTTTTTGACGCGTTTGGGAACGCCAGCATTGCGGCTTGTGATGGCCTCGATGGTGTCGTCGACGGGATTATCGGCGACCCCAATGCATGCGCGTTTGACCCTTACACTCTGGTTGGGACAGTCGTGACATGCGACGGTGTCCAGACCACCATCACGCAAAAGATGGCTCAGGTGGTTCAGAAGATCCATCAGGGGCCTCGCACCACCGACGGTCAATTCCTTTGGTATGGCCTCAACTTCGGTAGCCCGTATTCCGGCCTCGATGCTACGGCCGTGGTGAATGGAACCGGCGTTGGTGTTCCATTTGAGATTTCCGACTCCTGGATCCGGTACTTCATTGAACGAAACCCTCATTACGACACTTCCAAGATGTCCGATGCGGAATACCAGTCGATATTCCACAAGTCCATAGCGATGTACGAGTCAATCATTGGAACTGATGACCCGGATCTCTCTGCCTTCAGAGACCGAGGAGGAAAACTGCTTACCTGGCATGGACTGGCGGACGAGCTAATCTTTCCCAATGGAACAATCCATTACCGGCAACGGGTGGAAGAAGTCATGGGAGGCCCTTCGATCGTCGACGAATTCTACCGGCTGTTCCTTGCCCCTGGCGTCGAACACTGCGGAGGTGGTGTTGGCCCCGTTCCTGTTGACCCCTTGAGTGCGCTTGTGGCTTGGGTTGAGGACGGTCAGGCCCCTCAGACTATTCAGGCCCAAAGCACCAGGGAGAATGGCACGATCGTATCACGGAATCTGTGTCCTTATCCGCTGGTGCCGAAATACGACGGCCACGGGGACCCAGATCGGGCCGAAAGCTATGCCTGCGCCAAGGGGTATTAGATAGATCTATGCAATGTACCTCGATTGAACGGAATGGATCCAGTAGCTGTTGATGCTGCACAAGATTTTCTACTTGTAAGCAGTCACGATGACTAGCTTAGCCGGATTATGGCTGATTAGCAGTGGGAGAACAGATTCTCCCTCATTTGAGTTCCGTTGATCACTCGGCTACACTCATACGACCTTGTCTTATTGTGGCATTGCCTAGGATCATCAAGGATTGGCGGGCATGCAGTCAGATGGCAAGGCGCCCCAGATCTCACTGCTATGGCCATCTGAGCGACAAGCCTCAAAGGAGCTTTGAGTACCTGGATCGTTCCTGGCTTATGTTTCGTTATGATCCGGTAATTATGTTTTTCGTGGGCAACTGTATAGACGTTCGCTTCGAGTATACCAACAGAAATTTGGTGCTACGTTCTTGCATATTCCACCCGATGCTTTCACTTTTTAATCTATATAAACCTACTCAAATGTAAATCTAGTACATACGACCACAGGGTGTGGAGAACAGGGCTTCCCGTCCGCTCAGCCGTACTTAAGCCACACGCCGGCCGGTTAGTAGTTGGGTGGGTGACCACCAGCGAATCCCGGCTGTTGTATGTTTTTTGTATGTGATTTTTTTGCCCCGTCCTCAAGTCATCAGGCCGTTTTTTGTTGTGCTATATAGACTTTGCAGCAGCACGCTCCAGGTACACAGCCGCGTTCAATACCACCATGAGAGCGACATCTTTGCATCTGCACTTCGTACAGAAAAGACAGGGGAAGATGGCCAAGGTATTGTGGCTGGTGTTCACACTGAGACTGTGAGAGAATCAATGATCTCCGCAGACAAAATATACATTTGTAACCTACGTTTTGGCTTGCATAGTCTTAATATAAGCGATGCAGTTTCGCTCCAGTACTACCAGGCTTATCCCATACTCACCCATGTAGGTCCGACCTCGCTCAATGTGAAGAACAATGAAGCAGAAGACTCTTTTTAGCCCACGACCTGGAGAAACAATGCCGAGAGATGAACAACACAACTCATGAGTATATTTCCTCTAGAGAAGCTTAATGACGACCTGCAGGGTCACTACCAACAGAAAAACATGCCCATAGTCTCGGAATCCCTGCAACCCATAATTCTCTACAGGTTGAGGAACCGCGCTATAGTATGGTAGATCCGGGTTCGAGACGTTGGCGCGCAATGCCTGTTTGGACGTCACATTACCGGCGGCCAGAGAGCCGGCGTCATTTGGTTTCTGGAGCATTCCTGCTTGTTGAGCCGTTTCGATAGCGGCCCACCAGACCGATGCCATCTCTTTATAGCCGAGGTCTGTGGGGTGGATCCCATCCACGAGCTGGTCGAACTTGATGAACTCGCTCATCTCCGCCAAAACAACCCTGTCGCCGTCGTCACGACGCTGAGCGACGAGCTTGCGAT
The DNA here is from genome assembly GCA_019721355.1 of Aspergillus sp. MEXU 27854. NCBI lineage: Eukaryota > Fungi > Ascomycota > Eurotiomycetes > Eurotiales > Aspergillaceae > Aspergillus > Aspergillus sp. MEXU 27854. Next base: position 1,065,396 of record JAGMTT010000008.1, on the reverse strand, counting down.
ACGCCTTGTTGATTGTCTCAACGTGAATTGGCTGCCTACTGTTCTGTAGCAAGGTGGACAGGATGATAGTGGTGCCGGGGATGGCGTCGAAGAGCTGTGTGAGGAGCGCGCTCATCCGGTCCCCGGCTGTGTCGACGTTGTAGTTTTGGAGAGCGTCATTGGTTCCCGCGCTACCAACTGTTAGAATCAGAGTACCTGCAAGAGGGGAATCTGGGTGCATACTTGATCAGAATGAGGTTGGGCTGGAAATGATAGGCCTTTGGGACCACCGCTGCGATCTGGTCGACCCGGAAGCCGTAATGGCCTTCGTTTTCCTGCATTGTGCACTGTTAGATTCACCATATTCCATCGCAGTTCTGAGGGTGTCACTTACGTTGTCTTGCATATCCCCACCGCGTTGACTGCCCACCATTTCTACCTCCCAACCTTTGTAGCGAAGCTGCTCCCAAAGGTATTTCCGGTAACCATTGCCGTCGGTCGAGCGGTAACCGGCCGTTATTGAGGCCCCGAGAGGCATTATGCGAAGAGCTACCGGGCTTTCCTCCCGAATCTGCAGTCCAGGAAATCCATGGGATATCGAGGCTGGTTCGTCCCGAGTGGTCGTCTGAGCGAGTGACAAAGCGACAGTCGTGGTCAGAATGAGGAAGACGATGGTATACCAGCAATTATAAGCCCTAATCAGGGCAGTTGGGGATCCCATCTCTCCCAAGCATTGGGATGCGTGGTGCCGTTATTGTTGCGGCGCAGAGCAGGAGGGGCGCAACAATGCTCTTATGATGCGAGACATCGCCCCATGCTCTAAGAAAACCCGACGTGAGACATCACGGTGGACAGGATGTAACCCGGAGGCTGTACGGGCTATAAGAGGCGATAGGGTGGACGAGTGCCTAGGCTGCCACTAAAGTCCGCCAATGTTGCCCACTCGGTCCACTGCGAGCGGTGGCGCTATCCAGGGTCTCTGGGCGTGGTTTTCGGCGCTTTTTGTCGCGAACCATGTCGTGATTGGTTTCAGTGGAGCGTGCCTGGTCCTAAAATTAAGCACTAAGAGATAAGCTGACCAGCGGTTGGTCAGGCACTGGCTGATACGTCCAGATTTTGAAGTCAGTCATTGTTGCACAGCAACAGCCACGAGACCCTGTCGTCATTTTGGGTCAAAAGACGCCAGCACAATTTGCTCGTCAGGAACCCGTTCAGGACTAGACGACGCCTCTAGAAGTCGTGCCGTAGAACTGTCGTGAAATCTTTGTCACTAGTGTCCTTTGAGATTGGCTAGCGGGACCAGTCTCGGAGATTTTGGATCCCTTGATGGAATGCAAACTTTGATTGTTACGCGATTAGCAGAACAGTGACTCCCATCATGGCTGTCTTTTGAACTTGCTGAATCGCAAATAGCCGTCATGTGTCTCTTGGGATCGTAGCCTAATCCATACGGAGTGGTCTGATACAGTGGTGTCGCTCCGGGCAACCGGGAGTCTTCCGAGGCACACGTTTCTTTCCAGGCGGACGCCAAGGAGCTTAAGAGCCTCGTCCGCTTGGACAGTATCGCAGAGACGACTTGTCTAGCGTTTTAATGAACTGTACGGAGTATAGAATTGCACTCCGTGTATTTCTGTCAAGTGGTAATCAATGTTGAATTCAAGATAAAGACTATATCTGCTTTTATCTCGTACCCCACGTGGGCTCTTCACAAGTGGGCTTCATGTCACCCTGAAAGACCATATCGACCCAGGCATGTAGGGTCCGCCTCTCGCGTCGAGACTAATGCTTCATGAATGCTGCCATTGCCGGTGGGAACTTTCTTATGACCATGGTCATCTTATGCTACACCGCGATATGCTGAAGGAACGGTGTTAAGGGCCATGCTTCGGAGTCACAGCATGAGGTCGTCCCAGGTAAAAGAACCCAGTTGGGGCAGCGAGTCCTTGAACAGCATGTATGCGAGTATTGGGAGACAATTTCTGGGACTATGATATCAATCTCCGATGTGGTGTTATACAAAGCTGGGGCAGCCAAACACGATCTAGATGCCCGATTTACCTTGATGGTCGGAATTGCCGCCGGTATTCTCGACATCCCCAAGTACCACCATGGCCTAGATGATCTCGTAGTCAGTATCCCCGCGAGACGCGCATCAGGTGTTGCCCAGTCTGACTTCGCATCGCCATACGCCATCAGCCAGGTCAACCCTCCCCCCTAGGTTGGTTGACAGGTTTGTATTGGAGTCGCTCATGTCCGCTTTCTCTAGTCAGCCTGCAGTCTCCATCATCGGCGAATACGGCGACTCTCCACCGTTACCAAAGCCTGATACATTTCTGGCTAGATTGGGTGTTAGTTTCTCATGGAACACTGGCTTTGCACTCCGTTTAGTGGTGAATAAGATACTGGCGCGAGAATAAGGTTCAAAACTATGGTATAGCAAAGATTCTTCGCCTAGAAATGGGCTTTCAACGCCGAAACTGGGCAGATGATTGCCTATCGGAGCGATCCCGGCGCTGCTCCATCACTGCACTGCCCTGTTGGGGCCGGAGTGGTGTTTTCATCGAGAATGAGGACGATGTGGAGCTTGGAGTGGGCAATGGGGTGTGATTTCAGGTAGTGATCTCCTAGGGTTGACTCAGACAGCGCGGGGATTTCGGCACGAGATGCTTATTTTGACTCCACCAGTATGGACGGGGCATGCTCTAAGCAGAAAGAGGACAGGATCTTCGGACCTGAACGATTTGGTAATCGGAGACGCCTTCCATGTGTGGGATAGTGATCTAACCCGGCGCGATGCGGATGGCTTTCTGGCTCGTTTATGTTGAGGGAGGCGCTAGTTCTTGATTGCCATGAATACGGCTGACTTTGCTTTCATTGTTCTCTGACTTCGACAATTTCAACCAGATTGATGTATTACTGCAGCATGTTCGATACACGACTAGGATAGACTTGGAAGGATAGCTCCGTAGGCTGCCCTCGCCTGGGACATCTGATCTCGAACAGCCCCATAATGGGGTGGTTTTCGTGTGCGAATCACAAGAAGAAGCAGCAATTAGCATATGGAGTACTCCACTGCCGATGCCAATCAGTAGGCTGAAACAGCCTACAGAGGCGGTGTCGGCGGGAATTGGAGATAGTATTTGGAATGCTGATATGCAGCGAGCGGGAAGATCAACCTGGCGATGCATCTTAGCTACGGATGTTATCAACCCAACAGCTCCACCAGAGCTGGGGGCCAAAAGCTTGTTCAGAACCGCCCCCATTGATGTGCAAAGTATGGACGCGGAGCTTCAAGTTCATCCCGAGCGAGCTGAAGACTCGAGGTATAAGTATCCCTCCGAGAGCCCCGTCTTCAACTCAACAACTACCAGCTCTTCAATACCTTACACTCATCTTTCTGACCTAGAAAGCACCCCCGCATCGTCAACCATGCAGTTCTCTAGCGCCGTTCTCGCCCTGCTCGCCGCGGCGGCCCCTATGCCGGCCTTTGGCTGGCTCATCTCCTTCTCCACCGACACGTCGTGCAACGACGGCAACTGGGAGCTGGGCGGCATCAAAGGCACCAAGGGCTGCACGAATACCGACTCGACGAAGGCTGTGCACTCCTGGCAGTTTCTCCCCGAAGGCGAGAAGCTGTACGCCATCGCTTATGAGGGCAAAGATTGCTCCGGCGGTGATACCGGCCCGATCCACAAGCAGTGCTTGAACTCGGACATGTACACGTTCGGGGAAGTCAAGTCCTTCAAGGTCGAAAGAGTAGAAACCCCACATATGGATTGAGGGCTAACGACGGAGATAACAGGTGGTTTCTGGCTGAGATCGTTTTGGCCTTGCGGCTGTCCCGAAGGTACCACGGTAATGGGGTTCGAGATTTGGAAAGCCTTGAGATTGCCTATGCAACACGAAAGGCGGATAATGGATGTCATTTTGGTCATATTGAATTAAGGCTGTATGTATTGAATAGAATCAAACATTTTGCGCCAGGGTCGAAACTGCATAGCCCGGTAATTAGATCCAAGTCCTTAGCTTCCCAAGACTAGTTACTTAGGGTTACTTAGGCACCAGGTAGGTACATGCATAGGTACGCCGCGTATTGTTATATCCATCGCTTCCACATCCCTCCGACCACCCAAGCTCGTCCGCATACGAAAAATCGTGCATGACGGCGGTAGAGGCACTTGATCACACACTAGGGACGCAGGATGTTCGTTACACAATGTTTAGCTAGGTATTCGAGTATTATTTATATCGAATCTCCCGACTCCAGCGCACGCCATCAGTTTGGACCACCATGAAGACATCCTCCCACTTTCGCCCATCATCCAGGAGGACCTCATCCTCTCCCTCCATCCGAACCTCAATCTGCTTTAGATACGAGCGTACCTCCTGCATGATCTCCCGAGCATTTTCATACCCCCCTTTCCAGGCCTTCACCAGCATCGGCCCTAATCGTTCCGCTTCTAACAGCTGTAGCTTGCCCTCCTTCAGCCGTTCCGTATGATACTCCCATGGATTCTCCCCCCCAGACCCCTCCGTCTCGTCCAATGGATCAGTAGGTAGCGCCCACCTCTTCGCCCCACTGGTGGCATCCGTTCGCATCAACTGCCAGACAAAGGTCGCCCAATCCGAGAGATCGATCTTCGGAGTGAGCTCCGGAAACCCATTTTCGGGGACGGTTGGGTAATAGATCTCTGTTTCGTATCTTGTCCCATCGGGAGAGTAGGGCCATTCATCTGTCGGGATAGTTGCGTTCACAAATCCAGATAGGGCAATCGAGAGATCCTCGCGAATCCATATCGTCCTAGAGCTGAAATCCATGAGGTAGACCCCCTGTTCGTGCAGGAAGGCTAGCATGGCGAGCGATTGCAGTGCCCAGCGATAGTAGAGCAGGAGGAGAGGCTCTCTGTCTCTGTTGTCGGTGGAGGCGTCCTGGCCATCGGAAGACGTGCGCGACATAGGAAAGGTAGTCAGGAGTGGCAGTGTTGTAGAGGCCAGTGGCCCGGGATCCAGCTTCTCCAGCAGATAGCCCACGGGAAGAGAACCGAGATATCTACTCCCACCACGCAGAATTGCGGTGTTCTAGCGGCGATCGCAACATACTAAGAGATAGAGAGGGCTAACTCACTTGACAATGCGGGGATGAAGATCAATTGGTCGATCCGGATCCACAGCTAGGGAATCAATGCTATGTGCCAGATATTCGTATACCCGGGGGATGCGCTCGGCAAGGATATACCACTCCTCGGGGTCGACGCGGGGATTGTCTTTTTCGCAATGTTGAAAGGCCACAATGGAGTCCTGATTTTTATGCTGCACAAAATATATCTTCTCGTACAACTCGTCGTAAAAGTCCTCTGAGCGATCGCCACAAACAGAAGGCACCGCATCCCCGTAACAGCGAGGATATCTGGACTGGCTGGTCGGATCGGGGGGCTGTTCGAGATCAGCAGCTGAATACGAGGGTTGTTCAGAGCGCCCGGATGACCAGCTGGCCCCCATACTGAAAAAAGGAGACCAAAAAGGGGACCAAAAAGGAGAGTAAAAAAGAAAAGGGAAGACGGATGTGGTTTGATATAGGTTGGGCGCATGGCGTTCTTAGCTTCGTCTGGACTTGGCAATCACTCCACCAACTCTTAGCATATCTCCAATTCTCCTCGTCATTCACGATTTTAGTCCCTTGGTGAGGCTGCAACTGTGAGAGCTAGGATATCCTCGGGCAACTACATCTGGCTAATTCTGTAACAAATTAGCTACGTGTTGGGAGGGAACATTTTCTAGCAGTAATCGAAGAGCAATTTCTATACAGTGAAACAATGAGTGGAAGCAAGGCAAGACGAAGCTATCTAACAAGCGCCCCAAATGAACTGTGGGCCACATGGCCCCAAGCAGGAACACATTGATAGACAGAAATCATAATTTCTCACGGCAAGAAAGAAGAGAAGTTACTGGCCGCAATCAGAGGCGACTGGAGACGAAGTAGGGAATACTCTTCGCTTCATAAATGTCCTTGTGCGCAGCCTTGATGATGTCCGCGCCCTAGCAAGATTGTTAGAGACTGTCCAAATGGGATCCGGAAGCTACTCACTTTTTCCCCAATCATGTAGACGGAATTCTGAATGCGACAGTCAGGAATAACGGGCATCACAGAAGCATCAGCAACTCGAAGGTTGCGAACGCCGTGCACCCGGAGCTTTGAATCAACGACACCTTGGTGAATGCTCTTGGACAGGCGTGCAGTACCGCATGGATCTGTGTCTATATATTAGCGCTTGTTATCAAGTATTGGTGAAATAACGTACGGAATCCAGTTTGGCTTCGGTCCAGCACTGCTCTCTTCATCTCTTCATCGGAGTGGAGAGGCATCTTCCAGGGATATTCCTGCACAACGATGTCCTTGAATCCAGCCCCATCGGTCAACACATCATATGTCCAACGAACACCCTCACGCATGGCCAGGATATCGAGGTCATTGGCGAAGAAGTTCAGGTTGATGTTTGGCTGCACGAGCGGATCGCTGCTGTTGAGAGTGACCTCACCCTCCGACAGGGGTCGCAGCAGGTCGACAATGACCGTCATGTAGCTTCCCTGTTCGGGGACAGGGTAGTGCCACTGGAATGCAGTGCTAAACATGCCGACGAAATCCAGCTCGAAGTGCGGCTGGCCAGCAGGACCGAACGGATCCAAACCTCCGTTCGCGGCCTTGGCCTCGCGGTAGGCTGGGTATTTCTCGAGGCGTTGGTCGATCCGAGGAAAGCCAACGAGCTCCAGGAGACCAGAGCTGATTGGTCCAGTCTTGTCACGTTGATATGCGGCCTTAGCCTTGTCGTTTAGGGCTCCAGAGCGAAGGATATGATCATCGAGGCCAAAGCCATCCTTGATCTGGAGAACGAATGGCACAATTGGGTGGTCCAGTAAGTGTTGGCCAACATGGGGTGAGTCCACTAGGACATCGATGTCGTGCTTAGCCAACTCCACCGCAGGGCCAACTCCGCTAAGCATCAGAAGTTTCGGTGTTTCAAAGACGCCTTGTGCTAGGATGACCTCACGTCTAGCATAGACGCTAATCTCAATGCCAGAGACTTCGTTGACAACGGTCACTCCAGAGCAAATGCGCGTGTCAGGGTCAATGACAAGTCGCTTAGAATGGACACCGTAAAGGATAGTCACGTTCGGCTTGTTTTTGAGGTACAGGAAGCTGCCCTGGCGCTCGCCGTTGTAGATGGTGTCCACGCAGTGAGTGAGACCTCTCATCTCGCCCGAGTAGATGTCTTCGGTGAGAACCTCACCCTTGGACACCCAAGCCTGAGTAAGTGCGTCGCGGAAAGGCTGCATCTCAGGGACCAGGTCGGCGTGGGCGATCTGAACCGGACCTCCTGTGCCGATTTTGCTCAGTTCCGCGGGATACAATTTCTCGTCATCGTGGTAAGTCGCACACTTCCGCAGATACTCCACACAATTGTCCCAATTCCAGTCCGGTCCGCCAAATGCTTCCCAGTCGTCAAAAGTGGGCTTTGAGCCAGGGATCCAGGTGAAGTAGTTGGCACAGGAGCTTCCACCCAGCGCCTTCCCACGGGTGTTGGGTTTCTCGATTCGCTCGTAGTCATCGCGCTTGATCATAGTTGTCTTATAGGCCCAGTCGTACTTGCTCCCGCGAAGATTGAACGCCTTAGAAGGCGTAGTGATCTCTTCGATCTGGTCTGGGTTGGGAATGCCCGCTTCAACGACGAGAATTCGCACGTCGGGATTTTCTGCGAGTCGCCCAGCTACCGCATTGCCAGCGGTGCCGCCGCCCACGACGATGAAGTCGTATTCGGATCCATTGGAGACAGTGGCCATGTTTGTAGTGTGGGTTTGGAAGATCAGGGTTCAAATGTGATATTTTGATTCTGAGTGATGGTTCGAATGCTGCAGATGAACGTCGGACCAGCCTGTATTTATACTACTCGAGGTTCGTTCGAGCGCAGAGAAGAGCCCCTGCCGAATTCCGAGCGCTTTCATCGGGAGACTTCATGATGGAATTGCTAATAGGACTATACAACATCCTTACCGCAGATCGTGGTATGGAAGTCTCGGGGATATTTCGGTCCTCAATTGCCGAGTGAAAACCGGGTGCGGGCAGCCCTACGTTTACCCCTCATGAGGGGGTGTTGGGGTATCCCCGCACGACGATGTACCAGAATCAGTTGAGCAGCAGCCTGGAATGGTCGCAATTGATCGTAAAAAGTTGCACTCCAAGTGATCTTTGCACGATGACAGAATTTTCTGAGACATCCGAATTATGAGCGAAATACCACAAGTCACTAGCGAGAGCTGGGATCCGGAGAAGACTCGGCGGTACATCGCTGTAGGCCATGAGAATGGGACGCATTCAATGGTGCGTGTTATTCGTCAGATACTGTTTCTAAAAAGCGTAGCGACGGGATTTCTGACAAAAATGGATTTAGCAACAGAGCAGAGCGCATCTGCCGCACGTTCGAGGCATTACTTAAAAGGCCAGGCATGTCTCTGTTGGCAGAGCCAGAGACGTACCCATCCCAGACTCTCACGCGACTGACACAATCCATCTCACCATGTCGATGCCTCGCTTTACTCTGGCCGAAGGTCCTCCCCCCATCTATCAATCTCATGGTTCAACCGTTAACATTTCACATTAGGTCAACCTGTTTCTGACCCTTCCGTCAGCAGCACCTTGCCCACAATCGGCGGGGGTGGTTTGACGACACTGGGCGATACGCTTTTGCTAGAGACCCTGGCTCATTTTAACCGCGAACGTATCCCAGAGAGGTTAGCCAAAGTCTTGTTCAGTCAACCGTGGGACCTGGTGTGCTGACAATTCATCAGGGTTGTCCATGCTAAAGCTGCGGGCGCTTGGGGCGAATTCGAAGTCACCAACGACATCTCATCGTTGACCAGCGCCAAGTTCCTCAATGGGCTGGGCAAGAAGACTCCGGTTCTCTTTCGCCTCAGCACTACGGGAGGCGAAAAGGGCAGTGCCGACACCGTCCGAGACGTGCGAGGCTTTTCTGTGAAATTCTTCACGGAGGAAGGCAATCATGATATCGTTGGTAATCATATTGTATGCCGTCCACCTCCTTCCCAAAAAATTGATTTTGACAACTGATTGCCAACAGCCTGTGTTTTTTGTGCGTGACCCTGTGCGGTTCCCGTCACTGAACAGGAGCCATAAACGACATCCTGCTACCAACAGGCCGGATCCGACTATGGTGAGTTTTGTCGCAATTTCTTCAAAGGTGGAGTTGACTCTTCCAGTTCTGGGATTTCCATGTCAATCAGCCGGAGAGTGTACACGCTTTGATGCACCTTTTTGGCTCTCGCGGTCTCCCTGATTCTATCCGCCGGGTTACCGGTTTCGGCGTCCATACCTTCAAGCTTGTGGCATCTGATGGCAGGTTCCATTATTGCAAATTTCACTTCCGGCCCGCCAACAGGCCAACTCATCTCTCTGGGCAACAGGCTACCAGACTGGCTGGCGTGAACGCGGATTTTCATACTCAAGACCTCTGGGACGCTATTTCCCGTGGCCAGTACCCAGTCTGGAAGCTATATGTGCAGGTTGCCCAGCCAGAGCAAGCAGAGACTTTGGGAAGTGCCCTTTTTGACATTACTAAAGTATGGTCTCACAAAGATTTCCCTTTGATCGAGGTCGGCCGAATGACCCTCAATAAAAATGTAAGATCTTGATCGTTCACCGATGTCTTGTCTATTTGCTAAAGATCCCAGCCCGAGAACTACTTTTCCGAGATTGAGCAAGCTGCATTTTCGCCTTCCAACATGGTTCCCGGAATTGCAATGACACCTGACCCAAGTATCAATACCTCTCCTACACTGACAAGTGGCAATATGCTAACCACCTTCTTACTTGCAAAGTGCTCCAGGCACGCATGTTCGCTTACCCCGATGCTCAAAGATATCGTCTTGGTGTGAATTATACGCAGCTACCGCCCAACCGACCCATCTGCCCAGTGTACGCGCCATACGAACGAGATGGCTTTGCTACGATGACCAAGAACTACGGCAGTGACCCGAACTACGTCCGTAGTTCTCTCCAAGCAAACATCCCGTCCCAACGTGTTTCCGATGTTAGGCACACAGAAAGACTGCAAACGAATGCTGTCCTTGGTCAGAATGAGAAAGCGGTCGATGAAGATGATTTCCAACAGCCACGGGAACTATGGAGCAAGGTCTTTAACGAGGCTGAGAGGGCTCAGTGGGTGGCTAATGTCTGCGAGACTTTGGAAGGCGTATCAGAGGAGTTGAGGTCGAATGTTATTGCTATGTTTAGTAAGGTGGAGCCTGGCATCGGTCAAGCTATCAACGCCAAGTTTAACGGCTCCTCCCGTCTTTAGGGCCTTCTGACTTGGGACGAAGGCCGTCCTCTGGGCCCTTGCCGACAGCGCTGCCGGGGTAGAGTTAGCACAAACTGAGAGACAATTCGCTTCTTTTCTCCTGCTGTATATGTATTCCTCCTGGAATTTCAGGCGTTATAACGCATTCAGCCGCTCACTTGGTTCATCTACATGCTGGCTCGCCGCCGCCCCGAGGAACAGAGTCTTCAGACGCTCTGAAGTATAAGATCGAGGCGGTTAGAATCCTACGACTTTGGCTCGCGGACCCTGAGAAGGAGCTGAGCGATGATACTTTTGCTGCTACTATTCGTTTCCTTCTATTCGAAGTGGGTTCGCCCGTGCGAAGCACTACCTGGGCATTAGTTGATTCTCTCGCTAGCGATACTGGGCACAGTGGCCGATATTGACCCGTAACCAAGTGTTCTAAATATGCTTCATCGCCTGGGAATCGAGCAATATGGATTATTGGGCGATGACGGATGGGCGCCAGGTTCGCTTTGATCGTCGATGCACGGGCACTGAGCCACACAACTATGAAATTTCATAACATTTTGTATTACGGAGCGTTAAACGCATGCAGCATATCGTTTTTGCCTCCAGTATCCCGGGAAGGAGGCGATCACATCAATCCTCCATAAGTCTGCCCCTCCCTTTCAAGCTCTTCGTCCTCTTCCAGATACTCCTTGAGGCCACTCTCGTCCTTCTCCAATTTACCCCGCAGCTTATTCTCGTGGTGGTGTTGGTTCTGACTGTCATCCTTGGATTCGTCTTCAGATTGCTGGTGACGGTGATGATGGTCGAGAACCCGTTCAAAAAAGGACTCTTTATGCTCGGGGTGCTGGACGTCTGTCCCTTCGTTAGCAGGTGAAAGCTTCTGGGTGGCTTAGGATGTTTGACGAACCCTGAGGCATGTTGCAATAATCTAATTTACTATGTATCTTCAATCTGTGGATGAGCTGATACTTGGTAAGAGTAGTTCGGTGCTAAAGCTAGTTATAAGCTTGCCGGTGATGGTGACGTCAAGAAACCCCCAATCCACGCGTGACGTCCTCAATGTAGTATGGGTAATTGGCCAATCAGAACGCAGGCGTTGACTACCGAGCTACCTAAAGTAGTTGCATAATTACATTGTCATTATCACAGGGTCCTGCAGGACAAAGCCCACTATAGTGGAAACGAAAGAGCAAGAAATCCCAATTCAAAGCAACCTGAAATCACATGAGTCAAGTCAGTCGTCCACATCACGCGGATCGTGCGTTCTCCAATATTGTTCATATTCTTCTTGCGTTTGGCTTGGGACAATTTCGTATCGGGTCAGAGGAGCCAGAGGAATGCCCAGCTGTTCATACTTGTCAATGCGCTTCCTCGTGACTTCCCGACTTTTGTTGATACTGTAGACCTTGATACGATGGGCGGAAGATGTAACGTGTAGACCCCAGTTCCACGCTGCGCGTACGTTGAGGGGTTGCGTGTTGAGAGAGTTATCCCAGCACCGACAGACAATCTCGATCCATCCCTCGACATCACAAGGGAGGTCGAACTCCCAGACTCGCCACGTCCACTTGCCCTTCTTGGACAGGTTCTCTTGGGGGACCTCGTACCAGGTGAAGCCTCCGTCCGCGGATAGTTCAACACGTTCCGGCCATCGGCCGCCACCGGAGTATGCCCACCCTTTGCACCGGATCTTGCCGACATGCATAACGGCTTGTTTTGTCCAAGGGGACATGATTGCTGAGCTCACCGGCATCTCTTGGATCTGGATGCCGTCTGTCGGACGCTGGTTGTATTTCCCCACCTGCTGGTTGAAATACAGGTATTCTTTGCTCTGGACAGGAGCACGGGATGGGTGTTCAATGGCCTTGATGCGGTACAGCCATTTAACGCTTCGCGCCCCGATGTACCCCAGGACAACAACACGCAATGGGTACCCGTGGATCTTTGGCAAGGGCTCTCCGTTCATCTCCCATGCCAGTATCACCTCGTTCGCCTTCACCTTGGACCAGGGCACACTCACGACGTAGTTGCCCACTTCCAGGTCCTTGACGTACGTCTCGGCACCGTAGAGCTCAAGATGCTTTGCCGGCTTCACAAGTCCCCCACAGTCTTTGATCAGCTTTTTCAGACTGATACCCACATAGCGGGCTGTGCCAATGGCGCCTTCAGCCCATGGCGCCTGTGGGACTTCGTCGCCCTGTCCACCGTATAGTGAAATTTGTTCAATGCGGCGGGTGCCAGAGCACTGCATCGTGATGGTCTTCTCCATCCGGGGAAACTTGCTCTCATCCATCAGATCGTCCAGGGTGTACCGCTTGGGGTTCTGGACAAGCCCATCCAAGGACAAATCCCATTTGTCTTTGTCGATGAGTGGGATCCCGCCGTGATTTCGGACGAAATGAAGTGGGTTCGGCGTAATCACTTTCGACGTGACCAGTCGCTTCGGGGGCTCTCCATTATAGGGAAACTGGAGTAGGTGCAACATATCCGGATGTTTCTCTCGGAGCACCGTGTTCCAGGAGTCATCAGCAACAGAGCTGAGTTCTCCGCCCAGGGCAGCGTGCCATGCCTTGAAATCATCGCCTGGGAGAACAGGGTTGGTTCCAGGGATTGGGCCAAACATGAAATCGGGGCATGGCGGGAAGGTCTGGGAAGTGAGAATCTTGTGCGCTGCCTTCTTCTTCTCGGGATAGTTTTCCCACTCCACATATCTACGATCCACAAATCACCTTGATTAGCCGTATGCTCGATTTGACACATTCCCGGGGACTTCGGCCATACCCTTTCCAGCCCGGGCGCTCCCTGGCAAACAACTTCTCTGGATCGCCAACAGAGCTGATTGCTTCTTCATCCTTGATCAGCTTTGATGGCTGCTGCGGATACAAGTGGATGGTATCCCTCTCGCTTTGATCCAGAATAGGCAGCTTGTGGCCTGCCATACCCTGTTCGATCATCCACTCATCGGGACGATTCGTCGTGTCGAGGGAAGCACTGATTTCCATTGTGTGGAGAGAAAGCAGGTAAAGATTTGGGTTGCAAGTGTTCAATGGAAAGGAAAGGACCGTTGACTTGGGGCCATAGAGGGATGCTCATAAGATTAAATAGTTGTCTGACTCTGAACTTTTCATGTTTGCAAGGGAATCCCAATATCTCCATATTCCACGCCCTTACGGACGTTCCCAGGGAGATCGCATTTGACTTTGGGCAGAATTTCAACCAAACAATTCCCAGAGAATCGACTCGTCCGTCTTTCGCAGCAAATGAAGAGCTGAGCCGTGTACTACCGCTACCGGCGCCCCTTCGCTGGAATGACCTCACGACATGATGGGAGAATAAATACCAGTGGCGTGTACTACCGTTCCCGGCGCCCCTTCGCTTTGGAATGACTTCACGACATGATGGGAGAATAAATGCCAGTGGCGTGTCAACCATTCCGGAAGTTTGTTGATCTGGAATGCACTCGGAGTATCAGCTATTTCCAATTCATTCCAGTTGGTGTAAATAAGAATCGATGCGGCCGAGGCGATCAGATGAAAGCGGCACCTCACCTTCATTCCACTGCCGTTGTTGTGCCAACTACCTTCAATAAGACTTGTCAGCGGGCTCTCCAACGGACGAATATTCATCAACAAAAGATGAGGGAAAGCGGAAATTGGTCTTCTCATGACCATATTCCCCTAGAAAATATGGCAATTGTCATGAAGGCTGGGCTGCGGGGGCCTCTTGAATCCTGATTTGTTCTCAGCTACTCGCCACTTCCACAGTATCTAGGTGCTCTGTAGACACTACCCTATTCTCCCTATTGGCCAGTTAGTAGTTCCCTAATGAGAAGCACTTGGCGGCCTGTGCGCCTAGGGCGGCGGAGCCATAAGGTTGGCCAACTCTCCCATACCGGCATAGCTGTCGCCCAACACTAACTTTTTCCTATGCCCCAAGTTATCTTCGACTCCTGAAGTCACTCGCTTTCCTATCACCGACTATGAATAAGTTGGCTGTATGCACGCCGGAGGGGGCCGCAGCATTAGGGCCATGATTACCTGTAGCTGGAAGTCTACGAATCGCCTTACTGGCACACAGCGCCATATCCGCCTTGGGGAATTTCATGCTTAGGCCTTTCCCCCGCAGTAGGAGTGCATAATCCAAGAGGTTAACAGACAGCTGGCACCACACATGTGCTTTCCACCCCTTTCCTTCTTTAGTCAGCTACTTATGGCTGAGGATACAACTCCCAGAGCTTAGTGTAGAAGGGAGACTGGAGAATACAACCGGGGTATGCCTGCACAAAAACATAGTTCCTTTGGCAAAAAGGTCCTTAATTGCGATTTCTCCATTCGAGGCTACAGCATATACTTCCAGCTAATCTCTTATCCTTTCAAACCTGCATAGACATAGGTAAGGCGCTTATTGGGCGCAGATACGGCCCCTCCACGCACTCGCTTTCGTGTCCTGCATCCTGCATATATGACCTGGCAATAGATGATTGCATGCCCGCCCGCTTTGTCTACGGACAAACCCTTCAACTGGTGGACATGACGGGAACACCATTTTCGCACGTGCAGCTGTCATGTTCATACCATTTCCTCGCTAGTTATAAGTACCTTTGTTGAGAATCGTCGTCAACATAAAGTCTAGAAACGCTACCAACGTGGCGATCGCGATCCGGGTCTTCTTATCAAACCCTCTGTCATACCTGATACCCCACCGTGGCATCGTCAGCCATTACGTCTACCCAGACAATCATGAGCTCCATCCCCCAGGTCCGCTCGGTTGGCAAGTCCGCCTCCCATACCACCTCGAAATCGCCCGCTGTTTCCATCACGCTGGTTCCTGGACTGGGGGTCCAGGGAGACTGCCACGCCGGCAGAAATGTGCAACATTTGTCGCTGCTCCAAGCCAATCCCCAGGCGTCCAACCTCCGGCAGGTCCACCTTGTCGATACAGAAACCCTCAGGCAGGTGTCTGCCAGGCTGGTCGGCGCGAAGCCCCTCGCTCCCGGAGAAATCGGCGAGAATATTACGACGGAAGGCTTGGATCTGACCTCTCTACCTCGTGGGACGGAGCTGCACTTCGTTAGTCCGGGAAGGACCAGTGACACTGCAATTGTTGTGTTGACTGGCCTTCGCAAGCCCGGGCCCGGCATGGACAAGTGTCGGCCTGGACTGAAGGATGCTTTTGTTGGGGCTGGGAAGCGTTCGGCAGGGGTTATGGCCACAGTGAAACAAGGCGGATCGATCAAGGCTGGCATGCGAATTGAGGTAGTCAAGCCATCTCGAGCACAGCCTCTTGTTGTTGTCTAAGAGTTTCTTTCGTCCTTGGTTGGGTATCATTTCGTTTCGTTGATTTGCCTGCAACAGTCTGCTACTCTAGTTTACATTGATTGACTTCCTATCTATGGAATTCAGCGAGTAAAAGTCTGAGGGTTTGTCTGCCTGAGAGCAATTATGAATTCCTTCTCAAGCTGCAGTTCATGATGAAGGTTATGAGATTCTCTATATATTGAGATCACCCATGTCCGAAGGTTATGACGCCTTGTCCATTCGATTTGATAATTCCAATAATCCTCCGCCCTACGAAAGAGTGTGGCAGGCTATTCCTTTGGCATTGGTCTGGACTAGATGCCAGCAACGGGGCTATCTAGGATGTTACTTGACACAGTGGGTGCGTGGTAACGATTTGATCTTACGTGCACAGCAAGGTCTTCCTTTACAGTCCGCTTCTGTGGCGTTTACATGCAGTTTTGCATATTTCCACATGTATAAGATATTAACGCCTTGCAATATGACGCTAAGCACAGCAATTTATAAAATGAGACCGATCAATTCCTCAAGAACAAAAGCTAGGGCAGCAACCGATCTAAGCAGTCGTACATCCTTTCACTATCAAGTGCGTCTATATAGACCCCATCCAGGAAAAGATGAGTACATACGACCATAGGGTGTGGAAAACAGGGCTTCCCGTCCGCTCAGCCGTACTTAAGCCACACGCCGGCCGGTTAGTAGTTGGGTGGGTGACCACCAGCGAATCCCGGCTGTTGTATGTTTTTCTTTCTGTTTTTGGTGATTTTTTTTTTGTCTAAACTCAACTACTGCCTCGCCCGCCGATGTGTCCCAGGGTAACTAATTTCTGGATGTACAATGAGTCTGACGATCTGGTATGAGCTTGATTTTATGTAGAACCTTCAAACAAGAGAAAACAGAGGCCAACTTCCAAGATATTGTCATCCCAAATTCAGTCCCTCACGGCCCATGAAGGCACCTTGGGCTCCCACGGGTTGAAATGCTCATTATTCCTGGCATCCCACGGCATCCACTTATCCAGCTTCTCCCCAAGCCTATTCAAATCACTATGCGCACTGCCCCAGTTATTATTCAGCAGGTTCCGATTAAACTCGCAGGGCATCTTCTCCAGCGAAACCAGCGGCGCGCGAAACCACCGCCCGGTATCGTTTTCAATCTTGTCGTCCTTGGCCTCGGCCTTGCGCAGCGAGTGCGTCCCCCCCGATCCGAGGTGGTAGACGATCTTGGGGTGCGAGCCCTCGAACCGGATCGTGGACCAGTAGTGCGTCGTGTAGTCGCCGTGCGCGGACCACGAGACGAAAAACACCTGGTCGTTGAGCGTCCACACGATGACGTGCTCCCAGTCGTGCTTGTGTGCGTTGAGAAAGCCCGTGTCGGTTTCAAAGTAGTACCCGTACAGATACGCGCACCAGCCGTGGTTGCAGCGCTCCCGGACGTACGTCTGGCTGTGGTCCAGTCGGGCCTTGTCGCGGCATCCAAAGGGTGCGTAGGGACCGCCCGAGCGGATTCCAATCTCGCTATCGCTATCGCTGGCGTTGGCCGCGAAGACGACTTGCTCGTCGTCAGCGCCGGCTCGAGGGATTGGCCCTGGACCGGGAGGACGGGGTGGTGCGAGGGGCGGGTCGATCCCAGCGTTGACCTTGTAGTCTTTGCCGATGGCCGCGGTCTGGTAGCAGCTGTCCTTGTCGAAGTCGAGGACGGGTTGGAACTTGATGGCGAGCTCGCTGGCGGTGTCTGGGAACGGGGTGAGGAGCTCTGCGAGGCAGGTTCCTAGAAGTGGGATAAACAGGGCTAGTCTGGGGAGGTTGAGGGACAGCATTGTGAGTGCTGAGGTTGGGAGTTGGATTTTCAAGTTGAACCCGTAGAATCATGGGCTTCTGAAGCGCTCCCAACCGCTTGATATATCATGCCAATTGCTATCCGTCATTCAGAGACGCCATGCTTGTCGCAGCCAGCTGAATGCGATTGACGTTTCCAACCCGCTTCGAAAGAGGCGGAGCCTCACCTGAATTGCAGGCCGTGTTTACAGAGATGTCCTCTTCAGCCCTAGCTACGTGGCTCGCCTCGAACCCTGACATCTCGTCGGCTATTTCGCCCTGTATGCATCTATCAGCAGAGGTAATTCGCGATTGACTTTTGCTTTGCCCGTTCAGGGTCCTTCCAGTAAGGTCTAGAACTGGTCGAGAACTGGCCATGTGTGTTCACCCCGGAGAGATTGTCAGCCCTAGATGCTCCTCAGACCCTCTAGTCATCCTCGCATCGGCGATTCCGTTTGTGCACTTCGCAATTCGCAGTCAGCGATATATTCTCCAAGCAAGCAGTCATGGCATGACCTTGCAGCTGCCAAGCACTGCAGTGTACGCTGCCGTAAACACTTGGGGGTGAAAACAGCCGATTGTGCTGAACAGAATGCCGGGACCCTGACAGCTGAAACGCACTCCGGGCGCATGCAGAATACTATCGAGGGTTACAGTATCCGAGCCTCAGCTGGATCGACAAATTTCCCAGAGCCCATCCATTCTATATCACGCAGGTCTATGACTTGTCACAGTTTTGGCGCCGGTTGCCCGATGAATTTTAAAGAAGAACCCTCGCCCGGTATAGTAGGAAGTGCTCTTGCTCATCCATTTCCTCATCCATAACACTGCTTGCCTGTTCCTCAAGTGAACCTCCAAAATGGCGACTCTCCAACAAAGCAATATTCTCCTCCTCCTTACGAGTCTCCTCTCCCTCCTCCCCCTCGCAACATCACAAAGGACCCCCAACGAAAACCTCGTCCTCGCGGACTGTGGCATCGGCCTCGGCGTCAACGGCGGCTCCACCTCCCGCGAAATGATCTACTACCCCGGCGACGTCTGGACGGGCAACGGTGCCGACACCAACAGGCCAACAATGATGGTCAACGTCCCCTGGTCCGGTTCATACCCCTGGGGCCAAAAGGGCGGCGTATCCGCGCGCATGCCCAACGGCGACGTATTTACCGTGCACATCAATCCGACCATCAAGGACCCCATTGCTGCGGGCGACGCATGGCACATGTACGAGATGAATTTGCCGCTCAAGTGCTACAGTTATCATGTGGATAGGGTTTATAAGCTGGATGATGGCAAGTGGTGCTCGAGTGCGTATGTGTGCAATCATCGGGGCACGCCCACGCCCCATGTGAAGCCGCCCCCGACGCCGAACCCGGGGCCTGCGCCGAGTCCGCCTTCCGGGGGTGCGATTTGTGACGTGTTGAATAATTAATCCGTTGGTGTTGTGGAGGTAAGGGTGGAAAGGGATGATAAGTGTTGTTATTTGTGGGCAAGGAAGATGTCGAAGCGTTGTATGTACTCACTCTGTTGGGGAAATGGTGAGAGTTCGAGACGGAAGAAATAATCCAACAACAGGGATGACTTAACAATTCTCTCTAGACAAAAGATCTCATTTCATCTTTATCCCCTTTTCCCTTTTCTCTCTTCGTGTCTACCTAGATAGTTCGTTTTATATCCGCGATGGATGCCGGATGCCGGGTCGTGATTCAGCATGTTTCACTATAGAGCGAGCTTAGCTTCGGGCATCGCCCCATTTAGTCCAACTAATGGCCTCTAGCATGGGTCTAGGCTGATTTCTCAATTCCTTGCCCCATCTAATACCAGTAACTGGCTGACTGTGGGACATTGTGTGATTTATTTATGTACCATGCGACTTCTGCTTTCTATTTCTCCCGCTCTATGGATTCCTTATCTCTCAATTCGACACTGCAATCGACCAGCATCCGTGATTGCATGATGTCTCATCAGAATGCTACTCTACATATCTCGAGTTCTTAAACCTTTCCGGCTTCAGCCTTATCAAGTCATCCGCAAGTGGTCACATATGGGACCATCGGGAAAGGATATCCCACTCGAGGGAATCCGAACATCCCGCTCAGACACATTTCTAAAGAAGCCTAATCCTCCATGAGGATTTGCCATCTATCGATGCTCGTTCAAAAACGACACAGCGTGGCATCGAATGATCCAGCTGATCCAAGAAGAAGTGCGGGACAGCATTAAGCTTCACCTGCCGCCCGGAAAGGAAAGAGCAGAGCTTCTAGAGTGCCATGATCTCGTGATCATGGCCAGTTGGAAAAGCTCGATGGCGCGAGTTCGCACGAGGTGCGCGATCATTTCAATGAGTGGGTAGCGACACAGCTACCAGAGGTCGTGAGCACGCCTGAAACACTCCAGATGCTGAAGGCGGGCTCGGATAAGCCCATTCCTGGACCGGAGTATGCCCTGGGAGCGCGGTTTAACTTTGCCCTGTTTGTGGATGACATTTGCTTGGAGTCTTTGGACCATATGGATTGGCCTGTGGTTAAAATCCTGTCCAAGCAATGAGGTGATTTGACTCTGGAAGAGAGACAGTACGATATTCACCCGGATTTTCACGATGGGGTGACGGAATACGGAGAGGAGGATGTTGGATGGATGTATATGTCTGTACTTGAGTACGTGGAGATGTATGACAAGTTTGAGTGGGCACATGATTGTGCCTGGTATGCCGAGTATCTCCGGCCGCCTCAGATGCTTGACTATTGGGACAACAAGGGAAGATGGCCAGGAATTCGGCGAACTCACGAGCCACGTAGCAACGTGAAAAATGAAGAATCAGAACAATAACGGTCAATTCCGGGCATCAGAGACTGGTTCATAGCGGCATAGCATGGCAACTGAATGGTTCCGTATGGGGCGTATCCTGGTGGATAATCTTGGGAGATGCAAGTATACTATAGCCAGGCCGTTGATATATCTAGTTTCTGGAAAAGTACTGAAATCAGAATACGTGAGAATGGCATGTTGGCGCAACTGCTTCAAGAGTCGCCGGACTCGTCTGGTCTGAGGCCCCGCGCGCGATGCGCCTCTCATTTAGGCACACCTACTGAAGAGTGAGTCCGCAGTGACTGGGATTTTTGTCACCCGGTCTTGTCAGGTGCCTATAGCGAACAGACATGGGAAAGTACCGGGTACGTAGGCATGTACATACCCTTAATCTTACATAATAGGGATAAGACAGGGGCCATTTTATGATCAAAGATCACTCTCCGAAGTCTTTGATGTCACAAGGAAGGTCGATATGTAAGGTACAATAGTCGCAACATCCACTCTCTCACGAAAAAAATACACCCTGGATGTTCGGCATCCACACCGCAGCATATCTTTGGATCTTCCCGATTGTCTCTTCTCCTAATGAATCGCGAATCTTGAGGTCAATCTCATTGAGCTTTTCAATATCTGTCATTGCGATCCGCTACGTAGTTGGGACAAGAAGGCTCATCAGTTATCCTGGCGTGGAATGGCCATGGAAAAGACTTAATGAAGGCTCACTTACACGATCTTCATCCCAGTCAGACAGAGCTGTACTGAGTAAGTGGCGTTCATCGTAGTGCGGGTTGTCTTCTCGAAGCACATAGTCTGTGATGTCCCATTCAACGGCGGGATCATCCTCCCCTAATGATACTCTTAGGATATCTATCATTTCAAGTTTGTTAGTTAGCTCATCGCCCACTGAGAGAATGAGATCAACTGCTTGGAAGGAGAAGAAAGCTGCGAAAGAATAAGGACATGCCTGGATCCACTTGCAAACGCTTTGTCCTATGCTCTCTTTCCTTTGCCCAGATATCATCGGCTCGACGCCACTCGTCCTCTCCTTCATCTCCCGCGGGCTGATTTGTGGGTGATAGCCCGGCCATAGCGTTGTCTTGGCTGTTATTGTGGGACTGGTTTGTAGTGGTGGCTTCACCCCCTGGGGTGGTGTTTGACAGACCCCCCTCCGGCTGGAGAGGGTTGGATGCTGGATCAGAAGCAGCCCGCTCATCATCACCGGAAAGGCCAATTCGAACCTTCCACCTTCGAAGATACTCCTCCAGGATGTATTGTGCTCCAATATCGGGGATATACTTGATGATATCACATTCAAACCGCGCTAGATAGTGAGGCGATGACAGATCAAGTAGTTCTTCAAAGCATTCGACATGATAGTAGTCTAGATGGCAATCAATTCCGTGTCAGGAAGAAAGGGAAGCCGCTCAGACGGCATTCCTGGACCAATGCACGCTTACCTGGATTCTGGTAATAATTATGGCTTCCCGGGATCACGGCAATTCTATACTCACCGGGGTCGATTGTAACTGTGCAACTGTCAATCCGGCACTTCGCTCCACGGTTTGAGGGCGGTGCAGTCTGAAGCACGAAGACAGGATAGTGCGACAAAATTTTCACGGAGTTTGCCCAACCACATGCAAATTGTGGCTTGATATGCTCTTTAAATGCTTTAGCCTCTAGTTGGATATCTTCTTGCCGTCTTTGCTCTGGTGAAAGCGCATTCCGACGTGCCTTTTCTGCGGCATGGCGCTGCTCAAGTGCCTCCCAGTACTGGCGTTCGTCGTCAGAGTTGAAAGTATCTTCTTCGCGACCAAGCCTACGGGCGAGTTCCTGCCTCCAACGCTTTCTCGCTTCCTGGCGCTGTGAGGCTCCCGACTGTCTGGCTCGTTTGCGTCGGGACAGGGATGGCGGCGTTGGAGTTGGATTTGGGGGCGATGATCGCCCACAATGGGTGCGGTCGTTTGAGGCTTCTCCGGTGTTTCCGGGCTCTGATCCATGCGCAAGATCGGGTGGAGGACGCGCTGTCTGGTTACTGGCAGGCTTGACTTGCTCGTGATTCTCATGATTCGGGTTCTCACGACGGGGGGCAGGGGGAGGAAGAGACACCCCGTAAGTCTTTGGATCGATAGGATAGTACTCCATTGTTGTTGTTGTTGTTGTTGTGTGGAAGAGAAGGCTTGGGTATTGCTGTTGAGGACAAAGTGCGGCAGTATGGAAAAGGCAGAAAGATTGACATGATAAGCGGGGGAGATGGGTATTTAATTAGATCTTTCTACGGCGCCCATTCCATATTCTTTCTTAGTTCGGCCTGGCGAGTCATGGATTTAGCCTTGTGTCTGCCTCATGCCTTTTGGATTGGATGGATATGAAGACCACCGAAATCGACTGGATGCGCAACCCCACTCGCCCGGCAATACAAGTAGCTCGTCACTAGTAGTGTTAGGGGGTGTGTGACAGCCTGTTCTGGCGACTATCTCAACCGCCCTCAAGACGACGAGCGAGGCTGAGCCCTCAAGCTTGTGGATGAAGGCACCTGGTCTCCACTGGCGGAACGGGTCGGCGCGTCCGAACGGACCATGCTTACCAGTCAAGGCTTACATATTTTTAGAGACGTGAATCTGTGGATGGAGTGATTATGTGTTCACAGTTGTTCAGAAGCCGTCCATGTCACATATGCAGACGCGGATTGGGCGAGATATGGTGACAGGCGCATTATTAGAACACAGTAAGGCCAATCCTGTCGAATTTGAACGCACAGCTGACGCTGACCTGGACCGAAGGAAGTCCATGCCCTATCACCATTCGCCCGAGGACGCCACGTTTTTGACCTCGGGCAGGAGCTCTCAGCCGCTTTCTCTTGGCAATGGTGTTTTTCAGGTCGGTGCTAAGCATATAAACACGAGGAGTACCCGCTGCGGAAATAATCTCCCTTTTGTAAGGCGTTTCAACCCGTCAAGAGACAATCAATACCCCATCATTGTCATTGTGTTGCGTCAACTCCCCAAAAGTCATCTACATGGCCGCCGTGGAAATTGAGGATGATTATAACATCCAGGAGGCATGGAACAGGGCTTGCGGGGCATTTGCGCAGACCGCCAAGGTCGATCTCACCACGTCTCCAAAATTCACCGTCGACGAGGTTCTCGACCAAATCCGGTCTAAGCAAGATGAAGACGACGAGAAAAACAACAAATTCAAGGTGGCCAAGGAGGTCATAGGCAAGACGCTAACATTCATCACGGTGCTGGGGGGTATAGCCGCCCAAGGCGCTAGCATGGTGAGCATACTCATGGGTGTGGAGGTCCACTACTTGCGACTGAAGACCGCCTTCTAGGTCTTTGCACCAAGCAGCCTTTGCTTCAATGCAATTTCGTATCTCATTGCTACCGGAGCCAAGTACAAGCGCATCTTCAGCAGTCTAGCGGAGCTTTTCCGGCGGATCTCCGATGTACTAGAGCGGTGCAAGATCTATATGCGTTTGCCGGCCGATGCTGTTGACATTGCTCTCCGCAAGATTATCAACGAGGAGTTGGTGTGTTTTGTCGACATTTGTGCCTTGTCGATCAAGGTTCTCAAGGGAAACAAGATCCTCACCGCGCTCAAGGTGTTTGCGTTCGATAGTGATGAAGGGGTCAGCGGCCAATTAGCTCGACTGGCTTTGCTGGTGGAACGCGAGTCGCAGATGCGAGCCACGTTGGGATTCGAGTCACAGAAGACGAGCGAACGAGCGATCGTCGAAACCCGAGATGGAACCAAGAAGGTCACCGCCTCGGTCGACAAGCTTCTCACCTTGGAGAAGAAGAGAGATGCCGAGAATGTGGCGCAGCGGCTCTTGAGTAACATTGATGCCAGTCTCGACACCCCCAGCGAGACGTACAAGGGGATCCAGGCGATTTACAAGCGTCGCCTCAATGACCAAGTTCCAGGGAGCGGAGAATGGCTTCAACGCGACCCGTTGTACACAGCGTGGGCAGATGCTCAACGGTCGCGGTTTTCCGTTTTGGGGGTCGCGGGGGGTGAGGGCTATGGCAAGTCATTCCTTTTTGCGGCTATCATCAAGCACTTGCAGGAAGTATACGCCGAAGCTTCCGAGGATATGACATGCACCTCCATTGCCTACTACATGTTCGATCAACCAGAGATGAAGAACCCGTCTCTGATCAAGGCCCTGGAAGTGCTTTCTTGGCAACTTGCCAAAGCGGATATGGTGTATCGCAAGGAGTTGAGCTCAGTCCAGACCGCCGGTATTAACCAGATTGGGAGCCTGTGCGAAACGCTCTTTGGCAAGGCCTATAAGAACGACTCAACATTCTTTCTTTTGTTGGACGGAATCAATCAGATGGACAAGCAACATCTGAAGGAGTTCGTGCAAGTCCTACAGGCATGGCAGACCATGGCTGCAGTGTGGCCTCGGTTCACTCTTCGTATTCTCCTGAGTGGACGGCCGGAGACGATGAACAAGATCAAGACTCAACTTGGAGAAGGGATGTCCGTTATTGATGTGGCGTCCAAGAACCGTGATGATATGGTCAAGTTCGTCAACGACCGGATGAGCAAGATGGAGATTCTCGGTGGCTCATCGGAACAAGTGATAGCGCTCCGTGGCGAGATTCTGGAGACCCTGACGAAGGAGACCAAGGGGGATTTTGTCAACGTCGGACTTCTTCTAGACGAAATCGGCGGCAAACAACGACCCAGCGAGATCCGCGACATTCTGGCCCGATCAGGAGAGAATCGATCGGACACGATCGTGAGGAAGATAGACATGCTCAACGAGACGCTCAGCGACGAGGACATCTCCGATCTCAACCATCTGCTGACATGGGTTTTGTTTGCGGCCCGGGGACTCACTCCAGAGGAGCTGGAGGCTGTGCTCTTCCTCAAGACTCGCGAGCCTTCTCTCCGACCTCTCACGGAGAAAATAAGAGACCAATACTCTTCATTGCTTCGCATGAGAAGAGGACTCGTCTTTCTTGTCTCCGATTCGATAGACGACTTCTTGCGTACAAGATCCGATTCCGAAGGGACGAGAGACGACCGGGATTTAGATACCATCGGCGATGTCAGTGAGGCCGAGGTAAGAATCGTGCGACGATTCCTCGAGTCCGTCTGCGACCCGAAACTGTTCAGCAAGTTCGGGTTTGATGACTTTTTCAAGCGCAAAATGGAGGGGAAGACTGCTCGGATCAGGGTCGACACTGAATCAGCACACCTGATGATCCTGTCGGCGTGTCTAGAGGTCATTTGTTCCAAGGATTCGCCAAATCTGGATGCTTTGCTTGGGTATGCGGTGGCCTATGTCGGCGAGCATCTCAAGCAAGCGGACCCTTCGTTAACACAGCCGCGTTACAAGATAGCTCTAGGCCCACAGCTGGTGAAGATCTTTACGGATGAAGAGATCATCGACCGATGGTGGAATGTGAGCAGTATCTGGCTATGGGAACCTTGGATCTATGACGACGACTATGCCGAAGCCACGTTGAAATGGCTGCAGGACTCCGCCGTCACCAAAAATCTCTCTGAAGATCAGAACAAGTGGGTCAAAAGTCTGAGCTCCAAATCCGAGCTCGATGCAGATCTCCTTGAGCATATCAGCAAAGTTCTCGCCCGCAACTGGCTCCAGTCCGGCCTGGCGGACGTTGCATTGATGTTCAAAGATTTGCGTGGATACATCACCAAGGTATTCTACAACCCACGTCGCGGGAAACAATCCATGGCTGACTTTGCTTCAGATCGAGAATCGTAAAGACCCGAAGATCAAAAGAGTAACTAGAGACCTGGACGCTGAGCAAGTCCAAGCCTCCGACATATTAGATGCAGCAAAATGGGCTCAAGAGCGGCTTGGACTAGATACTCTGGGCTATGAGGAGAACCGTAACCTGGCACGCACTCTGCGAGATCTTGGCAAGTCTGATGAGGCTATTGAACAATTTAAAGTCACATCGAGCCTCGCTCGGGACAACTGGTTCTCACAGTGGGGACTCGCAGATTGCTATGCCAGCCGGAAGGACTTTACCACCGCTATCGAAATCTTGGAGGCTACGAAGAAAGGCATTGAGGCTGGAGTGATAGGAAACGCTGAAGAGCTTAAGGTCGACCTAGCGGAGATGGACCGTGACCTTGCCGTCTGGAACAAGGAGGTTGGCCGAAGTGAAGTCACTCTTGCAATATACGAGAAGCTACTGCAGGAAATCCCCAACGACTATGACACGGCTCTTGCACTCATGACGCTGCTGCATAAACAGGGCAACTACCAGCGCTTGCTCGAGTTTCTCCAGTCACTGAAAGAGTCCACAGACGAGAGCAGTGGCTTCGATCGGCAAACCCAGAATTTCCATACGCATTACTATCGGGATGAATACCACGAAGCTCTCTTTGCCTCGGTCCGCAGCGACCAAGACTTCAACATCATCCTGGAAAGCTACGAGGCAGCCATTAATGCTGCCAAGGCGCGCGTCGCCGAGGCAAGAAAGGCTTCCAAGCCCACAGAAGAGTGGAGTGCCCAAATCATCCAGATCGATCTGATGCAGCAGATTGCACTTCTGTGCTACAGGAACAGTGCCACACACCACGAGCGGGTGGAATTGGCTATCAACCAGTTGTTACGCATTCTGCAGATAGACGCAACCGATGACTGGGTTATCGCAGTCAAACAGGAGCTAGCTCGATCACAGCTGGCTCTCATCTGTTTCGAGCAAGCTCGACAATATCCAGACGCTGCCACAATGTACCTGGAGCAGTTGGAAAATGTCGCGACGGTCAAAAGCACGGGAAATGTTGATCATGGCACGCATCCGGCACGACTTCTTGCTCGGTACTACGCCCTGCAAGGCGATGAACAGAAGACCAAGAACGCCCTACGCAGCTACATCAAGCTGAACCTTGAGCTACTTTCAGATGATGACCCCCTCAATGACTGGCAAGCATACCTTGGTCTGGCGATTCACCTTATGTTCGCAGGCCAGGATGCCAACGCTCTCGCCGCTTGGTCCTTAATAGCACCCCATAATGCCACGGGCGACTCTAGAGATCCGTCTGCATCTGAAACCAGCGAGAGGAAACTCGAGGGGCCTTTAAGGGACACCTGCGACGGTGGCTGTGGCATCATTTGGACGTTCGCAGACGACTTTTACGTCTGCAAGGACTGTAACTACGTCGAGTTTGACCAAAAGTGCTTGGACAATATGCGGAACGGGACCATCAAACTGAATATCTGTAATAAGGATCATGAGATGCTGCATATTCCAGCTTATGATCCACTTGAGCGCCAGAGGATTGGAGAAGGCAATGTCAAGGTTGGCGAGGAGATTCTACCAGCCGACAAGTGGCTGCAGCGGCTTCGCACGGAATGGGGGATCAAGTTTGCTGAATAGTCTATTCTTCTGGTGGCGTGAAACAGAATTTCCATGGAGAGGAATGGAGGGCTAATATATTAGAATTCGTGCTTAGGATCACAGGTCTCTCCTTTGTCGCTTACAATGTCGTGCCGGCAAGACTAGCGGATACTGGCTTAAACCTCCCTCCTGTGCCCTGCCTTTCCCCAAACATCGGAGGTTGAAAAAACATACAAAAACATACAACAGCCGGGATTCGCTGGTGGTCACCCACCCAACTACTAACCGGCCGGCGTGTGGCTTAAGTACGGCTGAGCGGACGGGAAGCCCTGTTTTCCACACCCTGTGGTCGTATGTGTTTGTTTCTTTACTTCTATACCTTATAATGCTCCCTGTTTAGGCATTGTATTACCCTAGATACCAGTGGAAGGATCACAGAAGAGCTACATCACATATATCAGCGGCATTCCTGTGTAGACCTTGATCACCATGGAGAGGAAAAATCTGGGATCTGATATATGATGGATTGTGGGAGAGAAGGGCCAGTCAGAGTCTACTAAACTCCGTGCTTCGCGCCCATCAGAAAAGTTCAGCAATCGGGAATATGATGGTAGAATTTGGACCTGTACCCACTCGCACTTACTCCTGCGACAGTCTTCAGCATCAACGTGTGAATGCTTAGAAGCTTTTTTGTTTTGCGAACCGATGACCAAATAACTTGCAGCTAGATATCGGAAAACTCGATGGAGACTGCGTGCACAAAGACGTCGGCCGAGTAGTGATTGGTTTGCCCAAAAGGCAAGTGTAAATCTTCAATCAACTGACTCCAGTCGTCGGCCTGGTTAGCGGACCCGTGGATAGAAGTTTGATCGATGTCAATGTTCGCCACCGCTGAAGTCCAATCAACCTCTTCTAATTGATGTGTATATTCGTCTCCCTCGTGTAGCCACTCCAAGAACCAGACTCGGTGATACAAAAAACTGGTAGACCGAATGTCACTGGTTATATACCCTGCTGCCGAAATGGAATACGAACTGACTCCCGCCACGCAATAATGACAGTCATCCTGCAAGTTCATATCTGGCTATAGAATAGATTGTCAACTCGTATTACCCCTCATGTAGAAAGTTTATCCTTATCATGGGCGGTAAGCTGGTGCTAGATACTCTTAGGTCTGACCGTGTCATATAAAGTGGTGCTTGGCCCAATTCTTGACCAAAACGTAGTCTACGTTAAAACCACAGGACCTGACAATCAGCCCGAAAATCTCCTTCCAACGACACTATGAAGGGCATCATTTTCAAGCAGCAAGGAGCCTCACCTGAGATCACTGATGATCTGGGGCTTCCTGAACCCGGCGATGATCAGATCCTTGTCAAGTCCTTATACACAGCAATCAATCCAGTGTAAATCCTCTCCAAACACCGTTCCATGGCACTGTGCACTCTTCTAGTCTCACTGACAGATTCTACTCTTTCTAGAGACCACATGATGATCAATATGGGCATCCTTGTTCAAGACTGGCCTTTTATCCCAGGTTGCGATGCCGCCGGAGTGGTTGTGAAAGTCGGAGAAAAAGCGTCCTCAACCTTCAATGTCGGAGCCGAAGTCTGCGGATGTACTCGACTTGGAATCAAGGGCTACTCCACCTGTCAGGAATACGTATGCTCCCGAAAACCCCCAGCGGTGGTCCATATCGTTCAGGCCGTGAGCTGATCTCCTGCATAGTTTCTCATGGATGCGAGACTGGCACTTCCGAAGCCCAAAAACCTGAGCCTTCCTGAAGCAGCGACTATAGGAGTGGGCGTGGAGGTACGTCTGGATATCAACAAAATGAGTTTCGGGAAGATGAGCAGGCGTTAATTGGACTTCAGACTGCAGCACTTGGAGTGTTGGCCGGGTGCAATCTTCCACTGCCTGATCCTGATAACCTGCCTAGTGCGAAAGACGAATGGGCTCTTGTCCTCGGCGGGTCGAGTAACGTGGGACGTTTCGGAATCCAACTGTTCAAAACGTGTGGATACAAGGTTATTGCCTCATGTAGTGCGCATTCTGCGGAGGTAATATCTTCCGAATCGCTCACGTCGCTCTTTCATGCTGACCTCAGGCCTCGTTAGTCTGTGAAAGCCACCGGGGCAGACGCTGTGTTTGATTATAAACAATCGATCTCTGAACAGCTCGACCACATCCTCGCTACACTCCACAACACCAAAGCGGATCTCCTCTATGTATTTGATGCAGCCGCCACAGGTGACGGTTTGGCACGCGAGCTGTTCGAAAAGCTTCCAGCAAAACACAGGTACTTTGCTACGACTAATGACTGGTACGTATTTGTTAGTAGCCCGTGGCAGATGACGGTCTCTCCTGACGATCCTCTCTTTCTCTAGGAGTGGCATCACGGATTTCGGAGGTGGGACAACATATCCTATTCAGCTTGGACTGATCGGACGAGATGAGGCCCCAGAGGTGAATGATTCGATCGCCAGCTACATCCCTGGTCTCAAAAGACTATTCGAGAGTGGTAATCTCCGCCCGGGTCCATACATTGAGATTGGTGCAGGTGGCTTTGGTGCAGTTATTGAGGCCCTTGAATACCAGAAGTCCGGCTCAGCGGGATCAAAGAAGGTTGTTGTGAAGGTACAGGAGATTTGAGAAATATTTCCTTTTTACGGTCTATGAGTTGACCACCTATGAGCTTTCAAAGAGAATTCATTTCGTACTTGAAAGTAATATTATTGCCTCACTTACTGCTTTATCGGAATATGACGCCATGTTACCAATCATATTGGAACAGCACATCATGGCAGCGACGCTGAATGACTGGAGGGTTGTGACGATGGACTTGCCAGTCTAGTAAGCATGCCAGGTCATGATTTGGACCATAGCTCTGGATTTACCGGTAGATTTGCTCCCAGCAACACTCCCGGAAGACATGACCATGAAACCCAACGCATTGCAGAGGTCGAAGAGTTTTGTCCAGCTCGGATCCAACAAAGTACCGACACTGATCAGTAGAATCAAGATGCAAGCAACTATGCGTATCATGTAGCGTAGCCTCTTGCCTCTCACTAGCTCCGAAACTTGTCTATGATCATCCGATGACTTTCCCACAACATTGTTCTGTGTGTCTTGGTAATTATCCAGCTATGAGATGCTTCCATTCGAGGGTCATCGGGAAGACCGATTGAGTGATAGGAATAGGTTGAAATTGTGTTCAGCTCGTAAGTTGCCACATTTTTGGTCCGACCTGGTGATGTGCGGAGTATCATACAGCCGGATTTTTCATCCCATCTGATAAATTGCCTGATATCTATCGGTCCGCAGGAAAATCCAGCACATACGACCACAAGGTGTGGAAAACGGGGCTTCCCGTCCGCTCAGCCGTGCTTAAACCACATTGGAGCCGCACGGTCAATCCTCAGGATGCCCTAGGCTTAATTCTTCTCTGAAACCAAGACGTAGGCGAGGTGCGGGTAATAGGGGTGCGATCTCTATACCTTGGTTCCTAGATTTGGCTAAAGTTTTTGCCAAGGGTTTAGCCGCAATGTTATTATTGCTTGGCTACCTAGATAGTATCTCATGCGGGGAACCCGTGAAGAATCCCTACTTCCCCGCCTCCGCACTCTTTATTTTCAGCTAGCTATTACCCAAATAAAGCCTTTTTAGCCATCTGCAGTCTATTTAGCCAAACGAAGTCCATTTAGCCAAGTCCAATCTTTTTTAGCCAAGTGCAGTGGCCTGACTGGTGGCTGCACCGGAACCCATGACTGCAGAGCTATAGGCTCGAGCTTGTTCAATCTTTAAAGGTGATGCGGCAAAATGCACATATCCGAGCCGCTTCGTTGTGAAGGGGGAACGGATAAACAGCTATTTTCGCAGAATATAAATAGAGGTAGAACGGGCTCGCAGCAACATTGACCAGCACAGGCTTCTCTTCCAGTTACACACATCGATCCACCATCATCCAGCTCTCTTCAGTCATCATGAAAGTCACTGCCGCTTTTGCAGCTCTTTTGGTCACGGCATTCGCCGCCTCTGTCCCGGAACCTGTTCTGGTGTCGCGGAGTGCCGGTATAAACTATGTGCAAAACTACAACGGCAACCTCGGTGACTTCACCTACGACGAGAGTGCTGGGACATATTCCATGTACTGGGAGGATGGAGTCAGCTCCGACTTCGTTGTTGGCCTGGGCTGGAGCACTGGTTCTTCTAAGTGGGTAATTGTGTCCTTTGAGCGAAATTTAGGATCTAACGTTTGTCAGCTCTATCACCTTCTCTGCTGACTACAGCGCTTCTGGCTCGGGTTCCTACCTCGCTGTGTATGGCTGGGTCAACTCTCCTCAGGCTGAATACTACATCGTCGAGGATTACGGCAATTACAACCCTTGTAGCTCGGCCACAAGCCTTGGTACCGTGTACTCTGATGGAAGCACGTACCAAGTCTGCACCGACACTCGGACCAACGCGCCCTCAATCACGGGAACAAGTACGTTCACGCAGTACTTCTCCGTCCGAGAGAGCACGCGCACATCTGGAACAGTAACTGTCGCCAACCATTTCAACTTCTGGGCGCAGCATGGGTTCGGCAATAGCAACTTCAATTATCAGGTCGTGGCGGTGGAGGCATGGAGCGGTGCTGGCAGCGCCAGTGTCACGATCTCTTCTTAAGAGGAGATAAGTGCGTCAGCAGTCGGAGGATGTCAAGCTGAGCTTTTCCTCGGGTGGTGTGACGATCGGATACGGGCTTTCGTGGTTTTATCGAGGCGGTATTATAGTGTGGTAGGGCAGAACTGTCCGGGGATGCGCTCTCAACTCGCACAGACAATCAACTCTCGTTCTTCCCTCTTTCTTTTTCATTGTTTATCCTATCCACCGACACTATATTGCCCAATACATATTATCTCTATACAATCTGTTCGTTTGCAGTGGTCACTCCGACCAAGCGGTTGGGAGAAGTGGGATGCGGAGTCTTGCGACATTCTCAAATGAGCAGGCATCTGTCTGTTTGCTAGATCAATTCTAGAAAGAATCCCTACATCTAGACGTCCGGTAGTGACCGCCGCTGCCTATATACCCTCCGGCCGCGCACAGCAGGAGGCCTGCGTATTTTACCTACCGCTAGCTCTACCTGACAACGCTCTGTATCGTCTGCCGAACTATACTAGTATTGCTTCTATTTTTTCTATGCCGCGTCCTAACCGAATCCTATCTTGTATAATTCATCGCTGCCTCTATACTAGATTATCTGTTTTTTTTTTATTTTAATGGGATGTGACAGGTGCTTACCAGCTACCATTATTTCCTAGATAGACACCTCCTATGAGGACACCGATTTCACTTCTGTTGTCTACTGTTCCAACGAGCTGGCACCACTATATCCGATAGACAGCTACGCGTTATAGCCTAAAGCAACCCTCGCAGGGCTGACCGTAAGAATATTGTCTCCAGAAATCCATAAGACACCTTGCTTTCTACCTTGTTGCCATATCATTCTCAACTTAGGGCGCCTCCTTTGTGGCTCACGCTAATGCGCCAAGAACAAAAGTATAACTAGTTATGAACTAGCGCTATGAAGGCCTGATCGGATCAGAGAAATGCCGTACATCTCTCGAAAATCCAGATTAAATGTTTCAGATCAAGATGCTTGGCTCCAGTCCAGGCATGGCAGCCGATCGGGACATTGATCAAATCATTCGGTGCTGAACGAACCCCAATTCATCATAGGCAAAATCGAGCAGGAGGCACATGCAATTTGAACGCCTTAAACTTCATAGTCAGAATGAGCGTGCGTAAATGGTGCAGAGACTGGACAAGGACAAAACTGTCAGCCTAAATCACTAGATAAGCGCTAACCCCAATGCTGACGTGAGGCTAATTTGGATTGTTAAATATCAGTCCCATCCCAATGCAGAGCATACTCAGTGTCCCAACTCAGTGAATATGTCTCCCTCAACCTTTCCTCTCCCTGGTGTTCAGCATGGTCAACGTATCCTGGCCTCTGTGGTGGAAAGCCGCGCCCTGGAGGGTCCCGGTAGTACCTGGGTGTCGGTTCCCGTTGACGATAATGATATCACAAGAGGCTTTCGCGACATCAGCTACGATGTGTTGAACAACGCTGCAAACCATGCAGCCCATTGGCTGCGCAAACACCTCCCCGAGACGATGCAACCCTTCGGATGTTTTGCCTACGCTGGTCCGAAAGACCTTCGCTACCCGGTTCTGGCAGTGGCGGCGGCGAAATTGCAGCAAGTGGTTCGTCTGGAAGATTTGATATCACTGACCACGAGGATATACTGATGGCGGCTATTAGATGGTGCTTCCCTCTCCATTGGTCACGGCAGAGGCCCAGCTACAAGTTCTCGACAAGAAGGGATGTCGAGTCTATCTCCGAGCCGCTGCCATGGCAGACAAAGTGGACGAAGTAGTCCAGCTAGCACCTGATATGCAGGTGGTTACTGTGCCTGAGTTGGGTGAGTTCATGCAAGAGGGGCGGGCGTTGTCGTGTGTCTACCCCAAGACGTGGGATGAAGGAAAAGGCGACCCTTGGCTGGTCTTCCACACATCAGGCACAACTGGAAACCCGAAACCGGTTACGTATACGCAGGAGATGATGGCTTGGCCAGATCGTGTGGCTGCGTTGCTAGATGTCGAGGAGAGCCTATGCCATCAACTGGCCAACAGTCGATGGCACACGCCTCTTCCAAGCTTACACGTATGTCCTAGTTCCTCAGAACGGAAGATGAGAATATCAATTGACTCAACCAGCTCGTCGGCACCATGTTTGTCCTGTCGATGCCCGCCTACCTGAATATGGTTGCGGTCATCGGACCGTCTCGCTTCCCCTCTCCAGATGACATGGTTCAAATTCTAGACAAGGGAGAAACAGATGGGATTTTGGGCCCCCCTGCGATAATAGACGCCATGTGCCGGATGCCTTCTGCCCTGGATGCTCTTCGACGCCTGAAATACGTCTATTACGCGGGAGCACCGCTCTCAGCAAAGTCGGCAGAGCTCCTGACGCCCTACACTACCGTAGCCCCGGCCATCGGGAGCACAGAGGGAGGAGCTTACTTCACCAAGCTTTCTCGGAACAACGGCATCCCTTATGACTACATTGCATTCCATGATCTTGCCGGGGCAGTGTTTGAGCATCGGTACAACGACCTCTATGAGCTGGTGTTTCTGCGGCAGCCTGATCCCTCCATGCAACAGATCTTCTCGGTATACCCGGATCGAGATCGCTACGAGACGAACGACTTGTGGGTGGAGCATCCATCCCACAAGGGGTATTGGAAGATTGTTGGACGAACGGACGACTATATTTATCTGTCTCATGGTGATGGGTTGCACGCGTCGCTGTTGGAGCCGGAGATCGAGGTCCATCCTGCTGTTAGGGCAGCCTTGATCGGGGGCCACGGTCGTCCTGCTCCGGTGCTGATTGTGCAGCTATATGGAGAGCATGAGAGTGGGAACTGTGAGGAGATGGTGGACAGTCTTCGACCGCACATCGAAAGGGTCAATTCGCGATGTCATGACTGTGTGAAACTCTCTCCGGAGCGGGTGATCTTTGCGTCGAAGGAGAAACCGTTCGTACAGACGGTCAAGGGGAGTGTCGCTCGCTCATTGACACTGGCATTGTATGAGGATGAGATTGAGGACTTGTTTTCTTGACCAGCAGATAGTATATCATACTGGGCTCGCCATCATGATGATTGCTATCGATGATGTTAGCGGCTCAGTCGAGCAGACTTCACGAATGATATGAGACAACTAGAGCATGCAATTTCGTAAATTCTCGTTGAGCTGTCTTACCCTGACAGAACTAGTCTTTGATTCTGAAGTTGTGGGAGAAGAAAGTGAGCTGGTTGGAGGGTTGATACCCCGTTTGTTGTTGTTACAAACAAAAGTGAATCATCTTTCCCTCTTCGCTTTTTTCTCTTCTACCCTTTTCTTCTCTTCTCTTCCTCTTCTCTTCTTTCCTTCTTCTCTCCCCTTTCTACTCGCAACTCTCCCATACCACCACCACCTCATTCTCCTCCTCTAATCCTCCTTCCAACACCATGGGCCGCTGGGGTTGGCGTATGTTCCCCCTGCTCTCCCACCATCAAATCACTAACATCAATCGCAGGCCTCTTCGAAGGCGACCAGGACCTCGACATCTCGTGCGTCCTGCCAGGATCCATCGGCATCGAAACCGAATGGGAGCACACCATGTCTCAAACCGTCCACCAGACCGACAAGCTGGCTCCGCACGAGATGCGCGAGGTCTACAAGACCCCCGAGTACGCCCGTGACCTCGCAAACATCATCGTGCCGTACGTGCGCCAGAAACTCGACACCAACAACCTGGGACAGGCCATCTTCGCGGCGTCGGTGGCGAGAGAATCCGAACCAACCGAGCGTGCGGATGGCAAGTATCGCACTATCATCGTGGGGGCTTTGATGATGCGCGTCGGCGCCAGGATCAAGCCGGAGGACCTCCAGCATCTGCGCGACTTGGTTCCTCAGGTTCCCTGCCACGACCGGCTTGCGTCGCCGCTGTTTGATGAAGGGTTTCGGGGGCCCGGTCGTGCGCAGTTTTTGGCTGCCCTGGATCATTATCAGGCTGGTGTGTCGCGCAGCTTTCAGGAGCCGAGGTGCGTATGGATGGTTGTGTGGGGGTAGGCGATAGCTAACGGTGTGGTGTAGTTGCTTCCAATGTGGTCAGATCAAATCGGACACTGGACATGCTCTTCGCATGTGCGGAAGATGCAAGCGCGTCTGGTACTGTGACAAGGTATAATCTTGTTCTCTTATCAACAATAACGATAACTGATCACTAGGGCTAATGGTCGTAGGACTGTCAGAGCGCCCACTGGAAACATCACAAGCATAGCTGTGTCTCTCCTGAGCGGCGTTTCTCTCTCAATGTCTAGATTTTATTTGCATCGTCGTCCTGACCAAAATAAACCGTGGTTTTTATTGCAGCCGACGCCTGTCGGTGGTCTATGGTTTGTTACTACAAGGTCTTTGAGAAAACACGGCTTGTACCATGACTGTCTAGCCAGTGTGGTCTCAGAAGAGGGTGTCTTCTATCATTTCTTGTACCATGTGGACTTGTACCAGCTTCGGACCGTTACCTGGGTAGATACCTAGGCCTTGATGGTGATTAGTGCAGAATCACGGGATCTCATGGTCGCCCTTATCCACGTGGCGCTCGTATGGAATCCTGCAGGCAATGTAATGGAAATCTGCCTACACCCTTTTCTATGTCATTGGATTCAACTCCCTTTGGTATGAGTCATTTACGATCCATCAACCCGTGAGAACAAAGGGGCACACATTTGAAATGAGACTTAAGTCGAGCAATTCCCAACGGTCAATCTCAATCCAACAGCCGCTCGTTGCTCAACTCGCCACGACTCGGAAGATGAACAATCCTCCTCCCGTGGCCGCACATAGGCTGCCATCAGCCATTGCAAACGCCATACGTGATGACGAGAACGCAGTCCTCGTAGTCATCCTGGAAGATATGCCAAACACCACGGAATCAGGTATCTTCGATGCTCTGGAGCGATATTACAAAGGGGTGCGCTTCCATCCATGGCGTCCCTCCGACGTTCTTCTAGGCGAAATTGCGGGTCAAACGCACCAGGGAGACAGCCAAGCCAGGCTATACAGTCTTGCGATCCTGGCTCATCGATCAGGGGTGCCAGGATTCCTGGTTGTGAGCTTCGACACGCGGGTGATTTTTGAACGCCATCCAGACAGATTTCCCACAACGATGGTCAGAATACGACAACCCTTGGAGCAACAAGGGGGGAAAGAAGTCCAGCATGAACTCCACGTCCTGTATAGCTCCATTCCTCTATGTTATGTCACACCTGAGGACGACCAGCCGGCGGAAGATCGTGCAGCAAAATTGCTTCGTGCCTTGTACGCATCCGATCTTCCGGGAGATTCTCCGTTTCCGAAGACCTCTCCGCGGCCGCAGCCCATATTATACACTGGAACTTCATGATCCCGATCGGCCCGTATTCACTGCAGACTCGTCACAAGCCTCGCAATACGAGGACTCCGTGAGGGAAATGAACGAAGCCCTGTTGTTGTCTTCACCATTGCCACCGGAACTGGTGCATAAGGTTGTTCCTTTGACCCATCAGCACCTTGTTGCTGCACCTATACCCACAACCAGGAGAAGTCGAAATTGCTTGAACATTCATCTTTTGTGGCCGGCCTCTTCTGAGGAGCTCCGTCATACGCAGGCCGCTATAGAGCACGCCGTGCAGTCTTTTCTGGTGGAAGAACAGGCCCTGGAACAGGAAATACAAAGATCGGAACGAGCGGGACATGATTGGCCCTTTGGACCCTCCGAATTCAATTTCTTTGACAATGTATCGGACGACGAAATGTTTGACAGAGAACTATGGGCCGGCAGTTACAATGCATACGACGATCACGACGATATATTCCAGCAACCTACGAAATCAAGAGCCCCCAACCCTGAGGGATTCACTACGGAATTGATTCCATGGGCTCACAGCCGTATTGCCACTCGGCGCGACCTGGCATCTAGATGGAGCGTATATCATCGTCATACGAGCCTCTCAAACACGATCAACTTCCTCCACGAGCCGATCCGAGATAGCACTCCGATTGACCGCGCTCACTTTATTTCTCTCTACGAGACTCCTTTTGGGTTTCCCCTCGTATCCGTCACCACGTTGAGCAATATGGTCAGAGAACTCGTGTCACCTCACCACGCGAAGCTCAGGTTGCAAGAGCTCACCGAGCCACTGTCCAGCCCCGGACTCCCCTGTCCCGATGATATGGAAATTTTGATAGAGCCTGATAGATCGATTCACTGGAGTGGCTCTGGCTGGAACCACTTCCCCTCCAACCTTCGTCCAGTCGTCGTCTTCTACCTTACGAACAAGCTCTCAGAAGAGGAGCGGGCCGCTATTGAAGACCGAATCTATGCAAGCGAGCCAGAAATTCCCGATATGTATGACGAGATTTCCGCCCCCGACTACAGATTCACGCCATGGGGTCCCAACGAAGCGGACGGCGGTCTGGGCGAGATGTGGTACGAACTACGGATGATGCGAGCCACAGCTCGTTACCGGTACTCGGACCCTCCCTATCTGTCCATCGACCTTCAGTCCCTCGTCGATGGGACGGTCATAGCAGC
Organism: Aspergillus sp. MEXU 27854; assembly: GCA_019721355.1. Lineage (NCBI taxonomy): Eukaryota > Fungi > Ascomycota > Eurotiomycetes > Eurotiales > Aspergillaceae > Aspergillus > Aspergillus sp. MEXU 27854. Next base: position 1,026,630 of record JAGMTT010000008.1, on the reverse strand, counting down.
AGCGCCTGATCTTCACTGGGGCGATCCGGATCCGCATCAAATCTTGCACGGTGTTTCAGACCCAAAACTGAAGGGAATGCTTTATTGTCGTGTCCCGGCCGATAGGATATATGGCTTAAAATTCGACTATAGCAGTCGTACTGTCCCTTTTCGCCCCGAAATGCGGATGGAGGCGAATACGTTTCCCAGGCCAGATTGGCCAGGACATAGGATATTGCGGATTCTTAACGATTATGTGCCGGTTGTGCATCTCCGCTGCTAGGATTGAGAGGAGTGAGCTCCAATTTTCTAGTATGCCATTATTGCTTGATTTCTGGATGACTGTCCATGACTCCATGTTGGCATGGAATTGGCTACGATTATTGGAATGGACCCACGATCCTCATGGGTTTATCTTTCCAGACCTTTTGCTCTTCGTGGCATTGTTTTCATGGCTGCACTGATAGGCAAGGGACCGCATATCCATCTACTTCACATTATCATGAAAGGATTCAATATTTGTAAGAATCAGATGTAGGACAGCACCGCCATCAATCGTCAACAAGTATTGAGGTACGAAGGCGGACCGGCGGGAAATTCACGGAGATGTCGTGGGAGGTTTTCTCATCTGACGGTCAAAGAATAACGAACGGGTGAGATGTTACCAAGGCGGTGGCAGAATTCGAGGAGCTGTTCAGCTGTTCAGCCAAACATCTTCCATCTTCAGCCGCACTCAACGTGATTTCGTAAACAGAAATTGTGCACTCTTCTACGATTCCGATGGGAGTGAGGCCTCTGGTCTAGTATTATTGCACAATATGGGGCTCTTATCTAGCTTTCATGACCGTGACACTCCGTACCTGCTCCTCCAGAGCGCTCTCGCGCTGTTTGTAACGGCGAGTGCCTACGCGCTCTATCGGGGCTACCAGGTACGGAGTATGTTCCAGTCGCTCAAGAAACAGGGCATTGTAAGTATATTGTACCCAAAGGAACTGTAGGCTGGCCGTATGAACGGTACAATGATTGGAAATGTTGACTAAATATGAATGACCAGCCACTCATGCGTCACTCCATGATCCTCGGCCATCTCGAAGTCATCGGAAAGCTCATGTCTCGTCTCCCATCTGATGCTCACGGCGACTACATGATGGTCATGATCCAGGAGAACTGGCAGGAACTCTTCCCGAACTGCTCCAAATGTCCGCCAGTGTTGTATATCGATCTGTGGCCGTTCGCGGCGCCAATGCTGATCTCTATCAACCCCGACACGTCGTCCCAGTGCACGCAGGACTATTCACTGCCCAAGGCATACCAGCAAAAGCGCACTCTGTACCCGTTGACCCGCAACCGCGATGTCTCCTCGATGGAGGGGGCTGAATGGAAGGTCTGGCGCAAGAGACTCAACCCCGGCTTTTCCATCCAGAATATTACCAGCCGAATCTCCGACATCCTGGACGAAGTGGAGGTATTTGTTAGCGTTCTCGAAGCCCGAGCGGGTAAGGATGGTGCATGGGGAGAAGTCTTCCCGCTCGAGGAGGCCACGACGAATCTGGCTATGGATGTCATCCTACGTTTCTTCTTGTGAGTAGTCTTCTGCTTCGATGGAGAAACTAGCAACTGATGGGACACAGGAATAAGCGCTTCCACCAACAGACGGGCCCAAGATCGCCCATCACCGTCGCCCTCCTCGACACCATATCGAGGATGTTTTTCTACGTCAATATCTTCAATTTCCTGTCATATATCAGTCCTTGGAGACACTTCAAATTATGGCTCAACTACCGGACGCTATTCAACTGCCTCAGTCCATTCCTCAAAGAGCGGATCCTGGAAATTCAGAAGAACAGCCAGGTGACAAACAAGACCCTGGTAGATCTGCTCGTGAAAAGCATGAACGAAGAGAAAAGTCCGGACGGCGCAGGAGCCGACCTATCCACTAACACGGACTTCCTCGAGACCGCCATCGGCCAAATCACCACTTTCCTCTTCGCCGGCCACGACACAACCGCGTCAACCATCTGCTGGCTATTTCGTCTCCTCGAGCAACACCCGGACGTTCTCGCAAAGCTCCGCGCGGAGCACAACGCCGTCCTGGGCCCCGATCCAGCCCAAGCTGCGGCCGTCCTGCGGGCGAACCCGCAGCTTCTCAACGCCCTCACCTACACGAACGCCGTGTTGAAAGAGTCGACACGGGTGCACACCAACGTCGGGACCATGCGCCGCGGCGAGCCGGGCTTCTTCCTCGTCGGACCGCCTGGCTCTGGTCCCGAATGTGAGGGCAAGCAGATGCCGACGGACGGGTTTGTTGTCTGGGACGGGAACTTTGCGATCCACCGCAGCCCGGACGTGTGGCCGCGCCCGAACGAGTTCATCCCGGAGCGGTTTCTCGCGACAGACGAAAACGACCCGCTACATCCGCCCAAGAACGCGTGGCGGTTTTTTGAGCTGGGCCCGAGAGGCTGTATCGGTCAGCACTTGGCCATGGTGGAGATCAAGCTTGTTGTGGCTTTGGTTGCAAGACGCTTTGATATTGAGTGTGCGTGGGAGGAGTGGGATTCCAAACGGTGAGTTGGGTGCATGCCATGAGATCGTGAAGAGTGGGAGCTGATGATTTTTCAGGAACTTCAAGGGACCACGGAACATGGTCTGGGGGGATCGGTGCTATCAGGTTGGGGGTGACTCGCCGCCTCATGTGAAGGATGGCATGCCCGTACATGTCAGGGTTCGAGACTAGACAGGGAGGACTAAGCAACGTATATTATGGATAGACATCAATGATCTCATAGATGGAGAGTCATCAGTGCAGTGCATCTACAACCAAGGACCCCTGACAACTTGTCAATCATGCCTCCTTCCGGAGACATACTATCTCACCCATCGGATTAATTCTGCCGCCTACGAATGCGCAGGCTATACGTATCCCAGGTACAACCACAGGATGAGTTCGTGGACTACGCTCTGATCGAACAGCCTGTATGAGGCATTCTAGCAGGATACGCTCTAGCCACTAGCACGCAGCATAAGGAGATTCAATTGTACCAAAGCATTAGACCAACTTCATGGACTATGAAGCAGAAGTGAAAGAGGCATCCAAACAGGGGAATAAGAATTACGCATTGGATAACCTTACCCGGAAGCAGCACGAGGCTCTTGGCAAGAAGACCGATATGATGGAAGGTCAGACTCGGGATCATGGATTCTATGATATGTAATAATTTCGGCCATTATATTAGGATCCTGTGGCATAGACTAGGTCCTTCACATCAAACTAAATCGACCAAGATGCTCTATCTCTTCGCCAACGTCAACTTCAAGCCCGGTCGATATAACGACGTCAGTCTACCCCTTTCAGATCCATTGCAGGTTTCGAGACCAACTGACAATCATCTAGTGGCAGGCGGCATACGACAAGCTGGGTGAATACGTCTACGCCAACGAACCTACCACCCAAACATACTACTTCGGTATTCCGTTTGACTACGCCCACGATGTCGAAGCCACGACACACATGTTTGCCTTTGAAGCGTACGACAAGCGCGAGGTAAGCTACCACCCCTTATCAGACAATCAGACACCAAAGCCACTAACCTGGAAGCAACAGAGTCTATACACAACCCACTTCAACTCCCCCGCCATGAAACAATTCCTCAAAGACGCCTGGCCCGCCATGTCCACCGGCTTCGATCTGCAGCACTACAAAGCCATCGGCGGCAACCTCGACATCCCCGGCGACAGCCGGCAATGCAACATCATGCACGACACGCTGATCGTGTGCAAGTCGCCTGAAGCGCGCGCGCGAGTGGCGCAGCGTCTCGCTAGTCTGGCGGATTTTCTCGCGGGGGCGTCTGCGGACGAGGGTCTGTACTCTTATGTCGGGTTTGAGTGTCTGGATAACGAGACCGACTGTCGTGTTCTGGGGCGGTGGCGCGCGCGCGAGGACATGGAGCACACGATTCGGAAGAGTGAGGTCGCGGAGTTTTGGGCTGCGGGGAAGGAGGAGGATATTGCGCGGATTGAGCAGAGGGGGTATATTCCTAATGGGAAGGGGTGGCTTCATCGCTGATCTTGAGATATATTATGAGACAGTTTCGAGGGAATGGCTTGTAGTTGTTACCAGACGTTGGGTTCATGGTTCTATGTGAACTGTAAACCAGGGACTAAGATGCAGGTTGTATTGTGGAATGCTGTAAGAGAACACTGATCAAGAATGCTACTGCTTCTCACTCTTTCCTGCCTCTTCGTCAGAACGCGTCTGCTTCGAGTGATTAGACCGTCCATGCATCTTCCGGGCCACATCATCGGTAAGGTACGAGCCGTAGTCGATCGTCAAGACGCTCGCTCCCAGTGCAACACACGCGAAGGCAATCACGGCGTACCAAACATATCGGAACGCGTTGGCCGCTGCGGACGCCTGAGCGGCCCCAACCGCAGTAATGATGATGTCGTTAATCCCCGGTACATCTTCGAACGTCCCAGCTGAGAGGTTGCTCAGCAGCGATGCAACACTGGTCTGGGGAAGCCCCGCCTCAACTGCGGCGCCTGTCACGGCCGGGGGAATAAACGCATCCAGCTTATTGTTCAGGATTGTGGTGTAGATGGCGGTGGCAACGGATGCTCCCCCGGAGCGAATGCTGCCCAAAGCACCCAACGCAGCGCCAATATCCTCTGTCGGAAGTGATAGAGGCAGAAGAGCGAACGAGCAGGTCTCAATGATTCCGACCGAGAAACAGGCCATGAATATCAGAGCAATACCCTTTGCTTCTTGGCCGGGATTAACAGAAACCATCGCGCTGGCGAACGCAAGAAGCGCGATACAGCCCGTGATCAGAATAAGGCGCGATCTTTTGATAACGCGGCTGAGAGGTCCCCCGATCAGCTGTCCGAGCAGAGTAGAAGACCCAATGACGCATGCAAGCCATCCGTTGTGGATCTCCGTCCCTGGGAAGAGGTAAATAATCTGCTGTGGCCACAGGACGTTCATCGAGTAGTAGACGCAACTGCCCACTGTCGCGGTGGTGATCATGGCCAGATACCCGGGGCTGCGGAAGAGGTGAGTTGGCAGCAGTGAATCGCCCTTGTGGACATAGGCATCCCAGAGAACAAAAACGACCAGAGTGCAGAAGCCGACGACAATTGTCACAATCTGTTGTAGACCTGTTAGCCAATCCGTTTGGTCCTGGATGTAGAGCAGACACCTACCACGTGGGCCGATTTCCATGGATACACCACACCACCCCAGCTGAGACCCATAATGAACAGCATAAGACCACCCGTGAAGAGGACGAAACCAACGAAATCCTGTCTTTTGCATTGCTCCATCTTGGATCGGTTCACGTGCAGCATGTGGAAGTTGGGGGGATGGTAGAAGAAGTAGAAGCAAATGACAGTAATGGCGGAGATGATGATATTCAAATAGTAAGCCCATCTCCACGTTGCTTTTGTGTTTGTCACCAGAGCCTGTCCAATGACAGGCCCGAAGCAGGCAATCTCGAAACTCGCAAAGAACATGGCCGAGATCACGATGCCTCGAATCTTATTGGGGACCAGCTCCGAGACAGCGACTGTGAATGAGATCTGGATAGCACCTCCGAGTCCCATCAGAACGTCCGCTCCGATCAACGCGTTCACGTTCGACGCCGTGGCACCAATGATGGAGCCAATAAGAGCAAGCCCATTACCGGCGATGAAGAACCATCGACGGCCGAAGATGTCGGATAGCCGGCCAAATATGAGGAAACCGACGCTGAGACCAAGTGTGTAGGAAAGGGTGACCCACGTGATGTTGGGGGAGGGACCGATATCTTGATTGATGAAGGTCAACAGATTAGCCGGGAGGACGTATCCCAGATAATTGCTAATGCTTCCTAGACACAGGGCCTTATCGTGTTCGTTAGAGGTGTCGAAAAGATAGAGAAGGAAATTGGTGCATACCACAATGGTCCCAATGAAGTTAAGACTCCAGTAATAGTTCTTTGGGAGATTGTCACCGAGTGCCTCTCGATCAATGGCAAACGTGTCGTTCTGGATGGCAGGGTCTTTGGCCTCAGCATTGTCCACGGTACTTGCATGTTCTATTTGCTCCTTAGAGCTAGTGGATCCACTATCGTTTGTCATACTGCTTGTGATTGAAAGTCATGAAAGGAGATGAAGGGCAAAAAGGGATAGAAAAGATCCAATGTGTCAGATAGGCGACCATAACAGCCGTGGAGAAGAGTGGCCAGAAGCTTCTTGATATCTTTTTCCTCCTTTGAAGGCAATACTCCTACTACCGATTACTCATGACACTAGTTCCAGTATCAATGTTTCCGGCTATGGTATAGTTTGGGCTGTTTTGATCAGTATCACATGAATTCAGCGGCAGAGAGGTTCTATTACGAATATCTCTCTAATTATCATACTCTAGAAACTCCCCAAAAGCCACGTTCCATGGTGGAGAATTGCCGGAGATACTTAACCTGGGTTGAAGGCTGAAGATAGACCACTAGGCCTTCGGAGATAAACCCCAGATCTGGGGTAATGCGGGGTAGAGGTATTGTCTTTTGTTTGCCTTGCATGCTTTCTATGGAATTAATTGCAGTCGTAATATGGACAGCTGTATCGTAGGCCAATCAATGATTACTACACACAACATGATATTCGGAAGACGGATGCAGGTATGTCCAAAACCAGTCCCAGAACATAGTAGAATTGCACGAGATGGGGTGTCTGTGTTGCTACTCCGGTACTGAAAGAGATTTCATTCAGTCAGATACATAGAAGTGAGTCAAAATTATCGGCAGACTAAGCCCAAATACGAATCCTTAGCTTCCAATATACCGAATCCGTCCCCAAGTCTCTGCAAATGATTTACCGGCCTTCCAAGCGTCGGCTGTTGTTTTCCGGATCAAACTGGCTATCTATCCGATGGCATCTCATAGGCCACACAAAGGTTTCAATCCGTACACTCCACTCCACCGCGCATGTCACAGGGACAAACCATTGGGTAGAGTAAAAAGCCAGCAGTTCCAATGTTCGAAGAGGTGATTTCACGACCATATCGGCCAAGCACTTGCGGTTCTGTCAAGGAAAAACAAATATTCAACCTTGATTGCCGCTCTAGAACAGCTCGAGATGGCTGAACTCGGCACCCGCAGTGTAGCGGACTTTTTCATTCTGCTCGCATCCACCGGTGCAATACTCATCGGCCTCCAGACCATCGGGACGATTATCTATCGGTTGTACTTCCATCCCCTGGCCCGCTTTCCTGGTCCCAGATTGAATGCCATCAGCTCGTTGCCAGGGATCTACTCCTTACTTAGGGGCAGACTACCCCTAGACAACAAGCTACTACATGACAAATACGGACCGGTTGTGCGTGTGTCTCCGAACGAACTCGCGTTCAACTCTGCGCAGGCATGGGAGGATATTTACGGCTTCAAGACCGGCGGTCGAAAGAACATGCACAAGGACCCGATCCATGTTGGATCTGTCGATCCTCTCCCTGGTGCGTCTACATTGACCATGTCTGACGACAACAATCATGCTCGTCAGCGGCGTGCGCTGTCGCATTCCTTCTCGGAAAGGGCGCTCAAGGAGCAAGAGTACATCATTCAAATGTACGTTGACAAGCTCATCCAGAACTTGAAGCGGATGGCAAAGAACGATGAGCAATTCAACATGGTCAATTGGCTCAACTTTACCACCTTCGACATCATCGGCGACCTTGCCTTTGGCGAGCCATTCGGATGTCTGGATAAAGGCGCGTTCCATTCCTGGGTTGCCCTGATCTACGAGACGGTCAAGGTCGGCGCCCTGGAGCAGGCCACCCGTCGGTTCGCTCAGGCAGGATCATGGATGCAGACGTTCCTGCTCAAAATGATCCCCGACGAGGTCCGCAAGCGCCGACGGGATCACCTCACCTTCAGCAAAGAAAAGGTCCTCCGCCGTCTTGCCAACCCCGAAACCGAACACAAAGACTTCATCTACTACATCCTCGAGCAGAAGAAGAAACACGACCTGCACGAGAACGAGATCATCCTGAACGGCGCCCTGTTCATCGTGGCCGGCAGCGAGACCACCGCAAACCTCCTCTCCGGGCTCATCGCCCGTCTGATCTGGAACCCAGACAAGTACAAGAAGCTTTGCGACGAGATCCGGTCCGAGTTCCAGCACGAGTCGGAAATCACCTACGAACGCACGAGCAGGATGCCCTACCTGAACGCGTGTCTGGAGGAAGGGCTCCGCATCCACCCGCCCGTTCCTGTCGGTCTGCTCCGCACGGTCCCCAAGGAAGGCGACCATATCGACGGGCACTGGGTGCCTGGTGGCACATCGGTTGCGGTTGGTGGCTGGGCGGCGTCCCATAACCCTGCTAACTTTGCCGATTGTGATACGTTCATTCCGGAAAGGTGGCTGGGAGATGGTCTTCCTGGCGATAACAAGAAAGGGATGCAGCCCTTCTCTTTGGGGCCGAGAGGGTGCATCGGGAAGAATCTTTCCTACATGGAGATGCGCCTGATTTTGACGCGAATTCTGTGGAATTTCGATATCGTGAGCACGGATGGCGCGTGGCAGTGGAATCCCGAGGGGGAGATGAAGCATATGAAGGCTTTCAATACATGGCAAAAGCCTGATATCAACGCCAAGGTGGTGCCAGTACGCACATAAGGGAAAGAGTCGCATCAGTCTTTTTGCAGGAATTATATTTACAGATGGTGGATCAGAAAGTCATCTTTACACTAGGGCAATATGAATCAAATATGCCATATCACTTAGATTCAATGGACGTCACCACCGTTGCACTGTTTCCCAGAAGATATAGTAGTTCTAGGGTTTCAAGGACGAGTACGGCGACTGGTCCAAATTGTCCATTGAGGATTTTAGAAGAATCACTTCTTTACAACAGGCTTTGTTCTTATTTTGGGGGCAATAAGCCTCTAGTTCTTGCCTATTCTCTCTAGTGCATCGATTTGACAAACATGGCGCCCTATACCGGGGATAAAGATCATGCGGGTAATGATAGCCTGTGCACATCCCACGAGCCCGCAAATGCTGCAGGGCCAATGTTACTACCGAGAGATGCCGGCTGCCAGATAGGTTTATCAGCCTGAAAATAAGTGTGGGGTATTATGCGCGCCACAGTGAAGGGCTAGACTGCACTTGCTATTCCGAATATGGAGTATGATAGCCACCCATTAACCAAGAATACCTAAGTGGCTATCCGCAAATGAGGACAGCTCCTGTGACCCCTTTCAATCAGAATGAGGGGAATGATAAAACTAGGAAGCGCGTCAAAGAACCTAGACAGAATAGAGCCACTCTACGCATCATATTCCGATCGAAGTGAATCCTGCAGTGCTACAGAACAGATGATATAGGCATTAAAACACCATATACCTTCTCTGTACCTCTGTGGTATGACCCAACGACCATCAAAACGACAAAAGACCTCTCATACCCAGCCCCTTACCCCCAATCACTCCAAAACAAACACCGCCATGGGCTCGATCGAAACTCCCAAACGCGCCGTCCGCATAGGCGGTGCCAGCGGCGGCTTCACCGACCGCCAGCGCAGCATCATGTCCTTTGCGCGGGATACCGAGGTCGACGTCATTATCGGTGACTGGATGAGCGAGATGACGATGCAATGGCACGGCGCCGCAAAGTCCGATCTTATCAAAGCCGGACAGAGCGACGAGGAGCGTGCCGGTCTGTTCGACCCGTCATTCATGGGCACGCTCACCCCCGCCCTTCCGTACCTCCAGGAGCGCAATGTGAAACTCGCCGTTAACGCCGGCGCCAGCGACACGAAGATGCTCGCAGAGCTGGTCGAGAAGAAGGTTAAAGATCAGGGATTGAGTCTGAAGGTCGCCTGGGTCCAAGGCGACGAGGTCTTGGACGTCGTCCAGCGGCTGATGACGCAGGGCGAGAAGTTTGAGAATATCTGCTACGGTGGAAACCTGGAAGATTGGCCGTTTGAGCCGATTGCCGCGCAGTGCTACCTCGGCGGTGCTGGTATTGCGGAGGCGTTGCGCGCTGGTGCAGACATTGTCATCTGCGGTCGAGTGTCTGATGCGGCGCCGGTGGTTGGGGCGTGCATGTGGTGGCATGGATGGGATCGCAACCGGGATTTTGACCAGATCGCCTCGTCGCTCGTGGCTGGACATCTGATTGAGTGTTCCAGCTACGTGTGCGGTGGTTACTACAGTGGGTTCAAGAATCTGTTCAACGGGTGTGAGAATGTCGGGTTCCCCATCGCGGTCATCAACCCCGACGGCACCTTTACTCTGGAGAAAGAGCCCAATACTGGCGGCGAGATGTCTGTCGGTACAGCGACCTCGCAGCTTCTCTACGAGATCCAAGGTCCGCTGTACTACGGGTCCGACGTGGTTGCTAATTTAGAGGGCATCAAGATGGAACAACTCAAGAAGGATTTGGTCCTCGTCACTGGTGTCAAGGGGTGTCCTCCTCCTACAACGACCAAGGTCGGCATCACCGCTCGAGGAGGCTACCAAGCCGAGTTCCACTTCTACCTGTGTGGTCTGGATCTGAAGGAGAAGGCCGAATGGACCGAAAAACAGATCCGGTACAGTATCGGCAAGCGCGTCTCCGACCTGACGCTTCTCAAGTTCAGTCTGAACGGCTGGTGCCAGGAGGACCCAGAGAACCAAGATGTCGCCACTGTCGACTTTCGCATTTTTGCGCAGACGAAGGAGCCCGACTTGCTCGGCGTGGGATCGATGGTCGGCTTCCAGCGGTGGTGTATGGAGAACTTCCTGCAGAGTTGCCCTGGAGCCAGTATCGAGAATGATCTCCGCCAGACGAGTGGAAAGGAGTTCTTCGAGTACTGGGTGTCGCTGATGCCACAGTCTGAGATCAGCCACGAAGTCCATCTCTTGTGGAACGCCCAGACAATACAGATTGCTCCGGCCGAGGGCCTCAAGGACTATGGCACCACATTTGCCACGAGACAATGGACTTATGATCCTAGGGAACCGGTGAATCTTGCTTCCTTTGGCCCGACTACCAGAGGGCCGTTGGGCTGGGTGGCTCTCGGCCGTTCAGGTGACAAGGCCTCTGATGCCAATGTTGGTTTCTTCGCTCGGAATGAGGACGAATGGCAATGGCTGCGGTCTTTGCTCACCGTATCCAAGATCAAAGAGCTACTTGGACCGGAGTATAATGGGAAGGATGTGGATCGTTTTGAAATGGAAGGTATCCGAGCTGTGCATTTCCTCCTCCATGATCATCTCGATCGTGGTTGGTCTGCTACGAGTACGTATGATGGACTGGGCAAGAATGTTTGCGAGTATCTCCGGGCAAAATATGTTGATATCCCGAATGTTTTCTTGGAACGGGGTAAGATTGGCGATCAGAGGAGGATATATTCTTAAGAGCCTGAATAGTCATGGAGTCAGCCGAATGTGATCTGGAAAAGAAATTTGACCCTCAGACATTGTAATATATATCAGCCTGCATCCTCGGAAACAGTACATACCTGTTCTTGTCACCCACCAATTGGGCTTACATAAACGTTCCCTAGGTGTTTTGCATCTAGAACCCATGCAAACATTACCAACACAACTGCATGGCTATCTAACAAAACTCATGGGTTGATTGACTATCATGCTATTTTGTCTATCAAGGTGGACTATATCAATCTTCTCTGACAGTAGTTTACCACATACGACCATAGGGTGTGGAGAACAGGGCTTCCCGTCCGCTCAGCCGTACTTAAGCCACACGCCGGCCGGTTAGTAGTTGGGTGGGTGACCACCAGCGAATCCCGGCTGTTGTATGTTTTTGTCTCTATTTTTTTTGATTGCTTTGGGTTCAGCTCACTTGCAACCCCTATCTATATTTGAAAGAAGCTCCTGCAAACACCCACAATGAAGAATAAGGCAACAATCGAAGAAGCGAGTAACCCTAAGGGAAGCGGCGTTTCGCCTTCCTTGAGCTAGGGTCAGTGCGTTGATAAATCTTGTGAATAGTATCAACATTGGCACGCATGGTGTTTTTGGACAACACGCTGTGGCTCACCCATAGCAGTAAGCAGTGTGGGAGGGCCGAAGGGCATTGTGATGAAACAATGCTATCATTAATAACCATCAAGTGTTCATTGCTAATACTATTTGTCCATATATACATATCCCCTTGGCCTTACTTCTACCTTTAACATTTCGAATCTAGAATCCTATATTCTTAAGAACCTCGACTGAATTTTCAGGAGCCTTTCTGCTCGTAGAATAAGTATCGTTACCTCTTCGGACTAGTGGATATCCCCACCCTTGTCCTATATTAATATTCATTAGAGATTATGGTTCCAATGCCTTGCCTTGCGTCCTTCTACCCATGAAGTGAACCGAGGAGGATCAACTGAAGTAGGAGGGGTGTGGGACAAGGCCGACGGTCTGTTCAGCCCGGGCTGTTGAAGTGGGAAAACTTCCCCGCCTTGTACGGGGTCGTGGGGAAGAGACTGCAATCCCCACACTCATTGTCCACTCTGTATAAACTTTGTATAAGACTGTAGGCGTCTTTCTGTCAAACTGGGTATCCACGCAATTTGAACCTAAAGACCGACATCCTGCTTGAGGGGCCTGCAATAAGAAATTACAAGTCATGTCGCCGTCCAAGGTGCCCCATCAAGAGGTGCAGGATGAAGTCCCTATCCTGATCGTTGGAGGCGGCCCTTCTGGGCTCCTTCTTGCGTATATGCTGGCTCAATTAAACGGTATGTTTTCCTAACATGATGCGATCAGGACGTTCATTCTCCGCCATCATCGATGCTGATGCAATTGTCATCCAGTCCAAACCCTCCTTGTTGAAAGATATCCTACTCGACTGGCCGCGCCAAAAGCCCATGCATTGTCTCCACGATCGCTGGAAATCTGTCGCCAGTTCGGCCTCGATGTGAACAAGATTCGCAATGTGGGCACATCACGCGAGGACGCATACTGGGTGAACTTCATTACGAACTTGAGCGGCAGGCAGGTTGGTCGATTGCCGTACGAAAGGATGGACCCTGAAGTACTCGATGCGACGCCAACGATGATTCACAACATTCCTCAGCCAGCATTCGAGGAGTTGGTTGCGACGGAGCTGGTTGACAATGTTCTGGTCACGATACGCAAGAATCACTCTTTCGTCCGGCTGGAGCAGGTAATCTCTCAACTTCTCCTCTCCGTACTCTAACCTGACGGACGACATACAGTTCGAAGACTATGTTCTGACCACGATCGAGGACCGAAACTCTGGACACGAATATGTTGTCAAATCCACACATGTGGTCGCCTGCGACGGGGCTAAAAGCCCGGTGCGTAAGTTCCTGGGTGTAGAATGTGAAGGAGAAGACTCCTGTAGGAGCCCAGGCTCCCCTTATATGGAACATACTGACCGAGCCACATAGATGAAACGATGATGACCATCCACTTCAATGCCGATCTGCGATCAGTGGTTGGTGATCGTGTAGGAATGCTGCACTGGATTATGGATCCTGAAGCTGCGGGTTTCATCATCAGCTATGACCTGTCAGGGAATCAAGTTCTGATCTGCAACTTTGACGTTAGCGCCCTCCCCTACAGCGGTCTGGAGTAGTATGTCTAATAGGTGTTATACAGTCAGAGAAATATCCTCCAGAATCATGGAACGAAGCTCTGTGTCGGAAGACCATCAATGCGGCCATCGGGAAAGAAGTCAAATATGATATCCTTTCTTACCGACCGTGGATTCTCAGCAGGAAAGTGGCAACAAAATACCGTGTACAACGGGTCATTCTGTAATATTGCCCATGCTTCACGTCCACAACGCACGCTGACAAGCCATCGCAAACAGAGCCGGCGACGCTGCGCATTCCTTTCCACCGACAGGCGGACTCGGCCTCAATTCTGGTCTAGGCGATGTCCACAATCTCGCATACAAGCTCGCAGCTACCCATCAGTCTTGGGGTAGTGATAGGCTACTGGATACCTACCAGGCAGACCGTCGACAAGTCGCACTCGTCAACTCTCAGCAAAGCGTCAAGAACGGACAAAAAATCTTCGGTCTCCTGAAGAGCCTTGGAACAGCAGACGACCGCGTGGAAGTCGCCCGCCAGAACCTATACCGGAACCTCCAGGACCCAGAGGCGATGGCCAGAATCGACCGCGGTATTGAAGAACAACGAGAGCATTTCGACAATCTCGGTCTCCATATTGGGTACGTCTACGGCAGCACCATAACACCCCACCATGCCTCCTTCTTTAAAGCGGTCTGCGTCCCCGGCGCCCGTCTCCCACATGCCTGGATCCATCCCCTCGCTCCGCTTCGCTGTACAATCCAGCAGCCGCCGATCGACTCCTCCTACGTGTGGGAGCTGTCGCAGAAGCAGATCGAGGCAAAAAAGTACTCAACGCTGGACCTGTGCGCTTTCGACCGCTTTACGCTGCTTGTGAGCCCGGGGACTGCCGAGAGATGGAAGAGACTTCTTCAAGACGTGAGATCCCTCTTGCCCGCTCCCACAGGCGCAGCTTTAAAGATGGATATGGTAGTCTTCGGGGTGGATTTCCAGCTGGAGGCGAGTGAACAAGCGGCAGAATGGGCGGAGCTGATGCGACTTGACGAGGGACAAGCGACCCTTGTACGGCCAGATCAGCATATCCTGGATTGCTTCGATGCAGCGACAACTGCCACGGATATCTTTGACAGTCTCAAAAGTCACCTGCAATGGTAGCTGTTACCATTTTATAGCTTATAAATGGCAGTCCATTATCCACCGGTAGAAAAGGTGCCTCGCTATCTCGAAGTATAGACTGCTACGTAGCGATGCATGGAGGCCCGCTTTGCTTGATTCTGGATGCTTGCATGGGCGTTTCCACTCCATACATAATTAAAAGCATATAAGAGCAAAAAACATACAACAGCACAAGTATGGTGGTGCTCACCAGGCGCTGCGTGGATGGCTTGCTGCCCCTATTCAGTCTTCCTTCAGGGCAATTCAGGCTCATGTTCACCCAGCCGAATACTATACACGCGAGCTAGTAGGAAGTCACATTTGCGCAAATAAGACCAAGAAGTAGCACTAACCCCCTTCCCCCGTAAACGTAAAGGGCTTTTTTCTTCTCTCTAGGTAGTCGGTCTTCTATCTTTAAAATAATATTACTCTTAAGCTATAACTGCTACATAGGGTGGTCAACCCGCACCACAGCGGTGCGGTGCGGTGCGGGTTGCGAAAGTTTCAATCCGCGCGGGCTGCGGGTTCTAACAGTAGCAGACTTACAGAAGAATCTATTAAGAACAGCTTCGCAGCTACCGGCCTAGTTTTATTTAATCCAGATAGGGTGCTTAGCAAGTTAGACATTTAACTAAAGACTTTTACACTGCTAAGCAGTCGAGTAACTAATGCAGCGCCTAAAATTCCTTATACAACTAAATAGTTAGAGAAGGAAGTATCTGCAGCAAAGAAACTGCTTAGGGAACGCACATACAGGTCTCTATTTTTGCTAGAAGCGCGGTTAGGCGAGATTGTTAAACGTCATACATAAATACTTAATCAGCTAGTTTTTACATTGGATAAAATACGCAAACACCGCGCTATAATAGATAGAAAAGCGAAAAACGGAAGAACTCTACTAGATAGCTAGCTATAGAAGTGAAGCTTAAGATACGCTTTCTAAAGATTCAGCGCCTTCTATAGTTAGGCTGCGCATACGAGCGCCACCGCGCTGCAGTAATGGTCATCATCTAGGACATAAGCGATTTCAATGTTCTAATCGAGTTCCTGACTAATTTTTAGATAGGAATGCATTTGTTTGTTTGGTAGAAGCTCTAGTATTTTACCTGCGGGCAGGAATCGGCGGGCAGTGACACGCTCGGGGGTTTGACACTTTCGGTACCGAAATACGTTGATGTTTATCGCAGTGCTGCTACCGTTGAGCTCGCCTTTATCTTAGAGATGACTGTATCTGGGCGTGATATCGTGCGTTAACTAAATAATGCTATTCGCACGAAGCTCCTAGGCGTGTTAGCTATTATCATTCAGGACTGTCTTCGTGTTATTAAAGCGCTCAAGATTGACATGTCGCGGATTAGCCTCTAACATCTAAATAGTTTTATTGGCCTTCTGGGCGAGCAACAAGACTATCACACTCTTACTTAGCTTCTGAATAAACTTTGGAACAGCTAAGATGCTCAGCATTTCTGGAAGTTAGATATTACGCTTGCGCTGGGCCGCCGTCCCTATTTGCCCGCTACCTTGTCGGCGACTCAATGGCTGCGCTGCGCTTAGCTGAGGATATTGTGTATAACTGCCGCCGCGGGCATGGTGCCTTTCACCCCGCTACACTGGATACCTCTGTTCTTTTGTCGCAGCCGTACATTAGCGTGGGCTTGCGGTATCAGTCCCACAGGGAACGGACAGGAGATGGCTAACTGGTACTATAAAAAGAGCGCAGCGCTGCATGAGAACCTGCTGCGCATCTTCAGCGACCTTTTTTTTTTTGCCGATCTGGAGTGCGGTCTCGAAAACAGCATGAGTCTGGAAGGCTCCACGTACGACCTTGATTTAGGGGAGCCAGTCGCCCACGTCCCAGACGGCCAGCGTGTTCGTCGGCACTTGTACCTGCTGAAACTTGCTATGGAGCGGCTAGGAGGTTGGCCCAAGAACTACAGAGAGTATGAGCGGCTCAATGCAGACATCTTCCGGGAGTTTACTTCTGATCTAAAGAGGGCGGAGGGCAACAAGTATATGTATCATTTTCTAGCTAGTCTCACGATTCAGAGAGAACATGGAATTCAACAAAGCCAGGATCCGTCGCCTCCTCATTCTCGTCAGTAGACTCGTCCAGAAAGACCGCCACCATTTCGGAATGCTCATCAGCAGCACTTCGGTTGTCGGATGCCATATTCCAGTGGCTGTGCTTGGCTAGGTGCGCGTCATTGACATCATGCGGATACCAAGCACGATATTTCACCTTTTTCAGTCGAATTGCAAATATCTGCTCGCCTGGCGCGGTGCAACGATGGGTTGTACCCCGAGCCCCTTCGTGACCCGCAGAAACCCCGATGTTTGCAGGGTGGGACAGCGGTAAACCGGCGATAGCGCTGATGGGGGCTGATATCATTCCGCTGTGGTTTGATGACCGCTCCAGGTCATCGGACGCAGCGGCGTCAAACAAAGTGTAGAGCCCGATAACAAAATGTACCTCATTCTCATATTCAATCTGTTCCTGCAACCATCGTCGGACCTCCTCCCTCTCACAAAGACGTCTGAACCACTGAGTTGGCTTTTTCAAGGTATAAACGCGACCCTTCTGCGCCGTCAAGTCAAGGTTTGCATGGGCAGAGCGCTGAGAATCCCAGCTAGCAACTCGGGAAAGAAATGCTTGAAACTTGCTACTATTTGTAGCTCTGATAGTAGTAGTGACATCCTCAAGCTTCCTAACTGTGTAGTCCGTCGTCTGCACTGGTAACACGCTTTCTAGCGTGTCCAGGTCGATATCGTCGATGTTTGGGATCAAGCTGGCGAGCTGAACGTCCTCCTGTGAGAAGAAACAATGACCTAGAATAATCTGTGGTGACATGGTCGAGATAACAACTGCTGCTGTACGAAGGCGAATGGTACCGTCGGTTCGCTGATGATCTGAGGACTTCGATGCTTTTTCGATCTTTAAGGTGCGCGTCAAAGACAGTACAACGAAAGCCAGTCGCAGGAAAGGACTCCGTGTTCCGTGTCAGGGGTATAGGCGCTGAGGGGCAGTCAGCGCGCTATACCGTGTTTTGCTGTTCAGCTCCTGCGCCGCAATCTGCGACTCCACACCAACATCTTCTCCCAGGCCAGAGTTGGGATAAGCATTGGAATATTTTAAGCTCCCTTTCCCTCGACGCATTTCGATAGCAATGAACGTCGGCGCATGCGACAACTCCTCGTTGGCCTTCTATTTGTCCAGGCGAGGAAGAGAATCACTACTTCAGTACCGTGAAAGCGGGGATCCAGCCCATCTCGACGAGTCGATCGACTTTGCGCGTCAGGCTTTGCACGCCTCGCTTCCAGCTGAACGCGCAACCTACCTCAACAGTCTAGGATGTCGCCTTCGTGAAAGATTCGAAGCCCTGGGTAGAATCCAGGACATTTCGGAGGCCATCCAGGTAACCGAAGATGCATCCCTGGCAATACACGACCCCACGGAGCAAATGTTGGTTTTGGCCAACCTGGCTACTTACTTGGGTGACCGGTTTGAAAGCAGGGAAGACATGGGGGATTTGGAACGAGCCATAATGGCTGGCCAGGACGCACTTCGTATAAGCAGCTCGGATCAAGGGTCGCAAGCAATCTGCCTGACCACGTTGAGCATCCTTCACGGCTACCGTTTCTCCAAACTCGGGACCGTGGACGATTTGGAGACCGCAACGCGCATGGGTGAACAGGCGGTAGAACTCATATCCCCAAATCACCCTGACAGGGCGATGTACCTAAACGACCTATCGGCCTGCTACGAGCGCCGATTTGAGAGACTAGGAGATCCCACCGATATTGACAAAGCCATCAACTGCTCAAGCGAAGCGGTTGGTTTGAGTCGCGATGATTTTGACCGCGGCCTTCACCTCAAGAACCTCAGCAACGCACTTGGAAGTCGATTCTTGATTAAAGGGGACGCGCAGGATCTCTCTGATGCGATTACCTATGTAAACGAGGCAATACAGTGCACCCCAGAAAACCACCAGAGATACCCGTTCTTGCTCCATGACCTCAGCCTTCATCTGGAAGACCGGTTCCGGCGGTATAACAACATTACCGACCTCGAGAAGGCAATCGGTCTTGAAGAAGATGCTATTTCCAGGGTCGATCCAGAGGACCCTAGATTGCTCATGCTCTGGGATGAGCTTGCCGTACTCTTATCCCTGCGGTGTGATCTCAACGATGATATCGGTCTGTTGGATAGAGCGATAGAATTGGCAGAAAAAGCACTGGACTCCACAACCGATGACAACCGAGATCGAGCGCAGTATTTGGCTCATATGGCCGCTTTCCTGGCCAGCCGTTTTGAGCGTACGGGAAGCTTAAATGACCTGGAACAATCTATCCTTCTGGGAAGACAGGCTGTTGACATTATTCCAAACGATGACCCGCACAGGGTTGATCTTCTATTAGATCTGAGCGATTATCTTCACAACAGGTACATCAGGTTAGGATCACCAGAAGACAACAGACAGGCGGTTGAAATCATACAAACAGCAATGGAGTCCCAGACAAAGTATGCCTCGCTTCGACCAAGTCAACTGTGCACTCTCAGTCACCGTTTCCGAGACCGATATGAAAGTACAAAGGAGAAAGCTGATATCGATCAATCTATTCAACTTGCTCAGGAAGCGCTCAATCGTGTTCCTCTGGACCACCCTCAGCGCGCGTACTGCCTTCATTCCCTGAGCAGCGCTCTAGAAAAGCGATTTCTAGTTCTTGGGACCATGTCCGATCTGGAAAAGTCTATCGAGTACAGCGAAAAAGCTCTCGAATCTACCTCACCTGATCGCTCTGACGGAATCGATTACTTATATGCGTTAAGCATTAAGTTGACATCTCGATACGAACTGCTCGGTGGCCTAATCGATCTAGAAGAAGCGATCCACTTGATGCAGAGCTGCATAGAAAATGCGCCACCGAACTATTTGAACCGTGTTTCCCATCTGAAAACCCTAAGTGACCAACTTGGGTATCTGTTCGAAAGGAACATGCATACGGGGACGTTAGATCGGGCGATTGATACAGCAACCGAAGCAATGAAGCTTATCCCCAAGAACGACATGATGGGATCCAGCATTCTGAATAGCCTTCATCTGCTTTTCATATCGCGGTTTAAGACAACAAATAACCTATCCGACCTGAAATCAGCCATCGAGGCCCAGCGTGAGGCCATAAAACGCGATTCCCATTACCGCGGAGATCGTTCCATTTTGATCCACAATCTCAGCGTGGGCTTGGCTCTTTACCAGCACACTGGTGAACCAACAGATCCAACGGAAGCGATCAAGCTAAGCTGGGAAGCAGTCGATGCAGCATCCGAGTATCACCCCAATCGCGCCATGTATCTCAACACGTGTGGCACGTTCCTGAAGGAGAACTACGAACGCACCAGGCAGATAATTCCTGGGGATAAAAAGCCGAAGGATTTGTTCCTTGAGGCCTTCCGCCATGAGAGCTCTCCTCCGCTAGATCGTATCAAAGCTGGGGAAAATGCCTTTGACTGCTATAGTTCCAATGGAGAGTGGACTCAGGCGAATTCGGTGGCGAGAGATGTTGTGAAGCTCTTCCCCTTGTTGGTTCCGCGGTGGTTAAGTCAAGATGACCAGCAACATCTGCTTAAAAACATATCGCACTTCACATCTCGTGCAGCATCTGCCGTGCTACAGGCAAATGAACATCCCCTTGACGCTCTCAAGATATTGGAGACCGGGAGGGGGGTGATAGCCCGCTGCAGTATCGGTTTGAAGACCGACATCTCCAAACTTGAGAAATCGCATCCCTCATTGCACGATGAGTATACTATGCTCCGTCGACAACTTTCCCTTCCCTCTTTCTCAACATTCTCAAGTGCAGCGGAACCTTCCCAGCCAACATTGATAAGCCGACGACGGAAAGCTCCAGGATTACTCCCACCCCATATCACTATCACCGGACCCGAAAGGGCTGAAATTTTGCGAAGAATTGAGCATTTGGAGGAAAAGATCCGTACATTTCCGGGATTTGAGGACTTCAATCAGGCTCCTTCACACGCGTCCTACGCTGAGGTTGCCATGTTTGGCCCAGTAGTAGTCTTCAACGTCACAGAGCAGCGGAGTGATGCAATAATTGTCGCCGAAAATGATATATACAGTCTGCATCTGGAGCAGCTTCGATTTCAAGACCTCAAAGCCAATGTCGCGAGAGTGATAGGATATAAACGACTGTCGAAGGGGGTTCCAACCACGAGACCGCAGCGCAACCGGGAGCTTCAAGACATACTGCACTGGCTATGGGATACAGCCGTCCACCCTGTACTTACTCGAATAGGCTTATACAGCGACAAACCGCGATCTGTACTGCCGCGTGTCTGGTGGGTTGCAAGCGGCTACATGGGCCTTCTCCCACTGCACGCAGCCGGAGATGCAACTCGCAGGACGATGGACTACGTCATTTCCAGTTATATTCCCACGTTTCAGGTGCTCCAATTTTGCCGGGAAAGACGTCGCATGTCATTCCGCGAGCATGAGCCGAAGATGCTCCTTGTGTCTGCGCCAGAAAAGCTCGATCGACAGACGTTGAAGACAAACGTCGAGCTCGAATCCATCAGAGAAGGCCTTCAGGGTCATCAAGTGTCCTACACGATGCTTGATAGGCCCTCGCGCGATGACGTATTGCGAGAGCTCCCCGAGCACCATCTGCTCCATTTCTCATGCCATGGCTACTCAAACGCTACTGATCCATCGAAGAGCGCTTTGGAGCTTGCTTGCACAGCTGAAGATGGAATGCATAAACCCACACACTACTACAAATATATTAAGCACTATCCTTGGCCCAGCGTTTCCTGTCAGCCGCATATTGAGTACAGAAATCGATAACGCTCTGGGCCCATGGCCGATAGACGACTCCCAGTTCCTCTCTTGATCGACGGTTATCCAGCACAAAGTGCGATCCGACTGACTTTTCGCCCGGCCTGCCCCGAGGAACGTTCTTGATCCAGTCCGAGTCCGCGAAATGCAAGTGCATGAGATCGACAACCTTCTGGAAATCATACGGGGAGTTGGCAATGATATACCTGCCCGAAGCGCTTTGGTTGTAAAGGGCATTGACATGGGCCTGAGCCACTTCGTCGATGTCCGTCATCCACGGCATGATGGTAGGAGGGAGGTCCTGCTCAGCCCCATCCATCAAACGGGCCAGATCCGAGTTCGTCGCGTTCATCTTCTCCGGCGATGCCACATGCTGTTTGTAGGTTCCCCAGGTATGGCACGGGTTTATGCAGACCAGATCGAAGGATCGCGGCTCGGATTCCATGAACGCCCACGCTGCTTTTTCGGCCAAGGCCTTGGACGCGGTATACACCGGGGGAAATGCCGTGTAGGTGGCTGCCTCATCGAATGACAGTGGATTCCAGTCAGCTTCCGTGTACACGTATCCCGGACGGTGGAAGCCTGTCGGATGCACGGGGTTGATGCATGCCGCCACCGAGCTGGTGAAAACGACGCGTCGGACGCTGGCCTGCATGGTGGCCGCTTTCAAGGCGGACAGCGCGCCTTGGATTGCTGGTTCGAGCACGTCGCGCTTCGCATCGGTGAATTTGTAGCGGAACGGGGACGCGATGTGGAAGACAGCATCACAGCCCACGATGGCCTCTTCGAAGGCAGTGGATGCGGTGATGTCAGGCACAATGAAGACTTTGATTGAGCGACCGAAACGGGCTTCCAGAGGAGGCTTCGCTGCTTCACTGCGGACTGTAGCATGGATGACTACCCCCTTCTCTGCAAGCTTCTCCATTATGGCGGCTGCATAGAAGGAGTTGGCGCCTGTCACAAGGACTTTGTTGAATGAAGCTGAGATCGTCATGATGTATTAAACTGAGAAGGCAATGGCCGATTGAGAGAGATTTGCTTTACATGTCTATAACTACGGATACTGCTCGACCTTTTTATAGAGTCACTAGGTTCCCTGATGGAGGGTCACGGATCAACGCCGGTCAGTATCGTGTTAATGCTCTGGGTAAGCTCTCCCCACAGCGCCACAAATGCGGGATTGCGGGAAACGGATGCGGGGAGAGATGATGATCTCCGCCTCATATGTGTAGGAACTACCTAGGCTTGGCTGTTGTGGGGATGTGCTTGGGTCAGTTCTGTCCTCTCCTACTGGAACGGAATTACAGCCATGGAGTAGATATCGACGCATCTCAACGCTCTTGGTCCTTCTGATAGACTCTATTCTAGCAGTTCTATTCACATCCCAGGATGAAGGGTATGGTTAAGGAGCTATCGAATGCGCCTCCAGTGTGTAGTATGTGCCTCCCCACATTTGCATCTTCTGGCTCCGTCAAACGACAAGCTTCCGTCTCAGGCAGACATAGATCATGCCCTGCAACGCGTAACAGGATTCCCTCGCCTGGAGCGAAGACCATTCCAATCGGCCAAATGGGGATCTCCAGCCGAACCTTGCTACCAGGTTCTATCAATGACTGCTCCCGGTGCGAATAAAAGAGGTCAACATCCGAAGGTGAACGGTGGCGGTCCAGAGTATGCCGGTGAGAGGCGCGTAGGAAGCCTTGCGGGCCAAGACATTTGGCCGTGTTGACATCGGGCACCGCAGACTCCGGGACCGGACATGGATAATTCAGATGCTTCAAGGTCTTCCCTTCTGCGTTGATTTTCCGGATTTGGACCGTGATGTCCATGTCGTTGTGCTCTTGGCATGACACCCACAGGCTTGCTTTGCAGTAACCAGCCAGTTCCGTAGGGGTATCAAAATATAGGCGAAAGTCCTGGAGCACTGAATTAGCCTTAAGTCTCTCAGAGAAATATTGAGTCGCCTACAACACAGTCCGTCAGATGGTGAGCCTCATAAGAGACGGACATTTCTTTCTGAGGAAGGTTCGGCTGCAAAGTCCCAGACGATGCGTCGAGAAAGTATGTCTTGAGTCTTTGGCGCTCAAGTGGATATGTCAGCTCCGGTCTCTCCACCACCGTTTTTGCAGCGCTCTCAGGGTCGAAGCCGAGCAACGAGAGACGGACCGGGGGTGTCTCGTCCTCCCAGCCGTTGGGCTCTCCTTTGGCGTAAAAGTCAAAGTAGCGCTGGAGCTCGTCGTTGATGTCCTCTCGGTAGAGGTCGTACCCTGTTCCTCTTTGGTCAGCTCAGCGGGTCTATGTCGAAAGAGATGGCTTACACTCCTGGTAGGGATGCACACGCAGCCACTTCTTGTCCGTCTTGGCCTCGCGGAACGTTTGAAATGAGCCATAGGTATGGAGCATCGTGGAATACGACGCAGTGATGTACACCGGGATGCCGGTGATGTTTTCCACCGGGATGCGCTTCCACTCCCAGTAGTCATCGTACAGCGGCCGTTTCTCGAACATGGCAACAATGTCTTCCGCACCACTGGGACCGGCAAAACCCCCACCAATCAGTTTGTGGAATCCAGGGATATGCGGCCTGCCGCCTCTGGCGACAAAGTGACGGTACGGGTCGGTATACATCTCCCAGGGCGCCAGAGCCTTGAGTGCCGGATGACTCAATCGCGCGGCGAAATTGATCTGTGAGATGGCGAGCCAGGAGTTTCCCGCCATCACGACGGACCCGTTGCACCATGGCTGTCTGGCCACCCAGTCAATCACATCGTAGACGTCTTCCGCTTCTTGGATGCCCCAGTGGGCGATGATGCCCTCGCTGTGGCCGGCGCCTCGCGCATCGATGTTGATCACCGCGTAGCCACGCGCACACCATTCGGCTGGGTCCGGGGCCTCGAACTTTTCGTAGCCCGATGTGCGGGATTTGGGGATTCCGGCACGGAATGGAGCCATTGTATCGTAGTTTTGGGGACCAGTCCCGGTCTTGCCGTAGGGGCTCCAGGGAAGAATGGCGGGCACTGGCTGGGAAGTCGAACTTGCCGGCCGGAAGATGTCGGCATAGAGGCGCGCTCCGTCCCTGACGATGATTTCTTGATCACGGGCGAATATAGTCTTGCACGAGAAAGCGCGGTATCCTGGCTTCTTTACATGACCGACCTCCAGGATGCTTTCTTGGGGTGCGAAACCTTGGTAATTAAACGCAGGGTGCTCGGGAGCAGGGAGTATACTCTTGATGACAATGTCTGGAAACATCTTGTAATCCGGTAAATTGTGAGCTTCAAAGAATTGGCCTTTTGTGAGATAATGTCACTGGTGAAGACAAGTCAGCATTGCTATACCGAGTGTTATTCATTGCTTATTTGATCAATCTGGAACCCTAGTCGAGGGCTCGTTTCCCCATAGTCCCCAGCTCTCCGCACTCATGCCCCGTACCCCGTTACTGTGGGGAGGCGCTATCGCAGCCACCTAGGTAGGCTGACTTGAACGGATTGAACCGCTGCGGGGGATAACATGTGGAGAAACGAGGGCACATCTCGTTGATCGATATATATAGTCGCTGTCACATCTCCTGTAGCTCAAAGACTCGTACATCCGCTGGTATAATTCTACACTTGCCAACATGGACCCAAGCGTCGGTAGCGAATGTGAGAGCGCCATCCCTTGCTTTTGCCACACTCTGTACTTACTTGTCTCATTAGTGGCCTATATACTCAGAGAGGTCACCTTTGAGTGGGCAGACAGCTATGATGCGAAGGTATAACCTATAACCCCTCCCCTAACCACAACAGCAGGTTATACTGACAGTCTCTCGAAGGACTGGAATCGACTGCGAAAGATCCTTGCTCCGCGGATGCGGGTACGTAGATCACGCATCTCCCACTGGACACCGGGGCTTTTGAATACTGATTTATCTACACAGGTCGATTACAGCGAAGTGACTGGACAGGCATTGCAAGTCGTTTCCCGAGACGAGTTCGTCGGCATGGTCAGCAGCGAGAGATTTGTGGGAGATCCGTTGGTCGATACACAGCATCTAGTCGGGGCCTCCCGGTTCACTCGAGTCTCTGAAAATGAAGTCCAAGGGTTCCATCAGCTGCGGGCAGCACACCAGAGATACACATCGTCTGATAAGATGCAGGTCGAGGCGAAGGGCCATGGACACGCTTTGATCCGGCACGATTATGAGAAGATCGACGGAAAGTGGCTGCTGGCGGGCTTGAGACCGACCGTACGCTGGAATGAATACGATTTCGAGAAGGTTTTCAAGGGGCACTAAGCATTCGTATGGTCAGATAGTTTTCAACATTCAAGTTTCACTTCCACATTTTGCCTTGACTGTAGCCAAGAGATGTAATGTACATAATTATACAAGAGATTTCTTGAGCACCTATTGTTCACATGCTTGAGACCCCAATCCGTGGAGCTTCCTCAACCTTTGATGTCATCTTGCCCCTAATGTCTCCAACACACCACCGCGAGAGAATTAAGTTAGTGGCTAGCAAGTTTTACCCTTTTTCTAGCAGCTAACCAATTCAGAGGAGTCCAAACAACAAGCCACCCTAAGAGGACAGGGACATTGCGATAAACCCGGCTACTTGCCCCGTGAGACAAAGTAGTAATCAAGAGCTCGAAGCAATTATAGCTTGGCCAGATATAGTCGAGATGAAAGAAATCGGGCTTGATATCGACGGGGAACACTGACGCCGAGACATTGACAATGATATATGTCAGGACGCAGACAGGAAGATAAGGCATTGGCACGAAGACGGTTGCCGTGTCCAGAACAAGGAAGGCGATGAATCCATAGATCCAATATGTGAGCCATACCAAACAGTACTGTCCCCCGCTTATTGGGACAGACTCGTGGAAGATCTCAAACCACAACCCCCAGGAGATTCAGATCAGGCAGGAAAAGAACAACGAGGCGCATAGGCGGACCAGAAAACCTGACTGCATATTGGCAGGGTTAGGCCAAGCGGAATGAGCGATGATTCCTGTCAGACCCATCGACAAGAAAAACTCGATAATAATCGGGAAGACCATTCCGACTGTATTGAGATATGGCTTTATGCCAATACTCAACCGGGAAATATTAGTTCCAGTGGCTTGAATTCCGTCGAGGAGCGTTCGCAGCGATGTGGCTGAAAGGGTATCTGTCTTCAGCCCTTGAATCGCGAGCTGCTGGAATCGCGAGTTTGCTTCTGAAACGGCCGTAGATAATGACGGTATGATATATCCTTCACTAACTGTCGCCCAACGTGCCTCGTTGTACACATAATGCAGTGCAGCCGTCGGACGGTAAGGAGCGTCGCTGTCTTCCTCAATCGCAGTCCAGAAACGTGAGGTCGCGTTGGGCATTGCGATGATTGCGGCCCAGTAATGACCACTGTTTGGTTTCTGAATTAATATAGGTGGGGTATGAGAAAAATCGTACTATGTGCCACTTACTCCCACACTTGGTTGTAGATATGGTCATATGTGATGGTAGAATCCTCCACAGCCACAAATGAGGCCGTTTCGGATTTTCCAGAAATCGAAGCGCATGCTGCCATGAGAGATTCTCCTAGTGTATTCGTTAGATTTGGTTTCCATTCCAAACAGTCATCAAGTGCTCACCGACTTGTCCTCCGTCCAGATCGGCAACAAGGATCCGGAGATTGGATGCTCGTTCGGGCTGCTTGAAAGCCGAGCTGAAAATCCAAATAGCACATGTCCATGCGCTGAGAAGGAGGAATATGATGGTGATGACCATTTGCTTTCCAAATACATGGCGGGAAGCCAAGCGGGATTGTACATCCGGCTTCGACACGGCGTCGTCGCCATTGGTTGAAGGGGCCATCTTGCAGGAGCCACGTGAACGATACCTCGTGTAAGAGTTGCTGATCAACTTGAAGGATCATTTGGAGAGCCCCTCGCCTACTGTATCTTGCGTCCGAAGGCCACTTCTCCGCAATGCGGCGGGGCATTGCGGAGATCCAACGACTCCTTTTTGATTGCGGAGACAGCGATATAGATGGGTATAGGATGTATTAAGATCGTTGTCCTATCAACCTGCATAATAATCCTTTCGACTCATATATGCTGGTCATTCCAGGCCTGAATTGCATAAGGTATGCACCGAAATTTGAACAGCAGAATACAAATGGAGCTTCTTCGCTTCCGAATAGCCAACTACGTAAAGCCGTAAACCCGTAAAGCCGTGAATCCATCGAAGGCAATACAATTGTATGCCACCTCATCATACCTGTATTCTAAGAAGAGTTTCGGTTTCACCAAAAATCCTGACACCCGATCACTTTTGATGATGAAGTGGTAAGTGATAGACTCTTAATTTCTAGATCTACTCCGTAGTGCTATAGGACCGCTCTTAGGGTTGGTTCCGCTGGGGTTTTTTTCCGGGGCCGTGACCTCGGGCTCCTAAATTCTGAACCCCACTGTGTCCCCTCTCTTGAGACCGACATCTGAGAAGTGCCTTTCTACAAGTGAACAATACCAGCTAGCCAGAAGCGCATACTCGGAGCAATATGCAGACCTCGTCACACGCAGGTCCCCAATCTGCACGGCAAAGTAGTGCTCCAGGCAGTCGCCCCCACCAGTGTGCATTCTGTCGCAGGAGATTCACCAAGACCGAACATCTTTGTCGACATCTCCGGACCCATACAGGCTCTCGGCCGTTCGAATGCTCAAAATGTCATAAGCGCTTCAGTCGACAGGATACTCTCTCGCGGCATATGCGCATCCATGCTTATTCTGCAGAGAACCAGGGGCCGCAGTATAGCCAAGCTCTACAGGTTGGGAGCTGCTTAAATGTCAACTCCTCTGTATTCTTGGAAGGGTTGGATCTGCTCTCCCCTCC
Organism: Aspergillus sp. MEXU 27854; assembly: GCA_019721355.1. Taxonomy (NCBI): domain Eukaryota; kingdom Fungi; phylum Ascomycota; class Eurotiomycetes; order Eurotiales; family Aspergillaceae; genus Aspergillus; species Aspergillus sp. MEXU 27854. The sequence continues at coordinate 998,258 of JAGMTT010000008.1, read as the reverse complement.
TGATGCCATTGATGCTTCTGGCCAGGGGCTCCACCCTTCAATCTACTCCCAATCAACATATTTGGACCTCCCCGAGAATATGGAATCTGTCCTCCCAGACTTGGACTTGTGGCCGAGTATAATGCCAGAGGAGGGCTCACCAACAATCTCCGACCAGCCTCTTGGATCAGACCAGGGTCTGAAGCTTGGAGATGGAGACGATACGTTACCAACACGGGGATCTCGGGCGGTTCAAGAACTAGCCCATTCCATACGCCAGATGGTAAGGGAACTTCAGAGAGATCACTCTTGCGCGGCTCTAATGGATCTTGGACAGTCAGAGAGTCTTGCATCCGATGCTCGCACTCTACTTGCAGACCCGTTTTACCTCGAGACATGTATCAATATGTTTTTCGCGCGGTTCATTCCGGTTATACCGGCGATCCATATGCCAACTTACGCGGCCACGGGGCCGACCTATCCATTGCTATTAACAATGATGGCCGTCGGGTCTTCATTCATTACGGAAGATGGGTCTTCAACCGCCAAGGTTTGTTTTCCTCTGTGACACGCCGCACCTAGCTAAGTCTCCCAGGGAGAGTCCCTCTGGCGTTTGGTTCAGCAGAGATTCGTGAACTCAATTGTATGTGACTCCTCCTTACACAAGACCGCGTTATTAACTATCTCCGTTCCCAAGATTGGGCATGTCGGAGACCACACACTTGACAGTTCAATCATGACCATCACATTTCTTGGGCAATGCTATGCCATGTTATCCGGGGTACGCATATAGAGCCACACCCCATACCTCCGGGCTGGTTTAACGTAATTCAGAAAAAGGACCTGCGGGAGTCGGGCTTGATGTGTGTAGCTACAGCCTTTCAGCGAATCCGACGTAAGGGGCTGTGCGAAGCATCTTCTGGCCGTGGTCATGCGGCGTCCATCCCTGAATCCTCGTCAGAAAAGGAGAAGAGATGGAAAGCTTGGGCGTCGCAAGAGGCCTTTCGCAGGTCGATCCTTGGGTATTACATTCTAGATGGGCTGATGGCCGATCTCTCTGGCCGTCCAACTACCGTCCGCCACCTCAGCAACATGCTACCCGTACCGTCTGACGACGCTCTTTTCTATGCATCGACTGCGGATGCGTGGTTGGCAGAACTTCAGAAGCAGGAAGACGATGGACTGACGTTTAGTGAGCTGTACGAGTTGCTTCTGGAAGGGAAGCCCATCAAATACAGACCCCTTTCCTACCTCACTATTCGAGTCATCCTGGAAGGGATCCACTCCTGTATCGGCGAGCACAAGTCCAATGGGGATCGTGTTGCCAAGGACATTCCTTCGCGTGCGGATTTATATAAAATCCTCATCCAGCTGCGCTCAGACCATATCCTGCGCTTGCCTGCGTCCGACAGAGTCGAGCATGAGATTCGGTGGCATGTAATATGCATCAACCTTGTCATAGACTTACCCGACATCCAACAGCAGCTAAACGATCCTCTGCAGGAGGTATTTGCGGGCTGCATCGATACCTGGCTGGGTTCGGTAAAATTGCGCTGTGCGCTTCTTCACTCGACGGCCATCATGAATCTCTGCCAGCAACTCCCATTCGGCCGCTCGCACTGCATCCATATTCCTTCCGCTCTCTTTGCTGCAGCAACCGCCTGTATTGGTATCCTTCACTGTCTCTCCCAGGCAAAGGAGAAGCAATGCCTATGGATTCCACAGGTTGCCGAGTGGGACGATGTCCGCCGTGTTGTCTACAAGGACCCCGCCGTTCTTGACACCACACAAGATACGTCAGAGGCCATTACTTTTCTGACATATTCCATCCCAGAGTTGACGGCGAAAACGCCTGCACGGAACCTGCGGGCTGATGTTACCACAATGCTGGGTCTGCTCCAACAATTGGGTGTCTATATGGGTATCTCACGCGAATTTGGTCGGACTGTCACCGAATGGCTTTCACGCCTGCCATCCAGATGGTGAATATTACTGATGTCATGTCACGAAGTAATTGATAATGAACACGTCCTGTTTTCTTAGCAAACTTCCCCGGGTGCAGATATATATCCACATGCTGCCAAACCCTATTGCTTATATATTTATTCTAACCTCAAACGGACGCGCGACGAAGCGGCCCTACCTAGTTATTTATTCGAGATTGAACTATACACTAGCCAGTGAGTGGTTAAATAAGTAATATGAGCTAGCTTTGCGTAGCTTCCACTACTGATATCGAGCAGGAGGCGGCCAAATCCCATCTCTTTCCTCTCTATATGTCGCATTGACGGCCGCATGCAACCTGGTCAACTCCGAGGTGAACCGATAGGGCTTCCGTCTCGCCTCGCCCTGGAGATCGCGCTGAACCAACCGCGCAAACAGTGTCGGGGCGATGTGCTTGATATCGACTTTTAGAGGTTGCAAAACCCCCGGCTGAGCTCCAGTAGCAGCTTCAACCCCGGCTCCGGTCTCGGTTCCTAGTTCTGGCTCGCGCTCTGTCTTTGACTCGGACTGGAGTTCAGGCTCCGCTAACCAGAGATACGGCCGTGTCGCTTCACGCGAGCGGAACGCCTTGTCATCCACATAGAGAAAAGCATCGCGTCGAAAGCCAGTAGGAATCTCGTTATTTGAGAGCATTGTGCTGAACCTGCTCCGTAGTGCAGTCGGGTCCATGCTGTTATTACTACCTGGCACAGGCACCCAGTGTAATGTGAACCGGTCTCTCGTCTCGTCCTTGATCAGCCTCGGCGAAAAGTGTAGTCCATGGTAAACAGCCGTTCCGATCAGGGATTTATATTCTGGAAGGCGGCCTCCTTCCTCTTCTCCTTTCGCGTAGAATACCACGAAACCAAAGCGACCACCTGCTCCACCAGGGCCCTGCGCACTGGATTGCAGTACATGCTCCTGCCAAGGGACCTTCATCGCCACCCGAATATTCTTAATATCATCATCGTTCAGCGCCTTGGCCGCTGCCAGTTCTACCTCGAGCCATCGCTGCTTCAACCTCTGCGCCACCTCCCTAGCAGCCCGAACATCGTCCGTCGTCGCCGCTTCCATAGCTCGAGCCTTCAGGTCCCGATCTTCAGGAGAAAGGCGCACCACCTCGGAGAGGATACGGCTCGATTGCCCCTCGACTACGCCGGCCGTCAAGAGACTGGCTTCTTTATAGCTCAGGCCGAGGCTGCTGAGGCGGAAGGCATCATTGCCAGTCCCATTGTTGTTGCCGATATTGATGGCTTTGGCAACTAGCTCGCCCATGGACAAGCCGCAGGCATTTCGACAGAGGGCGTCTTCCTCGTCTGGAGGGCTGCGGTGGGTGATGAGTCGGCGTTCTTGATCTGTTAGTGAGGACGGGTTGGAGATGGCCCGGTCCCAGAGGGTGCGAGTCGACTCATCCAGGACTAGAGGGGTTCTATCTACCGCTATGCTGAAAGGGTTGGTACCTCCAGCATCGATGGGAAACGACATGTTGACAATTTTGTGATTATGTTGGCAAGAGGATGATCGTGTGCAGGAACTTGGGAGTAGCAGAGTAAGGCTGCCATAGCGGGGTCCACACGTGCCGGCCTAGTGATACGCATACGCTTCCAGCACCTACTGTGTAAGCACTAGCCCGCTAGTCGCGCGACTTCAGGGCGGCACTGAGACGCTGTACTAGAACTAGAATGGCAGGCGTCGAGGTGCTCGTAGATTTTTGCTCGACAGGTGACTACCGGCGAATTGTTGCTATTGTATGTTTTTCTTTTTGTTCGTTGTGTAGACTACCAACTGAATGCTGCCGGTCTATACTATTTTGGAATTTCCACCAGGTTCAGCCCATCACAACACCCTGAATTTTTTCCCCTGCCAAACACATGCTAAAAACAAGCCCTGCAAACCCGAGTACTTCCGAGCAGTTAGCTCCCATCCTTAGGGCTGTGGAGAGCAGCATGAACGGTGGGGTTTCAGGGTGAGACCAGCCGAACTAAGATCTTCTCCAAACACTGGCCCTAACTTAATGTCTATTCTTAGTCCGGATCAGGCACATCTACACTATCTTCTCCGTACAGTTCGAGGAACTTAGGACTTGAAACAGGCTAGAAAATATCGGAAGAGACTTGATCGCCGAACGGAACTCAGGGGTCGGCTCAGGGCTATAGTGGTGCGTCTAGACTGCCGAAGATCACCCGTCTGAGCTTGACCCAAATTCGGGGAAATCCAAGACACGGAGATGTAGATCCAGCGGTGTCCACTTGCTATGCTTTGCTACTGTACTCAGGAACTACGTACGCTTGAGGTCATCTGTTCTTGGTGATGTGGCAATTGTAAGATGCTGATACTTCCAATTTAGGGCTCAACCTGGAGATTGCACGAACAATGCAGGCCATTGACGGCAGTGAAAGCATATACATGGGAGAAAGATCCCGCACAGCGGAACTATCTCGCTCGCAAGAACCTACCAGAATGGAAAGGGGCCTCTACTTTAGTGCGTTTCGAACGATGACGCCGACTGATCTATGGCTCACCCGGTTCCTTAGGCAGGAGCACTGCTTCGACGGTAGATCCGGTCCAGATCCCATCCATTCCTCTACAGCATACCATATTCGGAACCCTAGAGCTGTGTACCCACCGAAAAAAAAAACGTGCACGTTTGGAACCAAGTCTATAGTCCGGTCCAGGTGTCGCGAACCAGTTCACTTGATCCCCGACATACCCTATACGGTCTATATTTGTACCTCCAGAGCCATCAACAGGAGCTGTACACTGAAACACCGGGAGTTTCAACTGATTCTATACATGGAGATACAAGAATATCTCGACGAGGTTTATGGCTGACGAAGAAGCATAAATAGCTGCGTCATTCCCTCCGAGAAGACTTCATTCCATCTCATCATCCACCTTCGCTATCTTTCCATCTCCATTCTCTTTATAAACCGCCTGTGGCGTTTCCCTTCGTTCTTTCGATACTTCGTCTCTTACATTGAAACTCAAACTTTCGTTCAAGAATGCGCTTCACTAAAGTCTCCGCCGCCACCCTGGCGACCACCATGTCTGTCTCCGCCATCCCAATACCCTGCCTTCTCCCCTTCCTCAATGGCGCAGGTAGCCTGCTAGGAAGCCTCGGCGGTAGCGGTAGTGCGAGTGCCAGTGGCAGCGCAGACGCCGGTCTGGACACCGGTTTCGGTGCCGGCGCAAGCGGCAGCGGCAGCGGCCATGCTGGACTCGATCTGGGTCTCGGAGGTGGTCTCGGCGGCGGCGCGACCGGAAGCGCCGATCTGGGTGCTGGTCTGGGACTCGGGGCCAGCCCTACCGCCAGTGCTGGGCTTGATGCTGGTGCGGGTGCTGGTCTTGGGGCTGGCGCGGACTTGGGCACCGGTCTTGGCGGCGGTGCCGGGTTGGGTGTTGGGCTCGGTGTCGGCGCCAGTCATAGCGGTAGCTTCGGGGCGAGTCCCAGCGGGGACTTGAGTGCTGGCGCTGGTCTTGGGGGTAGTGTCGGTCTGGGCGTCGGCGCTGGTGGCAGCGGCAGTGGAAGTGCTGGAATTGGGGCCAATGTCGGCGGAAGTGGCAGCGGTGGAGCCAGCATTGGAGGATCTGGCGACGTCAGCGGTGGAGCTGATATTGGTGGTGGTGCCGGTCTTGGAGGAAGCGCTGGCATCGGTGCTGGTGCCACCCCCAGCGGCACCATCGGCGCCATGCCCAGTGCGAGCCTGGGAGCCGGTATGGGAGGCTCCGGCAGCGTTGCCGGTGGTGCCGGTATTGGCGGCGGTGCTGGCCTGGGAGCCGGCACTGGACTTGGTGGTAGCGGTGGTGCCACCGGAGGCGCGGGAGCTGGACTTGAGGGCTCTGGAGGCGCCGGTCTGAGCGGCAGCGCTGGTCTTGGAGCTGGAGCTTCCGGGGAAGCTGGTGGACAAGGCGGCGTCAGCATCCCCGTTCCTTCGATCTCTCTGCCTACCTGGCCTTCTGCCACGACGACTTGGATCAGTGCCACCACCAGCGTCAGTATCCCGAACGGCGGTGCCAGTGGTAGCCTGGAAGCTGGCGGCAGCATTGGTGGCAGCGGCGAATCTGGAGCGGGAATTGAGGCCGGTGCTGGCGCCGACGTTGGTGCTGGATCTGACGATGAGTCTGGATGTGACGAGGAGGATGGATCTGACGCCGGAGCCGGATCTGACACCGATGCTGGAGCCGATACTGGAGCCGGAGCTGGTATTGATGCTGGTGCGGAAGGGAGCGCGACTGCCGGTGCAAGCGCCAGTGCCACTGCGTCAGCCAGTGCGAATGCAGACGCCAATGCCAGCGGCAGTGGAGATGTTTCTGCCAACGCTAGTGCTGGGGCCTCCGCTGGTGCTGACGGTGATGCCTCTGCTAGCGCTGATGCGCAGGCTTCTGCTGATGTGAATGATGCCTAGGTATGTTCGGAGTTCAGCTAGCTGGCTGTCAATGCACATAACTAACAGGGTATATAGATTACGGGAGTCTCTGGGAGGGACTACGAGCACGGGTTGGACAAACAGGATGTTTCAATACATGGGAGAGAACTTCAACCGTCATTCTTTCGTTAATACTGTCTAATATTGCCATTCCTTACTAATATGTGATATACATGAGATACAGGCCAGTCAGCCATAATAATAATCACTTCAGCCTGGTTTGTTTTCTTGACTTTTTGTCTTGAGTATGGATAGCTGTGGAACATCGTCTTATAGAATATCCTACTTCCGTACATCGCTCAGAAATGAATCCGCAGAATCGCTGGTGCCTTCCCATTTTTACACTCAAGAGTTTGATAAACCCGAATAACTTTTCGTTAGCTGACCAAAATATCTTGATCAGTCCCGCTTCAATCCTACTCTTCCCGCCTTCCGCAACCCCAAGAACCCAATGCCGGTGCAAAGGATCATAAACCCGAACATGGTCCAGAAACTGGCCCGGTATCCCTCCATCAGGGCCCGGGTCTCTTCCTTGTTCGACTTGTCCGTGACTAGAGTGGAGATCACCTGCAGGATCGCCATGCCGAGCGCGCTGCCAAACTGCGCCGATGTGTTGAAGACGGCTCCGGCCAGCGCCTGCGTATGATCGGGGAAGACGTCTGTGATCACAATCAGCCCCACGGTAAACAGCGCGTCGAAGCTGATGGGCTGCAACAGCTGGGCGACAAAGGCGTTGCCCCAGTACGGCCAGGACGGCTGGATGACAGCCATCAGGATGGGGGCCCCGGCGCACAGGAGCGAGGAGATGGTTACGATCCAGAACGCGGGGAATTTGTGGACGCAGATGCCGATGAACAGGTTCAGCAGAACGCCGACTACCAGACTGGGTAGGATGCGAATTGAGGCTTGGAGAGCGGAGAGGTCTTGGACCTCTTGAAAGCTGGAGAGCGTCAGTGGAGGTAGACAGTCAGGTGGGTGAGGTCACTTACAACAAACTAGCGAAGAGCTCCATGGAGTTCAGGACGGCGTTTGACAGGGCCACTGTAGCGCAAATGCTCGTGAAAGACATGTTCTTCCAGAGGGAGTTGGGGATCAGTGCTGGCTTATTCCGCTTCACCTGAAAGTGAACCCAGGTAGAGAACGCCGGCAGCGCAACGGCGGCCAGACACAGGATCACAATGGCCTCGGCGGACCGGATCCGCGAGGGATTCGCGCTGACGATACTGCTGCTTCGTTAGTTTCTGAATCGTCCAACCAGACAGAAGATACTCACGCGAGAAGATAGCACAACAACGCCATAAAAGCAGACGCCAGACAGGCGCCGACCCAGTCAACCTTGGTCCGGATATTGTGCATGCGGTCTGCATATTGATGACTCTTGCTCTTGGGCAACGCCCACAGACCCATAGCGGCGAAGAAGAGGGTGATCCCTCCGGCGAGATACCATCCAGACCGCCAGCCGATAGTGTCAACCAGGATACCTCCCACAACCAGACCGAGAGAAAAGCCAAGCGGTTGGCTGAGACCGATGAGGGAGAAGGCCAGATTACGACCTCTACCGGGAGGAAGAAGCTGTGTGATGATAGACACGGAAGATGCCAAATGAAGTGCCAGGCCGACGCCTTGAAGGGCTCTCAGGACAACCAGCTCAGACCCGTTCCGCGACACACCCTGACCGATCATCAGGGCTCCACTGGCAAAGGATCCGAGGATCTCAACCCATCGCGGACCAACCGCATCGGCAATCGATCCTGCGAGAAGAAGAGTGGAAGCCGTAGCCAGGTTGCTCACCGACGACGGCCAGAAGGACAAGGAAGAAGGAAGTTGTAGATCCTTGGTGATCGTCGGCAGACCGACAATGACCAACCCATTGATCACGCTCGCAGTGAGAGTGACTGCAAAGAGCTGAGAGATGACCACCACCCGTTGGAAGAGTAGCTTTCGAGACTTTGGAGGCCGCACATCCTCCGTGGGGCGAAGATGCCTATCTTCCAAGAGGAGCGAGTCGATCTGCGGCGCCGTTATAGTTGCAGTCGTGGTCGTGGACATTTTGCACAACTTACTCCAAGGAAGAATTGGTCGAATTACCCCGTAAAACCCCTCGAACCTCGATAAAATTTCCCCGATTTTGTGACCCCGGAAGCGAGGTGGAACTGATGGGCCCATCACGTAAAAAGTGGTTCAAGGCCCCATTGTGGCGTTGTTGATACCTTGATGCCTGGCGAGGCCATCCGAAGGGCAGTGGACAAGACTGTTGCATCCAGAGACTACAAGCACAAAGAGAAGCCGATGATAGATATAAGATGTACTCTATCGATAGTCGTTCTGGTTATACTCCATACTTCAATTCCACCAACTGGAATCGAAGTCGTGATGTGGCGCAGCGGATAGCAGATAGCCCTATTGCCACACACTAGAATCGCCAATAAATCGACCCAGCTATGCTAAGCACCTATCCGTGGTGAAAGCCTGGGCACACAATGTCAACGGCGCATCTGCTAGATGTCGAATATCATGCAATTGGGCTCAGCGTCAACCCAGACAGCAATTCCTGAAGCGCAGACACATCGTCCAAAGCCTCCAACCGCAGAACCAATTGTTCAATTGCATCCCTCCTCTTGTTCTCAATTAGACCCGATGTAATCATGCGGAACTTATCCAATATCTCCTCGTTTGACAGCGGTGGATTAACACCCTTGGGTGCTTCCAACGTTTGAGCGATCTTGCTTCCATCACGGAACCCGATTGTAACTCGCTGTTCGTACTTTTCACCCAGCTCCGGGGTATGGAAGCACTCGGTCTTCTCTACAAGTCTCCAGATGATATCTCGATCTATCTTGTCGGGATGGAACTGCCGTGGCAGGACCTGTCCATCGACAAGTTGTGCGGCCGCGACATACGCGCAGCTCATCTGCGCACCAGTCGCAGTCAACGGACGATGAGCCTTCCATCCGCCATGCTTCCAGGCTGGTTCGGACATCTCGATCTCAATGCTTGCTATAGTATCCAGATCTGTTAATTCTTCAGGATACTCTCTCTGCAAGCCTGCTACCGTATCAATGGTGCAGTGTGTTCCGGCCATGGACGCATGAGGTTTAACGCGAATCGCATCCAACTGCCACGTCTGACCGAGACTGTTGACCAGTTCCTCGGCCAGGAAGGGTGGTTCCTTGCCGGAGCCCTGCCCAAAGACCGCAAGGAAGCCGCCATATGGCTCTTCAAACACTCTTTTAATCCCAATATAACCATTCTTGGCTAAGAAGGTGCTGAAGAGGCCGTTTCGCGCGGCAAACCCGTGCTGCATGCGCTTCAGGTCGCTGCCAAATTGGGCCGACATGAGTCCGCACGCCTGTGTGCACGCAATACCGACCGCGTCCTCGATAGCATTGGATGGAAGATCAAGGACCTTAGAGACCGCTGCTGCCGACGCAGCGTGTCCGAACACGACACCGGAGTGCCATCCGCGCGTGAGCATGTGGCTTCCATGCAGGCACAGGCCGACACGGGGACCTACTTCGTATCCGACAATGGTGGAGAGCAGGAAAGATGCACCGTTGATTGCGGGCTCCCCGCGCGCCTTTTGCTGCGCGGTCGCTGCCAGTAACGCCGGAAGTAATATCGCGTTGGAATGCAGGGGGGCTAGAGAATGCCAGTCATCCAGCTCGAAGGCTTGGATTGCCGTGCTGTTGAGTAGGGCTGCGGGTAATGGTCCGATCTTCTGTACAGCTGTGAGTCGACAAGGTGCCTTTTGAGGGTGTCAATGACTACACCCACTTTGTTATACCCCCAGACCGGACAGTCACCCGGGGCTTCCATGTCCAGAATGGCATGGGCGGCCTTTTCCGTCCACGGTAGATGAGCGCCGACGATGGCGCATCCGATACCGTCGAGTATGAGGTATTTGGCCCGTACTAGTTTATCTTCGGGGATGTCATCCAGGCTGAGTTGATCAATCCACGAGCACAGCTGGCGGGTGACACCGTCGTTGTGCTGTGCTGTGACACCAGAATGCGCAGGCATACTTGTTATGAATGTGAGCAATATGTCCGATGACGATGGATTGAAGCGCGTCGGGTTACTCCAACAATTTAAGTACAACTACCAGTAGCTGGGATGAAGCCGCTCACGGGCCGCGACGGAGTACCAAACCCCGATTCTCATTCTGTCCTTTCCCACACGCCAACCCAATACCCCCACGAAATGATTTTATCCTGTAAGCACCGAACTATCTCCTCTTTTGTTGCAGGAGAGCTCAACTGGCTCTCGTCCATCTGTTTGCTGAGCGCGATGACCTGGTAAAAGTACCGGTGCGGGCCGTGTCCCAGGAACCCCCGGGGAGGGATATAAACATTTTTCCTGCGGTTTAGGCCGTACTTGAATCCGCCATTTAACCGAAAGTGGTCGTCATCCCCGATGGGCTCAAAGTCCTTGCTCGAGACCGTAGTTTTGCTGGCGGGAATCCCATAGTACAGCCCATGAACCACCGGCTCGGCGAGAGGCGCATCAGGATCCTCCACCACGAGGAGATACTCGACGGCATCCGGGGGTGGAGTCCAGGTGAAAGTCGGAAAATCACCATGTTGGAAGGCGCTGTATTCTGGTGGAATGGGCGACTCCGATGGGCCAATAGTACATTCCACGGTCATTGTTGGGCTCGGGTGTTGCGCAAACGGAGAGGATCGGTGCAGGAGACCACTATCATGGCCTCGACGAGCGTAAAGCAGCCAAGCGACACTGCGTTCCAGGAGTTTTGCCATTTTCAGGGATTGGATGTTCAGTGTTACAGATTGATGAAGATGGAGTGGTCAGACACTTGACTTGATGCTTATTACTCCTTTGGGGTGTCGGCCCGTAGTCGGGTAGGCTAATCCCGATTCGGTGATGACCGGCCCGCAATCGGGATCACCACATCACGTCGCATTCAACTTCATCTCCTCTGCTTCATACACGAGCATAATTCTTTTCGGCCCATACCCCGGCAGTTGACAGTACATGCCATACGAGACATGCCACGCGCTCACAACGTCGAGTCCATGTCCGACTCCCCCCGTCACCGCCGTAAACGCATCGCGTGCAAACAATGTCGCCAGGCCAAGGTATAGAACAGAACATCCCTCGATTCAAACACCATCTAGACTAATCGTACTGGCTAGATACGGTGTGAAACTTCGACTGGAGAGAGCATTCCCTGCTCCAGGTGTCGACGCTTGGGCCATGATTGCCGACTAGACACAAACTTTCAACGCGTCAACAGGAGAGAGTACGAAGCCAGAATACATCGTCCAATGATCCAAACAACTGACATGATATAGGCGTATTGAGGACATGGAGAGACAAATCCAACGTCTCCGGTCCTCTATCTCGACACTTCCTACCGCTCCTTCCCGTCCCCTTCAGCGCATCCCTGTGGACCCTGCGCCTGTTGACGCGTTGGATGCAGAGCCATCTTTTGTTCAAGCTAGATCATCAGAGGTCAACGAGAGTCTACTATTGCCGGAATTACCAGCGGTGCCACTGATACAGCGGAATATCACCTCTCACAATACTGCACCTGAGCAGCCGAATCCACAATCAATTCCGCTCAATGAGGACAGAACATTCCCATACCCTCGATCGTTGGACTTTCTAATCTTTAGTGGGAGCCAGATTGCCAATCATTTTCACATGTCTGCATGGCTTTCCAAGGTTCCATTGACTGATACTGACATTGTCTAGCTTTTTCCAAAAATACCACCCATACGCACCCATTTTGGACCCTGTCGTCCCTCCAGACGAGTATTTCTCTCGATCCCCTTTATTGTTCTGGGTTGTCATTTTGATCTCGTCACGTCGTTATGCCGATGAACCGGGCTTGCTGGTTAGCCTCACGGCTCCTGTCAAGAAGCTTCTATGGGATACAATTGCAAATCCGCCTCACACGTGGCATTTAGTCCAAGCGATCATTCTCTTGTGTCTATGGCCGTTTCCGACTTCATCTCTCTCCACCGACAATACTTCTGTCTTAGTAGCCACGGCACAAACAATCGCTATCCGTCTAGGTTTACACCGTCCGGAAGCCATTCAAGATTTCTCCCGCACGAGAAGGAGACTTACTCCTGAGGAGGTCGCAGAAGCGGCCCGAATGTGGGCAGCTTGCTACATAGCAGCGCAGAAGTATGGTTCCCACCAAATTTCTGGACATCGAACTAAATACGATACTTGTAGCTTGGCGACAGTCGACGGGCAAGCGTGGATATCCACCGACTGGATGATCGACCGTCTATGTGATCAAGACGTCGGAACAATTCCCGCCTCATTAAAGCACCAACTTCTGATTTCCCGTTTCTCTGGGCGAGTGTGTCGTCTCATGTCTGATAACGTGCACAGTACCGGTGGGGTCACTGGCCCCGGAGAGAGCATCTCCCTCCTGCCTATTTTGGAACGGGAGTTCGTAAATATGTGCTCCACGCTATCAGATCAACTAACAGGTACAGTCTTTGGGGATGAATCTTTCAATTCAATTCTAACACCATTAGCACAGACGAAAATAAAATCCTCCTAAACGGCACTGGCCTTCAACTATATGTTTTCTATCTTCTGGACAATGGCCAACCGGATCTCCGGAAGAAAAGCCTACTGCGGGCTTTCAATCTGGCAACAGAGCTCATTACCAAGATGACAACCCTGGCTTCAGCGTACCAGCTCCCCGAGCACGGGCCCGTTTCTTATTTCCGGGTCCTATGTCTCGCAGCCATGTTCATACTCAAGCTCTACTACTCGAACCTGAACGACTTTCTGGACATAGACAGCGGGAAGCGTGCGTTTAGCTCGGCCATCTGTCTGACTCGCCGGATATCCATTGAAGACAATGACCTCCCGGGTCGGATGTCCAAGATCCTGACGCAGCTGTGGAGCGCGCAATTGCGGAGTGGCTTGCGCGATAAAGAACCCAGTCTGAAGCTCAAGACGCGCATGGCAGCTAGTCTCATCCATGATTCTTTGTGGATTTGGCGGGAAGAGTTTGGTGGTCAGAGGAGTGCAGAGCAGACGCCGACGGTTGGTGAGTGCCCTCTTCCCCCCTCGCTCGTTGTATGTGTGCGTCATCTACTGACGACTTTGGTTTTGGTAGGTATGCGGAACGGGGATCTAGCTGTGTATGAACAGACTGCGGGAAGTACGCAGGATGAGTTCAGCGGTGATGGTTGGACTTTGGAAGATATGATTGACGCCGAGATGTTGGCTCTGCTTCCGTTCAGTTTAGATGGCGATGCACTGACGGACAATGGGGGATGACCGACACATGGATTCTGAGCTGTATAAACAAGTCCAAGCTGGTGGTTTATCTTCAGAAGAGCGTCCTCTACCATTCTAATTCCTGCCGCTTCCCCGAGCCGTTCTCGCTGAATCCAACCGAGATCTCCTTCGTCCCGACCACACTCTGAGATGTCATCTTCTCGAACAAGCGTTTGCCAAACTTCTGGAAAGCCGACGCAATCCCGCCATATTGGAATAGTTCCCGCTCCATCTGGCTCAACTGGAATCCGAAGCGTTTATCCCCCACATGAATCACGCTGTCCTGCAAGTCAATAGATACCTCTATGCCGTCTGTAGCACTTTCGTAGAATTCTTCATCTGTCAGGGTGATACCCAAAAGACCAAGATTGGGCATGTTTCGCTGAAAGATGAAGGCGAACGACTTGGCGATCACACATTGGACGCCGCAGCCTACCAGTGCCTGATTAGTCCTTGATTCGTGACTGTCACTCATCCCTGAATGTTTGGTCCTTACCGAGAAGCGCCCTAACTGCCTCTTCACGGGACGAGCCGCATCCAAACGCTTTTCCAGCAACCACGATGTTGAATCCATCGTTGTTAACAAGTTGGCGGAAGTTTGGGTGCGTATATTCTAGGCAGTGCTGTCCGGCTATCTCATTGGTTTTCATATTGATTAAGAACCCGGCCGGAGCCAACTGTAGATGGTCAGCTTGATACTATTGACCTGAGCTGCGAAGACGTACAGCATCTGTGTCGATAAAGTCGCCTAGACGCTGGACTTTGCCAGTTATAATATTTGCATCTTTACCCGTATTAGAGGGCAGATCCGGCTTTTCTGATGGAGAGTCAAGTAGGGCTTTGTCCTGAGTTAGTCCCACCGAATAACTGCTTGGTTCAACGTAAGTCGGTCCATCGGCCTGTGCCGGCTTCCTACGCTCGGCAGGAATACCACGCAGATCGTGCCACCTCTCCAAATCAATGTGATCAAGAAGACTTCCTGGATCTCTAAGTTTCATGTCGAATGAAGACGCAGCCACTGTTGCGGCAGAAGCCAGATTACCGAACGACCCTTGTCCTGTCAGCCACACCTGCGCACATAGCGAGCTATCGCAACTTACCCTTGCCCATCCGGTTCTCAAAATTCCTATTCTGCGATGAAAGCCACACCTCACCGGGGCCGGCTTGATCCGCAGACATCCCGACACAGTAGCTGCAGCCTGGGACACCAATCTCGAAGCCAGCATCCTCATACACCTCTGCCAACCCTAAAGCCCGTAGTCGGTGCAGGATAGGCATTGAGCCAGGAACGACTTTTCTTTTCCCTTGTGATACCGGTTTCATTCCCATCTTCAGTCCTTGGTCCAGGACAAGAGCGCCAAGTATCAAGTCCTCTTCGGCGGTGGTGCAGGCGCCGATAAAGCACCCATCCAGAGTCATGCCTTGGTGGTCTGTGACGGGCACCACATCGTCTGGATTAGGATACCGCGCCATGAATGAACATACCTTGCTCAGGTCGATCTCGTGAGTCTCGGCGTATTGCGCATCGCTGTCCGGTTGAAAGTAGATAGATGCATCTTTATGCCGGGGCAACTTTCTCTTGTTAACGAAATCCGACGTTATTTGGTCGGGTACAAAAACCCCGGTGATGCCACCAAATTCCTAGTTCCATTAGCTGTGTTCTCCTGCGCTAGCGTCAAACCTACAGTGGTCATATTGCAGATCGCGAACCGAGCATCACACGACAAGTGTTTGACGCCGGGCCCGGTAAACTCGACGATTCGCTCCGCAGCAACGGTGTTTCTTTTGAGCTGCTGGAGGATATAAAGGATGGTGTCTTTGCCACTGATGCCGGGTCTCAGTGTGCCTGTCAATCGGATATTCACAGACTCGGGCACTTTGATCCATGTTTCCCCTGTGACTAGAGGCATTGTCACATCCGCTGCTCCTAGTCCGATCGCAAGACATCCTAGGGCACCTGATGAGCATGTATGTGAGTCCGACCCAATGACGATCATCCCAGGCTGAGCTCGTTCGCGGTAGAACTCGGTGTGTAGGATAGTAAACTGTGTCTGAGTCAGGTTGGAGGTTCCTGGATATGGGGTACACTCACGTTGATCCCCTGAAAGTCGGTCATCTTAAACACCCGCTTAGCCCGTTCGCTCGCATCGATCAGCGCCTGGACTTTTGGGAGCTTGTTCACACGAGGATCGACGACATGATCACCGGCTAACCAGAAGCGGTCATTTCGAAAGATGCCTGGCTTTTGGAGATCATTGTATGTGCGTTCCATGGCCTGGGATGTGTCAGATCCTGATGTGTATTACGGTACGACGCTGAATACGTACCGCCCATGATGCCTCTGAAGCTATGACCCAATCCACGTCCACTCGGATGAGCTCCCCCGGCGCGACCCAGCCTTTGCCATTGATATCATGTAGAGCGAATATCTTCTCGCTGAGCGTCATCCCCCGACGACCAGGTGGTCGGGTCCTCAGACAAGGAGGACGTGTCTTGGCTCGGTCGGTCGAGTTGAGAGATTCCAGCCAGGCCGAGATGAGGAAAAGAATCTCCGCCTCTTGATCCGACGTCATGCTATGGTCGGCATTTGAGTCGGCCAGACCAAGACCGCCGAGGTCTTGTGGCTCTTTGCATATCACGAGGACGTCGCCGAGTGCAGTAGCTTCTCGTTCGTGGCCTTGGGCCTTCAAGACGTTGGCTATGTCGTTGATCTGACCTAGGAGGTCGTTCGAGGGAGGTTGCTCAACTGTTTGTTGTTAGTCGCTGCTTACTTCATGGATGAGGATGGCGCTTGCGTACGGTGCGCGCTGGAGACGGCGATGTTTCTAGTTTGTTGGAGGATTTCCAACACTTGGTTGATGTGTGACATGACGGGTGGTAGAGTCGAGTGGCTCTTGTGAAAGGGAGATATAATGCTAACGATGTTGTATCCCTGCTAGTGTTGGTGCTTATATATTGTCACGCTCATCATGTCGGCGCGGGTGCGGCCCGACTACGGCCCGGAGTACCTTGACACTTTTAGTGCTGATGCCTATATATAACACACGCGAAATGGAAGGTGCTCATACCTCTGTTACAGAGATTGTTCCTGTTCATATCTCTTCGAGACCACGGCTTAGACGAGAATGTCCTCCCCAGCCGCCAGACTGCGGGCACTGCTTGCCGACCAGACCAGGATTGTCGTCTGTCCAGGTGTCTATGATGGGTTCACGGCGCGGATTGCCCTCAGAGAAGGCTTTGATGCATTGTACATGGTATGAAATTATGACATAATCTCGATTCAGTCTGTTTCCCTTGATAGCTGACATCACCGAAGACAGGAGCAGGCACCACTGCCTCTCGTCTGGGCCAGCCAGACCTCGGAGTCATCACTCTGACCGAGATGCGGGCAAACGCAGAGATGATCGCCAATCTAGACCGCTCAGTGCCTCTGATCGCCGATGCAGATACCGGGTTCGGAGGTAGGACTCAAGATACCAACAACAATATCATGTTGCATGTGTGAACACTAACAACATCCAGGCTCCTTGATGGTCCACCGCACCGTCACGGAATATATCCGCATCGGTGTTGCCGCGTTGCACTTGGAAGACCAGCCTACAACGAAGCGTTGTGGACATCTGCGCAACAAGCAGCTCGTCTCTGAGGAGGAGTATCTCAGCCGCATCCGCGCCGCTGTGAACGCGCGCCAACGTGGGGACGGCGACATTGTCCTGATTGCGCGGACCGACGCTCTCCAGTCTTTAGGATACGAAGCGGCCGTCTCGCGACTCAAGGGGGCTATTCAGCTGGGCGCGGATGTCGCGTTCCTCGAGGGGATTACGTCTAAAGAGCAGGCTCGCCAAGTCTGCGAGGAGCTCAAGCCGACGCCGGTGCTTTTCAATGCGGTGTCTGGGGGTGTGTCGCCGGACCTGTCTGTGCAGGAGGCACAACAGCTGGGGTTCCGCCTTATTATCTTCCCTGGGCTGGCGTTGGGGGCTGTTTATCGGGCGGTTGAGCAGGCGGTTCGACACTTGAAGGAGCGTGGAACCCAGGCGGTTGATGCGGATAATACTCCCAGAGATCTTTTCAACGTGTTGGGATTGCAGGACGCTGTGGCTATTGATATGGCAGCGGGAGGCGGGCTCTACGAGGGAGTGTAAATTCGTCCTCATGGAGTCTTGGTACAGGTCATTGTTGATAACATGTATTTGGTCCCCAGCATCGCCCTCGTAGGACGAGAATGGTAGTTTACACAAACAATCAATCAACTATATACGTGCTTCGGCACATTATATTCCTAATGCCATTCAGAATGGTCGTTCTATTCTTCTGCTGGAAGTTCGTATAGATCTTGTTCGATGCACCTGGATATACCGCGACGGAACTTATCCAACCCAATCGATATAGTCTGATGACGATATGCAGGCAACAGGATAAATGGCAATTGAACCATGGAAATGTTATACCCCGGATACTTTCATACAGAAAACTTGCGGTTCATTACTGGGGAGTCAGGTGATGCATACTTCTTCTTGAGTGTTACCGCGTCACCATCTCTTTCCCTCTACACATCCTCCTCCATCGCATGTGCAACCACAATCATCTATAAAGACAGGTTCCATTGACTCTCTATCAAAGAGAGCTCCTTATAACATCTGGAGTACGTTTTCAAACAGCTCCCCAAAAAGAAACCACACTTTTACTCCCCTTGTATCCCAACCAGCCATCAAAATGCACCTCTCACCCATTGTCGTCGCTCTGACCCTCCTCAGCCCCTGTGCTTTGGCTCTCGCAGACCCAACAGACAATCCTCTAACTGAAAGCCCAGACATCCCTGAAATCCCAGAGCTGCAGGAATACCCCCAAAGCCCCAATGTCCGCTACCGCATCATCTGCCGCGGCGGCGGCCAAGGACGCTGCTACCCCGGAGGGTCGGCGGGGTGCTCCTGTGGCCCCCGAGGAGGCTTCCGCTGCCGCGACCGCAGGTGCCGAAGGATGTGCCGATGCACCCGGTAAGTAGGGACATTCCCCTGTGCACTGCGGTGGGAGAGATCTTGATCCGTCGTTAATCAAGGCCATCAACAGAGTCGGGTAGCTCAGAGGAAATGGGCGAAACTCCGCCGCCGTCGACCATCCACGAAGACACTGACATCGATGTCGTCTGGCACAATATGTACTGCAAGTCAGACTTTTCCATCATGCGTGGGTGGTCGTGCGGCCCGGTGGAGCGCATCCTGGTGGATTTTGGGCGCGTGGTCGAGGCAGGGGCTTTTGATGAGGTCGTCAGTGTCTGTGCCTCCAAGTACATGTTTACTGTGACGGTGGCGACTCATAAGAGCTGCAAGGAGCTCGATAAGTATTGGTTTGCTGTTCAGACTGGGGAATGGGACGAGGAGGAGGAGACTGCGTGATTGAATGAGGAACGGTCGTTACAATGTTGTTTGTCTTTTGCGCTAGAGACTCGATCAAATTGACTATGATGTTGTCATTATGAACTGTGACTGGATGTAACTTCATGGGCCGTGGTATTCTCGTGTTGCGAGCTAAATAATGATAAATCAGTTGAGTCAAAGTCCCCCGTTTACCTTCGGAACAGTGTATATACTTGCTCCACATGAGGCTGTTCAGACACATACACAAAGCTGGCAAAGGCTCCACGGATAAGATGTCCATTTCAAAAGAGCTCCGGCAGCACGATTATACTCGAGCTGATAGCTGTATGTATGCTCAGTGGCAATGAAGAAGGTCAGGGTTTGATGACGATTCTTGAGGTTCCAAAAGAACACTCTTAAAGCAGTAAGAGAAACCAGAAGTTCGATAATAACACAACTACCTGCTCTCTTGACGATAGCCTCTGTATAATACACAATGGATACCATTCTGATTGTAATGAGTCTATCTTATGAAATCCCCTTTGGAGAAAACAGTTGTATTTCACTTGAATGGAATGCAGCCACTGCTGGCACCAAGATATACATCAATGTCATTATCTACATGCACGCTCCTATACGAGTCCTGGAGTCCACCATTCTCAATTGACACTTCTTTGACGACTCAATGATCATCAATGCCCGAGGGTTCAACAGGGAACTCGCTTAGGCAAAAGCAAACGCGCCGTTGTCATTCGCAATCCGTTCCGCTAGATTTACGTCGGCGTCCATCCATTCGCCCTCAGAATTGGCCAACTTCGCCCGCAGAATGGGCACTTCTTCATCTCCCTCCAGAGAAACGGAGATCTCCTCGGCGGATTCTGCGAAATTTTCGCCTCCCCACTCAAACGAGCCTGGCGGAATGGTGGTAAGGTCATGTTTTGGTGGCAGCAGAAAGAATTTAATCTGGCATACCTTCGTTGTTCCCCAGGATCTCGTTCAAGTTAATTGATGCATCCTGATGTTCGCCCTCACCATCGGGCAGCCGAGCGACCAGGTTATTGTCGTCATCAATATGAATGTCTTCGGCGTTCACGTGAAAGCTCATTTTGTGTATGAATTGGATGTTG
Organism: Aspergillus sp. MEXU 27854; assembly: GCA_019721355.1. Lineage (NCBI taxonomy): Eukaryota > Fungi > Ascomycota > Eurotiomycetes > Eurotiales > Aspergillaceae > Aspergillus > Aspergillus sp. MEXU 27854. The sequence goes on along the minus strand of JAGMTT010000008.1, from coordinate 978,116 downwards.
CGAGGGGATTAGTTGGCAAGAATGATGGTGTTTAGGGAGGCAAGAACGTGGCAAGTGAAGGGGTTTTATATGTGATATTTGGCCTCAGCATCACTTGTTTACTCAGAGAGACAGCAGTACTCCGTATGTTACTTCGGTCTGCTACATGCCCACTGCGATGCGTTGTCAGTCTACAACAGGTCAATCTGTTTCTCGTCCGCGCCCTAAAAGCAGGAGACAGTCTACGTGCATTGCTCCGGGCCAATAAGGCGGTGTCTCCATAAGGCAGCAACGATAGCATAATGTATAGGGCTCAGAAGGGCACAGCACTGGGGTAAGACGGTTCCACTATGTGACGGGCGTCCACATTGCCAAGGGAGGGTCCCTGTATAGGCAGCCATTTTTCTCCAATCTCTAAGCAGGGTAACGTCTTATGAGCGTCACATTTCGTCTCACGCAAGAACGTGACATTAGAGAGCCCTCTTTCTGCGCCGCTCAGATCTACCTACCTGCACAATAGTGGCATCAAAGGAGGTTGTCTGGGTCATACATTCGCTTGATTATGTGGAGATGGGGGTAGCTTGGCTCGAAAAACGACCACTGCCCATTCAGCTCCAAAGCATTTACCTGCGGTCACGCAAAGAATCAGTAAGATGGCAAAGTCATAAAGGCTGGGCGTACGAACACACCTCGTTGACGTGAGCGGCCGCGTCTGGGAGTAAATGTCGCAATGCGTACCATTCTTGCATGTCATGTCATCGATTGTATCTCTTTCTGCTGGTGGAGCAGGAAGGCATCACCGGTCTCCTTGGTCATTGAATGCACGACTCATCGCACCATGCTGAGTCCAAAGCATTATCGATGGCGACCATATCGGTGGTCATGGTGCTGAAAATGGATCACTCGGACACGTCGCTCTGGTGGTTCATCTCAGCCCATGCTCTATCTTTTAAGATGCGCTGGGTGCTTGCATAGGGTCGGTAGATGGACAAATGGGACATACACATACTTCTGGAGGAATCAACTGATGTCCCAACATTTCCAAGACCTCGGCCAGCGTCTTTTTGTCTTCGGTAGCCGGTCAGGGTAGAGGGCGTGAGGCGTTGACACCGCGCATAGCCCCAAATATCTTAATCACGGACGCCGCTTAATCAAGTCATGCTACGACGGCACCACGATGCGGAGAGGACAGTGCTAGCGAGAAGGCTCTTGAGAGACTGAAGGAGCTGCCCAGCGCTCTCGGTCCCATTGGTGTTGCACAGCAGAAGCATGTCGTGGAACATCAGAGGCAGTCCGGATTTGGTGTAGTATGTGTCGAACCCAGCGTTTCGGAGACAGGTAAGTTCCTTCTGGAAAGTTGCGATGAACAGCCAAGATAACTCAGGCGTTGTTCCGTTACGGGCATTGCGATCCACGTCTCTGTCGGTTACGGATGGCGAAGGATAGGCCTTGACAGTCAGCCTTGTGATCATACTGAATGTGCCCTCGCCACCACTCCAGGAATATTGCCCAGCCGACGGCGGCCAGAGGGCTTGATTGAACGGGTTCCATTCGGAAGAAGACGGCCAACGTAGCATGGGTCAAGGGAGTCTGAACACCAAGATGTGGTTAGACGTTGTTGCATTGTGAAGACAGAAAGGGTGCGGACTCACACCGTTGCAGTTGAGCTCCCGTAACGCCGGAGCCCAACGCCAGGACAACTAAACAATAGCGAGATGGAAGTATGATGGTGAAGTTGGTTTATGGAGGCAGCATGTTGAGAGAACATTGTGCAGCCTTGTATAGTGTGACACGGCCCTCTTCATCAACGTTAACATTCCAATGCCGTATCCGTTGATATCGTATCGATTTCCAGATAGTTGGTTGTCTCTTAGTCTTTTCGGTTTCTATACGAATTAACGAATTGATCCACTTCCATTCGGTGAGATTCCACCAACCTGATGAGATCCGCATAACCACTAATCGAGAGCTTTCTGTTTCGAGGAAGAACTACAAAAGTGAAGCCTACTTATGAGATATACATATGCAACCAAACAACATGTTGTAGAAACAAATTCTCGTTCAACACTGTCATTGGGGACACTCTACCGGCTTTTTCTTAACATCTATCATACCCCTGAAGAACGCGCATCTCTCGAAATAGTAACCAAAATACTTCTTTCCTTGCTAAGTACGAGTAACACCCTCAAACATCCTGTTGGCGAAAGCTAAGAGGTCAAGTTCTATAGTTTAATTGTCTGGTGGGTCTAGTTTGATGTGGCTATCCAACCTATCCGTTTGAGAATAAATTGATCGACTTCGTATTCGTACAGATTTCCCATAATACCGTGGCCTACCTACTAGTTGGCAGGGGCAAAGAATGCGCCACACTTGGGGAGTCAAGAATAATTTTAGATTTAGTCTATTCTTACTTCATCTAAGAGGCTCATTGGCATAGCCAACCCACTTGGGCTGTTTAAGAAAAAATTAACATGGGAAATCGTCCGATGCTAATGTAGGAACAGAACAGAGCTTCTATACGAATACGTAGAGTCAAGGTCTAGACAAATAGATCGAAACGAGCGCTAGGTAGATAGAGTATTTTACTATATATAAAATCTACACCGGAGAAACTATGTATTGATTCATATATCTATCGTTCAAACCGCCTTTTCCCTTACTATAGAGACTGGGCTGGGATTTTCACCCAGCATCTGTCTCGAACCTCCTCTCGAATCCTGGTCTACCTACTGCAGCTACACATCCATCAAGTTGCAGACATCCGACCATGGGATACCAATACTACCATTACGACCCTTCCGCCGGTGCAGGCGTTGCGTTTGCAGCGCTCTTCGGTTTGACCACCGTGATCCACATCGTGCAGATGATCAAGGCGCGATCGTGGTTCATGACTGCTTTTGTCATTGGTGGCTTCTGTGCGTATAAACGCCCTCCCTACATGACTGCCCTTATGGAGCCGAATATGTCTCCCGGCAACACGCCACGAGGCGGAATGCACATAGACTAACAACCTTGCTCCTAGTCGAGGCCATCGGCTACCTCTGCCGATATATCAACGCAAAGGAAACCCCCGACTGGACACTCAAGCCGTACATCGGCCAGAGTCTGCTCCTCCTCCTTGCCCCTGCACTCTTTGCTGCGTCCGTATACATGATCCTGGGACGGATTATCCGGCTGCTGAACGCGGGTTCTCTCGCGCTGATCCGTCCGAACTGGCTGACCAAGGTCTTCGTGACCGGGGATATTCTTTCTTTCCTGATGCAAGGTGGAGGTACCTATTCACTATCAAAACCTGTTCAATACGGATTTGAGCTGATCCTGAGTAGGCGGAGGCATGCTCGCCGGTGCAAAGGCGCCAGACCAGGCCAGCACAGGCGAGCACCTGATTATCGCCGGCCTGTTTGTCCAGATCGTCTTCTTTGGGTTCTTCATGGTTGTCTCGGTGGTGTTTCATCGACGCATGCTGGCGACTCCAATGCATCATATGGTCTCGTCGCAGATCCCATGGAATCGATATATGAAGATCCTGTACGCGGTTAGCGGGCTGATTATGGTCCGGTCTGCGTACCGTGTCGTTGAGTATGTGCAGGGCAGCGACGGGTATCTCCAGAGCAAAGAGGCTTATATTTATGTTTTTGATGCGGCATTGATGTTTGCGTGCTGCATTATCTTGAACGTGTTTCATCCCAGCAAGCTCTTGTCGCTGGGACAGGCTGCCGACAAGATGGAAGATGATCTCGAGATGCTAAACCAAGAACGTTCGAGAAATTTCTGATCCAAGTGCTTGATATTTGACTTGGCGGACGGATGTCTATCTATATTAATCACTATGTTGGTAGAAAACATATGACCTGTACAACATGGTATCGCAGGGTTTGGGATATGAGATAGGCGTTTGGGAGAAATGAATTGTGAAGGCTACAATCAAATGCTAGGCGCGTGTGTCTTACTATACAACCAACAGCTGACTGCATCGCCTCTAGGGACTGCCCAACCATCCCATCTTCCCTCCCAGACACTCCTTCCACTTGCCCACGGTAAACCCTCCCAACGAAGGCAGCCTTTCCGGCATCCAAAGCACCTCCCCCAGATCACTCGTGATGAACCTCCACAACCGTCGACTATTCCTCTGGCTAGTCAGCAGTAGCTTGAAAACGCATCCCTCATCACCAGCCGGTCTGCGAATACACTGCTCAACCACCCCAACTAGCGTTCTCACCACTTCCTCACCACTCTCCCTCATTGCCATCCGGTCCTCGAACTCCCCAACTCCATCTACGATACAAAACACGACGACATCTGGTGGGAGCTGCCGCACCAGGTCATGGAACACTTCACATAGACCGGAAACATCTTCCCGTCGTATGTGGCGTAGTTTTGTAACAGTTGCGAGATCAAATCCTGGGTGTGATTGCAGGAGCTGAGCGATGAGGTTCCGCATCAGACCTGACGGGCCGGCGTTGGGGTCCGTAGAGCGGGTGTGTACGTCGCAGAAGAAGGCGAGGATGAAGACGTTGTTAGTGGGTTGTGTGTTGATGGTTTGGATGAGTCTGGCGGGAAGGAAAGAGGATGAAGGAGATGTGCCGGCTGTATTCATGTTCATGAACAGGCTGGAAGACTTTGGAGTCGTGATCCAGGTGTGTAGTTGCGGGCTCTGCATGGCAGCAATGATACGGTCTTGGGAAGGAAGTGGGAGGGTCCAGACGCTGTCCAGGTTGGTTGTGAGGTCGGCTTCGAGGGTCGAGGGGGTATAGGCTAGGGCTGTGAACGCGTGATCGCGAGAGCGCAGGTACACTGTTGTTATCACACATCAGAATGGCGTAGTTGAATACATTGGACTTGCTCAGTTACTGACTCTGCAGAGCCCTGCGTTCTATAGCAGCTTTATCAGATGGAAGCATCGGTCCTCGCACTATGAATAGTCTTGGTCAGCCGCAGATGAGAGCTCCTGGTACAGAAAGCTCACCATTCCCCGTCTTCGGATCCACAGAATCATGGCTCCCAAGGAACCGCTCCATAACTCCAAACAGATACTGCTGGATAGCATGGATCTCCTGTTGAGTGCTCGCTTGGCCCGAGCGAATCTCATTCTGAAAGCTGTCCCACTGGGTGATCGACCGATCAACGTGCTCGTTGAGCGTTTGCTGGCTTTTGATTGATATCTGTCTCGTCTGTTCTATCGCTTCGTACGAGCAGAGTCTCGCTGCTTTGTCGAAACGCTCAGATTGTACGCGGAGATTCTGAAGCAGCGAGTCCATCTTTGCCTCGTACGCGTCTTGCCCCAAAATGCTGAGCCCCAGTTTTTCTGCACCATGAGCATGCTTCGTGTGTTCTGTGATAGGAGTAATTTACTTACTAATGGCTTTTGTCCTGTACCACGACACAATATGATGCAGCAACGCGAGGGTCGACACGTAGAGAGCCGCACTGCACCGATGCAACTCCTTGGATCCCTTGAAAATATTCAGAGCTTGGTGAATGCATGTTAACAACGAGGGAAGCTCTGCCAGTGCATCCGCGATGCCATGCCGCAGATCAGCCAAGCGTGCGGCGGCCTATTGCATTCATCAGCAGATCTCCCAAGAGAAACAGTGTAGTTATAATCTGACCGCAAATATAAGTTTCAGTCCACCACTGATCACAGTAGCACAGTCCGACCCCGACGGCAAAAGACCAGCCCACGCGTCAAAGACTTTGCTATTATCGCCCAGCTTGTGCAGACCGGCGCGGATCTTCCCCCAGACTGTCGCGCGGGAATGATATCTCTCCGAGGCTCTGTTGACTTCCTCGAGCACTTCTTCCCACGTGTGCACTTCTCCGCTGGTGACGTCGGTTCTAAACTTGGATCCAGCAGTGGTCTGCTCATATGCCTCCATTGCTTCGCGGAACCGGTCCCGTTCACGCATGGCATCTCGGTATACTTCGTCTCTACACCGCATACGTCAGTGCTTGTGTGTGGGGTTGTTCCCCGGGGAATCCTACAGATCATCATCATTATCGCCAGTACCCCCTGAAGCCTGATCTGGCTCCACAGGTGCCGCACGTAACGAAGCCTGGGACTCAGATGCATGCGACACCACCGCAGTTTGATCTTCTTTTTCCCTGAGACCGTCAAGCGCAGGGTGCACGTCGTGACGTAGCTTTCGTCGGAGATACCCCTCGACCAAAGTGCCTAGGCCATGGCGGGAGGAACCGTGTGCCGTCTCACTCATTGTGCCCTAGGGTCCAATTTCTGGCTCCAACAGGATTGATGTTGATTATGAAGGGTGAGCAACACTCTTGGCAGTGGTGAGGCGAACGCCAACAATGCGGGGCGTGACCATTCGACAAGGGGCCATGCAGCCAGCATGTGGCTACATATTCAGTGAGAGACAGCCTTGGAGGGGCAGTGCATTCTTATCAAGCTATCAGGGGGACGTGATACGATCCAAGCTGAACGCTCGGGGACTCGGGGATGCTTTGCAAAACTTGTTGGCCGTCGTTGATTGGATCTACAGCCACGGGAATTGCCTAGCGCTGACACGAAGGCTGAACTAGCGCTCTAGGCTTGTTTGTTTTAGGCTCTCTCCGCGCAACCTGCATGAATCTGGTGGATTTCTGGGCTTGTCTGGAAGGGTGGTTGTCCCTGATTCGTGTCAGAAACAGTGGCTAGGACCGTCTAGTTTAGCTCCGGATTATGTCTTCGGGTACGTCAATTGCGAGGCTTAATACATATAGTCTAAAATGGCCAGGAATATTCCTTGCCGCATGTTTTCCGTCTGACACTGGGGCTTTCTACTTGACGAAGAATCCACACCCCGTCGCCCTCCACCAGAATGAGGGACGCCACCCAAATAGCGACATACAGTAACCTTTCCAGCGCTACTATATCCGTGACATCAGAGGTAGTAGCCGCTGAGAAGAAGGTTTTGGACTCAAAGTCGCCGTCTGGTGACAAAGCCATGGAGACTTCTACGGAGAGCAGTAAGTCGGCCACAATTCAATGGCGTTCAGATGAATACTCACATAAATTCTAGAGACGGACCCGCAAAAGACAGCCTCAAGGTACATTCTTTCACTTTCTTAACTCATCATGACTATTGATCAAGTGTCAGCAGTAATCCAAGCGATGACAAAACCGCAAAACCTATACCTCCTCAAGAGATCAAGATCACCAGAGTCCCACCCGAAAATTGGCGCGAGGTGAAGAAAAAGCGTCAGCTTGATCCAGAGCAGAGTATCCTCTTGACATCATCAAAGGGAGGCAGCAGCCTTGTCCTGCGTCATGCACGACGAAAAAGACAAATCTCAGTCACCAGCGCCCCGGCGTCGGGACAAGACACTGAATCCTCGAAAACAGACCACCAATATGCTCCATACCGGCTGGCGATCAATTCCAAACTTCTTCTAAATTTCCTAGAAGAGTGCACCACAGCCCTTTTCACCGAGGAACAGAATGTTCTCGTGCGACCTTTCAAGTACTTGGTTGAGTTTGAGTCCTATATCAAGGATGCCCTGAAACTCACCGAGGCCTCGTGCGAACACTTGGAGCAGGAGATGGTGCAGCTTGAAGAAAGACAACAGGGATCCCAGAACAACATGCAGGAACAGGCTGTACAGCAGGACTTTGAGCGGGCCAAGGCTGTCGTCGCGCAGGCGAAGCGAGAACGAGATGAGATCCGCTGCCTGGTGGAGTTCATGACCAACGATATGAGAGATATCTTCGACATCAAGCACCAGATTATGTCTGGGACACTGGAAGAAATTTCCTTTGAGCACCTCTGGCAGCTCTATAGACCAGGAGACGTGGTATACCGCACATTTTACGATGATCCTAGCCGGCGACAGGCATATCGAGTGCTCCATGTCACTGGCGGACGAGTCTGCTTTGACACGAAAAGGATGTCCGCGTTCGATCCCGTGAACGATAGAGTGTGGGATACAGAGTCGGACGATGACAGAAAATGCCGTGACACAGCAAAACGCTCTGGTATGCAAATGACGAACTTCATCATTGATTGCTTCTATTTGGAGTCGGATGGTGTTCGCCTGGCTCCACGACCGAAACGATTCGCAATCACCCCATACTCTGGAACAAGACCCATCGCATCGCTCCCTCTGCATCCACTTCGTTTCGACGCGCAGAAGGAGTCAATCGAGAAGGAGCTGGTCGCGAGAGGAGCTCGCTTCATGCAGCTATCACATCGAAAGCACATGTTGTACCATGGAATTACCATCGAGGAAGCAAGCCACAGTCGATACAAATTCCAAAACTATCGTATCGAGGCGATCGAAGTATGTCTTTTCTCAATCCCCAACTCCACCTAAAACGTGCACCCTAACCAGAGACGCCGTTTCCAGATCCATGGTGAGGTGATTGTCGACCAAGAAGCCGGAGTGATGCACTTCCAAGACGAGTACTCATCGTTCACTCTGAGGACCAGTAGTGGCATCATTCTCAACCACACCGAGGCCGACAGGAGAGAGGTGTCTGACTTTTTCCCACAGAAGAGCGATGGAGACTGGGTGACTGACGTTCTTGATGACTCTAATTTTGAGGAATATAGACAGAGCGAATTTGTCGTTTCCACTGACCTTTTGACTACCAGAACGATTGATGGGTCCGTCCCTTCGGACGATCACCTACTCCTTCTTCCACCTCGCCTCTATGGATACTCCTTGTTGGATCGCAGGTGGGTGGCCTTGAATGTTAGCCTGCTGCGGGATATGTCGCCCGAAGACAGCCAGAGAAGACGCTCCAAGATGGAAGAGCTGGTGCTGCCGCATGAGCATAAAATGGTCTTGCAGGCTTTGATCACCAACCAGGTCCGAATCCCACAAGGGAGCTCCAGTCATCCAGACACTGTGCAGGAGCAGTTTTCGATGGATGTCGTTCCTGCCAAAGGAAAGGGTCTGATTATTTTGCTCCATGGCGCCCCGGGAGTGGGAAAGACATCAACTGCGGAGTGTATTGCTATCGAGCTAAACCGACCTCTCTTGCCCATCACATGCGGTCACATTGGCACCACAGCGGCTGAAGCGGAAGATAAACTCGAGTCTTTTTGCAAACTCGCTCATCGCTGGAGGTGTGTGCTCTTGTTAGACGAGGCTGATGTATTCCTGGCCAAGCGAGAGCGGGGAGATGTCGAACGGAACAGTCTGGTGTCGGGTAATGCTTCCGGAACTATTCCTCTACCCAAATGCTGATCAATCATAGTATTCCTCCGGGTGCTCGAATACTTCTCCGGAGTCATCATCCTAACCACCAACCGAGTGGGTGAATTCGACGAAGCCTTCCGCTCTCGAATCCACGTCTGCCTCTATTACCCCAAGCTCGAGGAGCGCCAGACGAAAGAAATCTGGGAGAAGAACATCCAACGCATCAAGGAAAGCGGTCTCAACATAGACATCGAGGAGAAGAAGATCCGAAAATTTGCGGACAATCATTGGCGGCAAAGTGTGGAAAGACCGACGCGTCGCTGGAATGGGCGGCAGATCAAGAATGCATTCCAGACGGCCATCGCCCTTGCCAATTGGGAGTTTTACGATAATGGCAACGTCGACAAGCTAGACAGGCCACTTCTAAAGGCGAAGCACTTCCGACACGTGGCGCAGATCACGGCCCATTTCGACGACTACATTAGTGACATCTATGGCACCCACGATGAGGATACGTATGGGTTCCTGGCCGCTAGAGATTCGCTCCGAATGGACAATAACGCACCTATGTTTGGTTCGAAGAGCATGATGCCGGATGGTGCGGGTGGGCTTAAACGGGGGATTGTTCGCCGAGGCACCGATTACCGCAGTCCGCCAGCGAGTTCGTCGAAGCCCCAAGGGTATGGTTACGATCGCTATGAAAGCGAAAGTGAAGGGCAAAGCACACAGGATGATGAGACACAAGAAAGTGACGCTGACGACGACGACGATGACGACAAGGAGAATCAAATCAAGAAGTTACAGCTTGAGCTAGAGTTGGCAAAGCTCAAGGGCAAGCAGGGCTCGTCGAAAGGCAACAAGAAGCGATGAACAGAATTATCCGTGCGGGAAGGGACAAATCGATATAAAGATACGTTACTATAGGCAATCACTTATACTCCCATTCTTGGTAGTAATGGATCCCTTATAGTGCATATGCTGAGAAGCGTCTAGCTTTGTAATTAGAATGGTGTCTACCTGTTGCAAGACGATCACAAGCCCTACAACGATCTATTCCGACACCCTAATTAATCGGGAAGAAGAGAGATCCCAACAGATAGGTATTTCATTTACACCTTCGGTCGAAACCTCCTTCCTCCCCACAGTGACAAGCTTATTTCCAGACCCTGGCGCCAAGGCGCTAATTCGTAACGGGTTTATATTTTTAGATCTTTATGATGTCACATAAGGCGCGCCCGTGTTCTTGCTCTGGTATTGTTTTGTACTATATCTAGGACGGTGTAATCGAGATACAATGACAGACAGAACTCAATAAAAGGTTCTTTCTGCCAGGCGGTGAGGCTCTGTCCGGTGAGTTGGCAAGAGTGGGAGTTTGCTTAGTATCTTGCATTCCTCTCCCACATCTTGCAGTTTAGGGCTGCAGGAGGAGTAGAGATCGCCAGTCAAGGTTTGACAGGTTGGGCTTTATTGGTACTGTATTATTGCTTATTGCTCAAACCCCGCTCTGCTTATCATCATGCATAAACTCGTATTGTTGACCTGTCTTGGGCATCACATGGGTGTGGGCTAACCTTTTGCGGCATTGTAGGTCTATTGGATCCATTCCTTCTCCAAAGTATGAGCAATGGCCTCTTTAACTATAATTAAACCTGCCAGTCCTGGGTGATCGAGCCACGGGACGAAGACTCGCAGTATCTTCCACCAATTCCGGAAAACTTCGGTCGGACACCTAGTACAGTGCATTCGCTAAGCCCTAATCCGGACCCTACTTACCGCCAAACGCAATCCAATGACCTCGAGTTTCTTCCGTACGATGAGTGGAAGATAAGGAAGGATAATAACTGCGAGGAGCTAGGAGAGCAAGACCTCATTCACTACACAATCGCCTGGAAACTTAAGATCAATCGGACAACCGAAGCCAAGGAGACCGAACAGGACTTGGTCGTAGCTCCGAGCGAATATTGGGCGAAGTGCCTGAAACAAAGAACTGACGCGTCGATGCACGCTAAGAAACGTAACCGGCGGGTCCGGTTCGAAGACGTGGAAATTGTGGTATCAACCAACCCCCGTAATGAGGGCCCTCTTGAGAATCGCTCTGATGACACTAAAATTGATTGGAGCCCAGTGGAGACCATTCTTCGTAAGTGGAGCAATCTGGTCCGCATGGGCAGGACGCCTCAGATCGCCGTCAGCGTCAAATATATGAGAGACGATGATGCGGCTAAAGCATTCGACAAACGAGGCTCTTCATCCACCAAAAGGATGCTTGCTGAACGAGACGCAGTCTTCACTACTGAAGAAGAGTCAAGTCAGCCTTCATCCTGGAGATGGGTGTACAAGCTGATGCGATGTTCTGTGACTTCATGCAGTAACTTGCACAAGTGGTGCTGGCAGGATTCGATGGGTAGGAAGCATTACGGACTACGAAAAGCCCACCTTATGAGACTGATTTCTTATGTGGATGCGGGGGGAAAACCCAACAGTCACGATGATGCCCCGAGGTATTCTACAAGCTTGCTACGTGGAGGCGCAGCAGAAGCTTGAAAGGGACTTAAATAAGACAAATCACTAGGTTACTTTGGGGGTCCCACGTCCAATCAATATCAATCTCTTGCCCCCACCCTCCCCAGGGTACACATGAGCCTGCTACACCTATACGATCTAGTTGTTTATTAGTTAGTTCATGCCTACTCGTACTCTGCCAGGTTGGTTCCCCCATTTATATAATTTGACACATCCATGATATCACAATGATGCCTATTATGAAATGACCCCTACTGTTTTTGGCCCTAGTTTTGAAGATCGGGCTTTATCAGTTACAAGGACCGTTTGACGGATCATCATAGATCCGACCAGTTGGCACCAAACCGCACTTCAAGTCATGGCTAAGACCAGCAAACAGTAAGTCTGGGTCGGTTCGGGCCGAATGTCGACCGATAACCAGCGCCCCTTCAGTCAGTCAGAGCCTTTGTTTGAGCATAATTAGTCACAGAGGCTTATGCGGCGAGTGGACCTTCACAGCCTCATCAGCGGAAGATGACATACCCCGCTTTTGCTCGCCGGGAATGCCCAACATGTTCGAACCCATTCAGTTACTCTCGGATCGCTACCGTGCTCGTCTGCGAAAGGGTCTGACCTTTATGGTGTTTCCGTCAAAATGGATGGTCTATCGTCGACGGCGAGCGTTATCGCTGTGATTCAGCTGACCGGAAGCCTCGTGAAGCTTTGCGGAGGCTATATCCAAGAAGTCCGAAATGCACGAGAAGAGATCCTTACCCTGCAGCGGGCAATTACAGGTCTTCATGATACACTTCAAGCTCTGCAGGACAATCTGCAAGAGAATAAGGCAGAAGGCTTATCTACGTCCTCACGACTTCCCAACGATATTACTGCTTGCCTCTCTGAGCTCCAAGCATTGGAAGCGAGACTCGATCCGGGAAAGGGAAAAACTCTGATGAGGAAAATGGGCTTGCGGGCCTTGAAATGGCCCTTGAAACGTGCGGAGGTGGAGGGCTTAATACAGAACCTGGAGAGATATAAGTCATCGTTCCTTTTATCTTTACAGGTGGACCAGATGTACGTATATCAGGCGTGATCCCTTGGCTCAGTATAATTAACTGAATGAACTTATAGTTTCCTAATGATTAGTATGGCCGAAAACACGGATCGGATTAATCAACAGGTTGATCTTGGAAAGTTGGGAGGCGCGATAAATGCAGGATTCGAGTCATTCTCCGATCGCGATGAAGTCGAATGTCTCCCAGGCACGAGAACAGAGCTCCTCCGAGAAATAACGGAGTGGGCTTTTTCGCCATCCTCGAAAAGCATTTTCTGGTTACGGGGGATGGCTGGGACAGGCAAATCCACAATTTCTCGGACAGTGGCAAGGTCAGCTAAGAACCGTGATTGTCTGGGCGCCAGCTTCTTTTTTAAAAGAGGCGAGGCGGACCGAGGGAACGCAAAGAAATTTTTCCCCACGTTAATCAGGCAACTGATGCTCTGGAAACCAGAGATAAGACCTGGCGTGCAAAAAGCACTTGACAACGACCCTGACGTCGCGTCAAAATCACTTACGGAGCAATTTGAGAAGCTACTCCTGCAACCGTTGCTCGGTCTTGGCCAACGTGATCAACTGCCTCAGAATACTGTGATTGTTATAGATGCTTTGGACGAATGTGAGCACGACCAAGATATTCAAAATATTATTCGATTGCTTCCTCATCTGCAGGAGGTAAAATCACTTTGCCTTCGGGTCTTCCTGACCAGCAGACCAGAGCTCCCCATCAGCCTTGGGTTTTCAGAGATCGGGAACGATATATATCAGGACCTGGCCCTTCATGAGATACCCGAAGAGGTGACGGAGCATGACATACAGTTATTCCTACGATATCGATTTAGGAAAATCCAGCATGATAGAAAAGTCCCTCAGGACTGGCCAGGGGACGATATAATCCAAGAGTTAGTTAGGGTATCTGTTCCACTGTTCATTTCGGCTGCCACCGTGTGTCGCTACATCGAGAATCCAAAATGGGAACCTAAACTGCGTCTCGCAGAGCTTCTTAATGTCCAAGCCAAATATGTGTCAAAAATGGACAAGACATATCTGCCGATCCTGACGCGACTCCTCGACGACCAAGAGAGTGATGAGAAGGAACAACAGCAACTTCTACAAGAGTTTCAGGACATTGTGGGCGTTATAATCCTTCTTGCTATTCCGCTTTCTATAAACACACTATCCTTGCTTCTTGAGATAGAAGTGGACCAGATCAGCAATCGATTGGATTCCTTTCGGTCGGTTCTTAATATCCCCGCCGACGAAAATCAGCCTGTTAGAATTCTGCATCTCTCATTTCCGGAATTTTTAGTCCAGACTACAACCAAATTTCGCGTGGATGCGCCGACCAAGCACAAAGACGTTGCAAAGTCGTGTCTGAGAACGATGTATCGTTTTCTGAGGAGAGATATCTGCAATCTAGCAGACCCTGGAGTGCGTAGGGCAGAAATCGACCCTCTAGATATCCACAAGTGCCTACCACCGGAATTGCAATACTCCTGTCGCTACTGGACACATCATCTCAAAAATAGCCACGTTTGCTCTTCGAACATAGAGGACGTGCGGCTGTTTCTCCAGAAACATTTTCTTCACTGGATGGAAGCGATGAGCCTGCTGGGTCTAATATCAGAGATGATAGGTATGCTTGACATTTTCCGAACGATGGTGTCAGTAAGTATATAATAGATGGTCACGCACGACTTATACTGAGAACGATAGGATTATAATAACGATTTCAGTCTTGCCGACTTTCTACATGATGCAAAGCGGTTTATACTGAAAAATCGACAGATAGCCGATGAAGCGCCACTCCAAATTTATTATGCAGGGTTGATATTTGCACCTCGAAAGGCAATAATTCGCCAGCAGTTCCAATCAGAGCTTCCAGATTGGATCTGCTGCTTCCCACAAGTTCACGATAACTGGAGTGCAGAACTGCAGGCGCTCGAGGGCCATACAGACACAGTTCAGTCCGTGGCCTTCTCACCTGATGGCCGGCTACTGGCGTCCGGCTCGCTAGATGAGACAGTACGGCTCTGGGATCTGGCTACGGGCGCTCTCCAGCACACACTCGAGGGCCATACAGCCTTAGTTCGGTCGGTGGCCTTCTCACCTGATGGCCGACTGCTGGCGTCCGGCTCGCTAGATGAGACAGTACGGCTCTGGGATCCGGCCACGGGTGCTCTCCAGCACACACTCGAGGACAATACAGCGTCAGTTCTGTCTATAGCGTTCTCACCCGATGGCCGGCTGCTGGCGTCAGGCTCGGGAGACGACATAGTGCGGCTCTGGGATCCGGCTACGGGTGCTCTCAAGCAGACACTAGAGGGCCATACAACCTCAGTTGAGTCCGTGGCATTCTCACCAGATAGCCGGCTGCTGGCGTCCGGCTCCGAAGATAAGACAGTACGGCTCTGGGATCCGGTCACGGGCGCTCTCCAGCACATACTTGAGGGCCATACAGGCTCAGTTCGGTCCGTGGCCTTCTCATCCAATGGACGGTTGCTGGCGTCCGTTTCGTATGATAGGACAATACGGCTTTGGAATCCGGCCACAGGCGCTCTTCAGCAGATACTCAAGGGCCATACAAGTTCGATTTGGTCCACGGCGTTCTCCCCTGATGGCCAACTGCTGGCGTCCGGCTCAGACGATGAGACAATACGGCTTTGGGATCTGGCCACAGGCGCTCTCAAGCAGACGCTCGAGGGCCATACAGGTTGGGTTCGGTCCGTGGCCTTCTCGCACGATGGTCGGCTGCTGGCATCCGCCTCAGACGATGAGACAATACGGCTCTGGGATCCGGTTACGGACGCACTTCAGCAGACACTCGAGGCCCATACAGGTTGGGTTTGGTCTGTGGCCTTCTCGCACGATGGTCGGCTGCTGGCGTCCGGCTCGCTAGATGAGACAATACGGCTCTGGGATCCGGCCACGGGCGCTCTCCAGCAGACACTCGAGGGCCATACAGGTTGGGTTTGGTCCGTGGCCTTCTCACTTGATGGCCGACTGCTGGCGTCCGGCTCGGGCGATGATACTGTACGGCTCTGGGATCCGGCTACAGGCGCTCTCCAGCAGACACTCGAGGGCCATACACGCTCAGTTGCGTCCGTTACCTTCTCCCCTGATGGCCGGCTGCTGGCGTCCGGCTCGCTAGATGAGACAGTACGGCTCTGGGATCCGGCTACGGGCGCTCTCCTGCAGATAATCGAAGGCCATACAGGTTGGGTTCGGTCCGTGGCCTTCTCACCTGATGGCCGACTGCTGGCGTCCGGCTCGGGCGATGATACTGTGCGGCTCTGGGATCCGGCTACGGGCGCTCTCCAGCAGACACTCGAAGGCCATACAGCCTCGGTTCGGTCCATAGCGTTCTCGCCCAATGGCCAGCTGCTGGCATCCGGCTCCGAAGATAAGACAGTACGGCTCTGGGATCCGGTCACGGGCGCTCTCAAGGAAATCTTGAGCACTGATAATTTTGTCACGACGCTGGAATTCTCGCAAGGTAGCTCCTATCTCTGCACTAATCAAGGATCATTCGAGATCCAATTCAGCTATGGCAAGCCTGTCGCCGATTCACCGAAGATGGACCCATACATATCTCTACAGAGAGAATGGATAGCATTAAATGGAAAACAAGTCATA
Organism: Aspergillus sp. MEXU 27854; assembly: GCA_019721355.1. Taxonomy (NCBI): domain Eukaryota; kingdom Fungi; phylum Ascomycota; class Eurotiomycetes; order Eurotiales; family Aspergillaceae; genus Aspergillus; species Aspergillus sp. MEXU 27854. The sequence continues at coordinate 961,807 of JAGMTT010000008.1, read as the reverse complement.
TGGCTCCCTCCCGAAGCTAGATATACTTGTTCAGCGACCAAGGCTAACATACTCGCCTTAGGACATCCGTCAGGTCGGATTTCCTTTTTTGGATATCAAAAATAACCAATGTCAATGATTTTTTTCTCCCCTTAATCCCTACTGTATAATTTCAAGTTTCTTCACAAAAGAGGACCCTGGGAGACGGAGAGAAGTTCTTTAGGTGTATGTTTTCGAAAACATGCTGCTCGTTTCTGGTTATACTACAGTGGTGAATCCTAAGGGTATAGTCGCCGCGGTTCTAGCCGCTGAGTCATACGTATTGTCTAGTCTACAGCGCCCTAGGCTCTCATAATAATCACTAATCTATCCTCAAGCATTGGTGTGGATATGCTGCGCGGTCGTCCTGTTCGATTGACTGGTGGATTCGCAGTATCAAGCATGCGTAGGTGTGAACCGGATATTCCTAATACAACTTTCACTACGTTCGGCAGCATCAGCAACATGTGAATTAGCAAGAATTTTCTGTGTGATATGCCGCGGATAAGCGTACGCTTCCAGAGTTCAAGGCCGCGTCCCATGGCGCGCAGCTCCTACGGGGTAATGTAAGAGAGAAGTTGATGGTGGGTGATGTTGAGTGTGGGAGAGGAGGATGTCCGTTACAATACGAAACGAGAATGTTCTACCCAATTTGGTTTATTCATGTATTATTTACCAGTTCTAAATATATCTACGGTACGTTCTTGCTAAATAAAGACACGGACATGAAGTGGGGGCCTTAGTGCTAGGATTTGGATATAAAGTCGTCTCAGTGGGCCGGAAAGAGGTTTCGACACCGGGTGTACCAGGATAGTCAGAGCCATTCTATAAAACAAAAGCAGAAGCTGACACAAACCAAGTCAGATGCAGCTCATCAGTATCAGGGGAAGAAGACTTAGTCGTCGTCCTGCTCATAGAAATTGCTCGGCAGGAAGAAGAGCAAGGCAGGCTCTCCGGAACCGCCGTTCGTAAGGGAAGTAATATGCGACTCAAGAAGGTTGCACGCGGTAGCGGTAGCGTTCTCGAAGAAGTTCGGACCAGGCTCCTCGTCAGCCTCCAGCATCAGGCGACAGTAGGCGGATTCGTCCAACAAAGCTGGGTCATTAGCGAAGTTCTGAGGGCCCTGGTGCAAACACTCGTAACAGTAAGCAACTTCATCCGCAAGAGGGGTGTCGAAGGGGCCAAAGATTAACCACCACTTCTGAAGGTTAGACATTGCGAGAGAATTGGTTGATATTTGTTGTTGTTGTTGTTGTTGGTAGTGTTTTATGGAGGTATGTAGGGTGAGGTAGCGTGGTGTCGGTAGAAGCTGATTGAAGTAGAAACTGGAACTGATTGAAGTATTTGAGAGTTGCTGTTGATGATGATGAGAACGACTGGATTCGACCTGGGCCGAAGGGGAATTTATAGACTGGCTTGGGGAAGAGAAAGCAGAGGAAATTGAATCTAGAATGGCATGTCCCTTTCCGTAGTTGAGAAAGGTGTCATGGTATCATACTAAGATACAAGTATTAATATACTGACAATGTGCATTGTTGTGAAATGAAAGCGTTCGTATACTACGAGCCATTCATCAGAGTGAACCACAGTGCTGAGACGAGGAGCTCCCTGAAAGACAGGGATTAACAAAGAGCCCTGCACAAAAGCTTGTAGAGTGCGAATAACAAAGACATAAAGGATCAAGAATTCCATTGTCGAATGCCAAAGAAGGTGATTGTCTTGGGCTCTTTGACCAAATCCACTGTTGCGACAAAAGGTTAGATCTCGACAGGGGATCCCGTCCCATAGATCCTTAAGATATGTTAATTGTGAACTTCCATATTGATAGTCCAGAGACATTATCAATCTGTACCCTCAGGAAAGACACATGCCACACGCGTCTGGGAGCTTTTTAATACATAAGCTGATAAATGACGGTTCCATGATCCTCCAATCTTCGTCAAGCCCGTGACCTGGAGAGATTCAACAGTGCAGGCATGGCAGATCCCTTGTTCCGAGACACAATCCCCAGTGAAATCCAGGTCATTCAACATCTATCAGTGAAAGGCAGATGATCCAACGACCTTCTCCCATCCCATCCAAAAGACGGCATCGATCCGCAGAAGAGCGAACTTGATGATATCCAGACTCTTCGAGTGTAACCGCAGCACGGTCCTTGCTTTGTCAAGCAGCACCCTGGATTCCATATAATCCGTATTTCCAACCAATTCTGCCCTCTCGCTAGGAACCTGGGTATCTTTGAATGAGGTAACGGCAAGAAGAAAACCGAGATGAGTAATTAGAGCAAAGCTCGTTTTATGCCCTAGACAGATTTGTCAGTGGCCTTGTCCTATGGGCCAAGATTCAAGTAAAATTGCAAAATGTAAAGGGGGATAACATACACGGGGCCCAAAAAGCTTGATAATCCATGGCCTCGAGCGCAGATATGCGGTTCAAGACTGCATCGATCTCTGCTCGCGCAGCCTGACGGATGTGCGTCTTGGCCGCGTCCCATTCCGCCTTGTCCTCGGGAGAAACTTGACAGTCCGCCTGATTGAATGGTCGCAGAAGAGCACGGAAAATGAGAATCTTCAAAGAGTGATAGGCGATGTATAGTGAAGCAGAAACTTTATGGTCTTGTAACGCATCCCCAGAAGCTGCATTTGGAACATTTTCAGCCCATGCAGTCAAATCATCAAGTAGAGGGCGGGTCGTTTCGAAGGTTAGGCGGAAGTCACGGGCTAGGGTATATGAGGACCGTAGGGAGCTTTGTAAACTAGTCAGCTTCGTGAATTTCTCGGAAGCATGGCCTAACATACTATAGGCCAACCAATATCCTATCAAGAATGCTCGTAAGTCTCGCAAAGTTCAGTGGAAAAGCCGGCTTGCTTTCCCCTGAGATAAAGTCATGTTGGCTGATGTCGGTCACAAGCCAATCACGACTTGAGATATGACTTGGTCTTCCGAAGCTGAATGCGAGCCATTTATCAACGGTATACACTAGCCAAGATAGCCTTCGGCGCAGTGCAGCTTCGGGTTCGGGCAAATTCCAGGCCCCAGCGTCGAGATGAAGCCCGAGCGTTTGTGCCATTGAGACAGTCATACCTAGGAGTGTCCATTTCCATGCACTATCAAGTACTAAAGGATTCGTGGGTAATACCAGGAGGAGAATAAGCGCTGTCTGAACGGATGATATCGTTGGATGTGACAATGATTGACTCAGCGTTCGCCATGCAATATCCAGTAAGGTCTGCGCTGAAGGTGGTGTGTAGACTAGCTCTATGCATAGATAATCGTCAAACATTGCAAATGGCTGTGTGATGCAGTAGATCGCGGCAAGAAGATGCGTTGGTGACAGATCCGGACTCGTTGCCATGGTTTCTGACAAGATGGGGTATTGTGGTTGGATGAATCGAAAGAACCTGGAACAAGTCAGCACTTGCAATTGGACAAACAGATAAGGACATTACATTGATGGCGTACAGCTTTATTAGGCGTTCTCCGATGGCTGGCGGCAAAATGTCATTAATATTGTCCGTCGTTGCGCTCGGGTGTAATTGGGTTTCGGCTTGAGACTCTGGGATGGCCTCCGGCCTCGATAGGAGAAAGTGAACTGGCATTTCATCCTTTTGGACTTGACGAATAGTCAACTTCGAGAAAGCAAACTCCGAGTTTGCGTCGAATTGATATTGCTGGAGGACATAAGGATCCATGTCTCCTGTGAGCCCACATAATTCGGCTGTTAAACCTGGCAGGTTATCCAGGGATCGGGGGGCTTCTCTCGTGCTTTGAGACAGCTCAAATTGACGATCCGAGTTATATAAACCAAGTACGAGATCATCGAATATCTCTTGATTAGGTTGTTCAAGTTGATGGTTCAGATTCTCGTCACCGGTGCCGGGGAATGGAAAATCCATATGGACAGCATTGAGACCAGCCAACGGGCTTCGAATGCCTGGACTTATGCTGGGAGATTGTCCTTGTACTAACGAGGAGTGGTTCATGTCGGAAAAAGAGCGACTATGGCTTCGAGCGGGAGATGCAGATTGGGGCCGTAGCGGTGTGCTGCTGGCCTGGCTGGGCCCCGTTAAAGGAGACTTTCTTCGTCGGACTCGGGAAGTAAATTCGCATGGTTGATTATGCGCCAAACATAGTCGACATGGCGGAGCGATATCAATCTGGCAAGCAGATTTGCGAGCTCGACACCCGTCACAGGCGCGCTGCGCCTTACTCATGTATCTCCGACGACCGCTCCCGAGCCATGGGGTTTGGTGCGTGGATTCTGGATTCTGCATCAGAACCTATTTTTGAATGAACGTCATAAAGCACATGAGGGAGATTGAGACTTCAGAGCGATTATGGTGATGGACTTCTCAGGATGTTGGAATAACGTGGTTCGCGGGAATCTCCTCGTTGGAGTCATGCGGCACGTGATCTCGTGTATTGATAAGCCAAAGATAGTTCGATATATATTCAGTCAAAGATATCTACATGGAAATCTACAAGGAGGTCCTGCAATCATAGTGTACTCCGCAGTGGCAGGGAATCAAGCACGTCCTTCACCAAACTGACCGCGTCCTGCGCCATGCCCATTCCCGCCTGATATCCGGTTCCCCCAGCACCATAGTTATGCACCACCGTTTGACCATGGCGAATCTCTTCGCGCTCAACACGGGCCCCATCCTGCCGAGATGGTCGAAAGCCGACAGCAACCTTCAGGATCTTTGTCTCGCCATTCTTCAGCACAGGAAGCAGATCCCCCGTTCTCTGCAAAATGGACTGGCGCTCGTGCTCCCGGACGTTGCTGTCCCAGTCACCTTTTTGGAGGTACCCTCCCAGGATAACAGTCGAATCAGACTGCGGCCGAGGGATGATATACGTCTCGTAGTCTTTGCCGTGGCGCATGACGTTTTGCTTGACCGCAGGGGCCTGCACTAGGACAATCTGGCCTCTCGTCGGGTAGCACTTGGGGTCTTGGACACCAGGAAGCGTGATGGCCGCGTTGCCGATGCAGTTGAAGACGATTTTCGTGTTCGGGGAAATGAACGCATCTTTCAAGGACTGCACCTCCTGTCGGACAAACTTTACCGCGCCATACCGGTCCTGGGAGAGGAGGGACTTGAGATGCAGGCAGTGAGCTGGGGCATTGAGCGTGATGGTGGTGAATCGGAGACCAAACGCAACATTAGGCGGCAGTTCAGCTTTGGGAATTTCTTCGACCTAAGACGGATGAGTGGTAATTCACCCAGCCCTCGATAGTGAGTGTCTTACATCACGCAGATATTCAGTTACGCTTTTTATCTTTTCAGGCGACGGCTGCGCATCCCAGTACTCTATCGATTGCGTCTTTGACAGATACTTTGCCTCTTCAGCGCCATCATCAATGAGCTGCATTAGGGACAGGTATCCAGCCTTGTCCCAGCGTAACGCATTCGGGTCATTTCCGGATATACCGGAGAAATTGGCCCCAGCCCTGCACATCCACCAAATTAGACATTGCCTCCAATGACTTGACAAAGAACTCTCACCAAGGCGATGTATAGTCCACATGGACATCTCCGGGAAGGTGCTTCGCAATGACCGTAATGTGGCGTCCATATCCCCGCTTCGACAATTCCAGGGCCACGTTGAGCCCAATGATCCCCGCACTGTCAGCCGTCAGCGGGTCAGCGCTCCACACGTCGAAGGGACTTATTGTCCACACTTACCCCAGAATTACAATGCTGTCACGTGCCATTGTTGCTGTTTAACTCTCTCGACTGGTTCGTCAATTGGACGTGCCTGGGCCGCTGCAATTCGCGTTTATAAGCGCCGGTGCTGAATCAGGCCACACGTGGACGGCAGGAATTTCGGGGGGTTGCCGGTGGTTCCCTCCGATTGGCGGCATTGGGGGTCCACCCGGCGGACGGTGGGGCGGCGTTTGCTGATAACGATCGGGATTGGTTTCCTTGTCTCGAGCTTATCGTTTACCTCGGGGTAATCCTATCAATCTCGCATAATATTCTCACGGAATTGTACGTAACATGGTAGATTTTTTTACTCCTAAGGGTGGTACTATTGGGTATGTCCCACTGAACTCGGAGTGCACAATTGACGTCTTCTTAGCATCTATTTCGCTCATAGCATCTGAGATCAAGGGCATCATCGAAAAGCAACATGGTCATTCAGCCAAGGTTGAATTATTCTACTACAAATTGGGCCATGTCAAATATGATATACATTGCAGAAATCCATGATACTATATTCAGGGTTATACTCTATCCTCATCGCGATCAACAGCCTCAACCGACTCCAGAAGAATGGGCCCGTCGAAGGCCCGCCCGAACAAGACGTAAAACAAAGCACCCGCAACAAACCCGACAATTCCCAGCGACCCATACATCCAAACCAGGTACGGATCTTGAGATACTGGCGCCAACGCGATGCAGATGGCAGCGGCAATGCCAATCGTAAGCCAGAAAAGGGCTGAAACGAGAGACCGAAGGCTGCCCATGACCGTCAGTTAGGCATATACATCGACTGGGGATAGAAGGCACTCACCTCTCTGGTGCTTTGGTGTAAGCAAGCTCTAGACCGGTGATAATGACAAATGCCTCGGAGAATCCAACGAGGGCATAGGCGGGAGCTTGGATCCAGACGTGAATGCTGTTTGGTGGAGACTTGTAGATATAGTGCTGAAGAACGCAGGCGTACACCATGGACAGCGAGGCCAGGAAGAAACCGGCGGTTACCTTCAACTCCGGTCGGAAGTCGATCTTATACTTTCGAAGCAGCGGGTATACCATGACTATACTGTGTGAGAATTGGCGGTCGGTGGCCAGGAGGTTCAAACTTACAGTCTAGGAGAGGAATGAAGATGATCAGGGCAATGGGATCGAGGTTCTGAAGAAGATCATTCGGTGTTCCGTGAAGAGCCATCTGCCCCGCTTGAGAAATCAGATTGTTCCAGATCTGGGTCCAGCAGATGAAGTAGAACGGGAAAAGGAGAAACAGCTATACATCATTAGCGGAGGACTCGAGGCGCATACGAGGTTTGGAGCTACCTTGCAGGCTGTGATCCCCGTCTTCACCTTCTCGACGCTGTAATCGGTATACTCGGGGCGATTAGCAAACGGATACCGCTCTAGCTTTCCGTGTTCTTGGAGGAGACTGGGCTTCGCGTTCTCAAAGCTCTTTTCCGCAATCGCGATATGGACAGTCCGCGCGGCATCGACGATGGGTGAGCCTTGCGGTCTTGTTTTGTGGAACAGTTTGTTACTACCGAAGAATAATGCCCCAACAAGGACGATGACTCTGGAAACACTGTTAGATGGATGGAGAGCACCTAGTGAAGAAAGACTTGCATGAGAGGAATGAGGAACGCGAGCCAGAAGGAGGCGTGGGCTTCGACATTGACGGTAATCAGCGGTGACAGGGCACCGATATTCACAGCCCAGTAGAACCTGAAAATTGTTAGAGAGCTTTTAAAATTGTGCTGATGAACATACCACATAAACATTCGTTCAACTGTCAAATCGGGATCCACAATCACACGCTCCCCCGACTTCAACGTCTTCACATATGCATGAACCTTCTGGTACTGTTCCGCGCAGAACGGAGTGACATTTGCCTTGATCCCCCCGGTCCCGAGTCCGAGGATCACCATGGACGCTATGAGGCCACCAAATGCAGAACCCCCTTTAATGGATGCTGGCGTGGCTGTGGCCACTAATACGACGAGGCCCACGATGTAGACTGCGCAGGCGAGCAGAATAGCCTTGAACTTTCCGATGTATTGGTCTAACGAAAGTGTGTTAGCACTGAAGGGAGGTAGACCTTAGGCTAGTCTAACCTGCGACTATAGCACCGATGACCGTGGATGCATAGGCCCAGAATTTGAAGAAATTCCCCAGGGCTGTAGCGACTGCCTGACCTCTCCCCAGTGCACCTGGTAGCTCTGCACCTGGGTCATATGGGTTCCTGTGTCATCAGTATCCTGATCGTTATGTGACCAGATCAATGAGCTCACTTGATGTAATTTTGCAACGGCCCACTGAGTCCAAAGTAGGTAAACCGCTCCCCCAGCTCCACGATAATCACAAGCAAGACCACCCATGGGATGCGATCTGGAATCCGTCGAAGCCCAACATCAGCTACCGGAATCGCATTGACGGAGGGTTGGTTGTCTTTGGAGTAAATCTGCTGTGAGTCATGGGGCGATGGGAGGGTGTCTTTCTTGGAATCTCCCGACATCTTCGCTATGTGCCGGTGGATCACGAACAAGATAGAAGTCGACGGAGAAGTGGTTGCATGACTGATGGATCGAGACGAACACATATATTGACTGGGGTAATAAATCCCGACCCCGCGTTCCTATCACCCTAGCGGGCAGCTTGAGCCCTGTCTAGCAGCGATAAGTGATAGGCACTCGACTAGTGTGGGGTCCCGCCAGTCAACAGCCTTCTTTGGCCGATCTCGAAGCCCTGAAGACCCTATCTGGAGCCAGGCCGATGCCGCTGGATGCCGCCAATAGCACCTCATGCCGGTGACCCACCACGGACATGGTCTATAGGGAGCTCCGGAATGGAATATGGGGTTCGCTTGGAGAAGGCCAAAAGAGTGAGATGATTGCGTATGCGAGAATATTTAGATATCGTGTTTGTTCTCTTACTGACATCGTCGATACATCTCCAACATGGCTACCGTTACTGAAACAACGAGTTATCATTCTCAACTCTTGGCAGGCACCACGCACCAGAATGCCATTCCAGAGAAATACCTACCCGGGCTAGACCCGGAGTGGCGTCAGATGTGGCTGGATCATGGAAAGGATGTCTCCGGAGCGCATCTAGTTACCATTGAGGAGTTTCTCCAATGTCCCAAGAAATACAGTCTCACTTATCCTACCTGGACGGGTAGGGCTCTCGTTTGCCGAGTTTGAAATCACGACGGAAACTGACTGTAATAGGTCCCGAGGTACACAAAGTCCACGACATCCAGGTCCCTGTAACAGATCCAGCGGGATCCATCACCTGTCGAGTCTACACCCCCTCTGGACCAGGTCCCTTTCCGGTGCATCTTAACTTTCACGGCGGAGGCTGGGTGCTAGGCGGTCTCGCGTCCGAAGCTGCGTGGTGTCGCAGCATCTGCAACGAGTGCTCCATTGTGGTGGTCGATGTGGACTACCGTCTGGCTCCAAAGTATCCCTTCCCAACAGCCCTATATGACTGTTGGTCTGCTGTGAAATGGGTCATCGCCAATGCTGAATCACTCAATGTGAAACCCGACTCGGTCTCGATTGGGGGCTTGTCATCTGGGGGGTTGATCACCGCCGTTCTAGCGCATTTTGCCAGAGATCATACCCCACCGATTGATCTGAAGCTGCAACTGATGATCGTCCCCGCTACCGATATGCGATATGTTCCGATATCTATCACGGATGCGCCTCCTTTGACGGAAGAGACCTGTCAGTATCCGAGTGCCATCTTCCTCTCCGATCTACCGTGGTCGCCTCTTGCCCGGGAGTCGTGGTTTCTCAATTATTATATCGGGACGGATCCGGTCAAGCGGAAAGAGATTTTGGACGACTGGAGGATGACGCCGGTTTTGGCGCCGTCGTTCAAGAACCTCGCTCCTGCACATGTTGTCACTGCGGAGTTTGACGTGGAGCGGGATGAGGGGGAGTATTATGGGCAGCTCTTGAGAAATGCTGGGAATGTTGTGACGATGAAGCGGTATGCGGGGGTTCCACATGCATTTGCTCACTACAATCATCCAGAGAAGGGATTGAGTAGAAGTCAAGAGTTCATCAAGGATTCGGCAGAGTTGTTGCGGAGGGCTCATTATCGAGATTCTGTACTCTAATGTTGATCTATATTATTCAATAGAATCTTATCCATGGCGATTGAGGCATCTCCAAATATCTACATCACTCTCCACCTGTCCATGCAAAGCCCGTTATATATTTTCGGTGCCTCACCATCCACTGGCTAACGATCACGTTATTCTTCCGATTGGCAGGAGATAACGATATAAAATGCCCCCTATCCTAACAGAACACTCCAGTATACGTCAAAGATAGGATCAACCAGCAAGATGAGTCATATGTTGAATCCTCTAGACCGAAAGGGTCAAGTATAGTCGACTGTTCCTGCCCATCCAACAATGCTGGATTAGGCGGTGTGGAGCAAACCAGCCAATCAGGTCGATTCTTTATACATAAAAGATCCAGTATAATCAACAGTCCTCGCATCCTACAGGCATCCATGGGATAGTGTTGATGCGTGGAACACAAGAGTCATAGTATAGGTACTTACCTACACAGTATATATCCTGAATATCCCTGCCATTGTGTGATGTTTGTTCTGATGGTGAGGAGATTCGATAAGATAAGCGATAAGATCCACGTGACCGCCCCACACTCGGCCTTATCCGACTTTTTTTTTTCTTTCTTCCCGCGAGCGGCAACACCTCGTCCATTCTCCCCTCCCCATTGTCGATTGCCGCAAAGATGAAGTACGTTCTGGTCTCTGGAGGTAAGCGTTAGCCATTCGTACGCTGTCGTCCACTCCTAATGAACGACTCCCTCCCTAGGTGTCATCTCCGGCGTGGGCAAGGGCATCATCGCCTCCAGCACCGGTCTGCTGCTCAAGACCACCGGCCTCACCGTCACCAGCATCAAGATCGATCCGTACATCAACATCGATGCCGGAACCATGGCCCCGACTGAGTCAGTATCAGGATCCGTGATTCGGCGCGGCGAAGCGACGTGTATTGACATCACCTCCACTCTGCTAGGCACGGTGAGGTCTACGTGACCGACGACGGCGGTGAGATGGACCTCGACCTGGGCAACTACGAGCGGTACCTCCTCACGGCCCTGACGCGGGACCACAACATCACGACCGGCAAGATCTATCAGAACGTCATCACGAACGAGCGTGTCGGCCACTACCTGGGCAAGACGGTGCAGGTGGTGCCGCACGTCACCGACGCCATCCAGGAGTGGATCGAGCGCGTGGCGCGCATCCCCGTCGACGAGTCGCGCGCCGAGCCGGACGTCTGCATCATCGAGCTGGGCGGCACCGTCGGCGACATCGAGAGCGCGCCCTTCATCCACGCCCTGAGCCAGCTCCAGCGCAAGGCCGGCAAGGGCAACTTCATCCAGATCCACGTGTCGTACGTGCCCGTCATCCCGCCGGGCCCCGGCGGCGAGCAGAAGACGAAACCCACGCAGCGTGCCATCAGCGACGTGCGCAGCGCCGGCCTCAACCCGGACCTCATCGCCTGCCGCTGCGAGCAGCCCCTCGAGCAGGCCACCATCCAGAAGATCGCCAACATGTGCTCCGTCGAGCAGCACCAGGTCATCGCCGTCCACGACGTCACCACCACGTACCACGTCCCGCTCCTCCTCGAGAAGCAGAAGCTCATCCACACCATGACCGATATGCTCAACCTCACACAACACACCCCCGCCCGCCTCGAGGAGGGCAGCCGCATGTGGAAGGACTGGGTCGACCTCGCCCGCGGCCAGGACTTCCTCCACGACACCGTCTCCATCGCCCTGGTCGGCAAGTACACCACCCTCCACGACGCCTACATCAGCGTCTCCAAGGCCCTCGAGCACGCCGCCATGTACTGCCACAAGAAGCTGAAGATGATCTGGGTCGACTCGTCGCACCTCGAGGAGGAGACCGCCTCCCCGGCTGACTTCCACAAGGCCTGGCACGCCGTCTGCACCGCCGACGGCATCCTCGTCCCCGGCGGGTTCGGCGTCCGCGGCACCGCCGGCATGATGAAGGCGATCAAGTGGGCGCGCACCAACAAGACCCCCTTCCTGGGCGTCTGCCTGGGCATGCAGCTGGCCGTGCTGGAATACTGCCAGAACGTGGTCGGTATGGAGGACGTCGGCAGCGAAGAGCTGCACCCCCAGGCCGAGAACCACGCCATCGTCTACATGCCCGAGGTCGACAAGGGCAAGCTCGGCGGCACCATGCGCCTCGGCAAGCACCCCTGCATCTTCCAGGAGAACACCGAGTGGTCCCGGCTGCGGGGCATGTACGGACCGTCCGTGTCGCAGGTCGAGGAGCGCCACCGCCACCGCTACGAGGTCAACCCCGCCATGATCGAGCAGATCGAGAAGGCCGGCCTCACTTTCATCGGCAAGGACACCAAGGGCGAGCGCATGGAGGTCGTCGAGATCAAGGACCACCCCTGGTTCGTCGGTGTGCAGTTCCACCCCGAATACCTCAGCCGCGTGTTGAGCCCGGCGCGGGCCTTCCTCGGTTTCTTTGCCGCCGCCGCCGGCTGCCTGGACGAGGCGACCCAGGCGATCAACAACGGCCAACGCAGCATCGGCAGAAAGCAATAGAATTGTGTGGGGAGGGGTGATGATGTTACTGGAGTTACTATAACGGGAGTAAATCGTTTGCCTTCTCTGGGTGTTAAAATCTTTAAATCAATTTGTATAGACGACCAATGCAGTTAGTGGTTAATAGCTGATATGATTGATGTCAAGTAGCAGTGATTAGTACCAACAATGCTACATAGAACTGATTCTCAGGCCTCTTCATTTGATATATAACAGAACTGGGCAATTCTGATTACAACAATCGGAGAGCTAAGCATTTCATGGCACCCAGGAAGTTGAATGGTAAGTGATCTACGTCCAATTCAGATTGTGTTATAAGCCGACGATGAGAGAAGTACGGTGAAGTATTGCAATAATGGATCAATTCAGTAAAGACATAGATTATCAACAACGGTCAACACACCCAGCTGGTCTGCGAGCATCGAAATAGACAGAAGTCAGACACGGTCAGAAAAGAAGACTGGAGACCAACGACTTGAAGCCTCCAGTATCACAACCCCACGATTTGCACTACTCTCATAGTAGTAAGGGTTATCGACCACCTTGGGCTCGTCCAAAGGTACGTGTAATAGAACGAAAAGAGTGTATCAAAACTCAAGTATCTACAAGGGGCGAACGAGCGAACGAAGAAATGAGTGTAATGTCCTGCGACAGCAGAGAAAGCAGACCGAGTATAGGTACTTAAATTTATACTCTACGGTCCTCACCCCCCTTTGCCAACTTCATAGATGCCAATGACCCGTCGTATGGAACTGAGAGATCTCCAGCAGCCCCGGTCACCCGCCATTATACGGAGCAGGCTTATACCGTGCGTTCCACGGATCAGCGGCTTTCAGCTCGCCAGTCGCCACAGAGACAACAACCAGCGCGTCGAGATGATGGGACCGGTGGGGAGTTCAGTGACAACGTGATCACGGTTGACAGAACGGGTCTGGGTTGGAGACCCTCTGACCATATCCAGATTGCGATCACCACGGCCCTGCTATCTTTGACTCTTGGCTGTCATTTCCCGTTGGGTTATGCCTCATGTACTGCTTGGCGCCAGCTAAATGATCGAGAGACAAATCATTTCGTGCCACAAATACGCGGTGTCCGCCTCACGAGCGCCACCAGTGGACGGGCCGTCAGCGAGGCTATTGTCGCCGACAGGGTGGCAGTGCCCCAGCCTGAGAAGGCATCTCTCGTCTTATTTTTTTTCTTTCTAGCCTCTGAATCTCACTCATTATCCACTTCGATGTTCTCTCGTCTCCGTGAGTAAGAGCGAAAGCTTCACGGCAAAATGACCGACCCATTTTCGGTCACTGGGAGTGCAGTTGGCGTGGTATCCCTTGGCCTCACCATCTGCCAACAGTTCCTTGCTTACTATGGCCCGTACAAATCATTTCATGCGGATATAGAAGAGATTCTGTCTCGAGTTCGGAGTCTTGATGCCTTATTTACCGCACTGCAGAATGTGGTTGCTCAAACGCATGCCCCCCCCGTGACACGATCTGTTTATCTGGTAACACAAAATATTACCAACTGCCAACACGGCGTTCAGAAGCTAGAAGAGGTCCTTGAAAAATGCCATCAAATATGCCCACCTAGCCGCGAAAAGGCGTCTAGATGTAAAAACCAATACAATCGTTTGCTCTATCCTTTTCGCCGCGAGACACTTATGACGCTCATGGATACGGTGACCTGGCTGCAGTCGAATGTGGACACCGCTTTACACATACTGGAGATGTTAGTGACCACTCTACTTGTTTTATCTTTCTAATCTGGAGTAGCTCGATGCTTGACTCAAGTCAACAGTTGATGGAGTTGGTTCTATCAAATACGGCGTTGACTGCTTCAAACACTCAGAAGCTTGTGGGCGGCCTAGAGACGCTGGAGAATCAGCATACCCACGTTAATTCAACTCTCACCATGCTGGTACAGAGAATTGATCAAATGGTATGTTCGTGCCAGGGACGCTTTGCGGACATGCCTAATGCCCCCCTCCAGGAGTCGCATATTACAGCAAATAACGGACAACCGATCACAACACCGAAACTATTGACATCGCTCTTGGACAAGCAACGAGAAAACGACAGGGCTATCACCGAATTACTTCCAAGGTTCCAGAGGAAAGGGAACCTAAAGAAGCGGTCACTGTGTTGCAGATGCGATTCCATGAATGTCCAATCAAGAGTGCATAGAGCTTGGTGCCCACTGCAGAACCGGAACCGAGAGATAATGTCAATTGCGTTCCGACACACTTTGTGCTGTCAGTTCCTGGGCTTCTCAGTAACTGTGTCATTAAGTATGACCAAGGGAGCGGGTGGCTTTTCCATTAGTCCCAATCTCCGTTTTCGCGCAGTAGTGCCGGAGGATTCACCGGCCTTCAGCCTTCTTCGTGACTACGGCTGTTGGGCTAGGGGTCTGCGTTGTATGATAGCGAAGAGCAACATAAGAGAGGCTCACCACAAACTATTCGACCTATTTCACACAGGGCAGGCTTCTCCGACGGATACATTGTCAAACGGAGATACACTGTTACATGTAAGCGAGGCTCACAAACCCCCTCCGCTATCCATGTATTGTCGCTAAAAGAACGGATAGATTGTTTCCCACTGGCTAGGCCGAGCGGAGCCCTTGGATAACGATGCATGGGCAGACTGGGACGCCTTTCTTGACGATTTACTTGCAACGGGCATTCCTTCAGGGTCTTTGAATGAGCTGGGGGAAACACCCGCTGACGAGATACTCCACTCATCTTTCAGAGCGTTTGATTCTAGCAATCGGGGCGAACCCAGGCAAAGACACATTGTAGAGTCTTGCATTAAACTCCTCAGAACAGGGTCTTTCATAACAGGTCTTCCCTATAACTCATCACTTGAAGGTACCTCATACATAGGGATTCTCCGTGCTATACCGTTTACTCAGTTCGTAGTGGCAAAGTACGGGTGGCAGGGCAAGATGTCCCCTCGTTCAGCCACAGCCGAGACATTTCCATTGACTATTGCTAGATATCGAGATGCCGAGGGAGTTACATCCTCTCATATCACAATCGGTTAACGACCTTCACTCGCTTTTGCATACCTTAGGTCCCGAAGCTCTGCAAGTTCTCGTACTCTTTGATTTCTATGCTGTATGGCCGGAGGGCCTTGCAGTATTGCTTGGCCACGGGTATAGACCTACTGCTGAGGCTCTATGTCATGCTATCGAAGCGGACTGCGTCCCGGGGGTGAAGTTGATACTCGCCTGCGACACATTCCTCCTGGATACTCACGTGCTAGAAATTGCAGGGGCGCTATGGGATGGCAATCGCGATGTTCAAAATCTTATAGTTGAAGCTTTTATTAGCCGCAGACGTCGCCTACAGGCTCTAGCAGAGACCCAACTTCCTGTTGCGATGCAAGCAGAGTTAAACCTCCGCCCAGGAATCCTCCTCAATCGCAAAGCTGCCAAAGCCTGTGAGCTGCTCAAAATTTGCTCTATTGATGTTACTGGACTGGAAGCATTGCAAGAGGAATGTGTGTACCGCACCCCGGTGATGGATCTTGACCTTAGGAACATGGCATGGGATGCTGGTTTCCGCGACGTGGATGAACCTGATGAATATGGAGCAACTGCCCTCAGGTCGTGCTCTACACGTTGGGATGATCTCACTGTGCAACTGGAAAGGGCTGAGTGGTTAGTTTCAAGAGGTGCAGATCTGTATAGCTACTATTATGGTAGCCCCACCACACACGAAATCGCTGAACGCATGGCTGTGCCAATGGTTGAAGGTCATCACGGGGACCTTTCCGCTATGAGCGAGCAGTGTGCCCAGCTTCTACATCTCATACTGTTGGACGATTATCGGGACGGCTGTGACTGTGTCTGTTGCGCAGGTGGTTGCTTTGCATTCAAAATAATGCTCCAGAAGCTTTTTGACTGGGTTCAAGATGCGACTTACCGGATCGAATGGTATGGGCCACCACTGTCAGCCATGCTTGACACAATCGATGAAACACTCATCACCGGAAAGAAGGACGAATTCTATGACGTACTAGCGCCCCGGATTATTCGGTTCCTTACCTTCTGCGAACTTGGTCTAACTCACACATGTGACCACTACAAGCAGGAAATGACAAGAGGCCGGATTCAGGACATCCAGGAGGAGGAAGCGTCCCTAATTGCCCAGTTGAACACCGTTGTCGACGAACTTCTGGCCGATTACACCAGCTCTTCGCTGACACTTCACCAATTTCTAAAAGGCGACTGGCGCGATAGAATGGAGGAGATTCTCTCAGAGATGCCAGATAATCGGGAGGCAGCTGAACTTCGCCTTCTTGGGGTTCATATAAAATCTTCTGATCCTGGTGTAAAGTGGGGTGATCTCTTAGAAGGACCTCGAACCTACTATACTCCACGCTGGTTGTTTTCTTAGTTGGCACTATGAGGCTGTCATGTGTTGTACTGTACCTAGAGTGTGCATGTGCAAAATCAAACCTCCCGAGATGGGAAAGGGATAGGGGAGCTATTTCTGGCGTACGGAAATCCAATGTTTGATTCCATTAGACCACACCTGCTATCTACCAACAATTATACACAACGAGAGAACTAATGCTTTACCGATCCATTATACGTCTTGACAATCATCGCCTGATACCAGCACCTTACACATAGAGCGTACCTGTTCCTGATCATGAGCCCAGGCAAAATGCGTCCTACTCATAGGAACCACCTTAACTCTTTTCTCTGCCATAAACCTCTCCAAATTATTCATTTGGTTACCAGGCATACCATTCATAAAGCCTGTGTTGATTCTCCATTCCAAACCTCTCGTCAGTCATGCTAGCCTTGAAAAGATCAACCCGGTGTAGTGAGCTCTGCGGAGACTTGGTCCGCTCAGCCCCCGGGCGATAAGAGTAATACATTAAGTCTAGAATCTCGACATTGTTCAATCCAATCGCCTGCGATGCGAACGGAATATTGAAGTACGGATTAATCAAAGTGAGCGTGTGAACCTGCCTGTTCTTGGGAGTTAATCGACTGGCAATCTCTAGTCCCAGGATTCCGCCGAAGCTGCACCCTAGCAGGTGACTCTGATCCGAATGATACCAATCAGAAAGAGTTAATGCTGCTGCACTGGGCGATAAAGAAATGGCTTGAGATGGTAGCGATTTGTGAACAATCCCCTATTCCGGCAGTCCCCATGATGGTTTTCATCATTCGTACACAGTTCGAGGAGGCTCAGTAACGCCGGACATTGGTAGGGAGCGAGCTTTTCATCGTCTGCTATACTTTTATATGTTCAAGAGAGGAATGCCGATCCTTTCTTTTCTTTTTTTTCCCCCTCTTTTCCTATTCTGCCAGCGGGGGAGCGTGGGGACCGATTAGTGGCGACACGTACGATTAGCTTACTACGCTGTAGTGAATGTGAAAGCCCGCTACAAATGTAACTGTGAATGGCATCAGCAGCAGCCAACCCATCCCCCAAATCTCATCTGATTCGCAGTCGTCTTTGTACATCCCGACGTCGTAGGCCTTGGCATCCTAGTGTTGTGCAGCGTTCGGCCACTTCTTGGCCTGCAGGGCCGAGTCTGTACTGTTCTGCAGGGCCTTCGGATTCATAATCCCTGCTCCAAATCTCTTTGCAGTTCGCTCGTGTTGAAGCATAAATATCGGGGACGTTGCACCGTCTGCCGCCAACAGGCCGGAACCTGCGTCTCGTGTTTCAGATCATACTCTACAAATTTTACGACAAGCGGCGTGTGTATAGGGTAGAGAGGTCCAGTCCTGGTGTAATGGAGCACCAGACACCACTTTACTCTCGGCTAGAGCCTACCGAGATACGGCTACTCGAGATTACACAGGGAGACGAACTGAACAGAAAGCCAGGACCACTACAATGCAGACTGCATACTGTTTCCCTCAAGACAAAACCGTCTTTTTGTGCGCTCTCTTATGTCTGGGGAGATCCGAATAAAACGACTGAAGTCCTCGTTTCGCCCGCTGCCGCTGCTGACGCTCCTGTCGATAATGGTAGTGATAATCCTAATCTAGGCAAAACAGTTCGGGTGACAGTCAACCTTGGGGCCGCTCTGGACAGAATACGCGACATATACGCAAGGTGGCAGCAAACATATGGCGGCAGCGGGCGCGGCGACAGCAGCAAAAGGCGCAAGCGGGTTCCGGAGTTTAGGTTCTGGGCTGATGGCCTTTGCATCAATCAGACCTGCGAGCAGGATCGTACGGCCCAAGTGTCCCTCATGGGCACCATCTACGGGATGGCGGAACTTGTTGTAGCCTGGGTCCAGGAAGAAGGCAAGGATGTCAGCTCGGGGCTAAGTGCCACCAGATGTATCGCGTCAGAGATCAGACAGTGCCATGCGGGCAGCGACAACAACGCTTTCTTCACTTTCAACTGGTTGCAGAGATACCCACCCTTTTGGACGGAGGTACCCGGGTCATTAGAAACAAACGATATTCCTTTGATCTGGAGGGATATTACGCGCTTCTTCCAACATTCATACTGGCGCCGGGTGTGGATTTTTCAAGAGGTGGTTCTCGCTCGCCAGTTGTTATTTGCGACGCGAAAGGGCTGGCTTCCCTGGGAAGACCTCGATCTTACAACATGCTTTACGCAAGAATTCATCGAACGGCTTCGTGAAGGACGTGTCCAAAAACCCACATGGTTAGATCATCGCACGTGGGAAGAGATAGCCTGGGCATTCAATGACCCCCAACCTTTCGAACAGATCAGGAGAGCTCGGAGAATGGAACACTCGTACGCCAACAACAGGAACATGGCAGAGACGTTGGGTAGCTGGGAGATTTCCTTGATTGCGGGTCAACGACTCGTGGCTACTGATCACAAGGACTATGTGTACGGATTGCTTGGTTTATCCAAGCTTCCCATCATCCCTGAATACAGCCGTACGAAGACTGTTTGGGACGTCTACCGTGAATACGCCGAGAAATGGCTTGAACATTATCGACAGATACCAAGGAGCAGCAGCGGCTTTTCTCCACTCGCATTTCTCTCCATGGCAGGGATTGGCTTCTCCGGCTCCAAGGCCGACGAGAGTAGCATGTCAGATTATTCGTCCTGGGCACCCAATTTTCCACGGAAGCACACAACGACAAGTCAACCTGGCGGCTTAGCGGACAGTAACATCACCATCTTCGACGAGACAACTTATGCCTATGTGGAAAACCAAAGCTTATTCGTCTCTGGGTTTCGAATAGGTCGTGTAGCTTCGACACCAATGTTTGGAGAACTGGAAGATGTGAACTGGATGCCGATCGTGACTTATATGCTGAACTTTGCGCGTGGACGCGATAAGTACATATCCGGGATTACGCCTCTACAAGCCTTTGTCCAGCTGATGAGGCCGCACGACTTGTCCACGGGAATCGATCGAACTGCTATACTTTTCAGCCTCGCATTCCTGCAGTGGGCGAACCGGGCTAGGTCATTTATTCCGCTTGAGGTCCGAATTTCTCCAGATTGGTTTGAGAGTTGGTTCCTACATTTCTTCTGGGAAGGTGCCGATCTAAACTTAGAAGCCTTCGGTCTCAAAGGAACTCTCCACCATATCTTCGAGGAAGATCCGGATGGGCTTCTATCTAATTTCAAGGAGGCTCTCAATGGCCGTTTCAATGACTTTCTAGAATGTTGGCGTTTCTTCGAGACAGATGATGCTCACCTGGGCGCTATACCAGCGAGCGTTGAACCAGGCGATTGTCTGTACATCTTGGACGGTTGTGGCACCCCTGTTGTTCTACGGCCAAACATTGACCACTTCGTCTTTGTTGGGACAGCGACCGTTGCAGGGTTAATGCATGGTGAAGCAGCCGAACTAGTAACATTGGGGGGTTTAGAGCTCGAAAAATGCGAACTACGCTGAGCTATGGTCGAGCAAATAGTTGCCGTGTCTTGGCAATTAAATCGAAGAGACTCAGATCGGCCGAGGGACAGGGCGATAAGCCCCTTCTCGCTTGGAGCCAACCGACCTCATTATCATCGTCCAGAGCGTTGGGGGGGATTTTCGAACCATAACCCATTGCCTAACTGGAACTCCTCGCGAGCCGCTGGTATTTTGCATAACTCAGAGACCATATCGTGCACGTGGTCTTCAACGGCGAGTCGTTAGTTCGTAGGTACCGATAGGAGCGGGAATTTCGCCTGTGGTGGAGCGAGACGGTATTTGGGCTCGGAGTGGCCTCCAAAGACGTCGGTCGGTTGCGCTCTCTTTCTTGCCTTGGCTGTTCCTCTGCCTGCTGGGCGGCATCGTGGAGTTATCTCTGGGGGGTAAGTCTACGGGTGTAGGTCTAAGGGTTTAGGTCGGGGGGTTTAGGCCCGTGGCGAGCCTAGGCCTGTGGTCTGGATCCCTGACGGCAGATGGCCGAGGCGGTGTGCCCGGGCACTGACGGCCAGTGTCGTAAGGTCGAATACAGCAGCCTTGGGCCAACAGACTGGGTATTACACCAGACCGGGTACCCCCGACCGACACGATCATCAGACGCTGGTCGTACGACCAGGTCGACCGCATTAGATAAGGGGAGGGATTGCAGGCCTCAATTGAGTGGGTTGATTGCCTCATGTGCACTGGTGATCTGTATTGCAGGCTGTGTGGTACCTTGAATCGTTGACATCCTTTTTCGACTGCTCGGCTTCACCCAGACAACGCTCACAGGTACAGGAAAACAGAAACATCTCACAGGTCAGCCTCTGTCTCTCTTCCAGATTAGCATGCTCTACTAGATCGAAGTAGGCAATCGTGCATTCTTCATCTGCTGCAATGTCTCGGTTCGCAGTGGCAACCATACGTCCACGGTCGTCTGGTGCGCGGTTAAGCTGTTATATTCAGCCTCTGGAATTCCTGACTCACAAAGAGACCTACATTTGGGACACACGAATGGTTTAGTATTGTGGCTCTCGGATAGCAGGCTAAGCCGTACTGTCGACCTCGCCTCAGCTGCTGTCCGCCAGATGGCATTCCCGTTATCCCTGGATAAAGGCCAAACGAGTTGATTTCCTCTCGGCAGATCAGATCTAGCAGCTCAGTCGGCCCAGGGAAGCTGGGGAAGCTGGTCAAATATGCCTCGATAAGTTGATTCCAGTGCTGAGTTGTAGGCTGTGGCCACAAATGGCGATTTGTGGAAAAGTCCTCAATTGCTTGCCATCCACGCTTGAATCGATCCTCCCAGCTATACCGCTGAGAGGGCTTGGGAGCATACTGCACCTCTAATCTTCGTGCAGCCAGGAGACGTACTACCAACCAGAGCATATCAAAGTCATATTCGCCCTCTTTATGTCGAAGGGGCGTTCCTTGTTCTTTTAGCCACGAGCACTCGAAGTCATGGCGTGCCTGGTCCTGCGTGCGACAGGTCGCATTGCACCAAACAACATCCTGAATACAATCATTTGGGCATGCCACGTATTCCGCGTCCCACTGCACGCGTCGGCGACACATCAGATTGCTGCAGATCAGAGGGACTTTGCTTGTAGGATTCACAGTAGGGATCAAAGCGTGCGGTGCATCTGCAAGCACAATCGTTCCTGCAGGTATTGATGCAGAGACCCGCGAATGCCTGCCCTTTTGCTGGTCATAGCTGTGGTATAAGTTGGGATGCACGTACACGTCTGCGTCTTGAGGGTCAAGTTCATCGGTGGGTAGGACCAGCTGTCCTTCTTCCATCAGGTCGATATCCGTGTGCTTTGTCCGACTAACAGATGGTTGTGGGATGGTATCTTCTCTCGACAATGTGACTGGATCAGTCGATCTTTGTGGAGAATCATCGAATATTAGGGGTTGATTCCTGGCATGGCCCGCCGATCCGTTTCTCGTGATTTCTCTCGCTTGGAAAACCGGGAAACCGTATATGATTCATTATGTCGCAAACCTATTGACAGGAGATGTCCAAAAGGCTATTTCTGTCCCTCCTACAAGTTAGGAACAGGATCTGTGGTTTCATAGGCTGAGATGTGAAGTGATCGAATCATCAAAGCTTCGCAAGCGCGCCACCGGTGACATCAAATTCGCCGGCGCAACAGGTCCATGAACGAATGTACCATTCCATTGCTCAGGGAATGTAAATACGAATGTCCCTCTTCAGGATCGAAACACTATACCACGCTGCAATCTAATAGGTTCTGTCGACAGCTGATGCCACTGTCACCTGTGTAGGAAAGGTAGACTGCCTTTCTCTCTGGCTGTCTCATCCCTTTCCGTTTCTTCCACCTCCAACACCTATACTTGGTCACGATAAATCCCGATGGCCGGAGGGTTCATCAGACCAGTCATAGGCACCCACTGGTGTGTTCTGCCTCTGGTCTGTAGTCTGATGTGGGGTGTCTATTTCAGTATGTTTCTTGGACAAGCGAAATCCCTGTGTCTGCTGACCCTGGTGGTTGTGAAGTGTATAGCCTCCCCGCATCGCTGTCCGTTCCCCTGTCAGACCACCTCGCGCTCTCAACATCGCAATATGCCTATCTGGTGTCGGCTCTTTATACGATTTATGCGGTCCCAAACACCGTCCTCCCTATTTTCTCCGGGCCGTTGGTGCAGCGCTACGGAGCCCGGGCAGTGCTCATGATGACTGCTACTAACGTGGCGGTGGGACAGCTGCTCTTTGCCTGGGGGGTTCAAATCCGCTCGCAGCTGGGAATGTTATCTGGGCGCGTCTTCATCGGACTGGGCGCCGAGGTGATCAGTGTGCTAGGGAGTGAAATCATCACGCGATGGTTCAAGTGAATATCCCTTGTGGTTGTTTTCGATTGACGTGCGCGGCATACTGACCCCTGATGGCTTGTCCCTTCTCCTTCTGTAGGGACAGACAGATTTCTTTCGCGCTGGCGCTCAGTCTAGCTGTATCTCGACTAGGGAGCGCTACTACATCCGTCATTATCCCGAGGCTGATCGAGGCCCGCGGTATAGTATCCGCAACCTGGGTCGGGAGTCTACTATCAACGGGTGCTGTTGTAACCAGTGCAGTCACCCTCCTAGCGATCGCGAATGCCGTGCCTCCACGAGTCCCCGATTCAAAGACCACGCCCGTCACTTCATCGTGCCGACTTTCGCGTATCTACTGGCACCTGAGTCTCATCTGCATCCTGGGCTATGGTGGTATCAACTCGTTCAATAACTCAGCGCAGAGGTACCTTGCTTCTTGCTTCTACAATGGCGATGAGGGACCAGCGGGCCTGGCGGCTAGGTTTGGATGACCTGAGCATGGACCGTACCTAGACTAACGGGGTATGGCGTCTAGTATTCCATATACTCTCTCCGGCCTGCTCGTCCCCTTGTTCGGATTTGTATTGGATCTGCCGTGGTTTGGAAACTCCCCCTGCGCCTTGGTGGCTACCAATGTACTCCTCGCAACTACTCACGTTCTATTCTTGTCCCGTGGAACCCCTATCCTGCCACTTGTCTTGTTTGGAATCGCCTTTGCGCTTTTCGGGGTCGCTTTCTGGGTGACTCTTGCAGAGTCTCTGCTGTTTGCCACCAAGAAACCTCTGGCTTCACAAGGACACTTGAACGATGATGGCGTTGAGAGAGGTGCTACCCCAACCCACGGCGACCAGTCGACAAGTTCGTCAACAGATTGTGGACAGGAAGGGTATCAGACGACAGAAGCTGTTTCCAAAAGTGACCAAACCGAGGAAAATGAACTAGTCACCCTCGGCTTTGGGATCATGACGAGCATACTCAATTTGAGTACGGGAGTCATTCCTCTTCTGCTCGCCGAGGTGGAAGATGTTGCAGGTTTTGACGGAGTAGAAATTGCCTGTCTAGTGTTGGCTGGACTAGGATGCGCGTTATGCGCGCAGTTAGCCTGGATTTGGAGAATGAGGTATACATAATTGAGATAGATGTTAGAATAGTGTCTATATACAACAGTTTAAAAGCAGATATAGAAACTATATACACAATGGGTTGCATGATCGGAAGGCTTATGTACAACCCGTTCTTACGCATTCATATTCCTCATCCCATCAGCTATACAAGCCTCCCAGCTTACTCTCCTCAGAAACATCCACTGCACGCAGGCCGCCGAAAGCGGTCCCAGAATCGCAGCTACCCACAAACCGTAGACATGCCAGCCAAGACCGAGCACCGTGCCCAAGATAGTGGGGGACGTCACCAAAAAGGCCAGTGCTTGCACACAAGAAGTGACATGTGGCCGCCCAATCCCACAAAGAACCGCGCCGCCAACCATACCCACAGCCTCGCAGAGCAGGGCGACACCGCACAGCGGAATAATGCTGATGACCAATTCGATGACATCCGCATCTGCGGAGAATATCCTCCCTATGTACTGTCCACTCGCTAACAAGAATGCCATGATAAACAACCCCACTGTCAGCGCAACATAGAACGCGGCCTTGCTCGCGGTGCGGGCTGCGGACCCGTCCCCGGCGCCGATCCAGTATCCGATCCGGACTCTGGTGGAGTTGGAGAGCGCATCCGAGATCTGCCAGGCGATATGCAGGATTGTGGACAGGATCGTTTGCGCTGCGAGGGTGTCGGGTCCCAGGTAGGACGAGACGGCTGTGTTGGTCGCCCATGTGAGGGACTCGGCTTCGGCTGTGAGGAAGCCGGGGATTGTGAGGCGGAGCATTGGCCCCCAGCCGTGCAAGGCTTGTCGGGAGAATCCATGCCAGCATTTATCGTGGGAGCCCCAGTAGGTGTACAGGAGGAGACACCAGGGGAGCAGGTTGTCGGTGATCGTCAGGGCTACTGGGGCCCCGATGAAACCCATGTTGCAGTACTTTCGGTAGTTTTGTTAGTGATATTGAGCTTACTTCAGATGGTCTTGACATACCCAGACTAAAAACCAGTTCAGGAACGCATTGAACGGAACGCATACCATCAAGACATACATGGACCCAGAGTACACTCCCTGCGCCTGGAGATACCGCCGGCCACATTCGAAAGCGACGTACGCGGGCGTCCCAAACGCGGCGACCCGGAGGTATCGACCAGCCAGCACGGCTGTCTCCTCGTGAGGCATCATTTTGGGAAGGATTTTGTCCGAGACACACCAGAGTGCTATCACCGGCACCGTCACGATGAAGAGGAAGCAGAGCATGCGCTGGAAATGCACCGAGACCAGTTGTTTCATTCTGGCGCCGTACGCCTGCGCGCATAATGTGTCCATGCTGGTGGCCAGCCCGTAGTAGACCATGTACGCTGTCATGTTGGCTGCCATACTTGCCAAGCTGGCGGCGCCTAGCTCAATAGTCCCGAGACGACCGACTGTGATCAGGGTGGTCGTTGATAATGAGTATTCAAGCAAGCATGCGAGAGCCATTGGGGTGCCATTCCGACTGATATGCCGTACTTCCACTTGCCACGTTGTTGGTGCACTTGCGACTTTGGGGTCTCTCTCTTCCTCGTCCTTGTATATAACCTGCTCCGTGAGAGAATCAACATGGCCGACAGGTTGCTCCTCAAGCCCGATATAGCTTCCTTTGAGAAGGTCCTCCCTTCTGACCAGGGCCTTGTGCAGACACCCTAAGATGGCCATCACGGTTTCGGCTCGAAGTATACTCGACTACCAGTCGCATAAACCTGAGTTTTATA
The DNA here is from genome assembly GCA_019721355.1 of Aspergillus sp. MEXU 27854. NCBI lineage: Eukaryota > Fungi > Ascomycota > Eurotiomycetes > Eurotiales > Aspergillaceae > Aspergillus > Aspergillus sp. MEXU 27854. Next base: position 935,917 of record JAGMTT010000008.1, on the reverse strand, counting down.
AGCACGAGCACAAAACAGAAGTAGAAAACGCACAACAGTGGGATTTGCCGGTGTCCGGCCTGAGTGTGGCTTAAAGGTGTACCTTATAGATACTCACACCTCTAGTATCCCTGATTCCCCGGCTTTTCTCGTCCGGAGAAACCCGAATGATATCGACGGCCACGATGTAGCGCGATTTATACCTTCGCGAACCTATTGGTCAATCGATAAAGTCTAATGGATTTGCGAAATCTGTTAATATCTACGATCTCTTAACCAGACAGGTTTGTCTACCTTCTACAAGTATGAGGTTGTCGCCAGCCAAGTTTATCAAATGATGTCCCAACTTATCTCCAAGCTATGCCCTCTTTCATAGGCGCATCATTCAACTAGCAATGGGGCAACAGAAAGACTCTGATGAAGATGTTTCTGGTCCAACTCATGCTGAGTAAGTTCAACCGGATGGATTAATGCCCCGAGCAAGGCGATGCCAGAGTTGAACCTCGGCATAGAAAGAGAATATTATGGAAGCTTTGATGTTGTGGAAACTCTGTCACTAGATCTGGGCAGCGGATGATTGTTTCCTGGTTCATTCGCTTGATCTAAGTATCTCAATGCGCCTGCAGGAGCACGACGGGCTTGAAAGCTAAACCAACCTATAGAAGGGATGAAATAGTGCAGAACCTAATATCTTCACAGTTCGGATATGTTGCCCAACACTGATTTCAATGAGAGTACTCGGGATGTACTAAACAAGGGGATAATCTATTCTAATAGGCAGAGCTTCACATTCGACAGCCCACTCATCACTGAGCCACAGCTGCACTAAACAGAGCTTCCAGTCGTTTCCCTTCGCTATCCGCCAGCTCCGAGTAGGTCTGAGCAGTGCCAATAGGGTGGTAGGGGAATGGTCTGCTGTATATCAGAAAAAGCGAAACTCCGAACGAACGGCACAACTTACCCATACTCAGGAACCCATGTGATTCGCGAATTGGGGCTCGTTTTCTGGCGGTGCGCGATAATACGTAGCCATAACTTTTCAAAGAACTCTCGCTCCGTGGCAAAGGCTGGGTGCGTGGGATCGGGGCACTGAGAGGACTGCGTTGTTCCCGTTCTTGTGTGTATGTGTCCGACCTGTCGTACATTAGACTTCAAATCTATTTAGGTCATCTGGGGGCGGGTATGTACATGAGGAATGATGCGGTTCAGAATCTCTTGGTCTTCCTCGCCCTGATCGAGGAGGCGTTCACAGACGACCACCCAGTGGGATATGTCGGCAGTAATTCGTAGTCTATGTGTAATTAGTACATCTGGACGACATTGGCATGGGATACATACTCCGGGACTCTTTGCAGAATATAGTCCGCAGCATAAGGGTTGAAGAGGGATCGGTTGCGGTGTGTCTCATGACAGACTTTGCCCTCGAACCCTTCCTCTTTTTCAATTTGCAGGGCTTTTTGGTAAAAATAGACGGACTCGTCCCAGCTCCAGTAGTCACTGAACAGATTTCGTCAGCTTCACTGCTCAGGGATCGGACGAGACACATACGCTCCAGACTGTGCATTGACAACCACCGGCTTCAAAATCGAGGCCAACTTGATCTGGCTCCGGAAAAACTCGAGACAAACGTCAGGAGTCAGCCCGCGAGGACGAGGGCCGATATATTTTGGCCATGACGAGAAGAGGCTATTCCATGTTAGCAGGACGGCACTCCACGGCGACATAGGGTAATAATTTTTACTAACGTAACGCTCGTCTCGAAGCCAACCTCGTCGCAAATCGTGCGTAGAAGCTGGAGCTCCTCTGAACTCATGCCGGCAAAATCAATCTCAATGCCCGCTTAACACGTATCAAGTCAGTTGATATTATCCAATCGACAATGGATTTCAGCGTACCGTAACCATGAGCTTTCCACTCCACGAACCGCTTCTTCCATTCTGTTTGGTTAGGACCTGGTTCGACGCCCCAAAGGGATCTAAAACGTGAGATAACGACCATTATCGGCGGTTAGGAGTGTTCTTGAGGCAATAGGAACGCAAAACGTGCGAGTAACTTCTTATAATAAGGGGATGGGATTTAAATCATAATATGATCAACAGCAGTGGACCTGGCTGCTCCAAGTTGGGTTCTTGATTCCGGGGAACGACATTGCGTGATGGTTGAGAAGATGTCTCTTGGGGCCTCATAGTTGGGATAGAAGCATGGATGATCATTGTATGGAGCAAAAGGCAAAGATTCCTATTTGGGAACTTGACTACATTCGGTTATTTATCCCGCATCTCATCTCCACCTGCGCCGATTGAGGAAATCTCCAACTCCCATGCATTAGAAGTGTCTGATATTACGACAAAATGTGGGGTTTATGAGAAAGAGTGTCTATTTTTTGTATCATACTAGGAAATTTCAACTCCCGGAGCTTGGAAAGGATGGGAGATTTTCCCCGCACTCCGCACGCAGACGGTTATATATCTTGAGCTGTCCACATAATGCCCTTGGATACAGATTTCTGTCATCTAAGCAAACGTAGACGCCCTATCTCCGTCCAGTCACAATGGCACCAAACACGATGAAGGCGCTGAGCTACGTTGGGCCGTTCTCGGTCAAGGTCCAGGAGGTGGAGAGGCCGGTGCTGGAGCATCCAGATGACATTATCGTCAAGATCACCAGTGTATATTCTCGCGTGCTAAGCAATGGGTATAGATAAGTTATGGCTGATCTATGGTCTAGGCAGCTATTTGCGGCTCGGATTTACAGTGAGTTTGTACATGATCACCTTGTCCCTTATACTCACCCTCTATCCAGTATGTACGAAGGGAGGACGGCGGCAGAGCCAGGCATCACGTTTGGTACGTTCTTCCCATAAACATGATCCTTCGTTATACTAAGAAATCAAATTCAGGCCATGAGAACATGGGAATCGTCGAAGAGCTTGGAGACGGCGTTACACTGCTGAAGAAAGGCGATCGCGTTGTGATGCCGTTCAACGTCGCTGACGGACGCTGCCGGAACTGCGAGGAGGGAAAGACTGCGTTCTGCACTGGAGTGAACCCTGGATTTGCCGGGGGTGCATACGGTGCGTCTGCTCATTTCTCTTGCTCAGTACGAGGCTCATAAACTGATACGTCTTGCAGGCTATGTTGCTATGGGACCGTATCGCGGAGGTATACAACAGGCAACCCTCCAATTATTACTTGCACTCACAGTCATCTCCAGGCCAAGCACAATATCTCCGAGTTCCCTATGCCGACTTCAACGCTCTCAAGCTTCCACCCGGGACAGAAAACGAAGCAGACTTTATCCTGCTCGCAGGTACGTCCCAGACCTCTCACATCCTGAACGCCCGCTCATACCCCACCAGACATCTTCCCAACAGGATGGCACGGAATCGAAATCTCCGGCTTCCAACCCGGAGACAGCGTCGCCGTCTTTGGTGCTGGCCCTGTCGGCCTGATGGCCGCGTACTCCGCCCAGCTTCGTGGCGCAAGCAGGGTGTTCGTCGTCGACCGTGTCCCCGAGCGACTGAAGGCTGCAGAGCGGATCGGATCGATTCCAATTGACTTTACAAAGGGCGACGCAGTCGACCAGATCATTGAGCGGAACGGTGACATGGTCGATCGCTCCGTGGATGCCGTCGGGTACCAGGCTGTTGGCAACAACTCGACCGAGCAGCCCAACATCGTGCTCGAGAATATGATCCGTGTGACGAGGGCTTGTGGTGGACTGGGCATCCCTGGGCTATACGTACCGAGGTGGGTTCATGCCTGGAATTGAGAAGGCGAATCTGACACTGTCAGTGATCCTGGCGCTGGTGATGCGGCGGCAGCAAGTGGAATGATTAGTTTGAGCTTTGGAAAGCTGTTTGAGAAGGTAAGGAGTGCTCTTGTATGTGCAACGCGCTAGCTGACAACGTCAGGGCCTCACAATCGGCACCGGCCAGTGTAATGTCAAGGCGTATAACCGTCAACTGCGCGACTTGATCATCGCTGGAAAGGCAAAGCCGAGCTTTGTTGTCTCCCACGAGATCGGGATAGAGGATGCAGAAGTCGCGTATGAGAAGTTTGACAAGCGCGTGGAAGGCTACACCAAGGTTATTATCCATCCGAACGGGGGTTTTCCAAACAAGAAGCCACCAGTCGTATCCGCAACACTGTGATGGACGGTGCAGTGCTTGTGAAAATGTGTTTCTATCCTTACTAAGTGTATATGGAAAAGATTCTAGCGCTTGCATAACGAAAGAGAGACAAATCCAAAGACAATATGTAAAGAAATCTAACATCTACACACCTCATACAGGCTTGTTGCTATAGCAATTGCTCCATAAATATCCCAGACGAATCTATTAGTCCTCCAATAGCGTCTTCAACACATCAGCAGGCGTGCGCTTTGGTGGAGCGAGCTCCAACACCTCTTTACTCGTCGTAGACACCGTCGCCTTTCCTTCCCAGGCCGTCACTGGGGCGTACCTCACAGTCTTCATCACCGCTGGATGACCGAGATGGACAAGGGAATCGACGAATGACATGTCTTCGTAGCTCACATCCTGAACCTTGGTGCCGATATACTGCTCGATCATCTTGACAAGCTGGGCGCCCGTGATGTCCTCCGGTCCATTCAGGACATACTTGGCCTTATTGTGCACGGCAGGATCGTTCTGCGATAAGAGATGGGCGGCAAAGACCCCAACGTCGTCAGGGTCAATAATGCCGACGGGTGCATCCTCCGACGCCATCAGCCGGAGAGTGCCCTGCTTTCCGGTCTCACGGTACTGCTTGACAAAGTCCACGGCTGTCATAAAATAGAATTGGGAGAAGACGTTTGGCCGCAGGGATGTCCACTGCAAAGCGCTGAATTCCGGGCTGTTCAGGAGAGCCTCGATCGCCCAGTGCGTGCGCGGATAGTACGCATCAGAGGTAGGGTGTACGTTGGCCGCGGTGGTCGAGATTCGCACGACATACTGCACGCCGGCTTTCAGGGCAGCGACATGGAACCCCGATTCCTCGGCAAACTGGCTGGGTTCGTTGTGGGATGCAATGAACGCCCTCTGGACTTCATGGTCCCGGAGCCAGTCGGCGGTGATTTCCACCCAATCCTTTTCGATCACCTCAACACCGGGGATTTGGGCCAGCTGCTGTGCGATGGCCCCATTTGAGGATCGTGTCAAAGCAATGACTCGATGATTGGACAAGGTGTTGCTGGACTTGAGCAGCTCAGGCAGAGTTGCAGTGAGGCTTCGGCCGGTGTTGCCTGTGGCGCCAACAATCAGGATAGAGGGAGACATGATGGAAGCAGGAAGATGGATGAAGATGTATTCTGTGGAATGATGAATTGGACATCTACCAGGAATTACCTGAATATTTATACTTCTTCTCTGCGATGCCTGCTTAACAATGGTTATGAATCATAATGATCAGTTAGCTAATCATCCGCACTCATAAATAAGCACTAAGCAGTGGGATCTCCGTCTAGTGGCGGACATCCCACCGAGACATACCTTTCCTATCGTCAACGTTCATCCCACCGGAGCATCCCACTACTAGTTCTTTCTGGTGATTCACATTCCAGACAAGCATGCCATCGCCCAGAACATTCCGCTGTGACTTTCCAGCCTGCAACGCCAGCTATCGGCGCAAGGAGCACCTGAATCGCCACAAAGCCCAACATGTCTCGCAAGAGTCCGCTGCATGTCCAGTCTGCGGTCGAGTCTTTGGACGAACGTAAGCCAAATCACCTCTTTATGAGCAGCATTGTATTCACCAGATGTTCTTAGTGACACACTCCGCCGACATGTGCGACAGAGGCACCCGGGAAATGAGCCGATGATTCCGACCAGGCAAGCCTGTGCCAATTGTCGGGCTCTCAAATCTCGCTGCGAAGGAGGGCCGCCGTGCACCGGGTGCCTGCGTCGCCAGGTTCCCTGCTTATTCTATGATCCAGCCAAAAGCTTTGAGAATGATCGTAGTCGCGACCAGATGGTACAGCCGGATCGCCCCGTCAAGACACAAGACTTTCTCGAGCTGTACTTCCGCCGATTCCATCCACATTGGCCGTTCATTCACCGAGGCTCCTTCAATCCGACCAAGGAAAGCCCATTACTGATCCAGTCCATGCTCGCCATTGGAATGTGGGTCAGTGATGTGCCAAAGACGCGGTCCGCAGCAGTCGACCTCCACCAGACCCTCAGCGCGGCTATCTATGCGCAAAGGGTCCGTCACCGCGCGTCTGCGGCCAGTGACTTCGATGCTAACGGAGCCTGCAGGAAAAGTGGGATGCATCTATTGCAGAGAGCGCATCCAGCATGTGCGCGTGGCCCATCCCCATGTACCAGGCGATCCTGCTGCACATCATCTTTGCTTTAATATCCGCCAGCGGAACGCCTCTGGGCCCTGATTTGAGGCCCACTGTGTCAGACACTACTGCTGGTCTTCTCGCCTCGTTGGTGCAAAGCTGCAGAAAGTTAGGCATGTTCCATTATCGGAACATATTGGCCAGATACAAGCCCGACGATATTCCCACGTATGTCTGGGTTGGAGTTGAGGAGGCGAAGCGTTTCAATACAGCGCTATACAGAGTATGTAGCGCTCTGAGCTGTGACAAGCGTACAGCAGATATGGAAGAGCGTACTTCTCCGGACGCACCAGGTTGGTCGTTTCCTGCAAGCGAGCTACAGTTTCCTCTGCCGACGAATGATCGACTTTGGAATGCTAAAGGAAAGGAAGAATGGATGCCTGCCGCAGAGAACGTGCACTGCGTTGACCTGGGTGACATGATGGAGTCGGAGTGGATTTCCGAGTCGGCAGATGTTTTGCAATTACACAAGCCACAAAAGCTCATGTGAATATCCCAGCGACCTTATCTGGGAAGATCAGGATGCGGTCCGCATTGCTTATCCGTGGAGGTTCGATAGGTCAGTTATAGATCCCCACATGTGTAAAAGCCGTGCCTGAGGTAAGAGTTGACTCCATCGTACTCACACAGCAACGAATGACGAATATGTTCCGTGATCTGTACGGATTGAATAGCCGAGACACTGTGGGGCTCGACCTAGCGCTTATTTTGGCGCATTCGGGGCTGATATGGTACATTCAGACTCGGTGCCTCAAGTCATTTGCTTTGAACTTTCTTATAGCACACCTCCTCTAGATTCGTTCACTGTCTTGAGCCACTCTGCTCCTCGCAATAGTTACTCTGCTCTATTTCGACATTACCCTAGAATTGACTTCGCTACCTGTCATACCCGAATTCCTCAGCCTGACTTCAATTCGAAACCTCGTCCGAACCGAGATTCAGACCATCAACATGGCTCACTGCCAGTACTCGACTGTGTCCACTCACGGAGATGTTAGCAACATTAACCCACGAGCGAAGCAGTCCTCTACACCACTAAACATGCCAAAAAGTCTTACCATCCCATCCCCTCCGCCCTGGGTGAGATGATGTTCTCCACCTCTTACACGACCACTCCACCCTCGCCAGTATATTCTGACCCCGACCCTCGACAGCAACGGGCCAGGCACCTGCCGTGTCCGAGGAGAACCAGGTAGCTCCCAATATCACCGGAATTCGCTTCGGGCCCGCTTCAGCTGCCGGCCCGAGCGCCTCAGCAGCGGGCGGCAAAGCTCGTATGACTTCCCACAGAGAAACAAGAGAGGTCATGGTTGAGGAGGACATGCCGCTGGGTCTGAAGATGACGCTTGTGTACAGAATATGTGATTCTCCCGCGGATGGCGAGACTTCAACCGACGACAACCTGGTATTTCCGCCGTCGTCTGGCCCCTACCTCGAAGTGGAGAGGTCCGTGTTGGCGCCTCTGCCTCTCTCGTTCCTGGTAAAGATGGAGGAGGGACCTATTCTCAAGACCAGGAATCTGCTCTTTGTGCTGGAGGAGATGGGTAATGGGAAGGATCTAGGGGCTTCGCTGGAATGGGTTCGTGTGCGCTATCGTGATGCTATCGTGATCCTGACGCAGCGGAAGAAGAATCGGTGAAAAACAAGGCAGATTGACCAAGTTACGCAAGCATAGAAGACTTCCCACGGTCAGTGCCAATGTGACTCATTTTCACGGCCAGCTGAAGCATCAGGCGCGAGGTGTATGGTACGGCCAAAGTCTGGATCCATTACCACCATCTTAATCAAGCGTGGTCCGACTCAGTGCATTTTGCTTAAGTACTGTGAGAGATTGCCCGACAGTCATGTTCGACTACATTTCATAGAGTTTCGTACTATGTACAAGCCCTACCTATAAGCTCACATAAGAAACAACTGTGCCTGCGGTAAAAGATGCGTCCATCGTACCCCTTCATCTTTCTGAGTCCATATATATCGCAGTTGTGCAAGCCCCTTGAGAACATTAACAAATCCACTTCTATGGTAATTGTCCATCAGAAACTGCTCAAAGAACGCCTTGTGCTCTTCCAAAACGCAATCGGACGCAGCTATGAACGTTGCCCAGACCAGGACTTGTTTCCCAGGAGACCCTATTGGAAACGCTTCGAGGGTACGTCTAAACTGTTCCAATCGCGATATCGACTCTTGGGTGAAGCTTTCAGTGTGTGCGTATACTGGGTCGTTGGCAACTTGTCGGAGGTAGATATCGTGTGCTTGTTGAACAATGTCTTCTACGTAGGCCGCAGCCGCGGCGTGTTTCGGCTCGCTTTGCGAGCAGTATCGTAGACAGTCAAAGAGTCGTTCCCAGTGAGATGGAGAAGACAGGATTGCTGAGCCATTGCGCTCACTTATCAAGGGGGCTGCGTACACGCGCATTCTATTAGAGTAGGTTAGTTCCTCAGCTTGGTTGCTTGCATCAGAACACGACGACCAGTGTCACTCACTTTCGTACTTGGCGCATAATAAAGTCTCCTACATCGCTTTCGCCCAGTTGATCTTCTCCCCCGACGACGTTGGTTGCTGCATCCAGCATGTTGAACAAGATGGGAAAATCGTCTCGGCCGTTCACCATCACCGAGGTAAGAAGGACAAGAATTGCAACGATGATGGACTGCTTTGCCTCCAAATTCCTCTGGGCTAGGTCCCGTCGTTGCTTCAAGCGCTGGATCGTGCGGCCATAGAGATATTCTGCATTGGCATTGCCACTCTCAAACGGTTTCCCGGCGATGATGACGGGACGATCATTTGCATCTGGCTGTCTGGGCCCCCGCGCACCGATATGAAAGGCTGATACTGTAAGAACAGCGTCCATGACTAGCTCGTCAGTGTGTGCCATTGGGAGAATTAGATAGCGCCATCCGTTGTGCCGGCCATCGATGGCCACCATTTCTCCTGCAATATGATCCGAGTCTTGCTATGTTAGAATGAGCGCGCTATGCAGGAAGGCCCTCTATATCACATACAGTGTCCAAGTAACCGTCTCTTCCAGCACGAGACGCCATCTGGGACTGGCTCATATGACAAGGAAATGAAAGGGCTGGCCAAAGACGATGATGGCGTATGATGATCTTGCGACGCTTTTCGATGCGAAAGCCCCTTGTCATCATTCCGTCGATTCAACGGAGCTTGCTTCCATTCCGCCAGACCCTTAGACCTGCCCAAGTTAGCTATCTCTCCGCCCAGAAAGAGAAAAGGGATGCACCGTTGATAGAGCGCCTGCACCGACTCGCCGGCCCACTTGCCTCGGATCGCAACGCCCTCTGCGAACCGAAACCGCAGATCCAGTCCACTACATTGTAATCCTCTCGTGACACATTTCATGCATTGCGGGGAGGTCCGGTCACACGAAACACGCCGCTGCGAGCACTCGTAGCAGCCTAATCATCCGCCCGTTAGCCATCCGGTCATCCCGACAATACACCCCGTGGGGAAGGGAAAGGGGAGGCAAACCTTTGACCTTGGGCCTATAAGGGCGATGACGTGGAGCCATGCTGAGGCGGGCACAATGCACAATGCCAGGCGATTGTACTTCCGGCTGTGATAGAGCCCTGGATCCTAATATTCCGCTTAACAGCGCGATGACAAACGCATATATGGGAGATGGGCGGTGGCGAACCCTCTACAACTGCTATTTCGAAGGACAGACCGTTGGAGAAGGAGTGTTAGAAGGGCCTCTTCTGGGGACAAGCAGGGATGGCACAGAAGAATAGTTATCGTGGGCCGTGGAGATTGACCCCAACCCCCCACAACGGCCTGGAGATGGTCTCATTCGACCTTCCGTACCGAGTCAAGCGTACCCGAAAGAGGCGTCCAAGTCGCCAAACGAGGCTAAAGCCGGGGATTTGGCTGGGTTGGTCTCATTTACTTGCCAAATCGGGGCTTCTGGTCCAGACTTCTCAGCAGCAGGCATGCTGGGGGTATGGGAACATGCGGGCCATGCTGAAATCCATAGCAATAATTCGTATTTATAATCGAACGCAAGGCGCCGTTCCAGCGTTCACAGGCACAAGATCTATCTAGGGCGAGATGGACAACGGTAATGTCTGGCACTATCCACAGACAAACGGCTTCTGCTAATCCTCCCCCAGAACACAAGGGAAAGTCGTTTGAGGACGAGTGTTCCAGGCATGAAGGTAGGAAGTTCATTGGTCCGGACGATATCACCGTGCTAATAGCCTCATTATACAGGTCAGTCCGCAACAGAGACCAATACCCAGGTGTTCTCCGATGATAGACTGACTTGTTGGCAGTCGAGAATGGCCACCTCAATAATGCCTCCGTCCTCGAGAATCTCGGCCTGGAGCCGCAGATGAAGAAGAATCTCGGGCCATTTGCTATCCTCTGCGTAGGCTTCAACATCTGCAACAGTTGGGTGGGTCTAGCTGCCACCATGGTCATTGGGATGGAGCAAGGCGGCAGTGTCACGGTGGTGTACGGCTTGCTCGTTGTGCTTTTCTTCTTGGGCTGCTCGGCCCTCACGATGGCCGAATTGGCGAGTGTGTATCCCACGGCTGGAGGTCCATATCACTGGACTTCCATCCTGGCTCCCGAATATGCCAATCGAGTAATGGTGAGTTGGACACTAGTCTGATGTGCTGCCGACAACGAAGAAGACTGATGGCGACCAAAGAGTTATATCTCGGCCTGCTTCAACATCTTCGGATGGCTATCGATTACCTCGGGCGTGGTGGTGCAACCGGGGCAGTTCATTCAGGCCGTGCGACTCTTCTTCGATCCTGATGTTGCTGCCCCTACTTGGCAGTATTTTCTCTTCTTTCAGGCGGCCAATATCCTCCTCCTGCTACATAACACCGTACTCCAACATCGGACTCCATGGCTGCATGATGTTGGGTGTAAGTCCCACTCTTCCTGTCTTGAATGCATCCGCAAGCTGATATAGTTCCGTAGTCATCCTCTCTATCACGTCCTTCGTCGTGATCATCGTGACTTGTCTTGCTCGAGCTCCATCCTTCAACTCCACCGAGTTCGTCTGGACGACGTTCATCAACCACACTGGGTGGAAGTCCAACGCCGTGGTCTTCTTGACTGGCATGGCCAACCCGAATTTCATGTTCGCCGGCATCGATGGCGCGGTGCATCTCGCGGAAGAAGTGGCAGATGCGTCCAGGTTTGTGCCGCGAGCGTTGATGAGCACGCTGGCGATTGGATTCGTCACAGCCTTTGGATTCTCCCTCTCGATGCTGTACAGTTTGACCGATTTTGACAGAGTGCTGGAAAGCCTGACCGGGTATGTTCCTTTCTGTATCTTGCCCAAACGCCGTGTTAACCTCTTTCTAGTGTTCCTATTTATGAGATTTGGTACCAAGCGACACGTTCTCAGGCAGCCGCCACCGTCTTCATCTTCATCCTGCTTGCAATCGCTTTGTTCTCGTTGAATGCCGTCGTAGAGTCGAGCTCCCGCCTGACGTGGTCCTTTGCACGAGATAACGCTCTGCTTGGGTCACGCTTCTTGGGCCAAGTCCATCCTCGTCTCCAGGTGCCAGTATGGGCTTTGTTCGCCAATGCGACTGTCATCTTCATTATTGGGTGCATCTACCTGGGGTCGTCCACGGCGTTCAACGCATTCATCGGCTCCGGCATGTTACTCCAGCAATGCAGCTTCGCGATTCCGGCTGGCTTGCTCTTATGGCACGGACGGTCCAAGAGAGTGCTTCCCACGTCGAGGGCGTTCCATCTCGGCGGCTTTGGTTGGATTGCAAACGCTGCCACGGTGCTCTTTGCACCGCTCGTTACGGTCATGTATTGCTTTCCCGTGAGCATGCCGGTGACTCCGTCGAGCATGAGTAGGTCACCATCAGGTTGTCGGAGTTGATCAATAGCTGACATGGACTAGACTATACAGCCGCGGTTGTTGGAGTGATGGCCCTGTTCGCGGCGGCGAACTGGTTCTTACATGCGACGCAGCATTATCGAGGCCCGCGTCTTCCATCTATGTAGGCAGCTGTTGTTCATGATGAATTGCTTTCGGACCATGTAGGCACAGCGGATGACTTGGCCTTTCAATATGAGACCAGAAGCCCTCTTTTCTTCGATTGTAGAAGCCATCCTATCCCGCTCATCGGAACCAATGCGTAGTCCGTACCTTGCACTGAACATAAGGACAGTTCTCCTGTCCTTCAAACGACAGGCTTGTCCTCGGGTCTAGCGATCGGAGAGAGTCCAGACTGATCTTCCGATGCCCCGCTGGTCTCATTATAACTTCCTAATTTGACTAGTCTACAATGGCGTGGGGAGGAGGCCAAAGAGACACTCAGTCTGCTCTCGACAAGATCCTGCTTCCTGTTCTCGCTGGCCTGAAGTCTCGTTGCAACGGCTCCTCCATTTCCTGTTTAGGATACTTGGATGAGACCAACCCTGCCGCGGGGTGTCCATGCCTATAATGCGTCTGTGGATATATCTACCCCAGAGTCAACCTCACATTACCCTTCACACACACATTCCTCATACATTCCTCCCACCCCTGGCCCATTATGTCCGGTGCACTCGAAGGTATCTACCCACCTGGCATTGTCCGCCCCGGGCCTCCAGTGCCCAACGCAACCACCCCCTACTGGCACTCTGCCCCCCATGCCTACGCAGACTACCAATCGCCCTGGCCCACGGAGCCCGCCGACATCGTCGTGATCGGCTCGGGCATCTCGGGCATGTCCCTCTGCCGGAGCCTGCTCGCGCAGCGACCCGATCTGAAAATCACCCTGGTCGAGGCACGGTCTCTCTGCTCCGGCGCGACAGGCCGCAACGGCGGACACATCAAGACCATGACGTTCGCCATGTGGCCGGAGCGCAAGCACCAGTTCGGCATCGAGGAGGCCGTGCGGATCTCCGAGTTCGAGCATAGCCACCTGGACGCCATGGCGGCGGCCATCGAGGCCGACGGCGCCGACTGCGACCTCGTCCGCACCGAGGGCGTCGAGGCGTACTACGACCCCGCCGTCTTCGAGAAGGGCGTCGCCGCGCTGGAGGACATGCGCGCGCACGCGCCGCACCTGGCCGCCCTGCACACCGTCCACCGCGACCGTGCACACCTGCAGCGCACGATGAAGCTGTCGCCCCGCTGCGTCGGCGCCATCACCGTGCCCGCCGCGTCCGTCTGGCCCTACAAGTGGATCGTGACGGCGTGGGCGGACCTGATCACCCGCGCCGGCCTCAACGTCCAGACGCATACCACCGTGCATGCCGTCGACGACCGCGACGGCGCCGACGTCGCCCTCGTCCGCACCGCCCGCGGCGACATCCCCGCCCGCCGCGTCGTCCACGCCACCAACGCCTGGCTCGCCTACCTGCTCCCCGAGCTGGCCCCCTTCGTGACCCCCGTCCGCGCCAACGTCGTCCACTACGCCCCCGGCGAGGCCGCCTCCTCCCGCCTCGGCACCGTCCCGCACTACTCCATCTGGTACCGCTACGCCAACAAGGACTACGACTATCTGGTCTCGCGGCGTGACGGCGGCGTCGTCGTCGGCCGCGCGGGTACCGGCCGCCGCGCAACCGCCGACGACAGCGCCACCGATCTGCCCGCCCTCGCGCATCTCCGCGGCTTCTTCCACGAGGCGGCGGCGGCGCCGCAGCCCGGGGCCGCCGACCATGTCGATTACGCGTGGAGCGGCATTGTCGGCTTCACGCAGGACGGCGTGCCGTTCGTCGGCGAGCTGCCGTTCCCCGGGCGGCGCCGTCAGTTTGTTCTCGGTGCGTATCATGCTACCGGGATGGTCAAGGCGTTTCGGTGCGGCCAGGCGGCGGCGGCGATGCTGTTGGGACAAGGCGTGCCGGAGGATTTTCCTGCGTCGATGCTCGTGACGGAGGAGCGCATTCGCCAGCTGAGGCGGTCGCTTGACCTGGGGAAGCCCCCGGTGTTCCGGGATGTTTCTAGGCTGTAGGTTTGGACTGAGGTACTCTTAGATATGAGAGACGGGAGGGGGGTTGTGTATATATTGATGACCCATGCCACCACCGGTTGTGTATATAGGGTAGAGAAGACGTTCATAGTGCTCCACGCTGGCCCTGTGCTGGGAGTGGAATGGTAGCTAGACCTAATGGCTAGTTGAGCATCCCATAGACCCCGTAACTGTCTCATCGATAGACACTGAGGGGCTATCGACTATAATCTATTCACATCAGAACAGTATTGAGACCACTGTGCAATTCTCTGGTGGTCTGTACGTGACAGCCCGCTGCACTATGGTCCAGATGACATGGAAGGTACAGTTGAGCAAATAGCGCGTTCCAACGTCCTACGCATGACGCTCCCCCCCCCCCCCCCCCCCCTAGACTTCATTTGTCGGCTGTAACTCCCGCTGCATGAGTGGAATGCTCATACCAAGATCCCTGCGCGTAGGGAGTGTGTCGATGCTGGGGGGCACAGTCAGACCACTGTGCCGGATGAGGTCTTGATATGACCTTGCTAGATGCTACCAGGTGGAATTTTCTCGACTATTGGATGAGGGTAGATACAGGAGATCAGCGGTAGGGTGTGGTTGCAGATAAGTCGGTTCGTTATGGAGGATTCAGTTAGGGCAGGTCCGAATCAGGTGTTGATTAGTCGAGTTCTCTTGGGACATCTTCGACAGTAGGAGAAGTGTCTCATTGCTAACCATGGCCAACCTCTGTGAGACTTACATATAAAGGAGGAAACAAATGGAATCTCCCCAAGTTCCCCCGCTACACTATGGCTCAGTATTGACTAGAAGTGGTCGTGGGAGGTCACTTAGATACACTCCGCAATGTCAAGAAGGTCTTGAGCAATGACCTTTGGATCGCCCTGCGTACCAGTTAGAGCGCGGTCGAAAAGCTCGTGGAAGTAGATTGTCATTGGAAGCGTCCCAGTTGCCGCCCTGTTAGTCATATCGATCATTCCCTGTTGAGCACCGTACTGCCGGTGCTGAGCAGGATGCTGGGTCGCCATCATTGGCCGGGTAGGAGGGTTCATGCCGAGAGGATTTCAAGGTGCAGCTTGACCCGGTGGTGCTAGTCGGAACAGTTCCCATTGCACGGTTCTTCTGGCTCGTTCGATGTTCAATAGAAACACCGTCCGCACTTCCCCGTTGCTGGCCTCGAACCACCAAGTCGCATCTCGCAGCAACTTCGCATGCGATTCGCTCACACCAGTTCCAATCACCAAGGTAGGCCATTTGTAGTTGCTCGCCCTTGAGATGCCTTGGTCGTGCAGGCCCAATGTAACCGCATCTGCCATGTTTCAAGTGGTAATATTATGCGCGGGAGAGGGCACGATCTTGATGACAGCTGAGGATCTGGCAGATTGGAGTCTGAAGTTGACCCCCCACATATGGCAGTCATTGTCCAGCATGGAACGAAAAGCCTTGGGGATGTCCTTGACTACAACGTATAGGTTTTCCCTCTCGTTGTGGGCCGTGAGTTTCGAAAAGACGTCCTGCGCCACGTTCTGGAGAGCTGAAAGGCTGTGAAGCGCACCACGCGGTGATGGGGCGGCAGTCCGAATGTCATCTCCGCTTCCATTCTTTGCTGAAGACAGGTACCATATTGATGGTATCAGGCTTCCTAGGTGATTCAAAGTCTCAAGAAATTGATTGGCCCTACTACCGGGTAGATGATGAATTATTATATCTTGCGGTGACCGCTGACACGAACTCGGGACCTTGGTCAGTCACCATATACCACTACGTTAAGACTCATCACGTTTTGCAGCTCCGAAACCGACCGAGAGTGGCTGGAGAAAGACGTCAAGACGATGGCAGGAACAGATGGAATTCGTCGCTGCAGCGCGTAAATCCAACCGTCAGGTCTTGGAGTGATACCATCTTGAATCTTCACCATAGTATGTCGGTAGAGAGCCTTGCTATCGAAAGGCATCAAGCAACGCGACCAAGTTGAACTCCTGGAGTATCTGTCAATATATAACGCGTACTGAATCGTCTCACCAGAGAGCTTCCGCATCACATCATCGAAATAACAAATGACAAACCAGAACATTCGACCAACATCGCGGAAGCCTTGTATGACTGGGTATGACTGGGTATGACTGGATGGAGGTACAGATGCATGTCGAAGCCCCTTGATCGCCCGATCGCAACCGACAATGACAGCCTATCGATTGGAAACCGCCGAATCTGCCTTGGTCAACGGGCTCTGTCCGATTGACTCCACGGATCCGCCCCAGGCAGCCAGTCTGGCCTGCGACAGACGCCTAATCTCCGATCAGCACTAGGCACACCGGGGAGGGCCCTCGTATCGGAGGTCTCGTCTCCCACGCCCTTAAACACGCCAATGTCAGAGGCCGTGATGCTTTGGGCTGAATACGAGGGTGAGGCCGAGTGAACCCCCAACCATCCATCAGTAATGGTGGTTCAAAACGGCTGCATTGCATCCATCCATCACCCTCTGTATCACCACCGCCCACACCTTGGCCATTGAACACGCCGGTGGTCGACTTCCAGATGACTTGATGGGTGACGCGGGCCTGCAGGAAACCCCGGTGCCCCGTTGACGGCGACCAGTGAGCGGTCGCGAGGGGCGAGGGAACCGCGTCAACGGACAGGGCGGTGGAAATGAAGCTCGGTGTGGGATTTCAGGGATGGACGGTGGCGGAGGTGATGTTCTGGCGCAAGGACAGGCAGATCCTTCGGTAAGGAGGGCGTAATGCATGTGTTTGGTGGGAGTCTGGGGATTCATGCCCAAGAGTGTTGAGAGAGTGTGTATGGAGGGTCTTGGGAGTGTTCTAAGTGGGCGGATGGGTGGTGTGACACGAAGCGAGGATCCGACAGTGTGTTGTATCACTATAGGTACCTAGAGGAGACAAGATTTGTATTGTTTTCTAATCATGATTCTAGTAATTGTACTATATTCTCACAGTTATATATATATATATATATATTCTAGTAGTTTTAGTGAGCTGCCTAGGTAGTTATTCTAGTAATTGTCGTGATATTACATAGGATCCTAGAATATATCTTCAGTATGTATATTATCAAATTCCTCCGATACTTGACCATTCTGATAGATTTCTACATCTATATCGTCCTTCAAATCCTTCAAATCCTTCAAATCAACATAAATCACCAGCCTATCAACTTATTGTGGTAAAATCCCTTTATCTAGTCAGAAAAACAATATACCCCAATCGGGCCTAGCGGCCAAACGCGTTCCGTCGATCATTTCGCCGCCGAAGCGTTCCGTGGAAAATAAATCATCATCGTCCTCCGCCTCATTCCATAAACATCATCTTCCCTTCCACCATACCTTGCCTTCTCCCTTCCTATACACTATACACTCTTCTACTCAGATTAGATCACTCCACCCCGGAGTAAATGCCCCCCACCGAATACATGTGGTAAAAAGGAGATGCCGTGGACTGTAACCAATTCCTTCAAGCGGTACGCCCATCCCTTCCTCCCTTCCTTCTCCCCAGCTAACATCACCTCCCCGACCCAGCGGTCTGATGATGAAAACTTACGGGAGATCCTCCTGGCGCGTCTACGACGATGACCAACACCCTGCCGCCAAGAAACGACGCGTCCTGTCGGGCAGCGATTCCGACGATGCGGAAAATAGCCTCCAGTACGCCATTCGCGAATCCTCCGCCGCCATCCGCTCAAGTCCATCGCGTCGCAACTCCGTTCAGCTCTCCGAGGCCACCGAGGACGCGGCCTTGTCCACGCCGCCGTCGTCACCCCCGCCGCGGCTGAGCCCGCCGCCCGCCAACACGCGCAAGCCCACCTTCGCGTTCCTCAAGCGCAAACATGCCTCCGTCGCCGCAAAGGACGCCACCCCCAACGGCTCCGGCTCCCCCCTCGCCGAGGTCAACTCCAACAGCGTGCGCTCTTCCGTCGACCCGCCGAAAAAGAAGGCCGCCGCCGTCACCGCCGGCGGCGGCGCGCCCCAGCCCGCCCTGCGACAGATGCAGATCGACCTGGGCCACGAAGTGCGCCGCACCTGCGCCACCTGCGGCATGGAATACGTGCCGTCCAACACCGAGGACGCTGCCCTGCATAAGAAATTTCACGACATGAACTCCACCGGGGTCGATCTGGGCAAGGCGTTCATGCGCGCCAACGCCTCGCGCTGGGTCTACGAGGCCACCCGCTTCGACGAGGGCTACGTGGTCATCGTCGATCGGAAGGCCTCACCCACCGCGAAGAACCAGGCCAAGAAGGTTCTTGAGGTTGTCAGCAAGGAGCTATCATCTCCCGAAATCGACGATGACGTGCTGTGGAGCCAGATCGAGCCGCCCAAACACCTCCGCGGCCCTCACGACTCGACCGAGAAAGTTGATCGCTACAAGGTGTTTTTGCATATGAAGGACAGCCGCTGCGTGGGCGCGTGTCTGACGGAGCGCATCTGGGAGGCACATCCGGTCGAGAAACCCTCGGCCTCGCGGAACGGCGTCGACGCCGCCGTCACGGTGCACGACGCGACGCACCCGGCTATCGTGGGTGTCTCGCGCATCTGGACGTCGGGCGCGTCGCGACGAAAGGGCATCGCCATGGATCTGTTGGACTGTGTGGTGAGCAATTTCATCTACGGCATGGAGATCCCCAAGGAACAGATGGCCTTTAGCCAGCCGACCGAGAGTGGCAAAGCGCTGGCACAGGCGTTTTTTGGCGACGAGGAGTGGCATGTCTACGAGGAGAGCTGAGATCCTGATCTACCGAGGACTTTTGACTAGACATCTCCGGTCTCTCCGGAGAAGCCGTGGCGGGCTGTACGGCCCCTCGGCGGTTGATACCCTATTTTCTTTTTGCTTCCCCTTTCTTCTCTCGCGTTCTCTCGGATATGCACAAGAAGGAACTGCAATGACGATTATCTGCTTGGTTTATTGTACAACTGGAGGTGTTTGGGACAGAGGTGGTGGTTCTTCTGGCTGAGGGTATGGGGTAATTCTTTCTTTTTGTTTTCTTTTTCTTTTTCTTTTTTCTTCTTTGTACCATACATATACCTTGATGTGCGTTCGTTATATTTATTATGTGATTGCATCGTGAAATTGGATGAAAGGCAGAATGCAGTGATCATTGTCCTTGACCTCTTAGTTTCTGGAGTAAGTCTGGTGGCGCTTGCCGCGCGGGTGTCAGCGGCCTCTAGGCAATCGTTCCTTTCCGGTAGCGCCTCAAGTCTCCCCTCGTTCCTGATCCCATCTCGTTCCATTGCTGGTTTCCCCTTCTTGCTCTCATGGTCGGTGTAGCTCCTCTCCGCTACGATGTCTGGGTTAAATCCATTCCGCCCTAAGAAGCCTGAGGGTGTGTCCTGACTCTCTCCCCCGCAATCGGGCGTCATCCGGGACGAAGCTCATGCTGACCGTTGCAGATCAGATAGCTCCTCATCCTTCGCCGTCCGCTCGTCCTGCGCCCGCCCAGTCGATCACCTCGGTGCCCTCGTACCCCGTGTTTGGCGTTCCCTCTTCGTCTCTTCCTCCGAATGACGTCTCCCCGTCGCCTCCCGTCGCCAGCGCGTCTGATGCGGCCGACTCGGTAGCGTCGGATGATCAGTCGGCCACTGATCCATTTCACCAGGACTCGGCGACCGACGATGAACATACTGGAGTCGACGAGGCTGACATCGATCCGACGCGATGGGACGCGTCCAATCACTCGCGGACGTTGTCCACGGATGACCGTCGCCGACAGGTCAGCGATCCCGCCGCATCCGTAGCGTCGTATTCTACACCGTCAGGGGCCAGGTCTGCCATGGGAATGCATACTCAGAGTGTCCCGGCCCATCTGGATGACTATGCTCAACATCGTGACGACTCGGACATGTCGACCACCTCGGCGACCCCTCACTCGGGGGTTCGCACGGCACAGAGTAGCACCACCGATCTCTCCCACACCCCATCCGCACATCCCGCTGCTCGAACTTCCACCTGGCCAGTGACCGGATACCCGACGACGAAACCGCTGGCCAGCCGCCCTGGGAACCGGGAGAAGATCCCACCCCCTCCCCCGAAAAGTCACCATGGCAAATTGATCACCCCCAGTCCTGGTGCCGCACCCGCCCACACGCCCCCCATCAAAGCCGCAAACCGCTTCTCGTTTCATGGGACGCCATCCGAAGCGTCCATTTCCCCTCGGCTGTCGCCGTCGGCTACAGATTACTTTACCGGCACCACAGGAAGCCAACCGGAGCGGGCGACCGAGTCCCTTCGACGCAGTCAGTCGCAGTATAAGCGTCCCCCGACGCCCCCGCTGAGTCGGCGACACAGCCAGATGCGGCGATCAAAAACGACGCACGCAAAACCCAGTTCTTCCCGACTGTCCATCCCCACCCTCGACGGGGAGAGCTCCGAATCTCCTCCCCCGAGTCCGAGTGCCTGGTCCTTGGCACCGTCCCGGACGCGGGATGCCGCATCGGAGGAGGAGGCATCTCGCTCTACTCGGCACACGGGTGCTACGTCGTCTCTGGCCGGAGATACGTCCATGCCACTGCCTAAAACCCCTCCGGTGCGATCCGGGTCGGCCAAACGGATGTCGCAGGGAAATATGATACCACCGCCGCCTCCCCCTCGGCGAATGCGCGGCTCGAGTGGACAGAGTAGCGACAGTGGGCGGCGGGCCAGCACGCGGGAGCCGAACCCTGGGAATGAGAACGAACCGTTTGTACCGCAGCCGTCGAACGCACATGATATTCTGGCGGATCTGTCGCGTCTACAAAAGGAGGTGGATGACCTACGGGGACACTATGAGAACCGGAAGGTGAGTTGATGAGGACGATGGAGGTGTATATACCTTTACTGTAGGCAGGACTATGGCTGTGAATGAATAACGATTCTTTGATTGTCATTGGCCGAGGGAGCCTCGTGATATGACGTCATGGGCTTTGTACTCCTCGACCGTTCTCTCCTTTCTGCCTCTTTCGTACTCCCTGTATTCTCGTATGAGATCCATTCTCAGGCATATCCATATCGACTTGCAACAATCGTCGACCAATGTACGCGGCACAACGATCTTGAAGCCGGAGTCTATCCGATTAAACGATTGGAATCCAACGGACGTCATTGCATCCCGTCTGACTGCAGCCGTTGTTTCTCCTTTCCGATCCTGAACCTTCTCTATCCTGCGCGCCATAAGAACTCATCGTCCTTTTACTTCTACTTCAAATAGACGACTAATCCGACTCCTTCGCCTATCGTCTGCTCCCCATCGTCACTTCTATACCATCATCTCAACATGACTACCCCCACTCTGATCAATCTCCCTCCCCCGCCCTCCGACCCGGTGACGCCGTCGGACATGGGCCCGTAAGTCGATCCCCTATCAGCCGGACATCTTCACTAACCGACACAGGGGCACGCCCAACTCCGGCACCACCTCGCTCTCGGCCCTCTCCACCACCGCCATCAAGGACGGGCACACCGGCCAACCGCTCCCCCACAGTCGCCATTCGCATCACTCTCCCTCCGCCTCGACCACCTCCGCCACCACCCTCGAGGCTGAACGCGCCGATCGCATCTCTCGGCTAGCCGGTCTCGAGCGCGTCGCGACCGCCCGGGCCGGCGGCCACCAACATCACCCCAGCGCTGTCTCTGCCGCCTCACACCCGGGCCACTATTTTGAGGGCACTCCGACTCTGAAAGAACGCAGCACCGTCGGCAGCGCTAGCGCCACCGGCAGTGTGGGCGCCCGCACTACCTGGGCCAGCGGCAGCGATGCCTTTGATGCGGACAAGATGAGCGAGGACCCCGATCCGGACGATCGCGCCTCCAGCGTCGGCGATCTCAGCGACGAGGGCGATGCGAGTCTGGTCGGGTTTGGCGAGGGCGCCAGCACCATTAGCGGTCCGACGTCGTCGGCGGCGCATCTCCAGCAGCACCTTCATCCGGCTCATCCCAGCTTGAACCGCATGTCGTCGTCGTCCGGCCGGCCCGGCTCGTTTGGCGGCGCTGCGTTCTCGCCGGCCGGGTCGGTCACCCCCGAACCTGGGGCGCAGGATGCACGCATGGTGGATGGCATCACGTATGATGCGGACGTGGTGGATACCACGGTCAGGACGCCCCGGTTGGCGACACCGGCGGGTCGGGAGGATGCTGGGGAACGGGTGTAGGGTCGGCGTTTTGGGCTTGGTTTTTGTATTTTATGATTTGATTTGCGATTGATATCTTAGGGTTGTAGGATATGAAATCTATTCTTTCGGGGTAAGTAAGATAAAAGTAAGATGTTGCCGATAAGATAGTAGTGGTATATATCCAACCTGAATTTTAAGGCACCAGACGGAAGGCGACTGCGGTGGAATTTTCCCACCGCTTTGTCTTCCTCCCCACTCTCTTCTCTCTCGCTCTCTCTTCTTCTCCTCCCTCTCCCTCTCCCTCTCCCTCTCCCACTCACTCGCGCTCCTCGCTCGCTCGCATCCTCCCCCGCCGTCTTCCTGTCCCATTCATTGCTGGCATTGACTTGTCAAGCACCCCCAATCAACTGGACCGGAGACCCGACGACTCTCGCCAAGTTCAGCTGTTCTTTGTGCGTCTGCCTGTTGCGTCAGATAACCTCCACGCCACACATCCTCGCACCCGGAATTCGTGGTCGCTGTTAGACATTGTCTCAGAGACCGGTATCTGAACGGTCTGTACGGCTTGAACCGGTTTGAATAAACCGCTCCCTAGCGTTATTCCGAAATCTGTACGTGATTGCCATTGTTCGTGACGCGAAGCCAGCACACTCGGCATCTCCAACGCTTCCGATCGTTCACGATATTGCGCCTCTGTCGCATGCGCGTTGCATTGCGCTGACCTTCCCGATCATTCAGAGTTTTACCCGAACACACGGTTGAATCGATATGGCCGCCCCTACGCAGCTTGCTTGTGCGTCATCCACCCACCCGCCTCCTGCGAACATGACAATGGCTAATCCGTGCAGTCCGTACCGTCAAAGGGGTTGGTATCTTTGATGCGGCCCCGGTGTATGAGCCTTTGGCGGGGTTTGAGCGGTACGTCGAGCATTTCACAATGAGCTGATTGAGTGGCGGACTGACGACACAGACCCGAGGGAAACCTCCGTTGCAGCGCGTACTCGCCCTGCGGCCGGTATTTCGCCTGGGCCTCTCCAGAGAAGTATGTCTCCCCATCCAAACCAATAAGCGAACCAGTCTAACGGGTCCAGGGTCACCATCGTTGATCCGTCCGTCGGTCACGTCGTGTCGACCATCCCCGCCGAGAACGTCTTCGAGCTGGGCTTCTCCCCCCTCGGCACCTACCTCATCACCTGGCAGCGCCCGTCCAAGGACGCCAACGGCGATGCCGTCAAGAATCTCAAGGTCTGGCCGGTCGTGGAGCAGGCCCCCGACGCCCCCGGCGATGCCCATACCGTCGTGGGGAGCTGGGTCCAGAAGTCGCAGACCGGCTGGAACCTTCAGTACACGGCCGATGAGCGCCTCTGCGCTCGCGTCGTCACCAACGAGGTCCAGTTCTTCCAGAGCGATAACCTGGCCAAGGTGTGGAATAAGCTGCGGGTCGAGGGCGTGAGTGATTTCTCGCTCTCGCCGGGTAAGAACCCGTCGGTTGCGGTGTTTGTTCCGGAGCGGAAGGTTAGTTCACGTATGTGTTATGGGTTGAGTTGGTGCTGACGCCGAAATAAGGGCCAACCCGCCGCGGTCAAGTTGTTTATGGTCCCTCAGTTCGGCGCGCCGGTCTCGCAAAAGACTTTCTTCAAGGGCGACAAGGTCCAGCTGAAGTGGAACGCCTCCGGTACGACTTGTATTGTGCTCGCGCAGACCGAGGTGGACAAGACTGGCAAGAGTTACTACGGAGAGACGACCCTTTACCTGCTGAGCATTACGGGCGGGTTTGACTCTCGCGTGGATCTGGGTATGTTTCCCAAAGGACGTACGAAGCATCGTAACTGCTAACACGGCCTAGATAAGGAGGGTCCGATTCACGACGTCACCTGGTCGCCCAACTCGAAGGAGTTCGGTGTCGTCTACGGTTACATGCCGGCCAAGACCACCATCTTCAACTTCCGTGGTGTGCCTCAACACAACTTTGCGCTCGCCCCGCGTAATACCATCTCCTTCTCCCCCCACGGACGCTTCGTCCTGGTGGCCGGGTTCGGTAACTTGGCCGGCCAGATGGACATTTACGACTTGGAGAAGAACTACCACAAGATCACGACGGTGGAGGCCTCCAACGCCACCCTGTGCGCCTGGTCTCCCGACGGCCAGTTCATTCTGACTGCCACGACCAGCCCGCGGCTGCGCGTTGACAACGGCATCCGTCTCTGGCACGTCAGCGGCGCTCTCATGTACAACGAGGACATGAATGAGCTTTACGACGTCTTCTGGAGACCCCAGTCCACCACCCAGCACCCGCTGCCGACCGATCCCCTCAACCCGCTGCCTACGCCCCACCCCTCCGCCGTTGCCTACCTGAGCACCCGCAAGGCGCCCGTCAAGCCGGCTGGCGCGTACCGTCCCCCCGGCGCCCGCGGCCAGCTTACTCCGCTGGCGTTCAAGCGCGAGGACCAGGGCGGTGCTGCCTACGTCCGCGAGGGCATCACCGGCCTGAACGGTTTCGGCAAGTCCCGACGACGCGACGTGCCCGGCGCCGAGCCCGTCGAGGAGTACCTGCCTCCGGGTGCTGCGCCTGGCGGTGGCGTCGCACTGCCTCCGGGTGCGGACCAGCCCGAGAAGCTGTCCAAGTCGGCGGCGCGCAACAAGAAGAAGCGCGAGGCGAAGAAGCAGCGCGATGCCGAGGAGGGCGACGCGGGTCAAAGTCCTGAGCGCCGTAACGACAAGGGCCACGAGCGCAGCAAGTCCAAGGCTAACGGGGCGCCCGTCAAGCCCGCTGCTCCTGCTGCTGCCCCTGCCCCTGCCCCTGCCCCCGCGGAGGATGGCGGGGCCCCCACCGCTCAGGACAAGAAGATCCGCGGACTCTTGAAGAAGATCCGTGCGATCGACGAGCTGAAAATGCGGCTTGCCGGTGGAGAGAAGCTGGAGGACACGCAGATGAAGAAGATCCAGACGGAGGAGTCGGTGCGCAAGGAGCTGGAGGGGTTGGGATATAACGGGTGATTATGTATGACTGTCTATGTAGTGAGTCTAATTGGGCTGTATATACATACGCTTGGATACCGAGAACCTGTATGAACCTAGAACCCATCAGTAATCCCCTGTTGCCGTTCCTGCTCCCTCCGCCGCAGACACACGTCCCACCACCACCGACTCGGCTCGTCCATTGTGGGGTCGGCCGGATCCTCATGCCACGGCTTCCGCGCAAAGATATAATGCACGTTCTTGACCTCGTCGTCCCGCCAGATGGCATCATGCACCCCCGCCCACCGCATCGTCTTCAGCGCATTATACACATACGGCAGCGCCACCCACCGCCCCCGAAACACATCCGATAGCAGTTCCTGGTCCGGGAAGTCGTACGTGTCCGTGCGTTCTGGTGTGCGCAGGGCGTCCTGAATCGCCGCCCATGCCCCCGCTGACGGCCGCACCACCAGCAGCCCGCTGTTCAGCATGCCCACGCCGGTTGACGGGGGCGCGCCCTGCGTCTGCGCGAGCACGGCGTCGTTGTGCTGTGTTGTGAATGCGCAGTTGGCGGGGATCCTTCCATCAACAGTATTAGCTTGATCTACCTTTCTCCGCGGGAGATATAGATATAGGGTGGGTACGTACCAGGAAGATGGATAATGCGGCTTGCGCAGCGGATTGCACGCGCACGCATGGCTCGCCGCAAACACCCCCTCCCCTCCCTCCAAACCATCTTCATTCTCCGCAACTCCACCCGAGGAAGAGGAAGGCGTGAGAGAAACCTCCATAAGTTCATCCATATTCCTCCGAACAAGCATATCCCCATCCAGCAGCACGACGCGCTCATACTCCTCCAGCGAAAACACTACCAGCTTCGTCCATGTCTCGGCGAAGCGCGGGTCGTGCGCGTACGCGCGGCCTTGGTCCGGCGTGAGGTGCGGGACGGCCTGGGTGCGGATGCCGCGGGTTTGTAGGGCGTTTAAGGCCGCGGAGGGGAGGGAGGGCGTGTACAGGGCAACGAAGGGGTAGGCCGTGTGCGTGGATTGGAGAGAGGCGTGCAGGGTTAGGAGGCCGGGGAGGTAGTCCGTGTTTGTTATGAGGGAGGCCCAGATTTTTTCTAGCATTTACTTAGTATTGGTGGAATTGGAGGAGGGCCAGAGGGAGGGTGTACCTTTGGAGGAGGGCATTGTGCTTTGGCTTGAGGTTGAATTGGAGAAAGAGATGGATGAATGGAGAGATGAATCGAATTGAGGCATTTGCGGATGGTGGTGATGTTGTTATCTTATCAGCAGGTGGGGGATTTGTCAGCCCCCGCAATCAGGTGATTTATAGATCTGTTGTTTGTATACGTTTTCCTCTTACAAGTAGATACTCCAGCTGAGATCACTGCTTTGTATTATGAGCTTTCGTAAACAATATCTAAAGCGAAAATACCTCTGCATTTGCATAACAATGTAAGAAAACCTGATATCACAGGGGAAAACCTATACCGAGGCAGACATAGGTAAACGCCTGAACTCCCACGCCCATGAAACCACAAAAGTAATGAAAGGAAAAGAAGTCAGAGAAAGGAAACCATCAATCTTCCAAAAAGCGAATGCCCGTACACCCCATTGTCTGCTTGATATCTCCGAAGAGATCGTCGATACGGGTGAAGAAGGTGATGCCTTTTTGCTCGCAGCCAGCAAAGACCATGCCGACCACCGTACCCCCTTCTATGTAGACCAATGATCCCGTATCCCCTTTCCGCGTAAAGAGATCGCCCTTGTATCCATTAGCTGTGTGCTCAAGAGTCTCCACGCGGGTTACGACGCCGTTAACCGTCTTCTCCAGGATCAGGGCCGAGTCAAGTTTGTTGTAGACACCTCTGCTGAGCCCAGAGCTGCGACCCTCTATGTGGAGCAGTTTGTCAGACAGGTCAGCAAGCTCCTCGGAAGATGCCATGACGGGGGTGTTTCGGTTTCCAAACTATAGACACGTCTCTTAGCATCCATCAACGGACATTAAATGATTCAGAACTTACCTTGTTGGGGCCCTCGCGGCTCTCCTCCACTTGAATTAGGGCCCAGTCCATGCTTGTCAAACCATCGGACCTGCCGGTTGATGGCACCTTGCAGCATTTGAAGCCGGAAGCAGCAATGACATGGCCGAGGTAGTGACGGTTCTTGTTCCGAAAGGCGCGGATTTCGTTGGAAACGGCTTTCATGTCAGCGATGTTGGATTTGGCGACGAGAAAGTTGTTCCGGTCTGCCTTGGGCATCATGTCCAGCAGACCCTCTTTTTCCATGTCCAATCCTTTCTTGTACCTCGTAGAGGACTGCTCGCTTGTAAGCTCCCTGTCGAGGATTTGGAGCTTTTGCTCCATGTCCCTGGGGCTTGGGCTAAGCATGCGTAGGTGGCGTCGGGCGAGGTCATGATTCACCGGGACACCCTTCTGGCGCCACTTGTTGTACACTAGAATAGTCATCTTAGTACATAGCATCGCCAAAGAAAAAACAGGGCTTTGCTTACTTTCAGCATGGGTTGACGGTGTCCTTGTCTCTTCTGGAACGACACAATGAAAACAGGTAAGACCGAACTTCATCCACTTGCCGCTGCGTGGATTGCGGAGATCAATGTACCCTCCCAACGTTCCGGCCGCCAACTCATCCGCTTGAATCCCGAGACTATAGCCTGGTCTCACGGGGCCTTTGCATGCGGAAGGGTCCAAGTCGCCGACAAGGTGGCCTGTCCGGGCGAGTCTATCCTTGGATATGTCAACCGCCACCATGGACAGGTCATGGCGACCAAGGATCCCGACAATGGTCTCGCGCGTACCCTTCCAGTCACGAGTGCTGCGCACGTTCACTAGGATCACGATGGTGGGTGGGTTGTCTTTGACGTCCTCACTCTGGCCGAGTCGGTAACATCCAACGAAGAAGACGTCCTTCAAATCAATGCTTCGGAGGATCTCTGTCCGGACCGTCGCCCACTTGGAGCGGATCGCATCATCCCTGAGGACTGGGAAAACCCGGGCATCCTTGAAAGCACGTCGATCCGCGATTTCCACGCAGATCTCCTGCAACCCCTGGCTGATGAGATACCTTCGGATCTTGCGGGCGGTGTCTAGCCAAGCGTCGTCGATGGCCTCTCGGCGGGCAATGATGAATGCCGTTACTGTCGCGGGTGCCCCTGGAACCCAGCGAGATTGCCTGGCAACGAAGTCGAGGGACTTCAACGCAATGGGGCTCGACTGAAGGATACGGGTGATATGGCTGCAATTCGAAATATCAGTAACCGCAAGCACGATCCACTGGGGTCACATACCTGAAGACCTCGCTATTCGTGCCACTGAGTCTCGCATACAAGCGATGATCCCTGGTTATCTGGACGCTTCGAGCGGGCAGTGAGCAAAGATACGGCCCCCCCACTCTCAGATCTTCGTTTGTGAAGCCATCGTAAGTGGGTATCCCCTCGTCGTCACTGGAACCCCGACACCGACGTTTCCTGCCGTCAGGGCCCTCCTTGCCGGCCTCGTCATGTAGACCGCCGCTGGCCTGACGCTTTCGATCATGACGGCTCACGGCCTCTGGATGAGCTCCCCGGAGACGGACAACATTGGGGGAGGCATAGGCCAACTCCAAATCGGAGCCCATGGAAACCGAACGAGAAGATGGTCTAGACATGTTGAAAAGAATAAGGGGTGAAGGAAGGTAGGGTTAGGAGATAGACCTGCCAGCGCAGGGATCAAAACGCAGGGGTGCCACACTATGGGGAGAAAGAGCGATGCGAAGGAAGGGGCTCGGGGGGAAAAAACGAGTGGAAGAAGATGACAGAGATGAAGACATAACAAGAGCCGGGAAGGGAGATGTAACGTTTTTATACCCGCCCGCTCTTCTGAAAGGAACGTGAAGGTGATGCCAAAGTGAAGCGTGAATGAATAGTTGATGATGCAATTATATAACTCAAGGCGCGCTCAGAGCAGGAGAAAATAAGTGTAAATCAATAGCCTCCTTCCTTAAGGCAGATATAAAATCAAACTCGAGGTTCAATCATCGAGACCTGCCTAACGTGGTGCCATGGAACCACCTGGATAGTTGTGAACATTGCGGCCCATAATGCCAAGGAGCTGGAATTCAATGGCTTTTTGCGTCTAGATCCATGATGCCATACAAGTTGTCCAACTGTAATGCCTATCAGGCTACAAGGTACGTAACTCGCTAGGCCCTTTAGGCCTCAAAAGCCTCGCGCCTATCCCCCTCACTTGGCATCCCCCGAAACACTTCCGACTTACCTCTGCAGTCGCAATATTCCGAAGAGAATGGACGTTTTGTGTTCAGTTTGCTCCAAAACCGATGTCAAGCAGTACCTCTTTCGACGGTCGTACGCCGGCAGCGTCAGGCTTGGTGGATTTCAAGACATCCTTCAAAAGTCCGACTGTCCTCTGTGCCGGCTGATGGTCAGAGCGCTCCAGGTCAACTCTCGCGACTTTTGGGAACATGGACGTTATCCGATAGAGACATGCTACCTTGGGAGGACAGACGGAGATTTTGGATCTCCCAAGTTGGAGGTGTGGTTTGACGCAACCACGGCCACCCTCCCTCGAGGGATTTATGGGCACTCTAGAATTGTTGGCCAGGTCCTCCTTGATGAATTCCAGGCGAGAGAAAGGGAAGCTCCGATATCTTGCTATCGGCGGCTGGGCTACCCTCAGATGGACTTTTCTCTTGTTCGAGAATGGATACATTTCTGCGAGCATTCGCACGGAGCACAGTGCTCCCCCAGGACCGACGGAACCATTCTGCTGACTGTCATCGACGTACAGCGAATGTGTGTCGTGGAACGTGAGTCTACTTCCCGATACCTTGCGCTCAGCTACGTGTGGGGAAGTGCGAATACTTTTCATGCCCTCAGAGACAATATCTCAGAGCTCAAGACAGATGGTTCGTTGTCTCATGTGCAATACTTACTTCCAAGGGTCATCAGAGACGCAGTCACTCTCACAAAGGTGATAGGAGAAAGGTACCTTTGGGTAGACGCTCTGTGCATTGTACAAGATGACATGACTAGCCAGGAAACTTACGTTCCACAAATGAACGCCATCTTCGGCCAAGCCATGTTAACGATTGTTGCGTTATCTGGTATGGACGCAAGCTCCTGTCTACCGGGAGTAGTCTGGGGCTCACGAAACGTCTCGCAAATCGTGGAAAACGTTGATGGACTCCGGTTAGTGGCGAAATTGCCAGAGCTTTCGAATGCATGGAACGAATCCCGATGGAGAACGCGGGGCTGGACCTTTCAGGAGCACATTCTGTCCAAGCGTTGTCTATTCTTCTCGGACAACCAAGTGTACTTCCAATGTCAATCTGCATATTACACCGAGGATACTGCAGGTGACGAAAGCACAACGAACCCAAGGTCTGGGTTGCACAATCCGCTTGGACGTGAGGCCACAGATAATGGGCCCGCATATAGTTCGACTTTCAGCCTCTACGAAAGTCTAGTGAAGTTATACTCTAACAGAGAGCTGTCATATCATTCTGACTCTTTAAGGGCATTTTCCGGGGTTGTGTCTGCTCTCCAAGAAAGATTCGGCTGGGAGTTCATTTGCGGCCTTCCAAAGAAAGCCTTCGATCTCGCTTTGCTCTGGAGACCAATGACGGATGTTATAGCGCGCCCCAGGCGAGGCTCAGATAACGTTTGCGCCTTACCAACGTGGTGCTGGGCCGCATGGACTGGTGATGTATTCTGGGATCCATGGCGAATTACTTCATATGCGGGGAAGTCAGTCTTTCTCGAGACAGAGGTGCAGCAATTCATCGCCATGGCCAAGGGCCAAGTCGAACTCATCAGCAGTGGAGGCCAACAAATAAGCCTTGCGCTGCAGGATAAGATGCGTGAAGTGAAGGAACACAGTGAGAGAAATACAGGGCGCACACAACTCGCGCTAACAGAAGAGCCCCTCGCCGATACGGCTGTCTTCTTCCAAGCTTACACATGTGACCTATCGAACTTCTCGATCTCGTTCATCAATGATGAGAAGCGACGACAAGCACGCGAAACATCAAAATCGCATCAATGGCGAGCCTCGTACAAAGCCCAGATCAACGACGCCGAGGGAAGACAATGTGGTGCACTGTACGGGCGGACCGCTGTGATGAAGTGTGTGGAGAATCGAACAGATTGCGACCTCGTCTTATTATCGGGTTGCAGACAGGAGGCAATCAGTCAATCAGATATCGATGCATACAAGGACTGTCTGCCTTTGGAGCATCCGTCGAGCGAGGAATATTACTCTGAGATCTTTGACATGAGCTTTTATGAGTGCACTGAGAGATGGGCATTGAACGTTCTTCTGATTGAGTGGCATGGTGATTTTGCTACGCGGGTCGCAGTTGGGCAAATACATCGTGATGCCTGGGAATCCTCAGCGGCGACTTACAAAGTAGTGGCTCTTGCTTAATATGCAGACCACTTCCGAAGAATAGAGGAGTCTGTGTGGAGATCCTTGTGAAATATCAAGCGAGATGTCAATAGGGAACGGAATGTACTGGTCTTTTTCCTTGGGACGAAGATCTAAGGACACTCGTGAAAGTATTGCTGCATGGGTTATAACTTATATGTATGATCTCTGTTTACCGGCACTTGTTATATCGGCCAATGCCTTCCATGTTTGATGGTGCTTTGTTTGTATAGATTATGATCTCGTCATTCCATACATACTCAGTCACTTGGTGGATAGGACTTTCATTGCATGAAAGAAACATAGCCCACCTACCGTCACCCGAACTACTGAGGAAAGAGCATAATTACTGCCATATTCGACAATGTGAATGCTATCAGGAGAAAGGAGGTAGACGGATGGTCGTTCCATTGCTTTGAAGCAGTGCGGTACCATGGACTGTCGACCAGGAGCTCCCCCCGGTCTTTAGCGCTCCGTCGGATATCCCGGGCGTAGACCAAGCCTTGGCCATGACTCTCAAGCAAGCTGTTTACGAGTGATACTTACTGATATTGGTAAAGTTGATCCTGGCTTCGGTCTAAAATTCCCCGGAGTCTTGCTTCCTCACAAGGTAGTCTTAATGTATACTCGGGACATGAGTATAAAAACCCACAGGTCGACTGCCAATCTTCTACCCCAAGATTGAAGGCAAAAAGTACATTTCGCCATGTTGCCCTTCAAAGCGGTATTCTCAGCTGTGTTCTTGGCCGTCGGCGGTTCGTCAAACTATTATTTATAGACACGAGACCATCCCTACTCATTCTGTATAGGCTTCCTCTTTGGATACGACAGCGGCATCATCACTTCCACCATCTCGCTACCAACCTTCAAAGAATACTTCACCAGCCCCAGTGACACCGTCACCGGAGGAGTCGTCTCCTCCTTCCAGGGGGGTGCCATCCTCGGCACCATCATCAACATGCTCTGTGCCGATAGATTGGGGCGGAAGCGAACAATACTTGCAGGCTCTGTCGTGTCGCTCCTGGGCTGTACCTTACAGGCCGGGTCGGTTAGCATGGTCATGTTGATTATTGGGCGCTTCATCGCCGGCGTCGCCGTGGGCATGCTTACATCCACTATCCCGATGTATGCTGCCGAACTGTCGGAGCCAAAATGGCGTGCCACGCTGTCTGGGCTGCTGCAGTGGATGCTGAGCTGGGGGTTTCTGGTCGCCCAATGGCTTGGATACGGGTGTTCCTTTTCGTCCAACGAGTTCTCATGTACGTAACCCAGTCTTTGGGCGCATACTCTTCTGATATATTTAGGGCGCTTCCCCCTTGCCGTTCAGAACCTCCCCGGTCTGATCCTCGTGGCCGGGATCTGGTTCCTCGATGAGTCGCCGCGTTGGTTGATGGAGAAGGATCGACACGAGGAAGCAAAGGCGGTCCTCACACGGCTTCGAGTGCACAGCTCTGCTGATCTGGTCGAGTTGGAGTTCCGTGAGATTCGCGATGTGATTGCCGCTGATAGGGCCGTGGGCAATACTTCATGGAAGACCATCTTGATGAAACCATCCTGGCGACGTCGCCTGATTCTCGGCTGCGGCGTCCAGGCATTTGGTCCTCTCTCCGGCATCAATGTCATCAACTAGTGAGTCTTCGTCAGCTCCGAGTGAAGCAGCTTCTGACATCGCCCAGCTATGGCCCTCGAATCTACGACATTCTCGGCATCGACAACCAGACCTCACTGATGATCATCGGCATCAGCGGTGCTCTCTCCATCGTGTACTGCACCATCGGTCTATACCTCGTTGACAAGATCGGCCGCATCAAGCCCCTGATCGTGTCTGCCGCCTTCCTCGCCGCTGCACTGCTGGTCAACGCCGTGCAGGCGCAGTACATGGACCCGCAGAACGAAAATCAGCTCCGGTCCATGGTGGCCATGAACTTTGTGTTTAGTCTGTTCTACACCCCTCTGGGCATCATCTCCTGGGTAGGAATCTCCCCCCTTCTTTCATCCTATAACTAATGAGATGCCAGGTCTACCCCGCTGAGATCTTCCCTGTCGAGGTCCGGGCCCTCGGCAATGCCCTGACCACCTTCACCAACTGGACGGTCAATCTGATCTTTGCCCAGTTCACCCCGGATGCTCTGTCGTCTGTCGGGTTCAAGTACTTCTATTTGTTCTTTGGTCTGAACCTCATCGCCATGACGTGTTACTACTTTTTCTACCCTGAGACCAAGGGGCGCACGCTGGAGCAGATTGACGAGCTGTTTGGCGATCAGCTCGTACCTCATGCTCTCGAGGATCCGGATGGTGCTCAGGCGGCCATGGAAAAGGAGGGACACGCGTCTCACTGGGAGAATCAGCGGGCGTAGCACTATGCCATGATCATATTCGTATAGTACTATGCGTTGGAGTGGATTCATTCTACGGACTAGGTCAATGTGTGGGATAAAGTAGTCAACCAGATGGTTATATTGATCGATCTAGTCTGTCTTCTAACATGTCTGCTGGTTCTTGCCTTCCCAAACCTGGCGAAATAACTGTCCATGAAGGGACGACTCCATCCTAGCGTCTTCTCTTCAGCGCTAGTGACAATGCTAAAATCTAGCGGCGGCGACCCTCCAATGAAGTTCTGATAACGCCGCTGCCCCATGGGGAAATGGAGGCACGAGCTAGTCTTGGCCATTGGAGGTTTGGCAATGTATGAGGTTCTATGCCATTTCGTATACCTGCTCTCCTGGGAATCAAGACCCAGCTCGGGATATCCGTGACCTGGAGGTCCTCTCTATCGCTAACCATTAACCCGAGGTATCGTCCAATCACTGTCTGCTTGATGATCTGTGACAATATTGCAGCCTTTCCAAAGTCTGCGAGCTTGCCATGAATGAAATTTCACTAGTACACGCTTCACCTCCCTGCTGAATATTTGTCTAGTTCTATGTTCCCCATCGACCTCCTATATCTGAGTGAAACAGGGTCCCCAGAGGAAAGATTATGGACGATCGTGACTGCCATGCGATGCAACTGCTTCAGTCCTGGTCTACGATCTCTCTCATCTCACCGCATTGGAGTAGAATTAATGCTTTCTCTGCTACTTCCCTTGCTTATTCTGCCGCCAGCAGCTTCAACGATACCTGGCAAACTTCGCGTTCCTACAAACTACCTTGCGTCAAATGGCGAGAGCGTTTACAATCGCCAGCGTCAATTTGAACATCTGGAATGTTACAACCGGAAGGGGGAAGTCAGACGCCGCGATTTCAAAGGCCCGCAGAGATCAACGAAACGCGCATGATCACCAACGAGGGCCCCGTCCTGAAAGATGCCGAGGTCAGGTAGCAGACCCTGAGCAGAAGTCTGGACAACGTCGCGAGCCCGGACAGCGAGGCGGAGAAGTCCTCTCTACTTACATATAATGAACGCAGTCGAGTATGCAGATAGGGCTGACTTCGCGTGCAAGGGTGGAAAGTCAGGCGCCGCGAGTTTGATATTCTAGATCATGCGTCAGGAGCATGTACCCATTGGAACAGAAAGATACTACGATATGCACATTCAAATCCTGTTCGTATACTGATGTCGAGGCACGAGGTGAACTTACCACTGGGCTTTAACCTGTATATTCACGGAGCACATTACATTTTCCATTCCTAACGTACAAACATTACATGCTGGCCAGAGGGTTCGTCAGCCCTGAGTAACTGCATTGCAATGCAATGAAGACCTCAATCCTCTTCACCTCAGACTCTCACCAGCCTCTCCAACAACTCCCTTGCCCACTGCTCCCTATCTTCACGCACGCGAAAGACCGCAGGTAACACCCTCTTTGCATTCGCGTGCTTCTCATCAAACACAGGTCCCTCCCATCTCCTCGTCTTGCACATAGCCACCGCTTCCTCCAGGAGTGCACCTCCCACGCCCTTCCCCCGATATCGTCTCTCCACAGTCCATGCCCGAATAACCCCTTTCATTTTCTCAGGCCCTGCTTCAGCAGCACCACGCAGGACCAGCGTCCCAATAATCCGCTCCCCAAACTTGGTCACCAGAATGACTTGCTCCGCGGTGGCCCCCTCATTCCCTTTGGGACTGCTTTCAAGACCCGAAGGACTATTGTGCAACCACTCCCACTTCCCAACCCTCTCCGCCTCCTCGATATACCCCTCTGTGCACGCGCGCACGACCAGCAACCCGGCCATGACGCACCCGGCGCAGGTCGTGCCGACGAGCGGGAGGTCCGATGGATCCTTGTAGAGGAGTCGATAGACGATGGCCAGCACAGCGATCATGGCTGACATCCATAGCGGGTGGAAGATGATGTGCCGCGCGGCGGATTGGCGCTGCTGGGCGACGGAGTCGGCGACGAGCCGGAGGGCGTCGATGAGGTCGTCTGTTGATGTGGCGACGTAGGTTTGGAGGTCTGGGAGGTCGGCATCTGGTTCCGCTTGGGCGGGGGCGACCATTGTCGTTGTGAGATTTGTGGACATCTTTCTTTGGAGCTGAGGAGGGGATTAGAGAATGGATGGAAGGAAGAAAGAAAGAGCAGAGCTGGGGGAGTGCTGGTATTTAAGGACTGAGTTGAGAACGCCACCTCTAGCGTGGAATGATTAAAGACACTGAGTGGGTGGAACGATGGACAAGCGAGACGAGACTTGTGGTAACTATGAAGTCCCGTCCTGTCTCGTGCTTAACGACTAATGAAGGTATCTCTGCACCGACGATTAAATAGCTAGCTATACAAACGGCTCTGAGCCCTACTGCACCTCTTCATCACATCTACTCCGGGTCCATCACACCGGGCTCTCCTGCTTCGCCATGATCATCGGTGACGGATTCACCAGCGTGTCCGTGTCCGTCTCCTCGCCCGACAGCTCCTCCAGAGTCTTGCGCTTGGTCTCGGGAATCAGCAGCGTGGTGAAGCACCCGCACAGCATGAACAGCGCAAAGATCTGCATGACGTGGTTGAGCCACGGCGACTGCGACGAGTCCTTGGCTCCCCGATGCACCAGCGGTCCAAACACACACTGCGCGATGATGGCGCCGACCTTGCCCGACGCCGCGGAGATTCCGTGCGAGGTCGACCGGTAGCGGGTCGGGAAGCACTCACCAGGGACCATGAACGTCGTGGCGTTGGGCCCGAAGTTGAAGAAGAACTGGGCAATGACGTACAGACCCAGCAGGCCGTTGTGGGATTTCTTCAGCGGCTCGTACGCGAACCCGATCACGATAAAGAGAATCGTTAGGATGGTGAATCCGGCCAGCTGGATGGGTTTGCGGCCGATGGTATCGACCGTGGCGACCGTCACCCAGTAGCCGGGGATGGCGCCAGCGCAGATGAGGATGAGGTTGCCCACGGCGAGTTTGTAGAACACCTCGTAGACGTTCTTGCCGCCGCTCCAGCCGATTGCGCTCAGGATGATCGAGTTGTTCAGACCGAGACCGTAGAACGCTGCCATGTCACTGTTAGTATCTCGTTCAGACAACAAGAGGCAGATACGTACCAACGTCAAGGAAGAACCAAGACCCAGCCGTCCCCAGAAGCACCTTTCCATTCTTCCACTGCGAGTAGTGGCGCCAGAAATCCGCCCAGCTGGCCTTGGGCGCGTCGCTGGTGCTGCTCTGGAGGACGCGCTGCCGGCTCATTTCATCCGGGTGTCCTTCATGCTTGCCCGCAATGTACGCCCGGACGTCTTCGTCCGCCTTGACGATATCCCGGGCCACGTCGAAGGTGTAGCGGGGAGTTTCGGGGATCGTGAGCCGATAGTAGAGCGCAATGCACGCTGGAACAGCGCCGAACCCAATAACCACCCGCCACATCTTGTCGACGGCTAGCTGGCACACACCGGAACAGTTGCCCACGGAAGACGCAGTCATGAGGGATTCCTTGAAGCCGGCGGTCACGATGAGCGCAACAATGGCTGCCCCGAACTGACCGAAGCCTTGCATGGCAAAGACGGAGCCCATCATGGCGCCTCGCCATTTTGTCGTGGCAAACCTGACAACGAGTGTCAGTAACTGTCTAGTATGAATGATAATGGAAAGGGGGGAGCATACTCGGAAGTAATGATAGAAGACAGAGGATAGTCGCCACCAATCCCGATCCCCATAATCACACGCCAGAAGATGAGGATGCCGACGATGGAGATAGCCCGCGAGTCCGAAGACAGCGCTTGAGCCAGGGTAGCCATGATAATGACGATCAGTTCAATTCCGTACATGCGCTTGCGGCCGATGCGATCCGCCAGCCAGCCAAAAAACAACTGTCCGATCACCGTGCCTCCCGACGTGGACACCTTGATGGCAGTATCGGCGGTCGAGGGGATCTTGCCCTTGGCATGCTGCCAGTAGACCACCCCGAGCATGCTCGAAGCCAGGCCGATGGCGAAGATGTCGTACGAGTCGGTGAAGAAACCCACGCCGGCCACGATGACCGCGCGCACATGGTACCAGCCGAACTTGGCGTTGTCAATCTCGGCCAGAGCCCGACGACGACGCTCCCGGACGTCGTCCAGGGGGGCGACCTCGTGGCTGTCGGACCAGGAGGC
Organism: Aspergillus sp. MEXU 27854; assembly: GCA_019721355.1. Lineage (NCBI taxonomy): Eukaryota > Fungi > Ascomycota > Eurotiomycetes > Eurotiales > Aspergillaceae > Aspergillus > Aspergillus sp. MEXU 27854. The sequence continues at coordinate 897,643 of JAGMTT010000008.1, read as the reverse complement.
CACTTGGGTGCTGTCTTGCGTAGCCATCGCGCAATGGTATCAAGAAGGGGTATGGCTTGAATATGTTTGGACAGGTTCTGTCAGATGGCAGGAAGCCCCTTATATAGACTGCATCGCAGCATCGGGCGTCGCCTCAACAGGGTCACGCTCAAGACCCCTAAACGAGGCGATGGCTGCAGCGAATCGAAACCGTGGCTTTTGGCATGATGTTCATCCTGAACCCAAGCCCATTCGTATCCACCAGTCGTATGGCAGGGATCGCACTACAGGGTACGGAGTATAGAAGCATTCGAGAAGTCCCACTAGCAAGACAGACAAGCTCGCCTAAGATTTCTCCAAGACCTTGGCCTAGACGGCTGAATTGCTTGTTCCTGTGTGGGCGTTGGGAGTTAGTGTGGGATCAAGTGCCACGCGAAAATTTCGCTGCGAAAGCAGGCCAAATGTCCGATGTTCTTCTGCCAATGCGGATCTCAGTATCAACAGCATGGTCGAATTGGCCATCTTGAGTGGTTTGTGACCGTGCCTGCGCTAAAGGTCTATTTTCTCTCGGGCGTTTGGTGGCTTGTGGCTTGCCAAGAGGCTTTCCTCTGCTTTGCTGGTTCGTCCACTGTTCATCTAGCGTGCGATGAAGTCCGGTCCTCAACTACAATCTCAGCGAATGGGACGCTCAGGTTCCTGCACATGTTGCCTGCAAGAAGGGTGAGCATCTGGCTGGAACGTGGTGGTGCGTGGGATATGCAACATTCGTATAAGATAGACAGGGGCATTGATCGTAGCACATGGGTACCTTTCTTCATTTGCACATCCGGAGTAGTCGAGTCCCGGGCCTGTGGCGAAATTCCCCATACGATTAATAAATTGTCATCGTCGAGACTGCTGTGTCGTTGAAGCGAGTATCTGTATCATGGCAATATCAGTTGTAATGGCCGACGTGTGCCCTGACATGAGCAGCAGCTCTTCCCAACCTTGTTTACATAATATGAAGGCACTTCTTGTGTGGTTGAAAGCCGCAAAACGCAATGCGTTGAGTCTAGCCTTGTCGAATACGGCGACTCAGTCGTAGACTTGTTGTCATTTCCTGTCAACCGCCACAATGCGCGAATTTTTGTAGTTGTGATACCAGATGCGCAGCTAGGAGAGTGGCAGAATATGCAGCACCTTAGTGTTCCATAAGTCGAGAGATACTCCTGTATCGTGTTGGATATCATCAGCTTTCCCGCGAGGATGATAACTGATACAGCCATGAGAGGATGTGCCTACGGTTCTGATATCTGTGATCGTTACATCCTTCCTCCATACAAGCTGGGCCCATTGAGCACTTCAGGTCTGACTTTATGAGACACCCAAGGTCCTTTTACCGCCGCTTTGCGCCCACCCAGTATGTATATCGGACTATTCTCGGTTGTGCGTCTCCAGGTCACATCAGACCATCGTGAGTTGAAAAGCTCCTACCACGCTCGAATCGTGATTTGCATCTTCTCTATCAGGCACCAGTGGCCAAGGGGATTTTTGGATGCAAGCAACGAAAATCATGGTAGAGAAGTGGGACATAATATGGTCATACGTCGGCTCTCCGACAACTATGCCTTGAACACATTATTCCCATGCTTGGCGAATATGTTTGAGAGGATTTAATGAACAGACATAAATCTTTGCTTCCCAGTCATGACCTGTATATTTTTGTTCACAATTAACAGGCGTCCAACGGGGTATCGGAGGCTCCGATGGAAGGATTCCCCAATTTCAACTCGTCCCGCTGAAGCCGGAACCACCGAGAGCATGCAATTACGGCTATACTAGACAGTATTACCTCATGGACAGTCCTTTAAATCATTACAACACGAAGACACATCTACAATCTGTAACCCAACTACCAACAGAGCAACATGGCAAACATAGAAGAATACATGAAGCCTGCTACGCGACTGCGCAAGTTGCTCTCGCAACCCGGCGTCTGCATCCAGGCGCCCGGCGTCTATGATGGCATCTGCGCACGTCTTGCCATCGAGCAGGGCTTCAAAGTCATGGTACCCCCCCCCCCCCCCCCCCCCCCCCAACCCATTCCTCAAATCGCCATGCACAGCTGACAAGAACTACAGTACCAAGGCGGCTCAATGACGACAGCCGCGCGCCTGGGCCGAGCCGATCTTGCATTCGCGTCGTTGAACGACTTTGCGCAAAACGCCCAGATGATCGCAAACATCGATCCTCGCATTCCGCTCATCGCCGACGCGGACGTGGGATTCGGGTCGCCGCCTAACATCGCCCGCATGGTGCAGATGTATGACTCGTGCGGCGTGGCGGGATTCCACATCGAGGACCAGGTGTCTAATAAACGGTGTGGTCATTTGAAGGGGAAGGAGGTTGTGGATATAGAGTAAGCCGAAGCTTCCGATGGGATCACTCAGAATCTGGTACTGATGCGCTCAGGACGTGGAAGTCGCGAATTCGCGCGTGTGTGATTGGGAGGGATTCCATCTATGGAGGCAGTGATATTGTTATTATTGCGAGGACGGACTCGCTTGCCGTGGAGGGTTACGATGCGGCTCTGGAGCGAGTATGTCTGTCCCGCGGTTCGCACTATCAGGTCTAACGATATGGCAGCTGCTGGCGGCGCGGGAATGCGGCGCCGATATGGGTTTCTTGGAGGCAATTGAAACGGAAGAGCAGATTAAGAATGCGGTCAAGGTTCTTGCGCCGATGCCTGTCAGTTCAGCTCCGAAGTTTCCATTGATATGAATGGTACTGACCTGCCAGCTTATGGTGAATCTGGTTTCCAACGGCAAAACGCCCTGGTTTTCTCCAGAGCAATTGGGAGAGTGGGGAGTCAAGGTTCGTTCTGGATTCCTGTGCCCTGATAGATATCTTCTCATCAACACAGCTTGCTATTTACCCCGGTGCGGCCGGAAAGTCCGTCCTGCACACCATTCGCCGGGCCTACAAGTACCTCATGGAAACAGGAAAGGATGATGCAGCGGCACAAGGGCTGGATCCCAAGGGATTCTTCGATGTGATGGGATTGCAACGGGAGATGGAGATTGATCGCCTGGCAGGAGGGATGTCGTTTGCCAACGGGGCATAATCATGAGATTATGAGATGACCATTATGTATATTCAAGAGCCCTACACAACATCTACATCTCAAGCATCAGAGACATACAAAGCACAATCCATTGCTACCTTCTAGTAGGGATGGTGAAGAGCCAGAAGATATCAGAATGAAACTGACATATCCATGCTTGAAGGATCGCCTGGTGAACGGTGGTTGGAATGAATGGAAGGAATGGAGTGAAGGAATGAGGGTGAAGCGATTGAAGGAAGATGGAAGGTGAAGAAGATGAAAGGTGAAGGAGGGCGAAGACAACAGGAGTCGTTGTTTCTGTTGTTTGAGGGGTGAGACTCCTTCTGTTACTCGCCCTCTTCCCTCTTATTTATACCTCTCCCTCCTCCTCCATCTTCTCCTTTTTCTTCCTCTTCCTTCCTACTCCCACCGTCAATTATTACGCTGCCAAAGAGTGTCAAAGTACCTGGTGATAGGTACGATATACATCCGGCATCGCTCAGGCTGGACAGCCAAGACAAAGATATAGAAATCTCTATTGAGTGATGGACATTTCATTTCTTATATATTGGAAGAGACAGACAGCTCTGCAGATACATGAGAAGTCGACCAGAGTGTCCTCACTGCGAGAGGCGATCGATTCACTTTCAGGTACGTTTAACTCCCCAGGTCTCCTTGGTTCTTCTTGGATAGGGCCTCATGACGAACTCGCTCAAGTATAGTTGTCGGACGAAAACTGGGAAGCTTCCGCTTGAGGTCAACAACCAATACCAACAGAGTCTCTTGGATCTACGCATATGATGCCAGGAGCAGCGGCGAGTGGAACTCGGTAGGCCCATGTGCATCACGCAGTACATTCGAACGGGTCTATAACTTTTTCCGCGACAGACATCCACAGCCGCTTCTTCAAGGGAGCTTGGGTAACCAGATGCTCACCCGTATGATCATCATTGACCCAAGACGCCGGCCTTTCTCCGCCTTCAACCTCGAGTGTCCTCTAACCTTGGGCGAAAATCGCAGAGATCCACAGTCGTGAACATTTACACCGATGCCGATGCTAGGTTAAGTGCTGTGCTGGCAACAAAGACCAACATTGCCTCGGGCTCTGACATGATTGCCGGTGCGAAAAGGTCTCTGGCCGAATGCCTTGAAATCGATGAACTGTATTCGGAAGTTCTGTATGACAAGACCAAGACTCGTTATACGAGACCACTGGTGCTAGTGGCCCTAGGCCAAGTGATGCAAGCCGCTTCCACACATCCCTGGTTCGGTTGGTCACTGCTAATTGGCAACCGACGGCCAATTACTACCAGACGAGATGTATCAGTCAGGTATACGTGGAGTTGTCGCTCCAAGCGCCAGGGACGAACGCCTATAACAATTGGCTTGTTCGGACCACATATTCACACGCACAGTCCCCTATTCTGCATTTTTTGATCGAACAGATCTCTGGCTCAGATCCTTTGGGGGATCCACTGTCGTCTATGCGCTTTGGAACAGTGACCATTCCCTCCGAGGATACTGATGGGTATGCTCGACCATCAGTACCGGATGGCGCCTATCCTGGGCGAGCTTGTGAGCGGTCTGTTTTATAACGGCCAGCTCCACTCCGCTCCAAGCCTGCAAACATCGAGAAGACCTTGTAGTGTCGACCAAGTGACCATTACGATACCAAAAGTGCCTCAGCATCACGGATAGTCGGATAACCGGAAGTCTGTTTCGACGATGCACATGTTATTGCACCTTGAGAACTTTTAGTCTAGGGGTTAGAGATCCAGACTATGGAAGACATCTAACGCTTGACATTTCGTACAAATACTGCGTCCTCCTTCAGCGGAGCTGTATATACATGGACTTGTAACTTGCACCCCCACAACCACTCAGTTCGCCGCCACAATCTTGCTCATCTCCTCTTTTGTCACCACCGGCTTGAAGCTAGTAAACGCCATCCCCATGGCCTCGGCCTGGCGCTTCTCGTACTTTAGGAACGCGTCCGTAATAGCACTGCCCCGGACACCACCGCGGACCGCACCCGCGCGGGCATCACCCCAGTACTCGGCCCACTGAGGCGGCAGCGGCTGTGAGGACGGGATAGAGAGCCACAGCCGCATGAGATGGCGCTTCTCATCCGGCACCTCAAAGTCCTCAAACGGCGTGCGCGAATGCAACGTCACAAAGCTGTTGAGAAGCTGCATATCCCCGCGCTCCAGCTCCATCGAGTAGCAGTACTCGTCGCTCGGCATGATCTCATCCAGCAAGTCCAGCGCCTCCTCCTGCTGGGTCGTCAGCCGCGGCACCTCGGGGAAGTCCCGCTGCGCCGCGACGGTGTTCTTGCGGTTGGTGCGGGCACAGAAGTAGCCGCCGCTCGTGCCCATCAGCGGACAGCGGTAGAAGGGCGGCTGCGTGGGGTCTTGCGTGCCCTGGTAGCTGTGGAACCAGGTGTTGGACTCGAGCACGGGGAGCAGGTCGGGGCGCAGCTCGGCCACGCGGTCGTGCAGCGCAAGGCTGCTCATCACCTTGGACGTGCCGCCGGACTTGGCCGTACGTCGACACAGAAGAGCCACCACGTCCGCCGAGTCCTGGTGGAAGTCCAGCCCGGCGTTCGTGTTGTACCCGCGCCCGCCTTTGACCTTGTAACTGCCGCCGGCGTCGCGCACGTCGTTGATCACCTCGCTGGCGCGGTTCTGCGTGCGTCCGACGCCCATGTACAGACCCATGCCCCAGTAGGCCACGCGCATCTCGGCTTCGGTCCATTCGTCCACGGGGAATCCCTTGACCAGGCACATGCCCCAGCGGCTTTGTGTGGTGGCGATGGCGCGCTCAAGGGCTTTTTTGGAGGCCTCGGGCAGGGGGTAGTCTGCTTGGGTCATGTCGAGGAGCTCTTTGCCGTGCGCTTTGGCGTGGGCCAGGGCTGTGCGGAAGCCCTCGACTTCTTCGGGGGTCAGGCGCAGGATCCATGAGTTGTCGCGCTTGACGTCTTCTGTCTTCCACGCCTGGGGGCCGGTTCCAATCGACATTTTGTTGCAATATATGAAGTAAGGACTGGTGGTTGATGTGTCGGTGTATGCACTTTTTTAGATGGGTGTATTGGGACGAAATGCTTCAATATATATCCCCGTCCCTCGCTGCAATCCGATAATTATTGTGACGTCTCAACAAGACTTGCACTGGAGCAAGCTCCGAAGGCTCCGTCACGGCTCATGCCAGACTCCTAACCCATCGGGCACATGTGCAAGGTCAGCCAGCTACTCATCGGAGGGTCCGGATATAGAACCGTATCCTCACACTCGGACACCCCGCATACCCACACGTGGCAATGGATGCGGGGAACTGTCGATCAGTAGCAGGGGAATCAGTCTGAAGAGGATAAGAATCTCGGCATTTGCAATATCTTTCGTATTGGTGTCGCTGTGTGGAGACCGACGGTGATTCCGTGGCTTCTCGGAGCCTCCGCTGCTGAAGGATTCGACGCCGAGCATGCAACTCCACTGTTATCGTGGAGTCCCCGGATTTTACTAATGACTTTGCTAAGGGGATCCATGTACTCTAATACTTGTATGGTATGGGTGGGATGGGTAATTGAAAGAAATCTACTTAAAGAGTGTCCAGCGTCATGGTGGACTATATCTCTCAAAGAACAGGACAGATCCTACATACCATCCAAGTCACAGATCCCATGTAGATACATATCTAATGCTGCTACCAATACCATGTCAGACTAAGAGCCTTATCAGTAGCCCGGGGAGAACAAGCGAGCCCAGAATACCGGGGACGCCACCAAAGCCAGTTCTAGGACGGGATGTGCATGGCACCTGTATAATATGGGTATTTCAACTTGACCAACCCCCTACACTTTCTTTGCATAAACCTTGACTGCCTATCCTCTCCATTTGCAGAGTCATTCACTTCTGCAACATGACTTGGGCTACACGAGTGACAGACGCCTTTTCTTCTCGGAGGGCTTTCCTCAAGGCCATCCAGACGAAAGAGGTTGATGGCGAGAACAAGGCTGATTATAACGAAGATCTGCTCCCCACTGAACCTGGTAAGTCTGCTGAAGAGATTTGGATAATAATAGACTCTAACACAGGCAGAACGACGGTCATGGGGATGGGTTCACTTCTTCACATATTACCTGACGACGTCCTTCTCGCCGACGAGCTACAACCTGGGTGCATCGCTCGCCACTATCGGACTGGTGAATGAAGACCCTACAAAGAAGTCCTTCAGCATGTATGCTAACAGACCCAGCGGTGGTGGCACACTCTCATCGCCTCGGCCATCGCCTCCCTCTTCCTGTCCATCGTCGTCTTTCTCAACTCGCGCGGTGCGACGCGATATCATGTCGGGTTCCCCGTCATTGCGCGCGCGTCTGGAGGGCCCCGCGGAGCCAAGTTCTTCATCTTCATCCGCGGCGCCGTGGCCGTGATCTTCTTCTCCACGAATCTCTACTATGGGGGGATGTTGATGGCCGTGCTTCTCCGGTGCATTTTTGGCACCACGTGGGATAACTTTCCGAATCGTCTGCCAGCCAACGCGGGCATAACCAGCGCCAACCTGTTGGCCTTTTTCATCTACTGGTTCTTCCAGATGGGGTTGATGTTTGTGCATCCCATCGTCCTGCGGCATATCTTCGTCATCAAGGCGTTCTACTGTACCATTGCCCTGTTTGTGGTGCTGGGCTGGGCCGTCCACCAGAACAATGGCTCGCTGGGCAACTTTCACTTCGAGGGACAGGTGATTCTGTCTGGCTCGGCGCTCGTCTGGCCGATGATCTCCGCCATCAACTCGATCTGTGCGGCCCTGTGCCCGATTCTGATCAACCAGCCGGATATTGCGCGGTATGCGCAGAAACCATCCCAGGCCACCTGGTCGCAAACGCTCGGGATCTTCATCAGCAAGATCCTGATCATGTTCCTTAGCGCTGGCACCACCAGCGCGGCGCAGGGCTTCCTCGGGACCTCGTACTGGAACGTCTGGGATCTCTACGATGCGATCCTGACGAGATACTGGGGGCCGGGGGCCCGTGCCGGGATCTTCTTTGCCTGCTTCGTGAGTGCCTGACCTTCCCACCAGCAAATTATACGTGTAATGCTAATTTGAACTAGGGAATGGTCCTGGCGATCCTGGCCACCAACGCCGGCACCAACTCCCTGCCTGCGGGCGCCGATATGAGCGGCCTCCTGCCGCGGTATATCAACATCGTCCGGGGCCAGGTCATCTGCGGTCTTCTTGGAGTTCTCTTCTTCCCCTGGAAGATCATCGCCAACGCCGCCAGCTTCCTGACCTTCCTGTCCTCCTACACTGTCTTCCTGATGCCCATCTGCGGGATTATGGTGGTCGACTACTGGCTGATCCGCCGTGGGAACTTGCACGTCCCGTCGCTCTACAGCCGTGAGCCGGGGACGCCGTACACCTTCTGGAAGGGCTGGAACCCCCGTGCCATTGCCGCCTGGGCTGCCGGTACGGCGTTTGTCATTCACGGTGTGGCGGGCCAGCTGAACGCCGACCTAACCGGCCAGGGCAGCAAGAATATGTACAAGATTGGGTTTTTGCTGAGTTTTCTGATGGGCTCGGCGGTTTACTATGCCGGGTGTCTTGTTTTCCCGGTACCCGTCTATCCGGAAGACAAGCAGGATACGCCGAGCAGCTGGGAATACATGGCCGAGTCGGAGGGCTTCTTTGAGGGCGAGGATGTCGATACGGTCAGACTGGGTAGTGGTGTTGTCATGGGTGTCAAGCCTGATGGAGAGCTTGAGAAGGGGTCTGTCAGGCACTCGGAGAAAGAGATGGTTTAGATACAGCTACGTGAATTGAGCTTCTATCAACTGTAATAATTGAGATCCTTCCTGCTGCCTGTTCCCATGCTATTCTATCTCCACTATCTCCATCTCAATCTGTGGTCTCTACCCCCACAGATTCTGGGGTAATCTCTACTTTAGGCGGATATATCATCCTCTCCGGCTAAGTGGAGCGGTATCGGTGGCTGATCGGTTATAACTCGCACTCCCTCGGGTGTCCAGAGCAGTGGGACTTATCGCATCTTCCGAACGGATCCTCCGTCCTCCACCACCTCCCCTTCTACTCCATACACTTCTCCACCACCGGCATGAACATGTCTGGGGTAGTTCCACCGGGCGATGGACCAAGCTCGCCGCCCAGTCAGAGCCGCAAACGGGGCATGGGCCGGACGGCGTGCTCGCGATGCAAGACCCGGAAGCAGAGGGTATGTCCGCATATTTTGATCGCTACTTTAGTAGATACGATATGATGTTGATGTGGTGTCTAGTGCGACGGACGGCTGCCCGTCTGCTCCAGCTGTACAAAGGCTGGGGCTGCGTGTGACTTGGAAAACATCCGCGGCGAGGACTTGGTTGTCGCAAAGTACGGTCATCATCGTGCATTATCATGAAAAAATACTAACGATTCTAGGTATATCCAGAGTCTGGAAAACAGAATTGCCGAGCTAGAGATCCAACTCCTGCGACACCAGCCATCGCAGACGGCACAGCCTGATCATCCTAGATTCCCCCTGGCGGGACGCATCAGCATTGGCGATGTCGTCAACTCGCTCTGCTTCGACCTGCCAGAGACCTCGTCGGTCTCGGAGTCATCGCAGTTTGGGATGCATCTCGCGCTGAATCTTGGCGACGTGGCACGAAACAACTCCCCCAGGTCGACCGGGAGCGCGCATCCCCAGAACGAACGTTTCGACACCTCTCCTGCCAGCTCAGGGCACTATCCACTGGCTGCGGTCGGTGCAGAGGGTGCTGGGCCACCATCGGAGCAACTGGGGGCTAAGCTCATCGAGACGTATTCCGAGCGACTGGACTGGAGGTATCCGTTTCTGGATCTAGACGAGGTCATGGACCTGCACCGAGACAGAGAGCGTCTGTCGCACATCGACCCGCCGTCTTTGACCACCGCGCAGCAGTTCGGGCTGTTCAAGCTATATCTCGTGTATGCCATCGGATCGGGGCTGCTTGTGTTGACAGAGAAGCAGACATCGTCGCCGATGCCAGAGGTCAGTCAAAGGAACTCACATACGCACTCTTGCTAATCACTCCCAGGCATTCTACGCAACAGCCATGCAGCACATCTCAGCGGCCCGAGAGCCGCGATCACTGGAGAACATCGAGGCAATGGTGCTCCTGGTACTCTTTCACCTCCGCTGCTCCATCAGCCAGGAGCTGTGGTATCTGATCGGCTTCGCGATGCGCACCTGCATCCACCTGGGGATGTACCTCTCCCGACGTGAGGTCGATCTCCCCGTCGAAACCATCCAGAAACGCCGCAAGCTCTTCTGGACAGTCTACTCGCTCGAACGCAACATCTCCATCGCCCTCGGCTACCCCGTCAGTCTCCCAGACCGCCTGATCGACGTGGACCTGCCGACGATAACGCCAGCTGACGGCGACGACAGACTGCGCCAGGCGGTCCTGATCTTCCAACTGCGGCGCATCGAGTCCCGCATCCACCACTCCATCTACCGCAACGACCGCGCCCTGCAGGACCTCCTCCCCAAGACGCGGTGGCACTACCAGCAGCTGCAGGAGTGGAAGGGCAGTCTACACGCGTCGATGGGTGCGGGTAGTAGCAGGCGGCTGGATTACTTCCTCTTGCACTACCACCGCGCTATCAGGCTGCTCATCCAGCCGTTTCTGTCGGTCTTGCCGAGCGCGGACCCCTACTACAAGGCGTGTTTGGAGTCCGCGGGCCAGATCTGTCAGCTGCATAAGAGGCTGCACCAGAACTCGGATTACGGGCATAGTTTTATTGCCGTGCAGACGGTTTTTGTGTCTGGGATTATGTTGCTGTACTGTCTGTGGACGCATGCGAGTGATGTGTGGAGCATCCGGCTCAGCAACAATATTCGAGCCTGCTCCAGCGTGCTGTTCGTCATGGGGGAGCGTACCCCGTGGGTGCGCCGGTACCGCGATGCGTTTGAGGCGCTGGTCAGTGTCACCATGGAGAGACTGGAAGCGCAGCACGGCGACGATGCAGGCACCGACATACCCATGAGGGAGACGGCTGTCCCGTCGATGCACACGCAGATGGAAGGCAATGCTACCACCTCAGCGGGAGGCTTTCCCATGATGAATGACGCCGCAGAGCCGATGCCCCCGCCGCTGCAAGTCCTCCAGGACCGCTGGATGGAGTTCGACACGATGGCCGTGGTGAACGAGCTGGTCACCTGGGCGGACCCTACCACACCCTCTGCGCAGGCGCCGTACGAGCTGGGCTACGGGAACTTTGGCGACTGCAGCTGGGAGGAATGGCAGCTGCCGTAGATATTGTATCAGGTCATGTAACATTTCTTCCATGCTCCAGGCTATATACAAGGGTCGTGCTACTGCTTCCGCCCCTCCTCCACCCACTTCCGGTCCGGCTGGTACGGAAACGTAGACCGGAAGTGCTTCGCAATGTCGCGTCGGGTCGTCACCCAGACGTCCGGCTTGTCGGCGATGTACTTCATAAAGTTGCGCAGCGCCTCGCAGCGGCCGGGCTTGCCGATGATGCGCGTGTGCAGGGGGATGTTCATCATCTTGCCGCCCTCGCGGTACAGCATGTCAAAGGTGTTTTTGAGGTACTTTTCGTAGCTCTCGCCGACGCTGGAGCCGAAACCGGGGGCCATGTGGAATTTGCCGTCGTTGCAGTCGTACTACACCCCCGTTAGTGGTGCGTCGCATATACATACTCTGGTAGAGAGGGTGCTCACATTATACGGGATCAGGAGCATCCCCTCGCGCTCCGTCTCCGGCAGATGATCCTCCCATGGCAGATCCAGCCAATACGGCACATCGTCATTATAGCACTCGGACGACCAGAGAAACTCGGCGCCCAGCTCCCTCCACACCTCCGGGAACAGATGATGCGTCTGCGGCGTGCCGCGGCCAAAGTACGCGCCGACGGGCATCTCGCCCGTCACCTCCTTGAGCACCAGCAGACTCTGCTTGACGTACTCCTTGTCTTCTTCGAGATTGTAGTCCCAGGTATCCTTCCAGCGCAGGCCGTGCGTGGCGATCTCGTGCCCGTCGCGCACCAGCGCTTTCGCAAAGCTCGGGTTCTTCTTCAGCGCCATCGCCACCGCGTACGTCGTAAAGTTCCAGCCAAACTCCTTGAACAGCCGCATCAGCCGCCACGAGGCCACCCGGCTGCCGTACTCGAAGTCGTGCTCTGCGTTGAGGTACCGCGCGTTCTCGCGGTAGCCGCCTGACGCGCCCTTCTCCCATAGGTACGGCTCGGAGATGGTGTCGCCGTCCAGGATGCAGCGCTCGCCGCCCTCCCTGCGGTAGTCAGTCGCTGGCCGGAAGTCGCGACGGGTGTAGCCCACTCACTCGTAGTTTAGCACAAACGACACGGCAATGCGCGCGCCGTTCGGCCATTTGGCGTCGAAGCCCTCCTCGCCGTAGCCTTCAAAGTCCCGCGGGACCTGGTATTTCGGTTCGATGTGCACCATTGTGAGTGCGTGAAGATTGAAGTTAGGAAGAATGCGAAGGATGGAGCTGCTCAGCCAAGATGGGCGTATTCCGCACTATATACCCGGTATCCGGCGGGGTCGGCTCCTCCGTCGGAGCCTCCGGTGTGTCTATCTATCTAGATAGCGCATACCGATACCGAGGATATCAACTGCGGTGATAAGAGTCCCTGTCAAGTCTTTATCAATTGGGGCAGCCAGCAATTCACACTGAGACTGCACACCATGGCGCCCACCAGACAAGACCTGCTCGCCGTCGCAGGCAGCGTCGCCTTCGACATCCCAGAGCATGAGCTGGCCGACTATGAAGCGCTGCTCGCGCGCACGGAGAGAACCCTCGAATCCGTCGCCGCGATGGATGGCAAGCCCACCTTCCACACCCCACATCCTCAGAATCACCGCTAACAGCACGCACGCAGATTACCAGCCAGAGCCCGACCACAGCACCACCAGACAGAACATCCACTTCCCGGCGGCAGCAGACAACCGCCTCGGCGCCTGGGCCTGGCGCTTCGAGCTGTCCTCGACCGCGCCATCCACCACCACCCTGCAGGGCAAGACGCTCTGTCTAAAAGACAACATCTGCGTCGCCGGCGTGCCCTGCCTCCTCGGCACCGACACCCTCCGCGACTGGACGCCGCGCACCGACGCCACCGTCGTGTCGCGCATCGTCGCCGCCGGCGCCACCATCACCGGCAAGGCCGTCTGCGAGAACCTGTCCCGCGGCGCGGTCAGTTCCACCGCTGCGACGGGCCCTGTTCATAACCCGTACGCGCGCGGGTACTCCGTCGGCGGCAGCAGCTCGGGCACGGCGGCGGTGGTGGCCAGCGGCGCGGCGGATATGGGTATTGGATGTGACCAGGGCGGGAGTATTCGCATTCCTGCGGCGCTGACGGGGTTGTATGGGTTTAAGCCGACGGCGGGGTTGGTTCCCTATACTGGGATTGTGAGTAATGATGCTAGTTTGGATTATGTCGGGCCGATGACGACGTCGTGTCGCGATAATGCCGTGCTGCTGGAGGCGATTGCTGGCGCGGATGGGCTGGATGATCGTGCCGGGCCCGGCGTTCCCTTTCCACAGCATGTGCCGCGGTATTCGCAGCTCATGCAGGGAGGGATTCAGGGGCTGAGGGTGGGTGTGTTGAGAGAGGGTCTGCCCGCTGGGATGGATGTGAATGTGGAAAGGAAGTTCAGAGAGGCGGTGGCTGTCTTGGAGAGGCTGGGTGCGACGGTGCACGAGGTCAGCGTGCCCCTGCATGCGCATGCGAGAGGGGTGTATTCGGTGCTCAGCAAGATGGGGAATCATATGGGGATGCTGGGACAGGCGACGGGTCGACGACAGGTCATGTTGACGGATCTCTTCGACAAGAAGGGGCTGCCCTACACGCCGGAGGTCGTGAGCAAGGTATGTTTCACGTTGTGCTTGCTCCAACACTGCTGACGGCAGTATAGATGAGCGTGATGAGCAAAGAAGGCCTGCTGAGTGGAGAGTTCGCCTGGCAGCGCTATGCCACCGTCTACCCCAAGGCTGTGAACATCATGCGCAGGCTGAAAGACCTGTACGACGAGGTGCTCTCTTCCGTCGATGTGATAGTCCTGCCGACGACGCTCTCGCCTGCAAACCGTCTCCCATCTGTAGATGCAACTCCGGTGGCGCAGATGGAGGCAGCAAAGGGAATGACGGAGAACACGTGTGCGTTCAACGCCACGGGGCATCCGGCACTGGCGATGCCTATTGGCTTCGTGCCAGCAAAGGAGGATGAGAGTATCAGACTACCGGCGAGCATGCAGGTCGTGGGCAGGTGGCACGATGAGCTGACCATCTTGCGGGTGGCGTATGCGTGGGAGCAGAGTACCAACTGGAGGGCGTTTTGAGACTACTATGGAGAATCATATCATGTACTAGTAGAGAGAGACGGGGGTGATCACCTGCGTTGGTCTGTATCTTGTCTACCTCCAGTTGTTCATGAAGAAGTTGTCCATTCAGATACTGAGGAAAATCCCCTCTACACACTCAGCAGGCAATGCATACTTTGCAGAGGAAGCTAGTACGTCATGCTGGTCAAGAGCAATTCATGAAGACAGAAAACAACATTCCCCAACCCCAGAGCAACCCCCATTCTACTCCCCCTCTGACAGAGCCAGCCCCGGATGTCCCATAATCCAAATTCATCGAATTATTCGCAAACCCCACCGTCGGCGTCCACGAGGGTTCATCTCCCTCATTGAGAATATCCGAGCGCGCAGCGTCACCGCGCCCCAGGAACTCGATCGTCAACTTTCCAGCGAGCGCGGGCGTTTCCTCCTCGTCTGTCTCTTCGTTGAGTACATTCATAACAGCAGACGTGCGAATCAAAAGCCCGGCCGAGTGCTGGTCAAAGGTGAGGGTGAGCGATGGATCCGTAAGGCCCAAGACGTTATCGTCATCCACCCACGACTCCCCCGCGGAAACAGGACCGACACCCCACCACGACTCGAGCTGGCGGCAGGAGCTCATGTTCATGGAGACCGAGGACATGGGGTTCTCGTCGAGACTGGAGCTGCCTGTGATTCTGTAGGGTGAGTTGCCGCCGCCGCTCGAGACGGTCAGGTTGAACTCGGGCTCCGAGTCTTCGGGGTAGGCGTAGCGGCTGACGGAGTTAGCTCCTTGGTAGAGGATTTGATAGCTTAGATGCTGGGAACTGACGAGAACTCAATCGACTGGAAACTCCACGGCACATCCCTTAACTGCATGTTCCCGGTATCCATGGCGTCTGTGAAGTACTTGGTAAAGTTCGAGTACGAGGTCACGAGCAGGATGTCCACCGGGTTGGTGTTCTCCGGCCGCTCGTCCTCGCCCTCTGTCTGGGTGACGGCGAGAATGGCTGGCCAGGAGAAGGTGTAGGTCATGTTCTGCAGTTGAGGGCAGAGCGTGATATCCTCGTACTGGGGTCTGTCGGTGCGGACAACCAGATCAGAGACTGTGAAGATGGCAGTGCCATTGTAGTATCTAGAGAATTTTAGCGCCTGTTCATCCTTTTGATGGAGGAAACGTACGAGCCCTTCCAGGGGTAGTACCAATAGTCCAAGTCGGTGATGTTTGTAGGACGAAAATTCGATGACGGCTCGTAGTTTAGGTCCTCCTCGCTAAACACCCCAACCACGAGGGCAAGTATATGCCAGAGGGCGAGGGATGAGCGCATTTCGTCCTTGATCACGATTTACGCAGGTTTCAGCTGGACAACTTCGTGCGGGACGAGGTCGTCTTTATATGGATAATGGGGGGAATACGAGCCTTGGCCTGTTTGTAGTCGACCAACAGGTCTTGATTAGTCTCTTGGCTATCGTGTAGGTCAGAATCGGTCTAGTTTTCTGGGCATTCGGATACGAGGGCTGTCATCTGAAAGGATCCATAATCCAACAAAATATGTACATGCTTTGAAGCTGTCTCCCATCACTCCCCCTCCACATTCAACAGATACGTAGCCTAGGCATTGGGATCCGCGATGCTGGGCGAGCAGTCGCCGTCACTCGCCTGGCCGAGGAGATTGGGCGTGTGGTCCTCGCAAGCATCGGGCCAGCTCGCCGGCCCCGGGATGGTATAGTTCTGTGGCGGTGGCCAGTAGATGTTGATAAGGAGGCCCGGCTCGTAGCCCGTGTAGACGCCGGGGATCTTCACCAGCGGCGCCGGGCTGCCCGAGCCCGAGCCCGTGACCGTGAGCTGGGCACAGCCCATGTAGTGCTGCGCGCCACCGAACTGGCCCGCACCGTGCAGAGCGATATGCTCGCCGCGCATGAGATAGTCCCCCGGGGGCAGCTCCTCGGGCAGCTGGAAGGTGAAGTTCTGGATTCCCCCCGAGGGCGGGAAGCTGGCCCAGTGCAGGCCGTCCTCGGCGCTGATGTACGAGGTGGTCAGGTCGTAGACCTTGAACCAGTCGCCGTCGCCCTTGTACTCGGCAGCGGTGGTGCCGTCCGGGGCCTTGCTCATGTAGACGGCCAGCGGGCCCGGGTGGCCGAGCTCGGAGTTGATGTCGAAGCCGACGATGTCGCCCGGGCTGACGGTGCGGATGCTGGTGGCTGCCATGATGTCGGCGTCGAGGCCGCCCTGGTTGCACACCATGTCCGTCGAGGTTGGGTCGGTGATGGGGCTGTTGGCGTTGGTCGTGCGGCGGACGAATTCATACGGGCCGGTGACCTCATCGTTGACGATCAGGGCCTCGAAGTTGTAATGGGCCAGGGCAGAGGGGAGGGAGGCCGCCAGGGCCAGGAGAGCAAGTCGAGGAGCCATCCTGGGGAGTCGGCAGTAGTATCTTGAGGGTTCAGATGTAGTCGCAACAGGAGGGAGCAGTAGCGAGCTTTTATGCTCTGACTATTCACCCCTCAGCTCTTTCAGAACGGAGTCACGGTCCGGCGTGTCTGCTGAAGATGAAACGCTAAGCCATCCGGGTGCAGAGACGCTGTTCTACTCTCGACACGCCAAGCGCGGCGACGAGAGGCAGCCTGATATCCGTGTATAGAAGGGTGCTTGGCATGAGCATCCTGAAACCTCATCCGCCACGCTGTATGGAGGCCAATCTGCAGTCAATCTACTCTGGACAAATCACGGCTCTCCTGGAACAAGCAGAGTATCATCAATTTGCCACCAATCGAAGGCATTCGCAACCTTTCTTCATAGCTCTCTATTCACCCTAAGCGCGGGATCGGCAGCACTCGTATATATTGATGGCGCCAGGGATCTGGGGTAAATGGCTAACGTGGCGTCGGGATGGCGCCGTGTCTGAATGCTGTGGAGGTGTATTGGTCGATTGCATAGAGTATTATCTGTCGGGCCTTAATTTCCGTGCATATTCATCTAGCCATGTGCACAGGAATGCCCGTCTGGGCATGCATCTTGATCATCTGATCTACTTGAAAGGATCCTATACCTTGCCCAACAACGACACGGAGGAGACTTCCATCTCCCGAAACAACACGGCTCTTATACTGCCATACATCATCAGACGGGGAGGTGTAGAGGCCAACACCTTTGGAAGTGCACAGGCACAACATGAATCATATGCTCGTGAGTCTCGCGGACAGTGCTTTACCTGTGTTGCTCTGTTACGCCGGCTTCTGTTCCTTTCCTATGCGTTCCCGTTCATCTTGGTCCGCGATGGAGGGCGCTATAATAGATGCTTGATGGGCTGAACAAGTCCTAACAATAAGAATTGTCTAGCTTGATGGACCCTATCTCGCGACGTGCTCAATATATCTTGATTTTGACTCATGACACATCTAGCTGTATATAACTTCTCCGTTATATTATGACTTTCCGCCTGTAGAGTGACCTTACCTGCTCTTGGTCGATCAAAAGCAGATCTTACAGATCCGTCACGGCATATCGACCACTATACTCGTCGACAATCCACTGGCAAAACTCTTCCCACTCCTCGTTCCAGGCGCGAATGCGTTCGCCTTTGATTCCCTTCCCATGTTCCGCAAGATCGATATCTCGCAGCCAGTCCGCGTCATTCTGGTCTTCAAAGTTGGACCAGCGGAGACTATTCTGAGCCAGCGCGCCCTATTGCACATGTTAGTCCTTATACGCAACGCATGGCTCTTGACGTACCAGTCCAGCCAGTCCAAGATTGTCAAACGCTTGGATGGTCTGGTAGAAATCATAGCTAAGCCCAGCTGCGTCCTGGCCGAGGATGGCAGGGTCATCGTTGCTGATGGCAGTAGGCACCCCATTCGCAATCATGGCCGGCAGCGGGTGGTGCAGGATATCGGTTGCCAGACGGAGCACCTCGTTCGAGATCGGACACACCTCGATCATGATGCCGTTCTCGACCACCGTGTCTATCAGCTTCGGGTGTTTGTACAGTGAGAACCCGTGGCCGATGCGCCGCGAGTTGAACAGAACTGCGTCAAACAGATTCAAGTCCGTCGCGTTGCCATCGCCCAGGGTCTCTCCCGCATGGAAGAAGAACGGCACCGTGAGGTTGCGCTGCTCCGTCTGCTCCTGGAACCAGATGAACTCGGGGGCGAGCTCGATCAACGAGTGGCCCAGATCCTCCTGCGCCACCACGTCGTATCCGCTGAACAGCTCGGGAAACCGCTCCTTGCGCTCGAGAGCGATACTCATGCCTGGATTTGACGTGAGCAAACCAATCTAATCCAGCTCTTTGAATGCAGGTCAACTTACTGCGCATCAACGGCGCGCCCTGGTTCCCACGCCAATCCGACCAGATGACTCGGGCCCCCCAGAACTTCGATCCCTTCTCGGTTCTCTGGAACTTGGTCAACTCCTCTTCGAGGACCTCCCACCAGACATCGAGATTCGGATCCGGATCCTCGTCGCCATCATGGACGAGCTTTCCGGACGAGCCTCCCGCGCGGATTTCCACCCACCGGATGCCGTCGTCGACGAGCCGCTCAAACAGCTTCCGGTAGAACGTGCGCACCACGGGCTCGTACGTCTGCATGCTCCCCGCGGGGTCAAAGTAGCTCTGGAACTTTCTCCAGATCTCGTCGACGCCGAGCTCGTGGTGGATAGAGTCCTCCGGGGAGACAGTCATCTTGGACATGACAAACTGCTCGAACGCGTCCGGGCCGCCGGGGAAGGTGGCAGCCGCCACCCGGACGGGGATCTTGGTGTTGGGGACATAGTGCGGGGAATGGATGGAGGGCTCGTAGTCCGGCAGGGTCGTGTTGACATGCGAGAAGGCGATGGTCGCGTTCTCCGCCCTCTCCTTGGTGGAGACGTCGTGCGACGCCGAGATGGTCATGCCCTCGGTGTGCATGATCGTCCGCAGGATGGTCTCGTACGGGAGCATGGCGGACAGGTGCGCGTGCAGCAGCGCGCCCTTGGGCATGCGCTTGACGACCTTCCACAGCTGCGTCGTCGCGATGTACGGCCGCGCCCGGGGGAACATCTCACCCGCATACCGCTCGTCCTCCGGATGCTCGGGCGTCCCTGGGTGGCGCCAGAAGTCGTCGATCTCCTCCTGCCGGATTGCCCGCACGATGGCGTCTGCCTGCTGCGCGACGGGCGACAGCCCTTGGCGGAAGAGGTGGTCTGTTGCAGGTTAGGATGCGATGCGATGCGACACGTGCGATGGGTGAGTGATACCTTGGCGCTGTCGCTTCTCCAGCGTGATCATGGCCTCGCGGGCGAGGAAATGCCGCTGCACCTCGGTGCTGTTTGCCGATGGTAGGTCTGGTGGCCCTTGTGCGTGGACTGGGGCCACGAGCGACAGGGCCAGAGGGCCGACCAGCGAGAGGAGGGAGAATCGCATCGCAAATGTGAGTCGCGCGCTGCTGGTCGAAGGAGTGAATACAGCTCTCGAGCCTGTCATTCCCCTCGAGGCGGTGCCTCGCGCCATATATACTGTTCAGAATGGGACTGGACTGTTATGAAATGGCTTGTCTCCATCCGATGTACAGGTCCCCTTGGTTGCCCGGACCCCTTGCAGCTGAACTATGCAGGAGCGTGTGATAGATTGGGGACTTCATTTCCACATGCTGCGCTGCCTGTGTTACCCTGTGTTCTTGGAATGGATATGATGGGATAGCAGAAATGGAGAGAGAGAGAGAGTGTGTGTGTGTGTGGAGAGCTATGTCTGCATGTTTGGTTGCAATTTCTCCCACTTGCATATACGGAGCAGACTATGCAGATCTATCACTGGATCATCCTATATCAATCAGCGCTCGCTACTGGCTTGCATACTCCTGATGGAAGATGCTAATTCACAGCCAGGCTGAACACAATGCACGAGTCCTATCCGTACAGCTCGAGCAACAGCGTTGGGCGTCGTACGAGGATTGCATTCCTTCCTATGTATGTATCCCTTGAGTGACCAGTGACCACATTCCAAGGATTCGGGGAGCGCAGGACAGAATCAATATGTCGGGCTTATCCGGCGAGCCAACGATGACCAAACTAAGGCGTACTGAATCATATAACCTCCAAAGCGGTCATCGGGTAGTTGCCTTGGCGAATTCATGATTCGAATTATAGATAGCAAACAACGCGGTGTTCGAGTATGGCCTCGAACGACAAGGGACTGGAATGGACGAAAATGGGTGCAACGTTCCACAAGAAGGTGTTTGTGGCTGTCACTTTGCAGAAGTCACATTGCAATACGGTGGAAAGGCTATGCTCGGATGTTTGTAGGTCATCCTAAGATACTGGCATCGCAACTTCAAATGTCTCCATTCATCCTTGTTCCATCCTCCACCCTCATCAGTCCAACTGGCTGTCGTCCGTCCGCAGAATCGAGACAGATGTAGAACCGTCCGAGGCCATGTTTGATACCAGACACGTCTGGTCGCCATCGACCCGCCGAAGCCGGACAGATCTATCTCCATCCCGCCAGACAAAGACAAACAGCAAGCCCAGTTGGGTGTGATGAAGGCGGTGCTGTCCTGCAGCAACTGAACAAGGACCAGCGAACTGGGTCCATGGAGTCGGCTAACGCCGTTGATATATCGCAGCCGATACAGAGCTTATCCTTTCCGAAGAAAGGATTTCAAGGCATGGTCCTCGCCTTGCGCTCCACCTTACAGCGCGAATGGGGTCTATCTGCATGGAAGGAGGTCAATAATCTTCAATTGGGTATCTGCGGGGGGCATGGTGGACGGTCATTGTAGGGCCCGATCTGGAATCGCATGTTATTGGCACTATTACATTCTCTCCCTCTCGCGGCTGTTGTCCGTCTCCGGTATTGGAGATGGGATTCGCACGGACGAAGATATCTGAATATCGTACAGTTCATAGCAGGTCAGCTTCCTTCATGCAAGCACGTCAAAAGGACAACATTCAAGAAAAGATGCGTGCGCGTTTGATAGGGCTTCCCATCCGCAAAGACTGGTTAGCATTCGCCATGCCACTGAGCAACCGGTCCATGCCGTTGACGTCGAGCTCCCCGCGGCGCAACATGATCTGGTCCGCCTCTGCATTGGGGGTCTCGCTCATTGACCGTCGGGACACGGATGGCTCCTCGTACTCGGTCAATTTCGGTGCCAGAATCAGGACTCGATGCTCGGCAGTAAGCAGGATATCGAAGTTCTGGCCGTCTGCTTCACGGGTACGGCGAGCCGCAGCTGGGAGATGTCCGATGCCTTTCAAGTGCTCGCCCATCAAGGTAAGGTCTTGAATGGCAGAAACACGACAACGGTTAGATGCATCAAACGTCCCGGTCGATTTGACCGCGTTCCGCCACAACGACAGAAGACTGGGGATGACAGCGCTCTGGTTGCCGTGGCGAAGAAGCACCGATTCGTCAGGTAGCGCGTCGCGGTACGAATTGGTTTGGTACACTGAGATCCCTCCACAGAGAGATGGACTCGTCACTTCCGCTGTCGCTCCCTTTAGCAGCGTATCCTCCCGGATCCGTTTGGTGGACGGCGTCAGAGGGGCGAACTTGGGCCGATGCTCCACGGGCGCGCTCTCCGATCGATTGCTGCCGGTGATGGGACTCAAGATCCGTCCACTGACGGAAAAGGACGTCAATGAGCCGCCCGTCACTCCCTGCACGCTGGCTTGGCGTTCGAGGGGTCCCTTGGTCGTCCCCGGGCCGGCTCCTTCAACATCCCAAACACCCCATTCCCCGTCCGCCATGAGGACCATGACAGCCTGTCCGCCAAGGACCCACTCCGCTTGGATGATAGTCTTTCGTCGAGCCAGCCCCGAAGGCGACTGCTCAAACCCGGGATAAAGGCTGATCAGCCATTTCCCTTCCGTCCCAGACGTTTCAAATCCACTTTGCGGGCCGGACGATCTGCGCGAGGCGCGGGACGGCTTCTTTGAGAAACAGGAGTAAATCTTGACGCATCCATCGTGGAACGCGATGAGGAGGGTAGAATGGCGCGGGGACGGGAAGGGAGACGGGTTGAACGCGATGTTCTTGGCTGGAGAAGGCAGGTAGCGTCGCTTTGTTTCGATATCCTCGTAGTATAAGCGGTACACTGTACGGCCATCCTCCAATTCTTCTGTGATAGGGATGCGATGTAGGAGAAGGAGTCCTGCAGACTCGGCAGAGTGCGTCGCCACGAGAAGATCCCACCGCCCGGAGCCGTTTGAGCGGGACGTGCTCCGGGTCATGTCGTCGTCCTGCTGCGGCTCATTCTCCTGATATGTAAACGTGACACTGACCCCCCGCGGAAGTTCTTGATGGGACACGCCCCCACTGATCGAGAGCGACTGGATCGAGGTGGCCTCTTGCGTGGGGTGTGGCGGAATCAAAGGAAGAGTCACTATGCGAGTCGAGTAGTCCGCGCACACAGCGGCGATCACCATGACATCCTTTAGCGCGGGAGGAAAAGGGTCAAGAGACGATCGAGCCGTCTCGGGAAGAACGCGGGGGACTGCGAGCTCCAAAACCCGGCTCCCAAGGGGGATGTCAATCTGGCGCAACACGTTCTCAAATGGGTATGCAGGGTCGACTTCTGTCTCTTCGTCTTCGAATTGGTAGGCCGGTTGTTCTTCTTTCGGGGGTTCGGGGGCGCTTTCGTCGTCCGAATCGATGATCATGATTGCGTCGTCACCGTTTTGCTGGCTCTTCTGCTTTTGCGATGTGCTGTCATCCTGCGGACGAGAATTCGGTGCGGCGAACTCGCGACCACCTCTCCAAATCACCCTCAATCCGCTTTCGTAGCCATAGACAATGATGGAGGAGCCATTAGGGGCGAGGATAGGATAGCCTTTTGCGGTGTAAACACGATGAGGAAGTTGGTAGCTGGGACGAAGTCACCATCAGCGCTATTGAACGGAAAATGCTTGATATACTAAAGAAATGATATACCTCAGCTGCAGGCCATCATCCCTCGGCCTTACCAAGGGCCTGGAAGGAAAGGATGGCATGATCCTGGTCTACTGGTGCAGATGAAAAGAGCTGGTCCCGCCGTAAAATCACGGCAATGAGGATAAAAGAAATCGACTTGGTAGTGAGGCGTCGACAGCGATTGAGAAATCCCAACTCTAGTGCTGCGACACAGACGATGAAGCGAGAGGAAAGAATAGGTGAAGGGGAGGAGAGATGAGGAAGAGGTTGAGTGGAAGAAGGAATTCCGCCGCCGCCGAACCCCAAAAGAAGCTCAGAAGCTCCTCCCGCCGCGTCGGCGCGTCCATCGATCAACACTACGACAACCACCCCCACCATATACCGTTCATACACGTCGCCATAATCTACGCCACCCCTCAATCGCATGGCGTGAATTGGCAATGATCATATCCCCTCTGCCTGGCATCAACTGCCAGAGACTCCTCCGCTACGTCTAACAAGCCGCGCCGATAAACAATGGCTACCATCCGGTCTCTCGGACTCCACGAACCCGCTGCCCTACACTTCCTCGTCGCAGAGGACCTCCTGCCCCCTGAGCCTTCGGACGATCTCTACGAGTGGACAACTACGGTGGAAGAAGGTTCGAACGGCCCCGTCGAAGATGAGATTGTGTGGACAAAGAGTTGCGTGGTTTGGTCTCGCGCCGGAGTCGTGAAGCGAGTGTTTCGGTTGGATCTCGAAAAGGAGGAGATCAGACATGCGTTATTGACAAACTTCTCCGTCGGGAAGATTAAACGATCAGAGAGCAGTCTTCACGGTGCAGGGAAAGGTCGATTCCAAACGAACAATGATCCGGGTCGAAGTCGCAATCAGACGGTGCACGGAGAGGCAAAACTCGCAGTCTCTGGGATAAATCTAAGCGCACGGAGCCGAGATACAGCCACCGACATTGCTTCGGATCCGAAAGATGGAGGATCGCGCGCATTGGTCGTGGTTCTCAAATCGCAGGTGCATATTTTCTTTCTGGCCGGCAACAGTCATGTCGTACCTCTGCCATTCGAGGTTGATTCAGTCTTTGCGACGCCCCGAGGATTGTTGTTCCAGCGAAAGACCCAGGAAGAGACCTTACTAGACACCAGTCTGTATGCAATTGCGCCCCCCAATTCGTTCATGGACTTTCGCGCCTCACAATCGTTGGAAATCCCCTCTGGCGGCAAAGGCAAACAACCGTCATTGACCATCTCCCCGGCTCAGAATGCTGGCTTGAAACCAAATAAACATGCCGATCTCCCCCGGGTGTTCTCGCTCATGGATCCTCATTCGGAGATGGGACTGGTTGTCACCAACCAAAGCTCCCGGTGGCTGCAAACGAGCGTTTCCAGCAGGCCCTCTGGCTTGGATGTCCTGGATCCAGCGGATGAGATTGTCTATGTGTCCTCAAGGGATGAACTGTCGCCGTCGATTTCAACTCTCTCCAAGATCCCTCTGATCCTCGTGGTAACCGCCAACGTCAACACGGGTCTGTATACCATATGGACCGCACGATATAGGGAGGATGAAACAGGTCCTTCTTCGAAAAAACGACGCCGTGAGACGGGGGGAACCAGATCCAAGCGACGAAGCTCCCATTTTGGGATGGCGACGGGCGCGACAACTCCGGGTGCTCGGCCGTCCGCTGCACGAGAAAGCTTTGGGCCTCGCGCAGAAAATTGGAGTAACTCCATCATGTCTCATTCGCAATACTCCACCGAGGGCAAGCCGGATGAAGATGACTTTGCGTCGAAGTTAAGCCAGGACTTTGACATCGGAGCTCCATTAAAGTCCTCTCGACGAGTGAGTTCTCTGCTTGCTCGAGCTGATCTCGCCACCGGTCAGGATAGAATCACCTTCTCGGATCTGGCTACTGGCAGTCAGTCAAATTCTATTCCTCACGGGAGCCTGCGGCAATCCATAGGTGCTGGCAGCACCCGCGGTAGCTTTGGTTTCAACCCTCGAGGTTCCCTGCCTCCTGGAACTGGTTCCATCTACAGTACTACGAGTAGCTTTGTGGATGCGCCGGTGGATCGACTCCTCGAGGAACTGAACAACGAAAGTTTGTTTGAGGGCTTTGAGCATATGGACCTCAAGGAATCAGGCTCAGGCCTGCCCGAAGAAGTATTGCTGTCCAAGGTTGAGAGCTTTTCTTCGAGATTCTCCGGGACATTCCAAACCCCCGTGAAACCTTCGAAGACCCCGCGGAGAGTCAAAATTGTCACCTTGTGTCCTCCTGCGTGCGGAAGCGCCCAAAATGGCAACTCGGCTCCCCTGGCGGTTTGTCTTGTTGACCAGGATGCGAAGTCGATGACTGTTGTGAACCTGCGCGCAGACAAGGTTACGCTCCCCAAGAAAGATGCCGTCTTCTCGAAAAAGACTAAAAAGAACTTGTCCTCTGATGAACGCTCCTTGTTGGTCCAGGCTACCGGTATACAGCATTTCCCTGGCATCTGGGATGCCTGTAAAGTAGTGGACGGGGATATTTCCCGGATTATGACCCTGAGCACAGCCGACAGTGGCCAACATGAACTGCATCTACGGACCCCGTGGACTGATCCAATCCTGATAGACATTCCCAGAAAACTCATGCTCTACGAGAAGTATGGAGTATCGTCCGCTTCATCCGTCATCCGCCCAAGGGAGAGCGGCGTGAACCGAATCATGACTGATTCGTCGATCATTATTGCGGGCCTAGACCATCCGGCGGTTCGAGGAAGGGTTGACGTTGTCGACTCGACCAACAGAAGGCATAAACTTCAGATCCAGATGGAACCCAGCAATGAGCTTGTGAAGAAGGTATTGAAGGTCTGTCGCTTTGTTCTGCCAGATTCTGAGAAATCCGGCGAAGGGATCTTGACAGCTTGGTGGGATACGGTGAAGTGGCTTCGAGGGAAAGACACAAATGCAAATGACGACCTCGAATGGACAGCAATGGTCATTGTTCTGTTCTCTATGGCAATCCCCTTTATTGAGGGTGATCAAGCCCGAACCCCGGTCAAACAAACACGGAGAAAGAGAGGCTTACTGAGATCCAGCAGTGGGAGCCAGGTGGACCTTGAAAGCTGGGAAACGGTGCTAGATCAAGAGTCCGGTGCAGCTGGAGTCGTGCCTTCTTGGATGGCAAACACTTCATGGGGATGGGTTGTGGAACAAGATGCCGAAGAATTCAACAGTCCGAACACCAGAAAGAAGTCGTCAGTGGCAGACGATCACAGCCCCAGACGATCAACGTATCGCAAAAACCACTATCTAACCCGTTGTGCTGCATGGTCTCGAGAACTACTGCAGGCACCCGAAGGCAGCTCAATGATAGGACCAAAGGGTCATCTGCCCACGGCCCCGTCCTACAGCCAAAGCCTGCGTCGTACGGCTCTGTGCACAATTCTGGTTGGACTACATCTTTTGCGTGAAGAGCAGAAGCTGTCAATCTGTGAGAATGAACAGTCACACAGATCTTTAGGCCTCCTGGCTCCAGTATTGGCCCAGCTTGGTGGATGGCTCGGCTGGGAATCTTGGTCATGGGCTGAAGGTGCCTACTACAGCAAGGAGTTTGCCAGTGTCGATCGTTGGCAGTTTGAAGATACCCGGATCTCCATGCTTGACCAACCTCATGAGCCATTTGCCCCTCCCTCGATATTCTCCTACCTGGAGACTGCATGGTCTCAGCCGTCAACTCCATTTTTCAGCATACTCAATCTGATCACCGGGTCGGACCGTACCTCTCGAAAGGGACGACTTTGGCAAGAATCTTTCGCTCTAACCCCGCGAACATTGGCGTTGGACGGCTTCCTTTCGGAAGTACACAACGCTTCAACATCTCTCGATCGAGTAAAACTCCTTCATCGCTGGGGATTCAGCCGAAGCATCATCGAGACCTTCCCTGAGGGAGTCAGCACGCCTTTATACGAAGTCGTCATGCAGTCCCAAATGCATGCGTCGACGTCGTGGAGTTCGACCCTTCTAGAGCTCATCGACCGCGAAGACCTGAGCGTGTCAATGCACACAACCACCGTATCACCACCGCCCGCGCCATTACAGCTTGCAGCGTCGCATGATGCAGTGCGCGACTTCCATCACATCGGCGCAACCGCGCTGGACATTGACACAATTAACTCCTTCGAAGCTTCTGCTGAAGCTGATCGGTTCTCCGTAACCAGACTGATCTTCCGGGAAGACAAGCGGTTCATCGAAGCGGCGAGGCTACTGAATCAATCGAAGGCTCCTGCAGCAGAGTGTGTCCCGGAGCCGGAATGGACCGACTCGGATTTGCTCGAAGCACAGAAAGAAGTGGTGCAGCTCGTGACATTGCGGACATTGTCCATCCCCACTGGACGTGCTATGCTCTCGTTTAGCGGTCGACTGCCCCTGTTGACGGAAAAACTTCCAATTCCATCGTTCTCCTTGCAATGTGTCATGAAACCCTCAAATGTCACTATCAGTGCGGATCGAGCGTCCTTTAGCGAGGAGAAAGTGTGCTGGGCCTTTTTCCATAACGGCGTTTCCACAGGTCTTGCGATATCGAAGAACTCGAAGGGCATTGACACTTCGTGGATTCTTTTCAACAAACCGCAAGAACTAACCAATCGGCATGCCGGCTTCTTGTTGGCGTTGGGTCTCAATGGACACCTCAAGTCGCTGGCAAAGTGGGTTGCTTTCAAATATCTGACCCCCAAACATACAATGACGTCTATCGGACTGCTCCTCGGCTTGTCTGCCTCCTATCTAGGTACGATGGACACGCTCATCACCCGGCTGCTATCCGTTCACGTAACGAGAATGCTCCCGCTTGGTGCAGCTGAACTGAACCTGTCCCCTCTTACCCAAACAGCCGGTATCATGGGGATAGGACTGCTGTATTGCGGCTCGCAGCATCGCCGAATGAGCGAAGTGATGCTGTCGGAGATTGAGAATGTGGAACCAGAGGAAAGTTCGACGTCACATGAAAATCTGCGCGATGAAGGGTACCGACTGGCAGCTGGTCTGTCTCTTGGGTTTATCAACCTCGCAAAGGGTAAGGATCTGAAAGGTATGCGGGACATGCATATTGTGGAACGATTGCTGGCCGTCGCTGTCGGCACGAAGAACGTCGATCTAGCTCATGTGCTGGACCGGGCCACAGCCGGAGCGACGATTGCGCTAGCCATCATCTTTATGAAAACCAACGACGAGATACTGGCGCAGAAGATCGATATTCCCGATACGACTGTCCGCTTCGACTACGTCAGACCCGACCTCTTCCTCCTTCGCACTCTCGCCCGACATGTCATTATGTGGGATAGTATTCGTCCCAACGACAAATGGTTTATTCGGAGTCTTCCCAAGATCTACCGTCGCCGGTACCGCTTGACCGGAGTCCGCCGACTGAGAAGCGAGGACATGCCTTTCTTCAACATCATCGCAGGTCTGTGCTTCTCTCTAGGACTGCGTTATGCAGGCTCCGCAGAGCCTACCGTGCGTGATCTACTCTTATCCTACTTGGACCAGTTCATCCGCATCTGCCGACTCCCCGCGGTCAATTATGATGGCAAGCTTGCACGCAACTCGGTCCGACACTGTCAGGACATCGTTGCCCTGTCAGCCGCAACCGTCATGGCCGGAACGGGAGATCTGGCCCTGTTTAGACGTCTGCGGTCTCTTCATGGACGCGTGGATGCTGAGACGCCTTATGGCAGTCACATGGCAGCCCACATGGCCATCGGCCTACTCTTCCTCGGTGGAGGTAGTTACACTCTGGGCACATCCGACCTGGCCATTGCTTCGCTCATCTGCTCTCTGTATCCGATCTTCCCGACAACCGTGCTGGACAACAAATGCCACCTGCAAGCCTTCCGCCATTTGTGGGTACTCGCCGCGGAGCCTCGCTGTCTGGTCCCGCGAGACATCGACACCCGCCGACCCATTTCCATCCCGATCACGGTGAACAGCACGGACGGCGAAGCCCGCACCATCACCGCACCCTGCCTCCTACCCGACCTGAGCAACGTCACCAAGCTAGAAGTCCGCAGCACCGATTACTGGCCTCTCATCCTCGACTTCGCCCGCGATCCCGCGCTACGGGACAAGTTCCACCACGGCGACCAGTCCGTCTACCTCCGACGCAAGGCAACTTACAACCCGGCCGGATCCTCCGTCTTTGTGTCGACGCTCACGGGACTGAGCGACGCGCAAGACGTCCTGCCCTCGTCGACCACCACCGCCACCCAGGGCAAGGGACTCCCTCCCGCCGCATGGCCCAGCCTCACCACCCTCCTGTCGGGCACCGCCTCCAGCCGCCGCCCCGCCCAGAGCATGTGGGACTGGATCTTCAATCTCGCCTCGCTGCGCGATCTGGACGTCCACGAGAAGGCGCTCGTGCTACCGTCAACGCTGCCCGGCCGCGCCGCCCGCGCTTCCAACCCCAGCGCCGTGTCCTACGCGCCGTGGCTGCGCCAGTCCGCCGTGGACAGCAAACTGGTGGTCGAGCGGACGGTGCAGAACGTCATCGCGGCCGCGCGCAGCCGGGGCTCCGACGACGCCGACGAGGTCCGCGATCGTCTCTGGCAGCTAAGATTGCTGTTTAGCTGGTTGGACAGCCAGGTCGAACAACTGGGATGGACGGCGGAGGACGAGGGGCACGGGGAGCCGCAGGCGGCGGCGATGCCGGATGGATTGTGGCTGCGCCGGGACTTTGTGGAGGAATCACGGTGGAAGGTCTGGGGGGTGCAGACGGGGGACTATGCATGAAGGGATTGCTGCGGATGAGTGATGTTCTTCTTTGAGGGTTTGTAATACTAGCATAGCTCGGTGCATGGTTGACTACGGCGTGGTGGGTTCATGATGCATTCGTTTCGTTTGATATGTCGTGATTATAGATATGCAATGGTACAAGCTTCATGCGCAATGATATGTATGTACAAATGTAGACTACTGGGCCCGCATGGCCCCTTCTTTCAGGATACCCCGATCTCCCCCTCCGCCCGTCTGCCACAGCCAGACGCCCTCGACGGCCCACGCTGTCGCACTCGCGTGTTTTCCAACGGCGCCCTTGAGCCCCGACGTCTCTGGCGGCGGCTGTTTCTGCTGATCGGCGCGGGATCGAGTCGAGGATGTCTGATCCCCATCAGCTTCGGCCAACATGCCGGCCACGATATTCTCGTGCTCGATGACCGACCACAGCCCCTCGACGAGGGCGCTGCCGCGCTCGCCGAACTGGCCCTTCCCCAGGCGGAAGAGGATCCGGCCGAGGACCTGCCAGGCGATGCAGCGCTGGGCGGGGAACGAGGAGCGGCTAAGGATGGCCAGCTCGGGGATGGTGTAGCCGGCGGCGTGGGGGTCTTTGCCGTGGTGATGGAGGCCGAGGGAGGTCGGGAGGGAGAGCGAGGTGCTGGGGGAGAGGAGCGTGCCGAGGAGGGAGAAGCGCAGGTTGGCCGGGTGGACTGCTTCGGCGGAGCTGGCCGGATGGTAGGCGGATGTGGCGTCGGGGTCTTCGGGGTCGGACGATGGAGGTTGGAGCCAGGAGAGGGAGGACGGGTCGTGCGAAATGTTGGGAAAGTAATGAGTTTGGAGGTCGGAGAGGAAGGAGGGCGAGGATGGGTCTAGGTTTGGCACAGGCTGATTCGTGGATGGGGGAGTCGGGAAATGTAGACCGGCTGGGAGGGGTTCCGCGGCTGCATGGAGGTCTTCGGGGATTTGGGATGGAGGGAGATCGTCGCGGATGGATGAGATGGTAGTCGTGGTTTTTGGAGGTTGTTTGTTGGCTGGCGGTGGTGGTGTCGTTGTGGATGGTGATGGTGACGGGGATGAGGGTTCCGGGCGAGAAGATGCCGCAGACTGAGATGCAGGCTGTTCATCGTCGTCAATGCGTGCCCGTCGAAGAAACCGTTCGAGTAAAGAAGAATCCATGGACGCCATCAACTCCTCCCGTTCCTGTTGGATCTGCGTGGCGGACATGGACGCCAAATGTCGCCGGTTTTCCTCCGCAATGGCCGCCTTTTCGGCATCCAGCCCGGATGCCGGTGCGGATGCTGTGTCTGGTGATGCGGACGAGGCATCTCGCCGCTGTTTAAAGGCGGAGGGTTTGTTGCGACGACGTGGCGCTGGAAAGCCGGTAGAGGGCGGTTTGGGCGGCGCGGGGACGGTGGTGGGGGACCGTTCCTGGATTTCCCCGATCATGCCGGGAATGGCGAGAGAGGGGGGCTCTGGAGACGCATGTTCGGGGAGCTCATCGTCGGAGCCGAGATCTAAAACGAAACGCTCACCGCGAAAGGCCATGATGGGTGTTGGGGGAGATGAAGGACGAAGAGAAATGGGAAGTGAAGAAGAAAAGAGGTTGTAGAGCAGCCAAAAGAGGCATAGCGAGCCTGAGTCAGCATGCGGCTCAAAAGCTAAAGAGTGACGCTAGGCTACAAAGGGAATAGCAAATCACATGACAAAGCTGCCCGATTGGGAAGCGCCGAACGATCATCTGATTTGCGCGTTTACTTATTTGTAGCATCATTCATTCTATATTGTCTTTTCTATAATGCAGAGTAGATATAGAATATATCAAATATAGAATATACCATATACTATATATTATATCTCATGCTGTCTAACAGCTCCATGCATAGTACATAGAACATTCTGAATACCCAGCGAACCATACTACTCACTATTAACTCTTGCGGAGATCAGGAACCTCAACCGCAACTATTCCGGTCCATTCAATTCTCCCTACTCTGACTGTCCTCTCTATCATTCTCCCGGATATCACCTCCTCCTCCTCTCCCTCTCCCTCTCTTCTCTTCTCTCTATCTGTCTTCCTCTCCTCCTCTTCCTTTCCCCCATCTATCCCTCCTCGGCCTATCTTCCATCCTCGAACCACAGCGAATCTCCCTTCCTCCCCGTGGAGGACCCCTTTTTTCTCCTCCCGTCGTTTCGTGTCATCCGGTTTTGTGTTCTTCTGCCTTCCTCTCCCTCTCCATCTCCCAGTATCAACCTCCTCCTCTCCTCTCCCTCTCCCCATCCTTCCATCTCATTTCTCCCCTTCATTTCGTTCCATTTGTCTTTCTTTCCTCCATCCGGTGATCCTCCTTATCGATTTTCATCGATTCGATCGGAAATTCCATCCAAAACCAACCTCCACCACGCTCCTTCGCTACGCCCATCCTCCTCCAATCTCGATGTCCCTCCTCTAAATCCTCTCCCAACATGTCACCCGAGCCGTCCGTCTGGCCGGCTCAGGACAATCAGCAGT
This sequence comes from Aspergillus sp. MEXU 27854, assembly GCA_019721355.1. Lineage (NCBI taxonomy): Eukaryota > Fungi > Ascomycota > Eurotiomycetes > Eurotiales > Aspergillaceae > Aspergillus > Aspergillus sp. MEXU 27854. Next base: position 865,115 of record JAGMTT010000008.1, on the reverse strand, counting down.
CGCGCGACCCCCAACCACGTGAATCCCGCCCCCGTCGCTCGCGTCGCAAGAAGGACGACGACGACCCAGATCGGAAAGAGAAGGAGAAAGCCTCCAAAGCCAAAGACAAGGAGAACAAGGAGAATCTAAAGGAGAAGAACCCGGCCGACAAGGAAGCCGACCAGAAGGAGTCCAAACGAGGCAATCGTCGCCAGCGAGACAAATCGTCCTCCACCTCCACTGCCACCAATCCGTCCAATTCCTCTCATACGCGCAAGAAACCCAAGTTGGAAGCCTCGTCCGACCAGAATCTTCCGTCGACTGCGGCTTCGGAGGTAGCTCCCACCACCGTGCCCTCCGCGGTGCCCTCCACCACGCATCCCACCGCGCCTCCAGCGCCTGCAGCTCCGGCGCCGTCGACGCCCGCTGCAAGTCCTCCCGCGTCCGACTCCTTTCCTCGTCCGTCACACCTGTACCCGTCGGGATCCATGCCGCCCTCATCACATCCCACGCCGCCACCGCCGCCCGCGGTCTCCCATCCCCAGGCGTCTCCATACTCGGCCATGCCGCCCGTCGGTCCTCCCCGACCGCAATCGCAACCTCCCGCGCCGCCTCCACCCCGAACGAGTGGGCAAAACTTCGATCCCATCCGGTCCGCCTTTGGCACGGCATCTCCAGCGCCCTCACCGGCCCCAATCCCTTCCAATACCTTCAGTCCTTCTGCCCGGCCTCCCTCTCCGCGTCCCCCGTTCCGAGCCAGTGCCTCCCCCGCCATTGCGAGTATCATCGATCCCCCAACCACTTCGTCGCCGTCGGTATACCCTCCTCGTCCCTATGCCTCGCCCAATCATGGCGCCTCCACCTACTCTCCCTCTCCCGTGACGACCCCAGCCATGGTGCCCACGCCGCCACAACCACAACCGCAGCCGGTATCGCCGTATGCGCATCGATCCCCATATCCGCCGGTCTCGCAAATACCATCCTCCCATGACATCCCGTCCAATGGCCCCGTTCCTCCCTCCCAACCCCCCGCGCGGGAACCCCCTACCGCCGCGGAGACGTCGTCCAAGCCGGAGAAACCCCGGGCTCCCTCTCCGGCGCCCACCCCCATGGACGTGGACCCTGACCCCCCGGCTCCGTCAGCGGCGACGAAACCCCCCAAGAAAGAGCCCAAGACAACCTCGACGGCCTCAACCTCCAATGCGACGTCCCCCAAGCCTCCTCGTCCCGCCAAGGAAGCTCCGCCCCCCTTACCCCAGGGCTCCGGGTTGATCTCCAACGCCCTCTTCGGTGTCGACGACAGTACTTCCACGGGCGACTCCTCCCGTCGAACGCCCAATATCATCCTTCACGTTCCTCTCCAGGGCCAGGGGAACAAGATTGTCAACTTTGCGCGTCTGGCGGAGGAACAATACGGGTTTGCGGCGCTACACCCGCGTCTCGCCGCGCACAAGGAACGTTTGGCCCGGGTCGCCGCCGCGGGCGCTGCGTTAGAGCGAAATGACAAGTCCGGTCGCGGGCTCTCGGCGGGCGAGAGTGCGGATGAAGATCTGAGTCTCGATGTGGATCGGGACAGCGAGATGGACGGAGATGCGGCCGCCGCCCCTCGCACCAACGGCGTCGACGCGCCCGAGGGCGGCAAGAAGAAGCGTCGCCGAAAGAAGATGGAGGAGTATGACCGGGACGACCCGTTTGTCGACGACAGCGAGCTGGCCTGGCAGGAACAGGCCGCGGCCAGTAAGGATGGCTTCTTCGTGTACAGCGGACCACTAGTGCCGGAGGGGGAGAAGGTCCAAGTCGAGCGGTATGTACCCTTTCGATTCACCACACAGGCGACAGCGATGCTAACTCTCCTTTCAGTGCGGATGGCACTATCAAGCGTGGCCGTGGTCGCGGCCGTGGCGGTCGGAGTCGTGCGCCTGCCACGCAACACCAAGTCCCCCTCGCAGCGGCAGTGCCGATCTCGCAAGAAACGGGGCTTCCGTTGCGCGGTCCGGGGTCGCGTGGAGGCACCTCGCGTCGTCCGCGCACCAACAAACCTCGCCCGACCGCAGACGACAAGTCAGCGGGCGCTTCCTCCACGTCGCATGGCCGGGGTGGTGGCGCCGCCGGCCGGGGCGGTGCGACGAGTACACGCGGCGGGAAGACCCCGGCGATGGTCGAACTGGCGCCGCGACCGAACCCCGTGCCTGCACCTGCGGGCTCCACCTCGGCGGCGGAGTCCGATGTTGCAATGAAGTGATCTATGCGACGTTCCGCTCTGACGATCTTGCGGGTGCTTTCTTTGTTTTGGGTGGCGTCGTGGGTCTGGGTCGAGAGGTGATGGATGCTGATGAACGGGTTCTGTAGACTGGGTGATCATATCGTCTCTTCGTTGTGTTTTGCTTAATGACCGTCCCGTATGGATGGGCGGTGGTGTACTTGCTATGAAGGTTGGTGGTGTCTGTCTGTCTGTCTGCGTGCATGCATGATGCGGCGCGAGTGCTCTTTTGCTTCCCTCTTCTATGTCTACATGAATACGAGAATTCTATGGATCATGGTTGGATTGCAGTAGGTTTGGTAGGCTGGTATGCACAAGATACATATCCAAATGCTCGAAGAGACAATGCATGGCATCGATGATATGCAAACTCGTATATTCTTGCGGCGCATCGGTAATCTGCATTGGAAGGGACGGGTAGATAGAGAAAAGGTAAGGAGTCGATTGGTGGTGGTTGGTTGGCTGATCGAAGATGCAGGAGTTCCAGCTCGTCATCTCGGCCATGCAACCATTCGCGTCTTGCTAGGGATGATAAAAGAAAAAAGGAAAGGAACGGGAAAGGCTTCCATGACATGAAAACGATTGCTATCGAAGACAGACATAGCCAGCTCGCATCAGAAGGAACACGCAATGGACGGAAGGATACAATGGAGATGAGGTATGAGATGAGAATGTCAAGAATGAAAGGAAACCATGGATGAATTGGATGAATACGCCTTGCCGATGCAAACGTCAGGAACATGGATCAATGGATCAAGTCAGCGCGTGGTTATGAGTCCGGTATCTAGATGAGTGCTTCGCATCAACATATCAGGAAAGAGAAAGAAGGAAATACGCGGAGGATATGTATTGTATAGTTGCAGAGAGAGCTCAATGTCGGAGTGACTTGCGCTTTTCTGAAAGCCTCAGTCGGAGCTTCTTTTTTTTTTCTTGGAAAGAAAGTTACATCCGTCTCTGCACCGGCGGCGGAGGTGGCGGTCCGCTCGGGGGCGGCGTGCGGATCGGCAGGGCGGACGACTGCAGCGGCATCCGGGATTTGGTATTGTGGGAGCTCGCGGAGCGCGATCCCATAGACGGGCGCGGGGCATTTAGAGACGATGCCGGGTCCGCCAGATGGTTCCGCGACGGCCGACGTCCCTGTCGGTACTCGTCTTCCCGCGTTTCCAGAGACAGGTGCTCGAGCGAGATAGGCGGCGGGGACCGAGTCGGATGAGCCGGACGCGGGGAGGGGTTCGAGGGAATGTGGTAGTGCCGTTGGTGGGAGGAGACGTCGCTGGCGATGTTCACCGGAATCTCGCCGGACGTGGGGGTGTAGTGCGGGCTGCGAGATGGTTTGCTCGCGGCGGGCTTCGGAGGGGGCTTGGGATGCGACGATTCTTCTTTCAAGGACTTTGGCGGGGGTGGGGCCAGGTACGACTTGCGATTGTGCCGGTCCATCATGCTGATGGCCCATTCCTGGAGGTCGACTGGTGTCCGTTTGGCGGCCTGGAGGAACGCATCTTTGTCCTAAGGGAGGGTTAGTCGGCACGGTTGTCAGATGAACGGACATGGAGGACTGTACATATAGTTCACGAGGAGTGGGCCGCTCCTCGGGCTTCTTGAGAAGGCACTTGGCCACAAACTCATGCAGGATTGGAGGGAACGCATCGCTCTTCGGCAGCTTCGGTGCGGGTTCGTGAACAATCTGTTGCAGCAGGTCCAGAATACCCATGGGACCGGCGCTCGCACGGTCTCCGGCGGACGAGTCGGACGTATCAAAGGGGAATCGTCCCACGGCGAGTTCCATGACCGTCAAGCCTACACTCCACACATCCGAGCGCACTGTGTAGGCACCGCCTTGGATCCGCTCCGGGGCCATGTACGTCGACGTGCCCACAAAGGTGTCAGCGATCGAATTGACAGTCTCGGTTGCGACTCCAAAGTCGCAGAGTTTGATGTTACCACGCGAGTTGACGAGAATGTTGGAGGGCTTGATGTCGCGATGCATGATGCGATGGGTTTCGTAGAGGTAAACCAACCCCGCCAGGACCGATTCGGTGATCTTGCCTAGGACATCGACCCGCACGGGACCGAAATCCTTGGAAATACGGTCGAGAGAACTATAGAGGGCAGGGGTTAACGGTGTTCAAAAAGCGCCTCGCTGGTCCGATTCCGTTCTCACCCGCAGTCCATGTATTCCATGCACAAGACAATATCTCTGGCTTCGTTCTGGAAAGCGCCGTAGAAAGTCACGATGTTGGGCGAGTTACAGTCGTGCCCAACCTGCAGTTCTCGCAGAATCTGCTTTCGCACATTCTCTTTGGCATCGACCCGAATGATCTGTCGGACATGGTCAGGGGTTGCGATTCGCAGCGCACCGCAAGAAATCAACTCTGCGTACCTTTCGGGCCATGACCACCTTGGTGGAGGCATGCATGACCTTGGAGACTGTCCCTCCATTTCCCGCGCCCAGCTCCTTCAGCGTGATCAGATCCTCACTGCGCAAATCCAGTCGAAACTCCAGGCCGATTTCCAGAGTATCGGTGCGGTTACCGTCGAGATTGCCGATAGCTCCGGGAACTTGGGAATCGCCGTCGGAGGGATTGGAGATGGGCTTTGGAGTCGCGTTCAAGGCAAGCCCCTTGACGTTTTTCCGCTTCAACGTACGGGCTTTGAATTGGTCGGCCATGACGGAAGATTTGACGCGGGTCACCGAGGGGTCGTTGACACGAGCGGGAACGAGAAAAAATCGAATGAAAAGGTGAAAGGGAACCTTTTCCCAGCGGGGTTATCAATCCACAAAAGGGGTTGCTTATCGGGCCTGTAGGCGCTGGAGGGTGTTAATAGAGCAATCGGCCTGTGAGACAATGAGGCGGCGTTGAAGCTATTAGGCGCTGGACTGCAAACAAGCGCCGGTCTTCCGGGGTCGGAGGGAGGAGACTGGTCCTTTCGTTCTGGAGATGATCTGAATAGGGGAGAGAAGGAAATTCAGATCAAATGAGGCCCCATGGAGTCTGTTGTGGGAGGGATGGGGTGTGAGGAGTGCCGGGAGAGAGAGAGAGAGAGTTGATGATGGATGGTGGAGGAGGGGAACCACCGTTGCGGGCGGAGACCGTATGGTCAGCCACAGAGGTACTTTGACTTCTTCTACGCAAATTAGTCTATGGGTGAAGGAAAGAAATCAACATAAATGATGTATATTATATAGATTCATTCATATTGTTTGACTCACTCAATTGGAGCTTCTAAGATTGGTTGAGATGTGCCTTTATAGTCTCCGACTGGTAGATATATATCATCACCGAGGATGAATGATGGCGCAAACATACCCATACATGCTCGTACTGATAGATGTGTTAAATTCGAATGACACACAATAATCATCAGCCAGTATATCGTAGTTATAACTGTAGAATACCATATTCTATAGGTCAATATCAAATCGAATGATGGTATAGATCACATGACCACCAGCCACAGAATGCGCCACACTGCACTCTTTCCGCCGCAACAACAACTGCTCTCTTTCTTTCTCTCTCGATCCTCTCACTTTCATCTCATCCATTCTCTTTCCCCTTCCCTCGGGCTGAGCATATCGGCCTCGCTCTTTTCCGTCACCCGATTCTGGGACGGGTCTTGCTTTTCTCCATTTTCATCCCTTTTCATCTCTACCGCACTCCATCGACCCCCGGTGCAGTCACAATGAGTGCTCGCGATCTTGTCGAGGGGGAGGCCATGCTGGACGACGACGAGAATGAGGACGAGCTTGCAGATGACTATGATGGGGAAGTCCGTGAGGGTGCTGGCACCGAAAACCACTTCAACGACTCCAGTGAAGAAGACGAGGACGATGACGACGATGAAGAGGCTGCTCGCGCCGTACGTTCCCCATGCTCGCAGAGTCCCTGACCCGTGTCGGAAACGCCTACTGACAGTCGCTCAACCATCCAGGTCCGCGAAGGTTTCATCGTCGACGAGGATGAGGAAATGGAAGAACGTGCCGAACGCCGACGGGAGAAACGGAAACGGAGACGGGAGGAACGCGAGCGCGAAGATGAGCATCTGGATGAAGAAGATCTCGAGCTCATCGGTGAGCTCAATCCTGCGCTGAAAGAGTCCGCCGCTGAAGTATGTCCCTCCCACCGTTGCATGTGGCAACTTGGCTGACCAGGTCCCCTAACCGCATCCAGTCCAAATATAAGCGCCTCAAGAGAGGTCACAAAGATCGCGATTCGCGCCACACTTCCCAGGGCGTCCACGACATTTTCGATTCCGATGAGGAGGAGGAAGGCGCGGGCGACTATGGTCGCCCCAGTCACCGCCGACCAATGGATGAGATGGACGATTTCATTGAGGAGGACGTGTTCTCGGATGAAGAAATCCAACGCGAGCGGGAGGATCTGGAGATCGCACGTCCAGCAAAGAGAGGATTCACGGGTCCCGGAGCGGCCGACGCCACCGGCTTGGATGAAAACGCACTCGAGGATATGCGCGCCGCGTTTGGTGATGGAAATGAATACTTGTTTGCCCTGGAGATGGAGGATCAGGAGGAGGAACAGGAAGAGGACGAAGAGAAACATCTGGACCTGAAGGATGTCTTCGAACCCTCGCAGCTGGCCGAGAAGATGTTGACGGAGGAGGACAACGAGATCCGTTTGTTGGACGAGCCGGAACGTCACCAGATTGCCCGCAAGCCGTACCGAAATGTGACCTTGACGGAGGACCAGTTCCGTGAGGAGGCCGCATGGATCGCCAACCTCATGCTTCTCAAGAAACGCATCGAGCCGGAGCTGCGAGAACCCTTCCAGCGCTCCGTCGCCAAGGTCTTGGAGTTCCTCGTCACCGATGATTGGGAGGTTCCCTTCATCTTCCATCACCGCAAGGACTACGTGATCCATACTGTCAAGGTTCCGGCCGACAGCTACGATGCCGATGCCTCCCAATACACCACCAAGGCGGAAAAGCTGTTGAACATGACTGACCTATGGGAGATCTTCGACCATGATCTCAAGTTCAAGGCCCTGGTGGAGAAGCGCAATACGATCCAGAAAACCTACGACAACATTCAGAGTCTTTACGAGGTGAACGACCAGGTCGTGGAGGAACTTCTGCCAGTGGCCACCACCATGGAGGAGCTCCAGGATGTCCAGGACTATATTCATTTCCAGTACGCTTCCCAGCTGCGCGATCTGACTTTGATGAACGGCGACGCGAATGGCGAAACCCAGCGGCGGAAGGCTTCCAGCAAGACTTTCTTCGAGCGCGTTCGCAACGGCAAGGCTTATGGTCTCGTGCACGCCTTTGGTATCACAGCCGACGCCTTCGCGCAGAATGCTCTGAAGGAAGGCCGTCGCCAATATACCGAGGACCCGACCAGCCGCCCAGACGAGCTGGCAGACGGTTTCGTGGATAATGATTTCTCAAATGCCTCTCATGTTGTGAAGGCTGCGAAGAGCATGTTCGCGGAAGAGATTGTCATGAGCCCGAAGATGCGCAAGGTCGTCCGACAGGCATACTATATGAATGGCACGGTCGACTGCTTCCGGACGGAGAAGGGGTTGCGGAGAATCGATGAGCAGCACCCCTACTACGAATTCAAATACCTACGCAACCAACAGCTCAGTGACATCGCTCGGCGGCCGGAGCTGTATCTTCGCATGCTTAAAGCAGAAGAGGAAGGCTTGGTGGAAGTCAAGGTCCGGTTCGAGAATTTCGACCACTTCCGCCAACGTCTGTACCCGGATATTGAGTCGGACAACTACAGTGAACTTGCGGATGCCTGGAACGGCCTGCGTCGAGAGGTCTTGGATATGGCCCTGGGCAAGCTGGAACGACTGATCAACCGCAGTGTGAAGGAAAACATTCGTCAGGAATGTGAAAACCATGTGGCAAAAGAATGCCGGGAGGCCTTCTACCAGCGGTTGGATCAAGCTCCGTACAAGCCCAAGGGCATGGTTATTGGAACCATTCCCCGCGTTCTCACGTTATCGACGGGATCCGGCACTGTTGGTCGGGATCCCATCCATTGGGCTTACATCGAGGAGGATGGCCGCGTGCTGGAGAATGGCAAGTTCACGGACCTGTCCGTCGGAGACGTTGATCGGGGGGTTGCCGATGGCAAGGATCTGGACGCTCTACTCGACCTGATTGAGCGCCGTCGGCCAGACGTGATTGGTGTGTCCGGCATGACCCCCGAGACTCGCCGGCTGTATAAGCTGCTCTCCGAGGCCATCGAAAAGAAGGACATTCGGAGTGCCCCATACACCAATGATATGAACAAAGAAGTCCGCGATCCTATGGAGGTGATCATTGTCAACGATGAGGTGGCGCGACTGTATCAGCACAGCGAGCGAGCGCGCAAAGATCATCCCAGCTTTGGTCCTCTGACGCACTACTGTGTCGCCTTGGGCAAGTACCTGCAGAGTCCGTTGAAGGAGTATGCTTCGCTGGGGCGGGACATCGTGTCGATCCAGTTCAAGCCGGGTCAACAACTGATTTCGCAGGACCTCCTGTTGAAGCAGCTCGAAACGGCGTTGGTCGATATCGTCAACATGGTAGGTGTCGACATCAACGAGGCTGTGATTGACACTGCGACGGCCAACCTTCTCCCCTATGTTTGCGGTTTGGGACCGCGGAAGGCCGCACATCTGCTCAAGATCGTCAACATGAACGGTGGAATCGTGAACAACCGTGTGGAGTTGCTGGGAGTGAACGCCCAGTATCCGGCTATGGGAGTGAAGGTGTGGAACAACTGCGCCAGCTTCCTGTATGTCGATTTCCAGCAGACCGACCCGGATGCCGACCCCCTGGACAACACCCGAGTGCACCCCGAAGACTATGATATCGCCCGAAAGATGGCGGCGGATGCGCTGGAATTGGATGAAGAAGACATCAAGGCGGAGACGGATGAAAATGGCACGGGGGCGATTGTCCGCAAGCTGTTCCGCGAACAAGCACAGGATCGTGTCAATGATCTGATCCTGGAAGAATATGCCGAGCAGCTGGAGAAGAACCTGAACCAGCGGAAGCGGGCGACACTGGAGTTGATCCGTGCTGAGCTCCAGGGACCGTATGAAGAACTGCGGAAGCAGCTTGTCTTCCTAAGCACCGATGCTATCTTCACCATGCTCACGGGCGAAACGTCAGACACGCTATCGGAAGGCATGGTGGTTCCGATCTCCATCAAGCGGGTCAGCGACGACCACATCGATGGTAAGCTGGATTGCGGCGTCGAGGCGTTGGTCCCGGAGTCGGAGCTCACGGACCGATACGACATCCCGGTGCGTGCCTTGTACGCTCCGCACCAGACGGTTCCTGCCAAGATCCTGTTCCTGAACCGCAAGAACTTCACCTGTAACGTGTCGCTTCGGGAGGAACAGGTGAGCCGGCCGGTGGCCAAGGTGCCGGACCGGATGCCCACCGAATGGGATGATCGGCAGGAGCGGCAGGATCGCGAGGCCTTGCAGGAGAAGACGCAGAGCGGCGGACGCACGATGCGTGTCATCAAGCACCCGCTGTTCCGGCCGTTCAACTCGACCCAGGCGGAGGAGTTCCTGGGCACGCAGAGCCGAGGCGATGTGGTGATCCGGCCTTCCTCCAAGGGACCGGATCATCTGGCGGTCACCTGGAAGGTGGCCGACGGGATCTTCCAGCATATTGATGTGTTGGAACTGGACAAGGAGAACGAATTCTCGGTCGGACGGACGCTGAAGGTGGGCGGACGGTACACCTACAGCGATCTGGACGACCTGATCTTCAACCACGTCAAGGCGATGGCCAAGAAGGTGGACGAGATGACGTTGCATGAGAAGTATCAAGACGGCAACCGGGACGCCACCTGTAAGTTTCTCTTCTTTTGCTTTATTGGTGGGATTGCACTAACTGGGACAGATCAATGGCTGGAGACGTATACCAAGGCCAACCCGAAGCGATCGGCGTATGCATTCTGCATCGACCCGAAGCATGCGGGCTACTTCTTCCTCTGCTTCAAGGCAGGCGAACGCGCGCCGTTGCACAGCTGGCCGGTCAAGGTGATTCCGCAAGGCTACGAGTTGCAACGCAATCCGTATCCGGACATGCGGGCGTTGTGCAATGGATTCAAGCTGCTCTTTACGAACATGCAGGCGGGCAAGCGGAGGTGAAGGAAAAGCGTGTCCTATTGATTGCATTTTTGGATTTCCCCCTGTCTTTCCTGCCATGGCTCTGTATACCGACTTTTGTAATTACACATATCCTTCATGCGTGTTCTTTTCTCTTTTCTCTTTTCTCTTTTCTCACTTTGGGACGGTGTTGATTTGATGCATGGAGGAATGGAGGATGTGTTGCGAATACTATACCAAGAACTATACTAGGTACCTACACTATACCTCTACTGAGTATAACTACGAGACTATCCCCACACTCACCTCGCAACAAAGTCCCAAACGGGTAAGCAGCGATGGAGAAGACAAGCGGACCCAGGAGATTCCGCTGGGTTGAGCCGTGGGTTCATGTGAAGGAGAGCGGGGGATTTCCCTCGGTGCGATTCGGAGGGCTGACAGGTACCTCCGATGTAAGCATCCATGTAAGCAGGAGCCTCACCGTCGCCGTGACCTCATCTTCCTCCACTTCCCTCTCTTCTCTTCCTTCCCATACACCCTCTACTCCCCTCTCTCCCCCCCTCTCTCTTCTCCCTCGTATCCTCTCCCTTTGTTCTCAATTACCCCCCTCCCATCCATGAATTGATCCCCCATTCCTGTCCTGCCCCCCCCGGCCGTCCGTCGCACTCGTTTCCGGCCACGCAGCCTCATCCTCCGCTAAACGGTCTCCCCCATCCACGCCCTGAACAATCCCTCCATTCCCACGCGACTCTCCCTCTCTCGCGCTCGTTCCCGCGACCATGGCGGCCATGGAAGAGCTGGAGATCCACAGCAAGGTGAGCAATGACGCACTGGTCGGGGTTAGCCCCTTCTGAAGGCGTGTGTTTGCTGACGCCCAGTGCTCGACAGTCCTATTTCGTTCGCTGGGTCAATGTCAAAGCCGGGCATACCATCTCCTGGAGCATTCAGCCACATAAAAAGTCCCTCAACTTTGGCATCTTCAAGCATCCCGGCCATTCCGCCGTCCTCGGTTCCTCCAGCAACCTCCCCTCCACCGATTCGCACAGCACCGACTCCAACGAGAACTTGCCCGCGACCGCGAACTCGTCCTCGTCGCGACTGCACGGCGCGTCGTCCTCCACCGTCATCGAGAAACTGACCGGGATCGGCCTGAAACAGATCCGCTGGGTCGGCAAATGCGAGGCAGAGAAGATCGTCCAGGGCACGTACGAGGTCCCGCCGAACGAAGGCGGCAATTATGCCCTGGTCTTTGATAATACCTTCTCCAAACAGCTCTCCAAGACGGTCACTCTCGTGCTCCTCACCTACCCGACCGATCTGCCTCCACAGTCGGCCCCCGTGCCTCATGCCGCGGGGGGTCCCCTGGTATCCCACGGCACCGACTCGTCCGACTCCGGAAAGCCTCTCGCCTCGCGACGGCGCGGCAACAGTGTCGCGCACGCCTTGCCCCAACCCGGCAACATCGATCCGGCCTCCGTCCATACGGGTGTCCTACATAAAAGGCGTCGGAAGCGTCACCAGGGCTGGGCCCGGCGTTTCTTCTCCCTGGACTTCGCGTCGTCCACCTTATCCTACTACCATGACCGGAACTCGTCTGCGCTCCGTGGCTCCATCCCACTGTCCCTGGCCGCGGTCGCCTGCAACGAGAAGTCCCGCGAGATCTCCATCGACTCTGGTACCGAAATCTGGCATCTCCGCGCCAGCAACGAGAGTGAGTTCTTTTCGTGGAAGCGTGCCTTGGAAAAGGCGTCTTCGTCCAAGACCCCGGGCGAGGAACTGTACCAGCCGGAGCCATTACTCCGCGTGCCGACGCTGCGCGTGCCCGCGAATCCCGCGGAGGAGCGCGAGTGGGAGCGTGTCGAGAGTCTGGTGAGCAAAGTGTCCGGGTCCCGTGACGCCGTCCGGCGACTGGCCAAGGATACCGACCCCAAGTACTTGACCTACGACCGGCCCCGCGGTCGGTCTCCCAGCCCGCATCCTCCCTCCGATGCGAACGGCGTGGAGACGGCTGACGTGCGGGACCGACGTCCGTTCTGGAAACGCAAGACGAGCGGAAACACTCCAGCCGGCGGCGTCAAGCGCAACACCACGATGGCTTCCTCTTCCTCCCAGCTAGCGGTACCAGGTTCGGGCGCAGGCGGCGCGGATGCCGCTTCCCTGTCCGGCGAACGTAAACCCAGCAGTGTCTCCAGCCATCCAGACCAGGCGGAAGAGATCCATGACCACCTGATGGCCCTCCTCCGCGACCTCGACAACGTCGTGAGCGAATTCACCTCGCTGATTGCAGAGAGCAAGAATCGACGCCACGCGCCCGCAGTGGCCGCGCAGTCCCGCATGAGTATGGAGTCGGACATGTCCCAGGAGTTCTTCGACGCGGTGGACGGCGGAAACACATCCCCTCTGCTGACGATCCAGGGCGACAGCGATGACGAGGCCACCGAAGAGAAGAAGTCGGACGACCGCGTCGTCTCCGACGATGCTCCCTCCGACAGTGACGACGACTTCTCCGAGGCCGCGGGCGACGATCGGTACTCATCCTTCTTCCCACCGCGCCCTAAGTCTCTCACTCCGCTGCCTCTGGACCCGGTGCCGCGTCGGTCCACCATTGCTGCGCCTACCGTCATGCCGCCCAGCCTGATTGGGTTCTTGCGCAAGAACGTCGGAAAAGACCTGTCCCAGATCTCCATGCCCGTCTCGTCCAACGAGCCGCTCTCGCTCCTCCAGCGCGGTGCAGAAGTCATGGAATACGCGCCTCTTCTCGACAAAGCCGCCCACTCGCCCGACGCGGTCGAGCGCCTCATGTACGTGACGGCCTACGCACTGTCCACCCTCTCCAGCAACCGCGTCCGCGAGCGCGCCCTCCGCAAACCCTTCAACCCCATGCTTGGCGAGACCTACGAGCTCGTCCGCGAGGACCTCGGGTTCCGCTTCGTCGCCGAGAAGGTCTCCCACCGCCCCGTGCAGCTCGCCTACCAGGCGGACGGCAAGGACTGGAGTCTGGCGCAGTCGCCCATGCCCTCGCAGAAGTTCTGGGGCAAGTCAGCCGAGATCGTCACCGAGGGCAAGATGCGGCTCACCCTGCACCCGACCGGCGAGCACTTCAGCTGGTCGCCCGCCACCTCCTTCCTGCGCAACATCATCGCCGGCGAGAAGTACGTCGAGCCCGTTGGCGAAATGACCGTCCTCAACGAGTCTACCGGCCACAAGTCCGTCTCCGTCTTCAAAGCCGGCGGCATGTTCTCCGGCCGCAGCGAAGAGGTCTCCACCAAGGCTCTCGACGCTTCGGGTCGCGACCTGCCGCTCGGCCTGGCCGGTTCCTGGACCGCCGCCCTGCAGTTGACCCGGAACGGTTCCTCCACCGGCTCCACCATCTGGCAGGCCGGCCCGCTGGTCCCCAACGCCCCCAAGGTCTACGGCATGACGGCCTTTGCCGCGGCCCTCAACGAGATCACCCAAATCGAGGACGGCCGGCTGCCGGCGACGGACTCGCGCCTGCGGCCCGACCAGCGCGCGCTGGAAGACGGCGATGTCGACCGCGCCGAGGAGCTCAAGGTGCAGCTCGAGGAGGCGCAGCGCGCGCGGCGGCGCGACATGGAGGCCTCGCAGCAGTCGTGGACCCCGCGGTGGTTTGCCCGGGTCGACGAGGATGCGGGCGCCAACGACGGCGAGGTCGTGTGGCGGCTGAAGGCTGGAAAGGATGGGTACTGGGAAGAGCGTGCCAAGAGCAACTGGACGGGCGTGGTGCCGGTGTTTAAGACGTAGACGTAGACTATCTCTCTCCCCTCCCATTTCGGGGTGTGTACGTACGTTGATTTCGTATATAGCATGATTCATGTGAGATGTTTCGGACTGTCTACGTGGATCTCGTATGATCTAACAAAGTGTGTAATTCCATAACTAAACCAGAGTTCGTATACCAATCATTATCATCACAGGCAAGGAACGAATGAAAGATAACCAATAAACGCCGGTCTGGCCTGATTGCTCAGTGTCTTTGTATATAGGGTAGACGCAGTATGTATGGGTGCATGTATGTATGTACCGTGGGCAGACTACATCTCATCGTCAGAATCGTGCACCGCCCACCGCTTCGAATTCCGCGTCTTGGCCGCCTTCTTCGCCGCCGCCCGGTCCGACGACCCGGGCTCCTGCCGCACCATGACGGGCAGACTGTCCAGCACGGCGCGATTGCCCTGGTAGTAGTGCTCGGCGAAGCCGCCCTGCAGGATGCGGCGGAGCGAGTTGAGGCGGATCCACTTCCACCAGCGGTCGATGTTCATGACGCCCTGGCGGCCGATCTTGACGGTCAGCTTGCTGCCGTAGCGGCGGTTGGTGTCCTGGTCGATGGCGGTGTTGTACATGGGGCCGCGGCGCGGGTTCTCGACGGTGGTGAGGATGGAGGCGAAGTTGCTGTGCAGGTTCTTCTTGTCGCGCTTGCTGATATGCTTGCCGTGCACGGTCGCGAGGGCCTGCAGCTGGCGCTCCAGCTCGTGCGTGTTGTGGTACGCGTTGTAGCGCTTGATGAGACGGGGTCCGTCCGATGGTCGTTCCTCCAGCGAGTCGTCCGAGTCGGCGCCAGCGCCAGCGCGGTCCTCGTCCGACGCCTCGTCTTCTTCTTGCGGCGTGTAGCTCTTCTCGTAGAGGAGGGCGATGTTCTCGCCGGCGGCAATCTGCACCGACGCTTCGCCGCTGTCGAGCTGGTCCATGAAGATCTGCACCGCGTCCTCGCTCTCGCCCTCGAGATCCTCAATCTCCACAGCCAGCACACCCCACTCCTGCAGCGCGGCCGTCACGCTGCCCGCGTCGTCGGCGGCGTCGATGGACTGACCGTCGGACGCGGCAATGTCCAGGAAGAAAGTCATCTGGTCCTGGATGGCGTCTTCGCCGGCGCCGCCGAAGATGGTGCACGCGCCAAGGGCGTGGATGGCAGCCGCCTTGACGGTGTGGGAGGTCGAGTCGCGGATGGCGCGGGTGAGGACAGGCTCGACGTTCTCGTAGATGGTATCGTCGAAGGCGGTGATGGCGAGGAGCTCAAGTGCGCGCAGCGCGAGAGTCGTCTCGCGGACACTGGTCTCCAATCGCACGCTACGGCAGAAGGCGGTCATCAGGTCGCTCATGCTGCGGCGGATGTGCTCTTCGATGTAGTGGCATTTTGCGAGGCGGCAGAAGGCGGCGTAGCTCTCTTCGCGACTGAGGACGCTGCTGCGTTTGCGGTCGAGGATGTCTTGGACGACGTCGATGAGTTCCTGTGTCCAGTTGTGGTTGTCGATGTCGGGGTTGTCGGTGAGGTCATCGAGAGAGCCAATGCTGGAGGGGGATTAGTAACGCTGGAGCTGTGATTTTTTTTTCCTTCTCTTGGGAAATTTTTGGAGGGGTGGTGATGACATCATCCCGTCGCGATGATGGACAGGAACGATAAGAAAATGCGGAGGGACTGAAGGACGAGACTAGGGAGAAGAGGAAGTTTTGATAAGACTGACCTCATCGCAGTATCATCGCTGAGATAACCGGCATCCTCATCGTCGGAGGCCTGTCTGCTGGCGTTTCGGGAGGAATGGCGAGAATTTTGAGCGGAGTTGGTGCGGGATGTGCGGCGAGAGCCTTCACGAGAGGCGGCTTTGCGTGAGATAGTCTTCCCGCTCTCCAGCACTTGACGACGGAGATCCGGCATTTTGACGGAATGTTGTCTATGTGTGGATGTAGGGGAGAACTGGTAGAGAGAGAGAGAAGAAGCGGGAGGATAGAAACAATGGAAGTGTGCGAGAAACAGAGTTTTCTAGGCACGAGAACAAATTTCCGAGTCTATCGGAGCGATAGATAAAATATCGATAGGCTGCTAGTGGTATAAAGGTGTAGTGTCGATGTATACTCGGATGGTTTCGTATGACGTTGGGCGCTATACGAATGGTATGGTGGTGGTGGAGAGGAGGAAGAATAATCTGGAACCGCTAGGCATGGTAGAAGAGAAGATAAAATGGATCAGATGAATCCACGAAGATGAGAGCGAGAGAGAAGGAGAAGAAGAGAAAGAAGGAGAAGAGAAGCAGAGACGAAACAAGGTGAAGGAAGGCCAGTAAACTCGTGATTTCTGAGTAATCCAGATCCATGGGTGGCCTCAGGTTGACTTCATATACAACACTTGCCCTCCCTTCCAGTAGAACCCATCATGCATAAAGAATACAGATATTATAATTAACATCAGTCGATACTATCATAATCCAATCACAATCATGTCCTGCGCCACATGCGCATTTCATTTGAGGGTATCGAGGGTTCGAGATCTCGCGAGATCGGAAAATAAACTACCGCTTCAGCACCATCTCCAGAATCCGGCCAGCTTTTGATCCCTCCAGATACTCTCGTCCCTCTCCGTGCTCGTCCTCGTCGTCATCCCCCACTTCCAGATCCACCTGGAGACTCTCCTCATACGCCGCCATCACCGTCTCCTCATCCACGCGCACGCCCCCCTGCACCAGGATCTGAATGCACTGCGCCAACCGTGCAATCTCCCGTCGCGTCGGCGGCGGAATCTCATCGTTCTGACTGGAGTAGATCGAGCTCGACACCATTTCCTCCATGCGCGTGATCGACACACTCTCCGTCGTTGACGACGCCGCCGGCGTATCATCCGCATGCTTCGAGATCCAGATATATCCGTTCACCCCCAGGATGACATCCACATCGCCTCCACCGTTCGCTGTGCTCACAGTCCACACCTGCCGCCGCGAGCGCACCACACCTCCAGTTCCTGACGGCCCCGTTGCTGCCGACCCAGCCCCAGGACCAACCCCACCCTTCACCGTCGAACTGGAGGCGCCACTCCCGCCCGTGCCCGTCACCGCAAGGAAAACCCCATTCCGAAGCTTGCCGTATTTCAGCGACCGCGTGTGGAGTGATGCCGCGCCGTCCGAATGCACCGTCTGCACCTCAGCCACCACCAGGTCGCCCTCGCTGAAGAACGTGCGGATCTGCAGCTCGTCGGCGCTGGTGCGTCGTCGCAAAATGCCACCCGGTAGGTTTATCGCCGAGAGAGGGAGCTGTGCCAGCAGCGGCGCCGCAACGTCGACCTTCCACCGTCGCGACTGCACCTCCACTATGCGGCCCACCACAAGGTCCCCGATTTCGGGCGTGTACCGCGCCCGCAGCGGTTGGACGGAGAGGAGCTTGTTCGTTTTCTGCACGGTGCCGGCGACGGTCGCAATGATCGAGGTTGATAGCGGGTTCATGTAGGTGCCGTGTCCTCTGTTCCGAGTTAGCGATCGTAGAAGCGCTGCAAGTGGAGGGGTCAACTAGAATGGCACAGCATACCTCATCCATTGCGGATCGTCCGTCACCACCTCGCCTGGTGTGATGATTCCTGAGCTGATATCTGTTCCCTCGACCAGTCGAGGCCGTTTACTCGGTCTGGAAGCTCCGCCTGCGTCGAGACCGACTCCTCCATCGGAGTCGACGGACATGGAATCAGCGTCGGAATCCGGGTAGGACACATCCTCCACTACCGGAGGGAGAATGGTAATGGCCATTCTGTGAGATTTGGAAAGGGCCTCAGAGGGGGATTTCCGGAGGAATTGTAGTATTGGTGAGGGAGAAAGTGAGTCTGATGGTGGAGAGTCTGCGTTGAATCTGCGGCGAGACTTTTGGTTTCGAGAGCAAACGAGACAAACACCGCACGTGAACTCCGCCCTATCGTAATGCATCCATACGGAGTGCAATCACCTACTGTCAGCACGATCAACATTTACATGTGAAAATCCTATTGATTCGTAGAATTTCTGCCAGTCAATGGGATAGATTCACAGCCTTTGCCGGTACGAGCATTGTAATTCAACATAGACATGTTCTGCGGGACATAATCTGATCGCCGCAACATTCAAGGCCAAACAATGCATTCAATGAGAACCCATTCATCACTATCCCCAATCGAATCCCACATACCCGAACCATAATGAACAACTGAAGGGACTAATAATACAGAGTAAAAGAACAGACGGTCATGGGTCTCGATTTGAGACTACGCCCCCACACCCGATGATCTCTTGGCCGGACGTTTTGCACTGCCGTCATCCTTCCTCTTGCGAGAACGACTACCGCTGCTCTTCGGCTTATGTCCGGCCTCTTCCTCGCGCTTGCGCTTCCCCTTGGCAGTGCTGGTATCCACCGATCCCTCTTCATCATGCGTATCCTCGTCTTTCCGGGGCTGAGTGGTAGGAGGCTTTTTGGACGTGCGCAGGTTCGACCGGGAGGCGGACTTCTCCGATGCAACCTCGTTGTCCTGAAGAAAGATGTGCGGCTGGTTTCTTCGCAACCAATTGTATACCGAGATCGGGTTCCGCAGGGCGAGTTCTCTTTCACGCTCGGCAAATGAAGGCTTCTCGGGGGCTCGGCTCAGCTGTAGGGCGGCGGCTTCGTCCCCTAGCTTGGCGTCCATCGCCAGATAATATTCCGTCTCGTGTTCTGGGGTGAAAAAGCCCAGAGTCTGTTCTAGACTAGCAGCGGCTGGCATGTTGAATTCTTCAGTAGGGGGCTCCGTGTGCGGGACCTTTGTTAACGCCGAATACTCCAGCTGTGGTGCGAACGCCTTGCCCCGTTTCAAGGCATCTTCCAAGTCGCGGTAGCGATCGATGTCAATTCGGCCATTCTTCATCTCCGCCTTGGCGTCGCTCAGTCTCTGGGTCGCAGCCGCAAGGTCATCATGGAATGCAGAAGGCGGGCCGTCAGGAGTTGACATGAAGGTTTCGTCCCCTGGAGCGCTGAGGCCATATCGTAGATTCGACGGGACATGAAGGCTATCGTTGAATTCCATAAGAACCTCGAGAAGTTGGCTATGGAAACGTTAGTCGTTGCATTGGTGGTAAGTTGCTGGCATTAACGTACTCGTTCTGCTCCTGGATCCTCTTGGAGAGGTCCTGAATGCGGAGCTCCTCCCGGATTAGCGACTCGCTCTCCTTCATGCGTAGCTCGAATTGAATTTTCAGTTTGGCAAACTTCTTCCTACAGACAGTTAAATAGGTGTTCGTACAAGGGTAAGAATTCAGCAGGCACGTACTTGAATGACCGGTATGACCGCTTGGTAGGGGCGCGATCAGGCGCATCCGGGAGGCTTTCCGCCATCGATCGCGATTCATCGACCTCTTGTGACATGGCTGAGGGAGATGCGACGTGTAGTCAACCACGAAATGTGCAACGGTCGATAGAATGACACGGGCGAGATGAACTTGGTCGTGTTTGGCTGATGTCGCGGTAAGTGGTCGAGAGAGGAGAGTCAACGGTGCCAAGGACGGAGATGGCTGGGCGGAGTGATTCTGCCGGCCCTAAAAAATTTCCTGACCATTCACCACATCCATGATTGAGCCAATTGTTCCATACACTTTCCCTAAATTTTTCTAGTTTTGGCTCAACCGGGTGACATATAAGCAGAATGGCAGGCATTGGCGAAGAAAATCACAAAAAGCGAAAGCTTCCCGACGTCCCGGAGATCGAGATCGATGTGTCTGCGCCGGAGCCTCCATCCAAGAAGGCCCTGCGCAAAGCCAAAAAGAAGGCCGGCGATGCCCCCGCAGATGCTACGACCGAAGTGAAGCCCGCGGCCCCGACGGAAGACAAGGACGCGTCCAAGAAACGCTCTGACTACGGCATTTGGATCGGAAACCTCGCCTTCACCATCACCAAGGAAGATCTGCGCAAGTTCTTCATCGGCCACTGTTCGTTCTCCGACGCCACGATCACCCGGGTGCATATGCCCAAGGGCGCGGAGAAGTACGGCAAGTCCCAGAACAAGGGCTTTGCCTACGTCGACTTCTCCACGGAGAAGGCCATGAAGGAGGCATTGGGACTGAGCGAGCAACTTCTCACCGGACGCCGGGTCTTGATCAAAGATGCGAAGAACTTTACAGGCCGGCCAGAGAAATCGCAGGAAGAGGGACAGGCAGGTGGCTCCACCGCGTCTGGTCACCCGCCCTCAAAACGCATCTTCGTTGGCAACCTCGGCTTCGACGCAACGAAAGAGATCTTGGAGGAGCATTTTAGCCAGTGTGGACCGCTGGCGCATGTTCATGTCGCTACGTTTCAGGATTCGGGCAAATGCAAGGGATATGGTTGGGTCACATTCGAAGACCTTGCGGCCGCCGAAGCAGCGGTGAAGGGATTCGTCATGGTCAAGGAGGACGACGAGGAGGAGCAGGAAGGTGACGCGGAGGAAGAGGCCCCGAAAAAGTCCAAGAAGCCCCGACAGAAACGAGTATGGGTGAACAACCTCTTGGGGAGACGAATGCGGATGGAATTCGCAGAGGATGCGACGACCCGGTACAAGAAGAGATTCGGTAAAGACGGCGAGGGCAAGAAGAAGAATGAGGAGTCGGAGATTAGCGAGGTCGCCGATGGACAGGAACAGCCTTCTCGGCCTCGAAAGGGTCGCCAGGGCAAACCCGAATACAGTCGCTACGATGAGGGCACCGTGCAAAAGCTCAGCGGCGCGATTGTGGAGGCTCAAGGCCAGAAGATCACCTTTGACTGAGATTACACCGTTGACTGGATTACAATGTAGGACGTTGAGGAGTTTTTGGTCAATTGGAGGACTCCCTTACTGAGAAGAGTCTGCCATGCATACGGCTCGTTTTGGATTGCTCTTCTTGTTTCTTTTCTTCTGGAACCTTGCATGGCGATGATTCATGGGCTGGTTGGCCGCCCGAATCCACGGATGTGGCTGAGGATGATGACCTCAGGCTTTGCTGATACCCCTCAATGTTGGTGGAATGAAATAGCATCCAACCGAGTTATTGGTTTCATTTAGGATATGAACCGCGTATCTTGTTCGCCATGATGATCGACCTGTCAATCGGCCTAGTGTGATATGTATGGACTAGACCGATTTCTGGGACGGGCAACGTAACCGCTGCGCTACCTAGGTAATGCTGGCGTTGACGTTGGATGAAATCAGTCTGTAATCACGGTCAGGAGAATGATTCCCTTCTCTAATATCTGTGATCAAGAGATGAGGTCTCTGTTAGTGAGATGATGTAGGGAGCATGGTAGTATTGCCTAGTGTCTACACTGAGAGATGAGTAATGGTCTAGAATGCTGAGGTGTTTGGGTCCCGCTAAACCCGATTGGGGCGGTTGACATGGACCGAGATGTCATGGCTCTTGCGCTTCCATCCTCGACTCAACGCTTCTGCTCTTTCTCCTCACTCTCACCCGTTCAGCCTACCTGTTCCTCTCGCCCTCGTTTGCGAGGTGCTTCTTTCTTTCTTCTGGATTCATGATTCTCTTCTTCTCTTCTCTGATATATTGTTAATTTGTTGCCGTTCTCTTGGTTGAGACCGCTGCCGGTCCTACCACTTGTTTCTCTTTCGTACCTGGCAAAAGCTTCTCCTCTATTTCCTCGGTTGTGTCTCGGTCCTGCTTGTTGACAAAACGACCATACGCTTTCGGTTTTTATATCACTCCTTATTTAATTCTTTTTTGTTCTTCTCTTCCTCCGCTCGACCCCCAGATTGATCAACTTCCCCATCGAAATGGCGCTCCGTCGACTCAACATCGGTGCCAGTCGGCGGCGAAGAAGGGATGAGGAAGGTGAGGATGAAGGCTCAATAACCGGGGAACTGGAGGATGACTCGCTGAGCGAGGGTTCCGGCGTCACGCATCAGGATGACGATGACGCCGACGGCGAGGGGAGTGATGGGAGCGATGATGAGGTGTCGACGTCTGGGCCGGGGAATACTACCAATGGGCATCAAGTCAACGGTCGACGTTCCGATACAAACCCCAAGGAGCCGGGTCGCCATTCGATCTCACCGAGCAAAAGACCCCTGGCCACCACGGCCATGTCGGACACTGAGGCCATGATGAATGGGATGAAGATTCCGGACACGACGAGCGAGGTCGACGATCTGCACTTTGATGACCTGAAGGGTACTTCGGGGCCGTCAACGGGAAGGACTCCGTCTGCACCACCGACGGAACCCAAGAGAGATACTATTGCAGAGAGGAAACGTCGGGAGCAAGAGAAAGGGTCGAGAGATAGAGACGAGAATCCCGCGGTCGTTCCCACTCGGGGGAGCTTCTTCCTTCACGATAAGCGGTCCACCGAGTCCGCGCAGAACGGTCATAAGTCGTCTTCCAGGGCGAAGTCGAGGCCGTATGGGCTCATCGTGGATGGCAATGTACGAAGGTATGACACGCTCTTCCATATCATTGCATTACCCGGGTCTTGGTCGCTTTGTTGTTTCTTGTCCATCCCTTCCACATCGTTCCTCACTTGGCTATAGCACAATCTAATTTCTTCCAGGAACACCGCAAAGCCTGCTAGCGAAGGTGTTTGGACGCATGATCTTCACGAGACAGTCGCCGGAGATGATCCTCCTCCCGTCAAGCCAACACCGACCTCCACCTTCAACAGCGCTCCTAAGCAGGTCCCCACCGCTCCAAGAACGTCACCGCCCAATCGATCGCTCTCCAGTACAACTGTTCTTGGAAATGTACCTGTAGTCGTTCTCCTACCCGGCATGACCCAGCCGGCTTCCTTCCCGGCGTTGAAAAAGCAGCACACGCGTCTCCCCCAACATCGCCCACCCTTACGTCGTGACAAACCGGTTCGGATCTCCCTCCCGGGACAAGCGCCACGGTATATCTTCCCAGCAATCGAGCGCTCGTTTATCTTCATTCCTCGAGCGCTACGGCCCAATCAGCAGGCCTACCGTGGCCGCGGTCGCGGGGGATTCTACGGCGGTGGTCGGCGTCCCAGTGTTTACGCTGCTTCGTCATACACGCCTAGTGTTGTGAGTCGACGGTCGTCCCTCGGAAAGCCTGCTCCTCAAGAGGGATATCACTCGCCAGCGGGTGCGGTTCTCTCCCGGCCGGCGATGGTGACGGCTGACGCCAAACCCGTCGTCCGCCTCCCGCCTCCTCGTCCTCTCCCTGCTGGTCCAGGCATGCCCCCCTCTGCTGTGCCTGCGTCTCTACCGCCACCCCCACCGCACCCTGCCTATCGGGAGAGTCGCCCGGCACCCATCCCGATGCATCAACCTCGACCCCAGAAGGCGGTTTCCTTGGCCGATATTGAAACACCGGCCGCGTTCCCCTTCAACCCACCCCAGCCCCAGCAAGAACAGCCGTTCCACCATCAGGTGCCCATGCCCGCGAATGGATCCGTTCATGTTGCGGATACTCATCCTCCTTCCACTCACTCCTCGGTGACGCCACTGTCGCACATTCCCGAACGTGCGATCCACGCGCAACCGTTCCAGCCATACGGCTTCCAACCACCTCCGCCGTACTATCCGGCGGCATATCCTCCTGGTGGCGTCTATTATCCAGGGTCGGGGGCCGAGTACCCCGGTTATAACACGGGGGTGCCACCGTATGCCTCAGGGCAGGTGCCTTATGTGGTAGCGGGCGCCCCGACCTCAACGGAACAGTCTTCCCAGTCGGGCACGGTTGCCCACGAGGCTGGCGGTACGGTGTATTTCTACGATGCCATGCAGATGTACCCCGGGCCTTATGGGATTCCTGGGACGGCCGGGCCGGGACCGGGCGGGGTGGTGGGCATGGGGGGCATGATGACACCTCCCGGGGCGTCGTATTACTATCCACCCCCGCAAGCCCCTCAGAGTGGTGTCTACTACCCCGCGCAATGAGGTTATTCGACTGCAGGGCCCTCTTGTTGTGACGCCCGCCCTGCAACAAGGATTCTGTCTTGCTTTTTCTCCTATCCCTTTCTCTCTCCGATCTCCTTACTAATGGCCTGTTGTTTCCGGCGATTTTCCGTTGCATCCTCCTTGATGATTCTCTTTCCATCATATCGCGCATGACTGTTGCGTTGTTTCGTGTTTTGTTCTCTCGTTCGCCTGTCGGTCATGGTGTTGTCCGTCATGTTTCCCTCTTTTGTGGTTGTTTCTAGGTAGATTTGGATTCCATGCATAGTACTAGCGAGTTCTGATTGGGCTTCTTGTGATTCCTGACTGCTTTTCTGGGTTGATTCGTTTGCGTCTTGATTGTAAGGATACCATCTCTTTGAATTACCCGGGAAGGGATGGGAGATGATGCGGGGTGCATTGGGGAAGGGAAGGGTCCCTATCTCAAAAGAGGATTTCTACTTGATCATTGCCAATGCGTAGAGTATTTTTCCAGGAACGAGATACGTATTTAAGGAGTAATGAGCACCCACCGTAAGGTCTACTTTTTCTGTGAGGTAAGACGGGCAGGAGGACGATGATGACGCCATTAGTCATCCGTAATGATGTACACCGCCGGATGCAGCCACTTCCAGCCTTACCGCCGGTAATACCGATACGGAAGCAGATGACCTCCCAGGCAGTCACCGTCTTTCTCTTCTCCTCCTCTTCCACTTCCTCTCTTCTTCATCATCTCCTCTCCATCCCTCTCTCTCATCCTCCTCTTCACCCTGCCTCTCGTCATCTCTTCATCTCATCCCCATCTCTGCCAGTCTTCCATCTTATTCGGATTAGTTTCTGATCTACTTCTCTTCTCGCGGGAGCTCCACTCCTCATCATCCCTTCCGGGACTATCACTCCGTCATCCACTGCTCCGTCATGTCATCCTCCACTCCCGCAGTGGTCTCAGTGGACCCCAATACTCCCATCACCCTCAAACTCCTCTACAAGGACAACAACCGCCGGTTCAAGGTCCCTCTGAAAGACCTTGGGGCTCGGGTTCTACCCCAGAAGGTATGCTGTTAACCCCATTCCCCACTCAAGCTCCGACCGAGATGACCTCCACTGTCATTCCCTTCCCCATCCCGGTCCTGTCTGCCCTCTAGTCTAGGCATCAATCCTCCAGTTGTCCCACGGTTGGCCTAGGGGAATGAAGTGGATGTATTCAAGATATCTTCCTACCCTCTGCTCTCTTATCATTTTACCATCCTCTTATCCGACGCCTCTTTTCAAACTAACGTTCGTAGCTCCGCCAACTTCTTGGCATTCCTGCAGATGTTAACGTCATCTTTGAACGCTACTCTGACAGCGCCGGCTGTTACGTCCGTCTCGACACGGACAACTCTGCTGTCTACAAACAACTCTATCGTGCTGCGAAGGCCAAGCTGAAGCTTCGGATCAAAGTTACCCAGTTGGATGAGCCAGTCACCTCCCAGTCCGAGGAGCTTCCCGAATCCCTCATCCCCACGGAAAGGTGCAACTATCTCGAGACCGTCTTGAGCTCTCCCCTTTCCGCCGACAAACCCATGGTCGACGCTCCCAACCCCACGCAGTGGTGCAATCCGCCCACACAGCCGTCTTATCGGGAGTTCGTCCCCGACAACCTCACCACCCCGGTTGTCTCCCACACTTCGCCCACCGGCATCTTCTGCATCGACTGCAACCAGTGCGGCCGATCCATTCCCAACGAACACTATCACTGTAGCATCTGTGAGAACGGTGACTATGACCTGTGTCTCCAGTGTGTTCAGTCCGGTGCCACTTGCATGGATGACGAGCACTGGTTGATCAAGCGGGTCGTCACCGACGGCATCGTGACCAACAGCACCACCGAAACGGTGCCTCCTCGCAAGGACCGTACTGCTGAGCCCGAGCAGAAACAGACCGATCTCGCCCCAGAGGCCCCGGCTCCCGCTGCTGTTCCGGCTCCGGCTCCCATGGCACCTCCGACGTCGCCAGCGCCTTATATGGCTTGGGAGGCGCCGGAATTGGCCGTCCCTACGGAGGAGCGAATCTGCAATGGTTGCCTACATGGTATGTTCATGTGTCCTGTTTGCTGGGGCCTCGTTAACGGTTATTCTTCTAGAATATGATGAAACTAAGATGGTCACGTGTGTCGATTGCGACGACTACGACCTTTGCACTACTTGCATTCTCAACAACACCCACGGTCACCACCCTGCTCATACTTTTACTCTAATCAAAGACCAGCAGTTCTCTTTGAAGAGCTTGGTGTTGTCACGCTGCAAGGCAGGCCGCAACGAGCAGCATTCGGCGATCTGCGATGGCTGTGAAAAGGTAAGCTCACTTCTACCCACCAGCCAATCAGATTCTGACCTCTCAGCGTATCACCGGTGTACGTCACAAGTGTCTTTCTTGCCCCGACTGGGATTACTGTGCAGAGTGCCATCACTTGGCTGCGCAGAAACACCCCGGACATCGGTTCGTTCCTCTGTATGGCCCTATCGCCGACCCGCCCCAGCATTACGAGGTTCACTACGGCATCTACTGTGACGGTCCCCTTTGCAAGGACAAGCCGTTCCCCAGTTACATCACCGGCGTCCGCTACAAGTGTTCTGTCTGCTACGATACCGATTTCTGCGCCAAGTGTGAGGCGCTTCCAACCAACTCGCACAACCGCACGCATCCGATGGTCATGCTCAAGACTCCGGTCCGGAATGTGAGCGTCAGCACAGTCCAGGAGAACCCGCTGGGTGGTGTCTACTCGCTGGGCAATCAATTCGTGAACCCGCCAGCTCCGTCCACTCCTCCCGCGGAGCCGATCAGGCCCTCGCCTCGGGTAAACCTGCCTAAGCCCGTCGCAGAGCCTCCCGTCGCAGAGCCTCCCGTCGCAGAGCCTCCCGTTGCAGAGATAGAGAAGCCCGTCCAGTCGATTCCAGAACCGCCCGTGAAGGCTGAGGAGAAGCCGGCTGATGCAACCGATGTCACCTATCGTGCACTCTTCGAACGTGACACTGTGGCGGACGGCACGGTGCTGCCCCCCAACAAAGTGTTCCAGCAGACCTGGACGCTCTACAACCCCGGCCCTCTTGCCTGGCCCGCTGGAAGTTACGTCCGATTCGTTGGCGGCGATTCGATGTTCAACGTGGATACGAATTCTCCGTTGAGCCTATCTTCCGTTTCGTATGCGATCGAGAGCAACCAACTCCCCGAGCCGCTGCAGCCGGGCGAGCGGGCCGACTTCACGGTGTCCCTCAAGGCCCCGAGCCGTGTGGGCACCGCCATCTCCTACTGGCGGCTGAAGCTGTCGGATGGCACCCCATTCGGCCACCGGTTATGGTGTGATATTCGCGTCCGGGATGACGTGCCGCCCGTTGAGGCTGAGTCGGAAGGATCTGGTGCTACTCAGACGGAGATGACTCGCAGCCAGATGATCTTCCCCAAGCTGGAGAAGGAGTCCCCGGCGGCCAGCACCCACGAGGGAGCGACTGCGGCGCCGGCCCCGTCCGTGACCCACTCGTCCGATCAGGATGTGTTGGAAGACGTGGAGAGCTTGACCCTGGGAGACGACGATACCGAGGCCGGATTCTTGACCGATGAGGAGTACGATATCCTGGATGCCAGTGACCAGGAATACATGGACGCTAGATCCGTCCGCAAGTAATTTACGACGCGAAGAAATTTTGATATAGCCCGAAAACCAACGACAGGCTCGGAGGATTGCATTTAGGACGGACGATGGACCAATTTGCCCTTACGCTGGATTTTTCTGGGACGAGGAAGCGTTTGCTGAGATTGTGGAGCATGTCCTGTACGTTTGCCTAGTTACGTCAATCGGATTTTCTGGCATTTTGGATTCCTCGGGCGCTGTAGTCCCCCCGGGGCGTTCCTCTGGTATGGTCTTTCGGAGAAGTTCCTGACCGCCGTCATTATTCGTTATGCATGGTATGGTGTAAGGACATCCGAGGTTGTTTTCCTCCCCCACACTTCACCTCCGTCTGGATGATGATCGTCTAACCGACTCCACTCGACTGCAACCGAGCAAGCGAAGCTGTCGTAGGAGGTATTCTGCTGCTGCTGTCGTTCTACTGACTCCATCCCTTGCCAGGTCCAACATTCCACACAGTCAAACAGTCTATCCTACTGATACCATGGGCCGCTTGCTGAATCTCGCCCTCCTCACCGTGTTGGTGGCCACTCTCTATGGCCCTGTGTCTCGCGAGCTCACCGTCCTCGGTGTGTGGCGCAAGTCGCACATGATGGGAGTGAGACAGCTGTCGTTCCAGGAAATCCCTGATACCATGCACTGCGAGGACCTGCACTACCATGAGGCGTCTGGGTTGATCTTCACGGCATGTGAGGATTCAGTCGAGACGCGGTTCAAATGGTTCCCTCCGCTGGGCAATGTCGAGGGACCAGCAACCTCGACAGGATCGATTCATGTCATTCACCCCAAGGTACGTCCACCCCTCAGAGAAGAAGCGACTGTTGACCAACTGACCAACGTAGACGATGAAATCCACCCGTCTGGCGTTTGAGAACTTCTCCGGTCCGTTTGTCACCCACGGAATCGACATCGTGGGCGACCCAGATCGGTCGAACGCCGTCTACATCTTTGCGGTCAACCATCTCTCCAACCCGGAGTATTTTCAAGCCGAAACACCCAGTACGGAACTCCCCAAGACCCGCTCGCAAATCGAGCTCTTTCATCACGTCCTTGGGTCTTCTTCCGTCCGTCACGTCCGTTCGATTTATCACCCGCTGGTCGTCACCCCGAACGACCTGTACGCCGAGTCCCCAACCTCCGTCTATGTCACTAATGATCATTTCTACCGCGAGAGCTTCAAACGCACCATTGAAGACCTCGTCCCCGCCGCCCGCTGGTCCAACATCATCCATCTGCAGCTCGACGGCGACAATGTTCACGCCACCACCGCCCTGACCGGTCTGCACAACAACAACGGCCTGGGCCACGGCCAGTCCCCGGACGAGATTCTCATCTGCAGCGCCCTCGGCGGCACCATGTACCGGGCTCGGCGTGTCCAGGGCTCGGACTCTCTGGAGGTTGTCGATGAGTTCCGCTACGACAGCACCATCGACAACCCGAGTTTCTACGCGGATCCGCACGCCACCGAGGGTGATGACGCCAGCGGCTACGTC
This sequence comes from Aspergillus sp. MEXU 27854, assembly GCA_019721355.1. Taxonomy (NCBI): domain Eukaryota; kingdom Fungi; phylum Ascomycota; class Eurotiomycetes; order Eurotiales; family Aspergillaceae; genus Aspergillus; species Aspergillus sp. MEXU 27854. The sequence continues at coordinate 836,008 of JAGMTT010000008.1, read as the reverse complement.
CAGGCAGGCCTGCGCCGCGCCCTCGACCTAACCCATACCCATGCTGATCCGCAGGGTCGAGATGGTGTCATGGTGTGGTATACGCGGCGGGGACGGTCGGGCGAGTGGGAGACGAAGCTATTGGTGGAGGATGATGGAGCGATGATCCGGAGTGCGAGTTCCGCGTTGCTGGTGCCGGGGGAGACCAAGGGGAAGGCGTGGTTGTTTGTGTCAGGGTTCTTGTCGGAGAGTATGATTGCCATGGAGGTGGATTTGTAGGTGACCAGCTGAGATAGTTAGACTAGTACTGAGTAATATGAAGCTGTTGGAGTACGAGTATGGGTATATCATTTGGATAGGTCAAACGGGCATAGTACGTAGTCAGCTGCTGCCTGAGGCAGCACTCGTCCGACCGAACACCATCAATATCTTCCCATTCAACCATCTACAACCACCGTCAACAATGCCTCCCTCAATCCCCCTAGGCGTCGTCGGACGCCTCCATCCTTACTCTCGCCCTCAACTCCTCTCCCTCTCCATCTCCCATTCCATCCGCACCTACTCCGCCAAATCCCACACCAGACCCTCCTCCTCCGCCCAACCATCCCCAACCACACGCGTCCCCTCGACCACCTCCACCGCAACCACCTCCCTTCCCAACGACCTCAACGCGCCCCCGAGCACCCGTCCGGCCGACCTCAACTTGCCCGCGGCGCTGGCCGCCTCCGCGGCCACGGCAGACAAACTCAAACGCTACGTCGCCGTCGGCCGCGCCTACCTCTCCTTCTACAAAACCGGCCTCAAAAACGTCTACCACAACTACCGCGCCTCGCTCCCGCTGCGCCGCGCCCTCGGCCTGCCTTTGTACATCCCCGTCTCGCCGCCGCGAACAGCCGACCTCCCCAAACCAACCCCCAAACATGACACCGCCGGCAGCGGCTTCAAAACCAAAGTGGACACGGCGGGAATCAGCCGCGCAAACCTCCAGCTCGTCCGTCGCGCCGCCTACGACCTCCGCCGCCTGATCCCCTTCACGCTCGTCCTCATCGTCTGCGGCGAGCTGACCCCCCTGGTCATCCTGGCGCTCGGCAACGCCGTCACCCCGCTGACGTGCCGCGTGCCGGGGCAAATCGCGAAAGAGCGGCGTCGACGGGTGGGCGAGAAGCGCGCCGCGATGGCGGAGATGACCGGGTCGGTGGGTGCGCTGGGGCTGGGCCGCGAGGTGGACCTACTGCGGGGGATGGCGAGGCCGCAGTGGGTGGAGGGCGCGTCGGGGCACGAGGTGCTGCGCGCGTGTGCGCTGTTTGGGATTGCGTCTGCGTCCAGAGTGAAGATGAAGGTGCCCGTCTCTGCGCTGTATCGCGCGCGGCTGCGGCGGTATGTCGAGTATCTGGGGGTGGATGATGGGTTGATTCGGAGCTGCGGCGGGGTGTCTGCTATGGAGGCGGCGGAGGTGACGATTGCGGTGGAGGAGCGGGGGGGTGTGGGTGTTGCGGAGGGATTGGAGGGGTGGGATGCGGAGAGGGAGGAGAGACGGTGGTTAGAACGGTGGTTGCATGCATAAACGGTACAGAAAAAGGTGCTTTTGATAGAGACTGTAAAATAGTACTATATTGTACATAATGGCTACGGCAAAACTCAACTTGGAGCCTGATCAAACCTGAACCTGAACGCAACGCAACTAAACCGCACATAAATAAACCAATATACGCCGTGATTCATGTACCGGCGCACACATCAAAAGCAATCCCGTCAACTCCGTCCGGCGCGGACTTGCTTCGCCCATCGTAACCCACAACTGTTGCACAGATCGCGGTTCCCGCTGGGACCCCGGCGCCATTCGGGCGTCTTCCGCGTCTGGCACATCGCGCAGACCTTCTCCACCATCGTCGAGGTCAGCTTGCGCTTGCGCTTCTTCCGGCGCGTGAGCAGCCGCGCCAACTCGTCCGCCAGCGTCCGGTTCTGTTTCTCTAGATCGCGCAGCTCCACCTGCCAGCTCGACCCGCGCGTGGGCTGGAGCTCCGGGAAGAGGGGTCGCGGCGTCCGCAGGGTCGGCACGTAGTCGTTGCCGGTGGGGAGTCGGCTGGACCCGAGAGGAATTGACTCATCCGAGCTCTGGCTGTTGTTACAATCCGAGTCAGACAGGCGCAGGGTGCTGGGGTCGTCACTGGTGGGTGTGTCCTGTGGCGAGCGCGGGAAGCTCAACTGCGCGACCAGGAATGTCGGCCGCACGCCCTCTTTGGTGTCGCCGGGGAACAGCGTCGTGCGCGCCGGCAGCATGTGTCCCTTCTTGTGGCGAATGCGGTGCGAGAACGTGGTCTCGCGGCCGGTGCGAGCCGCTTCCAACGCCTGCTGCACCTCGGCGCGCAGATCCACCAGCTCTTGGATCCCCTTGCCGATGAGGTCGTCGGCGGGACGGCCCAGCACGGGCCGCGCCTTCGACGAGATGAAGAGGATGATCCCGGACAGCGACAGTTTCGCCCACAGATCGTTCTCGGCCAGGCTGTCGCGATGCCGGATCTTGGCCACCTGGTCCAGACAGTAGACGGACCGCGTCCGCCCCACGAGCACCATGTGCTGTCGGCCGCGCTCGCTGATATGCCACGAGCCCCGGCTTTCAAACCAGATGTAGCCGCTGTGCTTTCGGCGGATCCGATACAGCACGGTGATGGGCTCGGAGGTGGTGCAGGCGCGGATGTCGCGAATGACCGGACCGATGTCGCTAGGGTGGCAGATGGTCGACAGCGTCTTGCCAATCAATTCGGCCGAATCATACTCGAGCATCGCTCCGCAAGAGGGCGAAAGGTAGAGAAATTCCCCTTCCATGGAGAGGACGTGGAGCACGTCGCCCGTGTTGTCGGCCAGGACCCTATCCAGGTACGTCCGGTAGCTTGGATTCGGGCCGCTCAAATTGCTCAGAATCACCGAGACTTGTGCCGAGTTGAACTGGGGAACGAGGTCCGGGCGCATGCGGTAGACCTCCTCCGGGGGAACGACATAGCGGGGGAGCTTGCTCCGCTGGTAGTTGACGATGTAGGTACCATCTGATGCGTGTCAGTCGCCGCCGTGGAGTTGGTGTTCTGGATGCATACCTGGATTTCTCCGGGTGACGGCATCGGGCTTCTCAACCAGGTCGACCTGGAACCCAACGTAGAACCGGTAGTCAGCCGAGTTCCACCGGACCGGAATCATCGTAATCAGATTCATGAACGGCTGTCCGCCTTTGCGGTAATTAATCAAACTGGCTTGGATCTCCGTCCGTTCTTCAATGGTCGACCGCAGCCGAAACGTGGTCTGCTCGTCGACAAAGGTGCGCCGCATGCCTTGATGGACCACTCCATCGGGGGCTTGCAGGAAGCGACAATTCTTGCCGAGGATCTCGTCTTCGGTATATCCGGTCAGTCGTTCGAATGCCTCGGAGACATACACAATGGGATGGTCCTCTTTGGTGATGTCACACAAGACGAAGGCGCAGGAAAGATCGACGGCGCCGATGTTGATCTTCGGATTGGGTCTGGCGACGACTTGCGCCTAAATTGGGTCAACAAACGGTCGAGGAACGGAGTTCAACGACCTACCAAGACGCCCATCATATCGAATCCACTACTGGAATAAATGCTGGCATACTGGGAGTCGGCCCCGCCAGCATCTTTGGATGCCGAGGGAAGCGCGCCTGATTCTATCAGCGGTGTTTTGGAGCGATGACGATGCTCCTGACTCACCCTTGGTTGGCGCTGGACCCTTTGGCTGGATGTACCGATGGGTATACCCCGGTGGCGGCTGGGGGAAGGCCTGGGACTCCTGGGCCTGTCTACGGGATGCGGCATCGGGCTGCGTCATCTGGGATGGTCCATCCACCATGCCCGACTGTTGGGGCTGGGAGGGGTCGTTGCCCATCCCCCAGTAGAGGCCGGGGGGCCCTTGGCTTGTTGGCAGACTCGGATAGGCCGTGGGATGGGTGAGCGCCATGGACTGCGACTCCAACGACTGTTGAGATGAGGGGTTGTCATCCAGACGGTGTTGCAAGGACTGGAAGGTGGCGGGGTCGTAGGTAAAGGCATTCCCGTTGTCCATGCCCATGGGCATGGCCTCATTGGTCAGCGAGAGGGACTCATAGTCGAACATGACATTGGGGGCACGATCTGCCATGGAGGCCGAGTGCGAGGGGAAGGTCGAGGGATGTTGTTGAAAGGAGAGGTCGGTCGGCTGGGACGGGATGATGAACGGGGTGCCGGGGGGTAAATAAGGATAAGTCGCGGCGGGCAGAGAGCCCGAGGAGGCGTAGGAAATTATCGGCCCATGATTGTCGTCCGAGGGCTGAGTCGAGTGTGGTGGGAGCGCATATTGAGCGTCATAGAAACCATCGCCGAAGCCTTCCATGCCAGACCGATCGAGTGATTCGAGCCCCCCGACCAATGAGGGGAGCGCATCGACAAGATCTGGGAGAGGGCTAGCAAACGGGGATCATGCACGATCAGGGAAAAAACCGGATTTGCCGTGGTTCAGAAGCACAGAAGAACGGGCGATAGTGCGAGACTTTGGGAACGAGAGCGATAAAGAGGTGTGTGTAGGTTAGAACTCGCGATGGGTCGTGCGTAGGAGAATCGACGGTGGCCCGGGGGTTAGTTAATATACGACCCTGAGATGTCATCGAACGCTAAGGCCGAGGGGATGGGTCCAAAAGGACCAGGTACGACGGAGTGCGCCGAGCCACCGAATTTAGGGGCAGCAATGATGGCGAATGAAGAGGAGAGCCATGGTCTGGATTGATAGATATACGAGGACTGGACCACCGCAGGATATGCCAATCACGGGGAAGCTGATGTGTCTAACGCACGATGGTGGGGGGGAGGATTGTGATCAATCAGAGAGGAGAGAGGGCAGATGAGTTATTATCCGGGAGGAGGGTTGGAACAGAGGATGAAGAAGAAAAGGAGAAGCGAAGAGATGAGATGAGAAGAGAAGAAGACAAGATAGGGAGAGGGATGAGTGGCGGTGATGACCCTCAAGTCCCGCGACTTCTGGGGATGTATCTCCCCACGCAAATTGAGTGGACAGGTACCTCGATCACGGATCAGGTACGGTCACGTGCATTGCTTGGTCTGGAGTATGGATGGAATCTTTATTATACAATATATTTATTATTCATTATCCAGAGGAGAGATGACCGATTCCACTTCATCCCCATACCAGTTCATCTCCGCAGAATGGATACCAGTTGAACGGTATCACACCGATAGACAATAGACCTCCCTTGTACCTACAAGAACTCGATCATACGCTCCGGAGTAGATATTCTATACCTACCTACAGCGAACCAGATAGCCTTCCATCAATAGATAATATATAGAATTCTATCAATCAATATCTGTCAATACGATTGTCAGATACCGGCCAAATCTCCGAGCCGAACTTAATCATCAAGGGGAATTCGCCCTTACATCCTTTCTCCTTTATAACCATAGTCTGTCGCATCATCTCCATTACTTCCATCCCACATGAAACTGTGGACAGCGATAACCCTGAACTACTCCTACTCAGAATCCACTGCACCTCCGCTCAACATCCGGCCCCCTGACTCGCGACGCGCGACTCGCTGACCCGCTGATCCTCCCTGACGACAGCTGGATCCTATTTTTAACCCCCGTCCGTCGTCCGTCTTCTGCTCGCCCCTGATGGACGACATGACCGACGCCCCCAACAAGATCTCCGTCACCATCTGCGGTGACGGCGGATGCGGTACGTACCCGGGTTGTCCCTGTCGATCGGCGACGTTAGGCTGCAGGAATGCGCCTCCCCCCGGAATGCGAATGGACAGATCTGATGTACCGTGCGGACAGGAAAATCCTCCATCACGCTTCGCTTGGTGCGCAGCCAATGGATCCACGAGTGCGTCTGTCTCTGTTTTGTTCTTATCTGAGCTCATCTCGCTAACGCATCTACGCACAGATATGATCCTACAATCGGTACCGTCCATCCAATTCCAAATCCAATCCACCCCAATCCCATTGCTCACATCGAACAGAAGATTCCTACTCGGTCACCCGCACGATCGATGGCCTCCCCTACTTCCTCGCCATCACCGATACAGCCGGGCAGGAGGAATACCGCGGGCTCTGGACGGCCGCAACCCTCAAGTCGGACGCCTTCCTCCTCGTCTACGACATCACCAACGCCGCCAGCCTCGGCGCCCTGGACTACTTTATGGATCTGATCGACATGGAGGCCGAGCAGCGCGCCGAGGACAACGACCGGCTCATCAAGGAACTCGGCGACAGCGCGCACGGGCTGGATGTCGGCATGCCGCCGCCGGTCAAGATCGTCGCGGGGAACAAGTGCGATCTAAAAGAGGGCCGCGTCGTCGCCGCCCGTGACGGGCTGGAGTATGCGCGCCAACACGGCTGCGGGTTTATGGAGACCAGTGCGCGCGAGATGGTCAATATCGAGGAGACGTTTGCCCGTAAGTCGTTGATTGGAATCTGAGGTAGCGGGGAGACTAAAGCTACGATACTGACGGTCTAGTCTTGGTGCGTCGGGTGGTGGAAGCGCGTCGATTGCATTACCAGAATGGCCGGTCGACGCTTAGTCCACCCGCGGGAGAATCCTCCACCACAAAGATGCCCAACACGAAGAGTCGACCGGCGGACGCGCGTCAGACGGAGACGACACGCTCGTCGGGGGGTTGGCGCAGGATTTGGAGAGGCGCGCGACGGACGGAGGATGGCCGGACAGAGCCGATGGATGAGAAACCGGCGCAGGAGAAACCAGCGCAGGAGAAATCGGGCGCATCGTCAAATCCGAGCGTCTGGCGGCGCATGTGTTGTTGTTAAGGGAGTCTCTTGGTTGTGTTTGTTGATATTTCATTATACCCCTGTGTCTGAATTGTGTATAGTATCGCATATTGTGAGTCATCTTGTAATCATCTTGCCGGGCGGCGCCCGAATGAACAGAGATCAAATAACCATGAGATCATGATGTTGTTAAAGCGGAATAGAGCGTCTTGTCAACGGAGGACGACACGAGAAGGAAGAGGACAGTGCAGTGGGTCTAGGAGATGACACTATCATGCCATACCTCTGTCCCACGTTCTCGCGTCCTCGTGAGACGGTAGATCCATCGGTATTCGACGGTGAAATGAAAGTTCATATCACGAGCGATAAACTCGAGCAGTCCTTGGATCGACGATCGACCATCCAGAAAGCTTAACCGAATGCAGGAATGGCGCAACAATGAAGTCAGCCGAAGGAAGGCCGACAATTCATCGTGCCGTCGGGGACCAGATCGTAGGGCGGGTGATGTCAACGTCATGGAAGATCTTGGGACGGGTCGAGACCGGTCAGCACTATGACTGTTATTGAGCTGTTGTGCAGTTCAGCCGACATCCAGGGCTTCATCTTTCCGTACGGAGTACCTAGGTAGAGTACTCTGTAGAGCACCTCGGGCATCAGGACTAGAACAGACTAGACGCTCCGTTGCAGTGGGAGTCGGCATGGGTGTGCCGAGAAAAGTGGGCACGAGAACGTCGTGGAGAGCCGTAATACCGAGCGTTATGCTGAGGTTATGCAGGATTAGGGTGGATGCGTGGAAGATTCTGGATTATGCTTATGCCCGCAAGTATACTAGGTAGTTTCAATTTGATGACCGGGTTCGGAGTATTCATGACTTGTGAGATACTCCGGCGGATTATTCTTCTTCTTCCTTTTTGTATTGTAGAGAGAGGGAGCTCATAGTCTACCTCAGTGTATGTAGTTCAACTGATGGTTGATGACTGATCGGAACAGACTCGGATATACGGCTCCAATCAGACCAGGCAGTCCCACTTAACTTTAAACATGGAATCCATCAACAAAAGAAAGAAAAAAATTTTCAGGATCCCAAGATCAAGAATGAGATGATGCTGGAAGAGGAAATTTGCCAAATCCGCTAGGCACAATGGCACCTCCGAGGTCCGAGCCAAGGCTGATGGAGCATTCTGTTGCTTCCGTGATCCGTTCTCTGTATTGTATTGGGTAAGATACACCATTACTTTCAATCTTCTGCTGATTATATAGGGGAAAAAAACAGGAGACTACCTTGTGTTGAGGCATTCGGAGAGTGAATACCCAAGTACAGACTCTAGTGTATAGAGTGAGTGACCTATACGACCAGGCGTTCCAGCGTAGAGCTGATAGAGCTGGACCGAAGGAGAATGATACCTGATGAGTAATGATGATACGATACACTCCACCAAGGCCTCAGGCAAAGGATGAGAATAATAATTCGGAATATTATTATTATTATTATTTTCTTATTTTTCTGAGAATTATTTTATTATTCTGATGATTATTCTGGTTATTTATTCTTCTTAAATCATACTGGATCCGCACCCACCCAACATCATCATGATTCTTTAAAAGCAGTGGCTCCCTCATCTTGACCATAGTCTCTTCTGACAGTACTACACCTAGTATATTCTACTCCTACTACTACTACAACGACACGACTACTACACTACATCATCATCCTTGGATCCTCCAATCTTGTCCCCCCTCATTACATCGTCCGTTTCTCTGACGTGCCCTCCATTGGCTCTGGGTCCCTTACCCGGTCTTTGTCCAAACTCTCTCCCCGTCGTTGTATCATCGTCGCCGGCCTTACTTATGGTCCATCCCGAACCATTGCAACGGCAGATCTCCCCGGGCTATCTCTGCTGAACCATCGGGTCGCATAATTACATCGGGCGTCCACTTCCACACGCCTGTTCTTTGATTCTCTCCTCGTACGCCGCCTTTCGTGCTCTGTATACATCCCGTCGCCATGACACCGCGACAATCCTCCCCATCCGAACACTCGCACTCCGACAACAATGTGCGCAAGCGCGTGTGTAAAGCCTGCGATCGCTGTCGCCTGAAAAAGTCCAAGGTAAGCCCATTTCATCCCAACAGCACCGCCTCCCCCACCATGCACTGACCCGTGCAGTGTGACGGAGGCAACCCGTGCGGCCGGTGTCGCGCAGACAATGCCATCTGCGTCTTTGGCGAGCGCAAGAAGGCGCATGATAAAGTGTACCCCAAGGGGTGAGCAGCTGATCTGCAGGGAGTTGATGAGTCGCGCTAACTCGGTCTAGATATGTTGAGATGCTCGAGCAGCAGCAAGCCTGGCTCGTCTACGGCCTGCAGGAGCTGTATCGCCGCACCAGCGACGGCGAGGGCTGGCCCGGCGAGCCGCTGAAATGCGAAGCCAACGGCCACCCGCTCACGCACGACCTGCTCACGCGGCTCGGCGCCCTCGACCAGACCAAGGGCGAGCGCTTCGAGGAAAGCCCCGACGCCATGCAGCAGGAACTCTGGCGGCAGAACGCCGGCCACATGCAGCGCCAGGACTCGTCCGACGCCAGCTCCGACAGCGCCCACTCGCCCATCGTGCCCGCCCGCTTTGCCGACCCCTTCGCCGCCGCCCACCCCCAACCGCATCTGCCCCCCACGCCGCCCAACATCAGCCCCAGCGCCCGCCCCGTCAAGTCCGAGTCGCAGCAGATGTCCGCCGCCTTTGCCGCCGCGCCGTTGGCCATGCAAGGTGTCGTAAACCCCATGGTGCTGCAGGCGCCGCAGCAACCACCGCAGCAGCAGCAGCAGTCGTGGGGTGGGAACAGCTTCGGGGGGTTCGATGATATCGACATGATGGGCACGACGGACTTTACGAACCTGTCGTTTGACGATCCGCTGTCGTCGCCCATGTTCAATCGGCCCGTCCCAATCAACTGCATGTCGTATATGGACCTGAAGGGCGACTACGACGATCTGAACCAGTTTGTGAATGCGAATGCGCCGGAGATTGCCTCGACGTGATTCCTACTCTACATACGCTTTGGTCGATTTGCATACGCCATATGACGTGACGCATGTATATTATTTGGGTTGATTTGGTTCTGGGCACTTTCTCATTACCCGGGTGTTTGGCGTTTGGAAAAGGTGCGGGCGGGCGGGATATCGATTTTGATTGATTTGACTATATCTTACGAATGAGTGGTTGAGGATATGCAGAGTAATCTACAGTCCATTCTGATGACTCGCTGCCCGAGGACCCCGAACTCCGTCCGAGGGATTTTCATGACGCGAAGACCGGCATGACTAATCGGATGCAAGACGTCACCTCCGACGGACTTTTGTTATCTCCGCGTCATCATCGTCCAGTGATGCGTGGGTATCTAGGGATCCAGACAGCTAGAGCTATCTGTCTCTATGTAGCTAGCTACATACTATTCAATCAACAGCTATACCTACATACTACATCTACAGTCCGAGATCTCAGGGTCCGAGTACTTCCAGAGTACAGGGAGTATACTCCGACGACCCACCACACCGACAACCCCACTCGGGAACGGGTCTGCCCAGCCTCCAGCGAACGCATCGAATGTTCTTTGCTGTGCACTAGTCCGTATAGTACCGTATAGTCTGTACTAGTGTATGGTGACATGGCAACTGCAAACCCCGTCCGAAATGCCGACTTCCGACCAGAGGGTCGAGGGTCCTGCTGACCGCCCGAAGGTCCTACCATCGGAACTTGGCTGGTTTCCTCCGACTTCCGGCGTGGGTCTCTTGGCTTCACGATTTCCCGTTCAATGGACATGTTGAATCTGTTGTTGTGGTGATTATGGATGACTCTGACTGTGTCGGTGTTGAATACGAGGATTATACTTACTCGTATACGCAGTAGGCAAAGTATACGAAAAGGAAGGGCGTGCTGACGCGCCATGATGCGACCATGACATTATTAATCATTGCAAAGCATGATTGATAACCATCCCCGAGGGGGGTCTCCGAACGGCGATGAGGTGGTTAACAGGTTCTACGCTGCGTACAGTGTGGGAGCCCAGAACTAGGCAACGAACTAGTACCACTGAACCCATACGATCCATACCGGAGACTTTTCACGCCAATCACACCGTCCCTGCTCGTTCCTCGGAATTACCCTCTTGGTTGGCACGCCAGCTCGCCGTCCTGTTCGCCGACCAGACTCGATACGACAGGACAAGATAGTCTTACCCGATGGAGGATATGTCTCCAGAACGGTTAGTCATCCCGCTGGGCCTGTTCCGGTCCCGTGGAAAGGATCGGGCAGTGGAGGGGTGCGCCCGGATGCCAGTGGTTGGTTATATCCGTGACAGATCGCGCCTTGGGTCCAGGCACGGCATCCCGAGTTTCAGGTTTCTGTATTCCGGATGCATTAAACTACTTGATTCCGTACCTAGCCATAGGCCTACCTATGTAGGCAGTGCATTTCATTGCCCGACCGGGTCGGACAGGTCTCGGTCCGAGTAGGGCTCGGTATGTCACATGATGTATACTTCATACTTAGTAATGAGCTTTATGAATACAGTGTACCCCATACTGCTCTGCCCTCCAGAGTATACGGAGTATGTGATTGAAGCACGGAATATTCCCCATTTGGCATCACTGGATGAAAGGCACTCCATCACTGGATGGAAGAATTACCGATGGACGATTCAGGCACAGCTCCACGGGTAAATGCCTGTTGTGCAGAAAATCCGGTGGCGCCTGATTAGGCTAAACCCCTGACCCGCGTTCATGCTGAATGCGGGCGTTGCGGGGTACTCTACTTGGCCCCTCCGTCATTTATATCACCTTTACCCTGACAGTCTCTGCCATTGCCCAACATTAAGAACTACTCAAAATGTCCGTCAAATTCACCGCCCGCGGGGCCATCATCCAGGAACTGAACGTCGCCGGCCAGAACATCGTGCTCGGCTTCGACAAGAAAGACGAATATGATCACAACACCCCCTGGTTCGGCGCCACCATCGGCCGCGTCGCCAACCGCATCCGCGACGGCGTCATCCAGAGCCTGAACAACCAGTCCTACGAGCTGGAGAAGAACAACGACCCCAACGCCCTGCACGGCGGCAGCCGCGGATGGGGCCGTCGCGACTTTGAGGGGCCCACGGTGCTCCAGCGCAACGGCAAGGACACCCTGCTCTACACCTACACCAGCCCGCACATGGAAGCCGGCTACCCGGGCACCGTCGAGCTGCGCGTCTTCTACCAGGTCGCCGAGGAGAACGGCGCCACGGTGCTCGACATCGAGTACGAGGTGGAGCTGATCGGGGACGAGTGCGACGAGACCGTCGTCAACGTGACCAACCACACGTAGGCCCTCCTTTCTCATCGTTCACAGGTCGAAACTGACTCGGCAGATACTTTAACCTGACCGGCGCGCCGACCATCGCCGGCACCTCGGCCAAACTCTTCACGCAGGACTACCTCCCGCTGGACAAGACCGGCATCCCGCACGGCCAGATCGAAACGCACCCGCAGACCCTGACCGAGCCCTTCACGATCGGCCCGGACGAGCCCGCCTTCGACGACGCCTTCGTCATGGACCGCGACGCGCGCAGCGTGCCGCTCGACACGCGCGGGCGCCCCCTGCGCCCGCTCGCCGAGTTCGAGCACTCCGGCACGCATCTGCAGGTGCTGAGCACCGAGCCGGCCTTCCAGTTCTACACGGGCGCCGGCACCAACGTGCCGGCCGTAGGCAACAACCCGCCGCGCGGCCCCTTCTCCGGGTTCTGCGTCGAGCCCAGCCGGTTCGTCAACGCCATCAACGAGCCCGAGTGGCGCGACCAGGTCGTTCTGAAGAAGGGCGCGCTGTATGGCAGTCGCGTGCAGTACCGCGCGTGGAAGGCGTAGGTAGAGTAGAAATTGATTCCTCTGTTCAATCGCATCGTTCTTCTGAAAGCATCGTGCCTTGGATCTCGGCAGGGCCCTCGGTGCCGATTATCCTTATCGTGCTATGGACCCCAGGGTTGGCCCGCTCCACTGGGTGGGTAGAGTTGAAACAGGTAAAAAAAGGCGCAGTGGACAACGGCTGACAGGGTTTAATAGTGGTACCTAGGTAGTCTAGGTGTTGAGCTAGGCCGCGGAGGTGGAGCGTGCTGGTCAGAAAATGGCGCATCTGCCGTGGCCGTCCTGGGCGACGGTGTCCTGATGCTCTGTATATGGGCGGACGGACTAGCTCGCATCCTCGTATAGCGTATTGGTAATACACAATACTCCGCCGGACCGGGGGCCTGCCGTGTATACCGCTCGGATGGTCAGCTCCGGCTTAAGCTTACGTCCGGAGATGACAATCACAAGATCAGGGAAGATCCTAGTAATTAGACCCCGCATCCTAGGGTGCAGTGTAGTTGGTGTACAAACGTGCATAGCTGTACACAAGAGGTAGTTTAACACAGCACTCAGCTATCTTATGCAGGCGGCATAAAGTTCTTAGTAAGAAAAAGTAAGTAAACACACGTGATCAGACCACCCCGGAAACTCCCGAAGTCTCGGCATTGCCCCGCGTGGGGTTCATGATCATCACCATCACCTTCATCTTCCCTCTGTACTTACTCTGTACTTCTCACCTATCGACAACATCATGGCCGCTGCTCAGTACGGCGACCCCCGCCACCTCCTCCCCACCAACTACAAGCGGCTCATCGCCGCCTGGCTGGAGGAGGACTGTCCCAGTTTCGACTACGGCGGTTTCGTCGTGGGCGAGTCGGAAGGCGAAGCTCGTCTTCTTGGGAAGAGCAATGTACACCACATCCCCTTACACATTCGCATTAGACGCATCTAACAAGGATGATAGGGCATTGTCGCCGGCGTCCCGTTTTTCGACGAGGTCTTTGCCCAATTGGGCTGCACGTACGTCCCACCCCCCATCCCCTTCATACAATCCAGCAGGCAAGTCTAACGACACTGAAATATAGAGTGCAATGGCATGTCCCAGAGGGCCAACCCATCACGCCCTCCCCAATAACCCACTGCGCCACCGTCACCGGCCCCATCCGCAAGATCCTGCTGGGCGAGCGCGTCGCCCTGAACATCCTCGCCCGCTGCTCCGGCATCGCGACCAAGAGCCACAGCCTGGCGAGCGCCCTGCGCGCCCACGGCTGGCACGGCACGCTGGCCGGCACGCGCAAGGTGACGCCTGGCTTCCGCGTGGTGGAAAAGTACGGCATGCTCGTAGGCGGCGCGGACCCCCACCGCCACGATCTCTCGTCCATGACCATGCTCAAGGATAACCATGTGTGGGCGTGTGCGAATAATGCCGCGGCGGCGGATGGTGGTGCGGCGGGTGAAGGGCTGTCCGAGACGTCGATCGCGGCGGCGATCCCGCGCGCGGTGCAGGCGGCCAAGGCGGCGGGGGGCTTCTCGGTCAAGGTGGAGGTTGAGTGTCGGAGTGTGGAGGAGGCGAATGCCGCGATTGAGGCGGGCGCCGATGTCATCATGCTGGATAATTTTACGGCGGATGGGGTGCGCGCCGCCGCGAAGCAGCTCAAGCAGGAATGGGCCGGGAAGAACCGCTCGTTCTTGATCGAGGTCAGCGGCGGGCTGAATGAGTCCAATGCCGCCAACTATGTCTGTCCCGATGTGGATATCCTGTCGACGAGCTCCATCCACCAGGGTACGAGCATTGTCGACTTCTCACTCAAGGTGTCCCTTCGGTGAGAGTGCCCCTATACACCGGGTGTATCTATGTATTGTATGCTTAACGACGAAATGTATCAATCGCTGCTACAACATCCCGTGAATGGATCTCATTAGGTATATACAAGCCTTATCGTGTCATCATCACATACCCATAACTCCAAAACCAATACAATACTTCGTGGTCAGCGTCATGCGACGAATAACAAGGACCAGCTCGCAACTGAAACAAGGGTATATAGTACAGAGAACAACACAACCCATGTCTAAGAATCGTCAAACCTCAATATCCACGTAGATACCCTCTCCCTCACTGGAGCTCGGCTCCTCCTCGCCGTGACGGCCAGGGTGCTGCACACGAGCGTGTGACCCATCATCATCAGTCGACGTCTCTGTCGAGATGCCCTTGCGCACCCGCTGTCGCTCAATCTGCGCGCGGAGTCGCTGGTTCTCGGCGTCTCGTTCTTCGAGTCGCTTGCGCGCCCCGCTGCGATCCAGTAACCGTGCCTCCCGTTCGGCCTTCAGCTTCTTCTCCAGCTCGCGCAACCGCTGGATCCACATCTCATTGCCCGCATCCGTCCCATGTCGTGAGCGAGAGCCGTGGACCATGGCTCCGGCGCCGTCAGCGAGCGTCGTCGTCGTCGACACATGGGAGGGCTGCGGGATGCCGCTGGTCGAGCTGCGCGCAACACCCCGCGGCGTTTGAGGAGCCGGCCGCTCGACCATCGAGTTGTGACGCACCAACGAGGAAGACTCGGCATCCACGCCAGCCGCCGCATTCAGGTTCCGTGTCGATGAACGTGGAGAGCCAGTACCCATCACGGCAGAACCGCGGCCGCGCGAATGAGACTGAATCAGGTTCAACTCGGCCTTGAGCAAGCGATTCTCACCCCGCAGTTTGGCCATCTCCGGCGATAGACCTGAGTGACTGCGGGTGTACTGCTGGGCACGCAGGTTGACCATCGATTCGATAAGATTGTCCAGCTTCTTGCTCCGTTGGTTGAAGTGATTCTCCAGAGTCTGGTATTGTTTCGTGAGGTCACGCTCGACGTCCTTGATACGCGCCTTGAAGCCTGAGAACACATGCTCCACGGTCTTGATCGCCAGGAGCAGATTGCGACTGAACCCGGGCCAGAACAAGATGTTACCGATGACCTCTTGGCTCGGCAGGTTGCCGTTGATCAGACTGTTGGAGTGTGCCCAGTCAGGACCACACATGGCCGATAGGCGCTTCCACATGGTCAGGAGCATTGCGTTGCGCTCATTCAGCTGATCCTTGTACTGCTGCTCCAACCCATTGAATCGCTTCCGGTCTTGGCTCCGGGCAAGCTCCAGATCGGAAATCTTGGAGTTGTTCTGCGTGATTGTCCGGGACGCTTGCTGGTGCGATTTGAGAGCCTTTTCAAACGACTGCTTATCAGCCCGACGCGCGTGACGTTCACGCTCAAGGAGCTCGGCCAGCTTTCGGGACTCCAGCCCGTGGCTTTCCAGGAGGGCGTCACGGTTCCGCAGCAGCGACTCCTTCTCTTCCAGCTTGGAACGAACACTCTCTAGCTCCAAGGCCGTGGTCTCAAGAGTCTTCTGTAACTTCATAATGTTGGAGATCAAGCTGGACCGGCTACCGGTCAGATCACCCAGTGTCTCCCGAAGGTTGTTCTCCAACTCCATGAGACGCTCCCTCCAGGTGGTCGTCTCGATTTCTTGCGCGGACAGGCTCTTCTTGAGTTTGCGAACTTCCTCCTTGGCGGCTGATGCCTCGCGGTTCAGCTCATTAACAATTCGTTGGACCTCCTGCTTCTCCTTGCTTCCCACGACCTCTCGCTGATGCCGTTCCTCCGCAAGACGCTCTTCCAACTCTCGGGCCTTGTCCCTCTCACTCTGTAGGTCCATCTTGTATGTCTTCAGTTCCAACTCCAAGTTGCCAATCTTGATCTTGTCGCCATCCTGTTCCTCGCGCAGGAACGCGATCTCATTCTGGCTGGACTCGATCTGCACCGTCAACCGCTGGACCTTGGTGTTTTCCTCATACAGACTCTTCTCTACCGACTCCATTTCCCGGTTGCAATCCTCGAGCTCTCGCTGAACTGCTTGATACCGCTGCAAATTGTTTTGCGCATCTTCTTCAAGGCGAATGATACCCTCACTGGCCGAACGCATCTCCGCCTGCAGGGCTCGGAAATTCTCGTCTTGGTTTCTCAACTCCTCAGCCAGTCGCTGGCACTCTTCGACTTTCTGATCAAACTCCTCTCCGAGAGCATCCAACTCCTCCTGGGCTTCCGCCCTCAGATCCTGGAATGCGGCATCACGTTCGTCTGCCATCTGCAGCGCCTGGTCACGCTCCTGCTGGAGATTCTGTATTTCCTCTTCAGCTTGGTCAACGTCCGCCTGGTACGCCTTGTCAAGAGTTTCGAGTTCCCTCATATACTCTTCCAACTGCGCTCGGATGTCCTGGTTTTCGAGCTTCAGCGCAGAGAGTTGGTCACGCAACTGTCCGTTCCGGAATTCTAACTCGTCACGGTCCGCGTCGTCGCGTGGAGAATGTCCTGTTCCATCACTAGTTCGCGAGGAGGGTCTGCCTTGGGCTCGAGATGCTGAACGATCAAAGATGCTATCGCCGGTGATGGATCGGGCGTCCCGACGCTGGCCCAATTTCAGTTCCTCAATCTCCTGATAAAGGCGCTCCTTTTCTCGGTTACGCGATGTCAGCATGGAGGTTTGTGCGCTGACTTCCTTCCTCAACTCCGCATTCTCTTGCTTCAGGAGTTCCAACTCCATAACCAAAGTAGAGCTGGACGAACTGCCCGTTGTAGTGTGACGGCCAAAGTCCCGTTCCGAAGCTCCAGAGTAGGACGCCATGGAACCGAAGCGGTCACGATGTCCCGGTCTCGCTGGCACCACAGCCATGCTCATCTCGCTCTTGAGACGCAGGGCTTCATCACGGAGTCTCTTGTTCTCCTCTTCCGCCTGTTCCCGTGCGGCAGTCTCGGCTTCTAGCATATCTTTCCACATGTCCTGCAATATTAAGTCAGAGGGGCACAAGAAAACTTCAAACATGTTAGCACTTACCCGTTCTTCTCGGGCGCCGACGTCGGAGCCCATAGGCCTTCCCTCGCTCAGGGACTTCACCATCTCAGCAAGTCTTCTCTTCTCGCTTTCCCTGGCTATGCTCTCCGAACGCATCCTCTCGATCTCGAGTTCGTAGCTCTCAACTCTCTCGCGCAGGAAGAGGATTTCTTCGTCCTGGGCCGGATCTCGATCGCTCTCGTCTGACCCTTCGGGGTCATGGTTGAGCATGGATTCCTTGTCTGATTGTTGATCCTTCAGCTGTTTCTCCAAGTCTCGGATCTTCCGTTTGAGGGTTTGGTTGTCCTTTTGCAACTTCAGTTTATCCGACTTGAGCTCGACGTTTTCTGATATCATTTCTTTGATTCCCTCTTCAGAACGTCGGTTCAGGGCTTCGTTGAGGAAATGAATCCTCATCTTCAGGTCGAAGTTCTCCTTTGACAGACGATCGATTGTGCTGCTTTGCTCTTTGAGCGTCATGGTCCGACCGCTCCGGCCAAAAGCCGGCGTGGCACCGGCACGTTTGTCGGGCGATACTCCTCGCCCTCCAAAGTCTTCTCGGAACTGCCTCACAAACGTGCTGGGGACCTGAACATCCTTCACTCGCTCCGCAAGGACAGTATCAGTGGGGAAAACATGATCCTGAGTTTTAGCCTTTGGCGTCACGGGCCCAGCGTCTTCGGCGGTCGATTGATCTCGGGGCCGTTGCTGTTGAGCCGACCCTGGACGTGACTGTGACGTGCTTTCTTCTTCATTCAGGGTTTGGAGGCCTCCATCCACAGCGCTAGTTGACCGATTTTTCTTATCCGTGATGTTTTCATCGCTATACCCCGAAACCCCAGACGCCATGCTTCCTAGGCTCACTGACCTGGCCATGTTGTCGCGCCGCGCAGGCTGCGCGATGTTCGAACCGGGAGCTGCACCGCCCGATTGTAACGCGTAGTCCGCACCCAGAGTAGCTTCGCTGTTCGTCGCTTCCGTATTGGTTGTTGCTACAGACGAGTAAGAAAGTCGATTAGCTGATTGGCGACTCATCAAGTACTTCGGCCGACCGCTTCTTCGGCTGCTGGTCCGTGAAGCACCCTCAACATCATGGCTACTGGTATCATGGAAAAGCCGTGGCAGCCCGGGCGACAAACTTCGCAACGTTGTCTGAACCGACTCTTGCCCTGGACGTAGGGAGTCACCGGATTCTGAGACCAGAGATCTATCGTTTGACAACTCCTGGGACTCCTGGCCAGTTTCGTGGACATCGTGAGAGCTTGAGAATAGATTGCGATTTCCCGTCCTAGCGGCTGCGTCTGCGGCGGGTGATGACGGCGCTTCTAACATGGTCGTGCGGTCTTCGTACCGCTCAGAAGCAGCCGCTGGGGTAGCATCTAGGTCGACTGTCGTATCCTCCGCTGGCCCCAGACTAGGAGTCTGCGGGACGGGTACCCCATCAGTATTTGACGCAAGATCATGGCTGGATTCATCAGGAGCCACGACCGAGGGTTGTGTCAGGTCCGGATTGGTCGAAGGGTCGGGCGCGTTTTCGCCAGACACACCAACCAGGTAGGTATCGTCCACGCCAGGCGTCTGGTTTGCGGCCGTGACTTCGACAGTAGACGGTTCGGGTAGGAAGCTCGATTCCATATCCATCAATTTCCGGCGCATTTCCTTCTCCTCCATGAAGGTCTGGTTATCGATGCGCTCGCGGTCGCCGTCCTCGCTGGACAGGAGGTAGAGGCTGCTGTCGTCGTTATCGGGCAAGGGCGGTAGGTTTAAAGAAGCGTTGGAGTCATCGAGGTCTGTATTGCCGGCCGTAAAGATCGAGTGGTCGTCCGGTCTTGTGCCGATGGTGGTGTCTTCTTGCGCGTGGTCCGCTCCGTCATGCGGGCCGGTGGTGTCCATGTTGTTTTGGGGGTGATCTCCCCGCGAGTCCTCCTCCACCATCAAGTCGATGCGTGCGCCGTGATCGTCCTCGAATTCGAAATCGTCGTCTTCGGAGTCGAGATCGCTGGGCAGCGAAAAAAGGGACGGTCGGCGCGGGGATAGCGCGTAATCAGTCGCATGGAGAGTGTTGAACGAAGACGGTTGGGCGGAACCGGTCGACATGGTGACGGGTGTCTGGGCTCAGTCCTAGTGTTTGTTTGCTCCACATGCGCCTTCGATCCCCTTGACCTCAGCCCGCAAATGAGAATGGTCCCGTACGGTCGTTGGCTACCCACTTGGCCAGTTCGGTGGTCGATTAGCGTGGCGGATTAAGTTAGACTGCCTCCAACCTTGCGTCGGGGTCTCTTCAATCATCAACAAAGGCTCTATGGAATTTCCCGGGATCAGACATTCATTTGATTGATTTCCTGGTGCGCGACACAGCTGAAGTACTTGGTGTAGAGATGGGGGAGAGATGAGAGAGTGACGAGCAGTGGAGTGAGGGCGGAACTGAAGAGGAAAACAGTTGAGACTGACCTCCCCGATCAGGATGATTATTTACCTCCCACAACCAATCAGCGGTCTCGGTCAAGCAGCGTCGAATGGAAGTTCAATCGATATTAAACTATACGAGTTAAACTATGTCCATCTAGAATAATAAGAAAGGAGATAATAAGAAAAGAATCTATCGTAAGGCCCATATGTCTCATCATAAAAAAAATACAGTAGGAAAGAAAAGGAGCGAAAACACGTTCAACTCCTGTCATAGCACCTCCAATACTCCAGAACCCGCGAAATCGACATGTACATAGACAGACGAAAGAAGATTCAGTCTGCGACAGTCGATCAAATCAGCCAGGAAGCTCATTCAGCCGGAGTATCCTCCTCGCGCGCGGCATAAATCTTCTTCTTCACTTCCAACGCCGCCTGCAGGGAGTCAATATACGTGCGGAATTTCACGATCTCTCGCAAGAGGTACGATGACTTCCGCTCCCAGTTGGTCATTGCCTTGGTCGCATTGGGGTGTCGCGGAGAGAACGCCAACATCATGGCAGAACGCAGTTCATTATGTCGCTGGAGCTCATCCTCCACGTTTCTCACGTAGGTCTGCAACGCCTTCAATTGTTCGGCTTCCGGTAGAGTGGAGGCCATCATACTCTGCTGGGGTGGTGCCCAGTCGCTAATGTGGACCCGATCAGCCGGGAGTCTCGGTCGAACGCCTCCCTGCTGATCAATAGAGCTCCGGATTGAGCTCTGGAGGCTGGGTCGCGCACCAGAAGCAGACGGCGGCGACCGGCTGCTATCCGTCTGGATCAGCGCATTGTTGATGACCGCATCACTCCACCCATATTCAATATTGCTGATACCTCCAATGAGGGGCTCCTTGGAGAGTCTTGCACTCCAGTAATTGGCGCTGGAGACAAATTCGCGCACGATATCCGGCGTCCCAGCCTGGAACAGGTGCACGGCACCGGTGGGCAAGCTCAAAGCCCACACATGGGGTCGGGACTTGGAATATCCCGGAGGGGGAAGCGCACTAGCAATGGTCTGGCGCAGGAGGAATTTCCAGATCTCCTCGGCATTCTCCGTCCAATTTCCGCCCCCGACCACGACTCCGCCATGTTGGCGCTTGTTCTTCTGTCGGGTCGACGTCTTCGCGGAATTGAACGAGAAAAGACGCAACCAACCTTGCTGGATCACTGCAAAACACTCATTCCAGTTGCGATCCTTCGCTCTCTTGTCGACGGAGTCCAAATGGTGCTTATGCTTCAGGCTTCCTTCCTTGGCCCACGGCGCGCCCGCCAGCTGGAGAGTTTCGTCTTCCAGGAGGGGTGTCGTGCGCTCGGGATCTTCAGTGCTGGCGATAGAATGCGCTGCATCCTCGCGAATAATTGCTTGACTCAGCGCATTTGCAAATCCAATCGATTGTTGGTAATCGCCTCGCATATACTCGGATCCAAAGGAATCCACCGAGGCGGATGTAAGTTTACCGAGGGAGTATTTACTCCACGTGCTGGAGCCAGACGGGCTCCAGAGGGAGGATTGATCGTCTAGGCTGGTGCGACTGGAGCCCATGGTAGAAGGAGGGTATAATCGGGCCCGAGAGCGAGGCTTCGAGGACCAACGGGCGGTCCCATACCGAGAATCCGCTGAGCGGCCACGGGGGTAAATATCAGAGCCACTCTTACTCACAGTGCTCGGACTCCTCCGCAATCCGTTGGAATTAGGACCCAAGAGGTTGTTCGGCGACGGCTGTGGACCTTCTTTCTCCGGCTGTGCACCATGTAATGGGAGTCGCTGCTTTTGAATAGAGGAATAAAAATCCCTCAAAACAGTTTCCACCTGCTGCTCCCACTGCCGCATCGTGCCGTTGAACGGCGTGCTGACCAAGGGCCCGGTGATACTTTCGGGATCCCCTGCCAGCTTCACGGAAAGGTCGGTTCGTGACAGTCGATTCACAAGCTTCGGTGTGGTGGCAGGTCGATCTGCACTGGTACCGCCACGTTCGGTCTCATCGGAAGGAGACGAAATCGAATCTTGCGTGGGAGTCTTCGCCTTCAGTCCTGTCGGCGAAGGTTCAGAGCCGTCCGAGGTGGCATCAATGGCTACTCTATGGATAGTCGGCATTGTGTTGCGAACAAATTGATTCTTTGTCATCTTCTGTTCAATGTCGGCAAGGTGCAAGTCCGTGTTCAACAACAGAAGAGAGTAGCAAATCGTGTGCACAACATCTAGCAAGCATATGTTAGCATTGGAGGGGAAGGGAGACTTGGAGAGAGGAAAATCAAACCTACCTGCTGCTTTGAAGCCATGGTTAGGGTTGCACTGGCACCATCTTGTGGAGAAGGCGTCAAGAACCCGATCAACCTGCTGGGTCTCTCCCTTCAACACCAGCCGATTACAAAGACCACGCAGCGATGCCAGGATATTCATATCGGACCAGTCAAACAGCTCCATATAAGCCTTTCGGATGGCAACCCGATCCAGGTCTCCGAGCCAAGCTGCAGCTGGTTCGTTCCCAACGACCTGGTCTTGACTGTCAAAAAGCATCTGTGCCTGTTCACGGTCGGCAGCAGACGGCTCATTCTCCGGCAGACCGTATGCATCATCGGCTCGGTTTTCAGGAGCATCGACAGTCGGCGTTTCCGCCGAGGCAACCACAGGAGTGTTGGAGGCAGTGATATAGTTTGAAGCTTCAGAGGCAGAAGGCTTGGGCGAGGCGTTGGGTTCTGACTTGCTGACCCCTTCAGCTTTGCCTTCACCATGGCCCGACTCCGATGACTCGTGGGGTTCAGCTGGCACGCCGTCCGGAAGGACTGCATCCCCGGGACTATCAACGGGGGACAAACTGTTCTGAGAGAACCGCTCAACCACGGGCGATAAAGCGGGACCGGCGTCGTCCAGGGCGGCTAAACGGCTGGGTGAACGGGTCCCAGTTTGACTCTCTGGTCTGCGAAGCTCGTGGTCGCGCAATCCAAGACCGTCCTTGGCAGGCATTTCTTGGAACTGCTCGGAGGAGGATGTGAGATCGTGATCGCTAGATTTGGGGACCGACTCTTCGTCGCCGCTGATATTTCCTAAGAATGATGTCTCATGGGCGTTACTCGGCGAGATGCCCGGATATAGACTGTATTTAGCCTTCGACGGGCCATGGGGAGAAAGAGTACTCTCCCTCAGTTTTTGCGGGTTTCCGAAATTCTTGTTCTCTCCATCCGTTGCATTTGTGACCCAACTGGGGACTGACTTGGCAGGGCCAAGAGCAGGGCTGGAGTCCAGGTAGGGGTCCATGACTCGCCTCAGGCTACTGACGGGACTTGGTTCCGGCTTGGTTATGTCCATGACCTTCGAACCAAGCTCGTGGGGAAGCAAGATGGGCGGCGGGACATTTTCAACGACCGACTTCTTCCGGCGGCGGAAGAAAGAGGATTTCTTGTTCACCACCTGAGGGGGCCCTTCACGACCCGAGTTGGCTCCAGTGCCGCTATTTTTCAGCGGCTGTCTCCGACCTTTCGTAGGCACATTGGGTGCGTTGGAGTCTTTGGAACTGTTCTCCTGGGAGAACGACAGATCCGCTGCGTTGGGTTCAGACGCACTAGGGGTGGAGTTCTTCGACGATCCAAACACGCGGCGGAAGAACCCCTGACGTTCTTTGGTGGGTGTCGGGTCAGGCGGCGGTGGAAAGGCAGGTTTATTATAGGATATCGTGGGACTCGGCGCGGGAGGATCGAGGGCGGGGATAGAGGGAGGGGGATCGAGGTCCGAGTGATCGAGATTTGCCTGGTCTTTCTCCCGGCCTCGGAGGGTTCCGGTGCCAAGGTTCTCAGGACGGGGCTTTCTACCAGGATTGGTGCGGGATGATTTGATGCTGTTACGCCGAGAGGCGACTGGAGTGCGCGACGACTGATGATTCACTGTCGCGGGCTGTTCTGCCTGCGGTTGGGCAAGGTGCTTTCTCGGCCCGGCGGGCACACTGGGAGTGGGAGCCGCATCCAATCCATCATAAGACAACGGGTCGTACTCTGCGGTTCCTGAAAAGGGAACAAAGGTCTGTCTGGTGCCGTAGTCAAAGCTGGCGGAACGACGCTCTGTGGCCGAGTCCCCGCGATGGCGGAGCAGCGGGGGACCGAAATCCATCGGGGATGTGGTACTCCCTTTGCTATTCTTTCTCGTTGTGCGAGAAGCCGATTGGTAGCCGCCATGGTTGCTTCGGTAATCGTATAGCTGCCCGCGCGAACCTGTCCCTTCCCGGCTGCGAGCGCTGCTAAATCTCCTCAGGCTGGAATGGTGGTTCGAGCTACTCGTACTCCGACGCGCCCTTGGTTGCTGCGCAGGATAACGGCCCGTCATTTCGTCTTGGTGGTAGTCCATGTCGGACGACACGGACGAGGAGAAGGTGTGGCCTCGGTACCGATGTTGGACAGACGATTCCTGAGAGGTGCGGCCGTACAGGTCGGACTCGAAGACCGAATTGAACAACCGATAGTCGTCCAGTACAGAGGTCCCTGACGCAAACTGGTCTAGGGACAGGAGCATATTATCCACGATGGAGGTGCGGGCGGCATGTTTGGGCGACAACGACAAATCATGGGGGTCCCGCTCATCTCCGGACTCATTGCTGCTATTGGTGTTGTCGGTGGGGTTGAAGTCGTCCAAGAAAGTCTCGCGTACGGATGGACGAGGGTGTCGCTTGGAGGCTTTATAGTTGGAGGCGGCAGGAGGCGTGCTCGGAGGGGAGGTGTTTGGATTCATCCCGGTATGTTGTTGAGACATTCCTTCAGACAGGGTTCGTACAGACTAGCGATAGATTGGTCCACTAGGAGAATTGACAGATTAATTAAGTGGTGAGCGAACCGAGGGGGGTTGCGACACTCACGTTCAGCAAGAATGCCCGTCTGATCGGTCCAACCGCCAGTCTGGGCTCCACGAAACGAACGTCCCGAGGCGTTTTACTCGAAGCAGCTTCCCAGCGCTCGCGAGGGCCCACTCCTGGAATGGACGGCTTATATCTCGAATGCCGCACTAGTGGACTCAGGGCGCATCCAGGGAAGCAAGTATGTGTCACTTGGCGGTCATTGGAGGGGAGGGGAGGTGGAATTTATTGCGGAGCGTAAGGGGGGAAGGGGGAAGAGAACGAGATGAGGATGAGACGGAAGGGTGGGTATTTGGATCAATTGGCGACGGGAGGGGATGTTGGATGTCGGAGAGGATCAAGGAGGTGAAGAAAGGCCGAAGAGTCGTCTGATGAAAGGGGGAATCAAGAAGAAAGGTGGTGAGAATGAAAGAGAGGAGGAAGAAGTTTGGGCGCAGGCGGAGGGAAGTCGAGGCGAACCAAGGGACCCGTGGAGATGAATCGCCGGTTCAATTCAGGTACAAGGAACGGACCACCCGGCGAACGGTGGGTTGTTTTATTTGATTTTGATTGCCTAAGATTTGATTTTCCTGGAGGAATGACAGTCTCATCTTCTGTTTAATTTATTCATGATTATGATGATGATTCTTGCATGGGAATGTTCTCCTGAAACTATCGACCGCCACGCCAGACCCTCGTCCACTAGTGGCCACTAGACTCCGTTTCGACGCCCTCCTTTCTGACAACGAATCGTTCCTGGATTCCAATCACTCTTCGATCTGGCTTCGTCGGCAACGCTAATCAGAAACAAACTTTGGTCGCGTTCCTCGCCGCGAAATGCGTGGCTTTCTCTCTCTGGAGGACATTCCATTGCGCTTGATTTGCCGCCGGACACTTCTCCATTGCCATCGTCTTGCTCTCGGATCACTGTGGAGAGTGCCCCAGAAACGGGTCACCGGCCGAAGTTCTCCGTACATTGGGTGTAGGTCACTAACTACTTCAGGCCGCAGGGATGCAGACCTGAGTCTCAAGGAGTCAAAGTCGAGGTCTGGAACCAGAGGCATGCATGGTGTCTCCCAAAAGCAAAGAAAGGGCCCAAGGACCTTCGATATTCAACCTGTCAACCGTGTCTGGGGTCGTCTCTGCACGTCTGCACGTCGGAAATGCAGTGCATCGGAGGACAAAAGGATGTCTGGGCCCACTTGATGAGAAGGTCCACTTCGACTGAGACGAGCTAGGGGAAGAACAGTTAGAAAGCCCTGGTCTGTGACAAGCCAAGGTGGAGGTTTTTCCGGTCCCTATGGAGTACATAGAAAGTACTCCGTACGGGGGAGTATATGGAGAAAAGCCACGATCCTGGTGAGAGGCAGTTCTGCTTATTAGACTACTGGGCGATTTGGTGGCAACATCGATCGAAGACCTGGAGATATCGATCTCTCGGAGGATGGTTCAAACTTTCATTCCATGTTCATTCCATCATGAACTCATGATCAATCCGGCTGGAGCCAACACCAATGTGACCAGTCTCAACTCTCGGTCCTTCTCATCTGCAGCCGATCGCAAATCACTTCGGCACTTGAGTCGAGAACAGTTCTTATCCAGGTTACCCTGGTCTCGTCCATTCTATATCCCCCCACCCATCGCTGTAGACCTCTTTGAAAACTTGTGAGCCATCTCATCTGAAGTAGACTCTGCAGTGACGGAATGTCTCATCGTGTAGATAAGCCCTAGTGGTTCATGATCTGCACAGACAACTCGCTGGTCGATTCCAGATGGGCGACTCCTGTTGTAGTACCACAATCCGTGTCAGATGCTCATAGTTTGGCCCTTGTACCACTGTTGAGATCCTTCCTTGCGCAGGGCCCTGAATACATTGGGTATGTATCTGAGACTTGGCTAGGGTTGTATTTCCGTCTGGTTGATAGTATGCCAGCCTGACTGGAAATATGCATTCATAAATCTGTAAGCATGTCTTGTGCCGATAGAAGGCTGCCAGTTGGCGGGTGATGACATAATGCCCCCAACGAACAACACCGCTATCCCTCTCTTACAGCGCATCCTCTTCTCCCCTCCCTACGACAACATCAACAATACATGACGCTCCTCCTCCTCGGCACCCCCCAGTTTCCCGGGCCCTCCTGACCCATCCGCACACAGCATGAATAATCCTCACATATCGGTGCCCCGCCAGCATGCGAGCTCGGCGACCTTTGGCGGAACCACGCCAGCTCGCCGCGGATCCAGCATTCGGATGCCGCGATTCTTCAAAAGGTCGGTATGATCAGACAGCTCCAAGGGCGTTGCCTCTTCCGGTGGCCGATCTGCTTCATTGGATCGGTGTTGTGAAGGTGTCCCGGTCGTTGTCTAGGCTGTCAGTGGCTGATCTGGCTGTGTTTAGGATGTTCAAGTTCCCGCAGATGGACTTTGAGATGGCCATCTGGGAGATGACATCACTGTTGATCGCGCCCAAGAAGGTCTTCAAATCGATATACTATCATGTGAGTAGTCCCGTGGAATAGTGGTGGTATCCTTTGCTGATGGTTCAACAGAAACGTACGTCATGACAGTCAAACAGATCCTACGACAATCACCCACAGACTAACGCCGGACAGAAACCAAGAACACCTGGCACCGCCCCGATCCATCATTCGTATACCTCCTCTCCTTCTTTCTCATTCTCACAGCCCTCGCATGGGGCCTGGCCTATGCGCCATCCTTCGGGTCGATCGCCCGTCTGTCGTTCCTATTCATCGTTGTACATTTCATCGGCTCCTCGCTCCTAGTCTCGACGATAGGCTACTTTGCCGTCGGCCGACTCTTCGGTCCGAACGGCGCAGCGGCAAACCTGACCGGGCTGAGAGGGATCCGCGGGCGGAGACGAGGAGCCGCGCAGGGTCTGTTCATGCAGCCGGGAGAGAAAGAACAGCTCGAATTCGGATACTGCTTTGATGTGAGCGCCCCGACCACCACCAGGATCTCCCGTACTCATGAATTCGTCTAGGTATCCAACCGCGCCTTTTTCCCGCTGTACCTCCACCTCTACGTCGTGCAATTTCTCCTCCTGCCGCTCCTCACGCGCTCCAGCAACTTCCTCGCCACGTTCCTCGGAAACACGCTCTATCTGTCCGCTCTGGCGTACTACACCTACATCACCTTCCTCGGCTACAACGCCCTTCCGTTTCTGCACAACACCGAGCTGCTCCTGATCCCCATTCTTGTCTTTGCCGTTCTGTGGTTCATCAGCTTGATCGCCGGATGGGGCATCGTGGCCGAGGGTCGCAGTGTGGAGGGTCTCTTCTGGGGCGTTTGATACGCCGTGGACCAGTTGATGGGCCTGGGCCTTGTTTTGCCAACACCTCATTTCCGCTTCAATCGACACAGTATGGCGCTGGTGAACGGTAATCTGTTGGGTTGCTCTCGATGACTGATTGATATTATGTCCAAGGACCTGGCGCACGGTTGCATATGTCATGCATTTCTCCTCATATTAATGTACAGTATAAACTGAGTTATACATAGTGGTTTGACCACAACCTCTATTTCCACACCCCGATATACAACGTAGACAACAGGTAGCGTAAATCACAGCTCTGCAAAGGCAAAGCCGTCATATGTTCATGTATTTGACGTTTAGATATCCCAACAGCAAATTTAGAAAAGTCATCAGCTTCATTGCAACCCGCTCATTTCTTCTTCGCACCCCCCTTCTTCTTTCCCCCCTTAGCCGCCAACTTGGCCTGCAACTCCGCAGCCCGCTGCTTCGCCAACTCCGCCTTCTCCTCCTTCTCGGCCTCCTTGCGCGCGCGCTCCGCCTCGCGCTGCTCCCGGATAATCGCCAACCGCGCCAGATCCGCGCGCGCCTCCTCCGTCTTCCCCTCCGCATGCAACTTCAGGTACCGCTCGCGCGCCTGCTGCGCCTCGATCGCCTCGCGCTCCCGCCGCGACAGCTCCTGCCCGTTCGCCGCCGCCGCAGCCGCCGTCGGCGGCGGCGATCTCGCCGCGTCCGCGCTCAGCTGCGACCGCGACTTGGCCGTGTGGTTCGGGTTGGCGGGCAGCTCGTCGTCATCGTCGCCATCGTCATCAGCGGCGGAGTCCTCGTCCGACGGCGGCAAGTCGCCCGGCTGCACCTGGTTGCGTTTGGCGATGGCGGCGAGCTTCTTGGCCTTTGCGGCGGCGCGGCGTTCTTCGCGCGTCATTTCTGCGGTGGCCGCCGTGGCGGAGGATGAAAGGCCGGCGGCGCTGCTGGGGCCGGGCTGGGGCAGCTCATCGTCGGAGGAGTCGTCTTCCTCGTCGGATTGCGAGGCGGAGCGGTCGTCCTCGTCTGAGGAGGCCATGTCATCGTCGGGTTCCTGGGTGTGTTAGGTGGCTGAATTCTAAGGTATTGCGTGTGGAGGGTGGATGTAGCGTACGCGCCATAGGGAGACGGCGTTGCCGTCTTTGTCGACGGGTTGAACGTCGCGACTGAAGTGTTTTCCGCCTGGAATGAACTGTTAGGGGCCGTTCTGTGGTGAGGAGGGAGTTGTTCTGGGACGGCTGTACCTCCTCGGCTGGGTTTGGAGAACTTTCCGCGGCCACGGGGCGCCATGGTGAATAGGAGTCAAGTGAGGTGGTGTAGTGACGACGGAGTATCGACACGCCCGACGGTGGAGGGGTAGAGCGGGGTGAGGGGCGGCGGTATAGCTGCGGATGTTGGGGTTGGGGGTTGTTTGCTGGAGCCGACACTGGACGAGAGGTGAATGCAGACCAGCAGGGTTGACTGTTCAACAGAGAGGAAGACGAAGAGAGCGAGAAGAGGTAGATGAAGAACTTCGAGTCATAGGTTCAGTTCAGGCGGAGAAGAGCCCTGGTGGCCTGAGGCCGCAACACACCGCCTTGTTTGTCGTGACCAGTATCTTTTTAGATTCATGCTTCATTATCATTACCATATGTCTATCTATATGTCTCTTTTTATATCCGTATGTCTGCCTTGATCATGCCATCCGCCGTCGATTGTCCACTGTCCGTGTCTGACGCTGTACATCATCGACTGACGGACCAGTGATATCAACACCCAGGCGTTGTTCGACACTAGTAGCTTCAGACAGTCCTCGCACCCTTTGTACCCTGTGTGTGGAAGATGTTCAGAGAGTATACATGTACAGCCGTCTCACGCCCGCTGCCAAACAAACCCCAGTTTGGCCAAACGAGCCCCCGTCAAGGTGATAGTCGCCGCAATGACCGCGCTCCCCATGAACATCTGCGCATACAGGTACTCCCCGTTATCGCGCTGGATGAGAGCCCCGGCAATGGGCGACCCGATGAGCGCGGCCACCGCCACGACGCTCAGCACCATGCCCATGCGCACGCCGGTTTTCTTCAGGTCGGTCGTGAGCGTGCTCAGCGTGGCCGGGAAGAGGGACTGGATGCCGGCCGCGAAGAGGCCATAAAACGCGCTAAAGATGTACAAACCCTGCAGATCGTGCACCGCCGTCCAGCAGTATGCCACGATGCCGGTGCCCAGACTGAACGGGATGAGCATGTTGAGCGGCCCCGTGTACAGATCCGCCATGAGGTTGGGGATCAGCCGGCCGACGAGACCGACGCCGTTCATCACCAGCAGTACGTCGATCGAGGTGGACTGCGAGACGCCGATGATGTTGCGCGCAAAGCTGCCGATGTAGAAGAAGCTGACATAGATGCCCCAGAAGTTGAGGAACATGCCCGTCGCAAAGCACACGTAGGGCAGCTCCTTGAACGCGGAAAACTCGACCAGCGGGCCGCTCCGGCGCGGTGGCAGGCGCTGTTTCAGGAAGAGCAGACAGGGCATCAGCGTGCCCAGCGAGATGAAGCCCAGCGTGCGCATCGTCCACCCGTACCCCACGCGCGGCAGCAGCCGCATCACCACCGCCGGGAAGACGAGGCCGCCTGTCGCCGACCCGGACGCCACGATGCCCATGGCGATGGCGCGCTTCTTGGTGAAGTAGGTGGGGATCAGCGCGATGGTCGGACAGAACATCAGTCCGCAGCCGAGGCCCTGTCCGATGCCCTGCGCAAGGAACAGCTGCCAGTACTGCGTGCTCAGGGACGTCATGAAGATGCAGAACAGCTCCAGCACCGCCCCCGCGGTCAGCGTCGCCTTGAAGTAGCCGGCGTCCGTGGCGCGGCCGGAGAACGTCCCGACGAAGAAGAGCAGGAAGATCTGGATGCTGCCCACCCAGGAGATGTCGGACGGCGGCCGCCCCAGAGTCTCGGTGTAGTAGCTCTGGAAGACGCCGAAGCTGTTGATGTAGCCCCATGTGTTGAAGATCACAAAATGCCCCAGCGCAACCTGCGACCACGCCTTGAACCCGCCATCGGGAGGGGGCCCGATATCCTTGCCAGACTCGCGCGTCCGCACAAGCGACAACGTCCGGGATGCCAGCGCTCCGACATTGCTGCCGTGGGTAGGCGTCTTGGTGAGGTCTTTTTCCCGACTGTGACCGAAGCCGTCTTCTTCGTCGCCGACCTCCGCGATGGGGACAAAGTGATCGCTCCCGGTGTCCTGCAGCTCGACGTCGTGGTCCTTTTCGCTGTCTCGTGGCTCGGTCTGGCTTGGGTGACTATTAAGCGGATGGCCGGCCGCCATCTTGTCGGTTGCTGTCTGTCCTCGTCTCGCAGTGTCGTCAGAACGTTCTTTGTTCAGAGGCGTACAATCGCATCCAACCGACCAGTCTGGACAATACCAGAAGGGTTGAGCGATATACAATGGCAAACGCTGCCGACGACCACTGCAATCGAAAGGGAATAGCAGCTCAAAGTGTGTAATTCCCACACCCAAAGAGATCACCCAGAGAGATGGTTTTGATTTTTCTTCTCGGTACCGTCGACAACCCTCGGGATCCAGTCAGACACGACCAACGAGCCGATCAGGTTGATCCTTCGGGTTTTGGTCAGAGGAGAAAATTCGACGGTGACTCAGTGAATCACCCACTTATCCAGGGACGAGAATTTTCCCTCAGACCCTCGACGGCTTGGCCCCGCGGGGCCCCCGATTATAAATCCAGTCATGGACGGCTCCAACAGGCCTCCATGGTCGAGTGAGGGCCCTTCGCACAGAAGGCCGAATGCAGGCTCTCTCGCAGGCCATCGGCTGCTCCATCCGAGCGACCAGGGGCTGCCCAGGACGATCCGCAGGGCGCTGGGACTCATTGGCCTGGAAGAGGAAAAGGCTCCATCTGGTCATTTCTTGACTGCGGATGCTGGTGGATTCGCTCTCGTCCGCCGTGGTTGACGGTGGGCCCGGGGAGGACGCCGGCCAACTCCGCATATCCCCATATTACTCGGGGCAGTAAGGAGGAAGTGAAGGTATCCGGAGTATACAGACGGAAGTATATGCACGTTACTGCAGGACCACGTGTCGATTGTCCGTACGTGGCGTCTCATCTATTCTCTAACGGTCTTACCACAGCCCCATCGGCTCTCACAGCCCGTCTATGCCAGAAGCATTAGCTCAAAAGAAAGAGAAAAGCAACGCGGCTCTGCGTCTTGCGCTCAAGCGACAACAAGCAAGAAACGAACAAGACAAATGAGCATATAGCAATGTCATAGAAATTAGGGCATTAAATTGTGCGCACCCTCGCTAATTCAACGACACTCCTCCAATCCCGGTTCACATCATGACGCCTTCTAACCATTCACTCTCCTTCTACGCCCCCAAGATAATCGGAAATATATATGGACGAAAGGAAGCTGTCATCGGCCGCCAGACCGCGCCTCATTGCGTCCGGTATTCCTGCGACGAGCTGCTGTTGAGCATCGAGATCGTCTCAATGACGTCGGCGGGCTCGAGCAGATGCCAACTCGCCGCCGTCTGTTTCGAACTGGCCCCAACGGTCACCGAATAAACATGGTCTTGCGGAAGGTCGAACTTGCGCAGAGCTCGGAACATGTCTACACCCCTGTTAGTGACCATGGAAAGCGAAGCATATGTTAATGCAGAGGAAAATACCTTCGTCGGTAAAGTCATCACCCGAGCAAAAGATGAACTCCGGAGCCTTCCCAGGACCATGTCCGTATTCATTGACCAGCCGTGTCGCAATGAACCCCTTGTTGACAAACGTCGGTCGAACTTCCAAATTGGCCTTGCCGGCCATGACTTCCACGTCCCATCTTTTGCCCACGGTCTCCTCCAGCTGTCGGCGGCATTCTCGAGCCTGGAAGGCTCCGTATTCCGGGTCCGCTCGTCGGTAGTGCCAGGTCAAGGCGACGCGTTTCCGTTCGATGAAGGAACCCTGCGTGCGCTCCGTATAATGCTGAAACACTTCCATCACCTCTTTCTGCCACCCCATATTTGATCGCTCCGCCAGATTCTCCCAGTCATCCGAATGCGGCTTCCGAATGAAGCACCCATGCTCTGCACTCAGCCCTAGTTCGGGAATATGGCCCATCCATTCGTCGAGGAACGCTTGGTCCCGTCCGCTGATGATCCAGACGTCGTTGCGCGGATCGGCCGCCAGGCTCTTGATCGTCCGCAAAACGCGGTCGGAGGGGATCGCAGCCTGCGGGTCTTTGACAATGGGGGTCAGAGTTCCGTCGTAGTCGAACATGAACAATCTCCGCCGTGCCTTACGGTACTGCTTGACCAGCTTCCCGCGGTCGAGCGCCGGGGTGGCGACAGATTGATCAAACGAGGAGAGGTTGGTCAAGAGGCGAGTGAGGAATTGTTTCGACCAAGTCGCGACGGTGTTTGTGATGACATGCTTGTAGAGCTTCTGATGTTGCATCCGCCGTAGATCTTCCGGCATGGTCAACGCCTGGTTGATGGCATCTGCCACGCCGGCGGTGTCCCAAGGGTTAATGTGAATGGCGCTGGACAGCGTGCCTGCCGTTCCCGAGAATTCGGAGAGAATCAAGGGGCCGTAGTTGTTCTGTTGGCAGATGATGTATTCCAATCCTGTCGTGTTCATGCCATCACGAACGGTCGTGATCAGGCCGACGTCGGCCGCTCGCAACAGCGCGAAATACTCATCCTGAGAGAGGTACTGCGGATAGTACTTGACCGGAGAGAAGCTGAGGGAGCCGAAACGACCGTGGATGGTGGACACAAGGTTGGAAATCTGACCAGCGATCTTGTTCTCCTCCTTCTCTTCATCAACACTCGTGGGGCTCGTCACTTGAATCAGGACCACCTTGTCGCGCCATTCTGGGTATCGTTCGAGGAAGTTCTCGAACGCTTGCAGCTTTTGGGCAACGCCGCGAACACTATCCAGTCGATCCCGTCCGACAATGATTTTCTTCCCCGCATAGAGCTTGCGGATCCCCTCCACCGCTTTCTCGATATTCGGAGACCCAAAAGCCTTGCGCTGAAGAGCCTTGACATCAATTCCAATGGGAAAGACGTCGACGGCAACGTGGGCACCGTAGGCATCCACGCCAGCAGAGTTGGAATCGAAGCCTAGCACTCGAGTACAACACGACGAAAAGTGACGCGAGTAGGAGAAAGTCTGAAAGCCAATCATGTTGGCCCCCAGGACCCCAGTGAGCACCTCCTTTCGCTTCGCCAGACAACGCATGAACTCACTGCTGGGGAAGGGGGCATGCAAGAAGAAGCCAATGTAGATGTTTGGGATCCGCTGGCGTAGCATACTTGGCAAGAGGAACAGGTGATAGTCGTGAATCCAGACAATGTCGCCTTCTTGGTACTCCTTCACAATGCGATCCGCAAAGAGTCGGTTCATCCGCACGTAATCCGTCCACCACTTGATTTCGGAGCGACCATCGGTGGGGCCATGCTGCTTGTAGTGAAGCAGCGGGTAGAGCTCCCGTTCAGCATAGCGCCGCCAGCGTCCTTGATCGTCCAAGAAGATGGAGTCGTCCGGCACTTCGGACTCCGCTGACAGCCACACGGGGGCGATTTTCCCATACCGGCCGGAGCTGAGCTGTTGGTCCAGCCGCTCCCGATCCTTGTGACCGATGCTGAATCCGTCCAGGAGGGGGTGACTAGGCGGCCGCTGATGGGCGTCGACCGGCACGGGGGCGGCGGCCTTATTGAGCGCTAAGCCCGTGCCATTGACCGCAGTGGGGAGCTTGGCACTCGTGTTGACCGGGATGTGTTGCAAGGGAACCACATCTTCTTCGACGGGCTCAACCTCACCCGTCCAGCCCACGAGGGTATGGGACCATCGAGTCTCTTCTGATCCCAGATACGCGAAGGAGTCAAAGAGTGCGGAAGTGCCAGGACGGGGTTTCAGCTCCTGTGCCGTCGTTAGTTGAAGCTCAATGGTCCCCAAAGGTTCAGAAGGTAATGAGACAAGGCAAGTGTGTACGTACCCAGTCTCCGCCTGAACGAAAGTAAACCTTGTAGGGAATACAAAAAGCCGCACTGATGATTCGACCGGTGAGATTAAGCCCTGGATGCTGCTCCTTCGGGTCCACCTCCAACACAGTGGGGGTTCCATGTAAGCTTAAGCGGCGCAGAAGTTCCATGCCTGATTTTGCATTCTTTGCGGCCTGAGCTGGGGTGGCCGGTGCGAGGGCCTCCGAGGAAGCTGGGGACTTTGATTCCGCAGAGGATAGTGGAGGCGGATGATCGTGCTCCGGAATGGGAGGGAAGGGGAAGCCCGACGATGCATTGGCGGACGGGGGCACGCGATTCGTGTCCGGCTCGATCTTGACGGTGCCTGGCTGCATGCCGGACACGATGGTGGGTGGTGAATGGTGTGGAGAGGAGGACATGACGACGGAAACGGAGAGGACGGAAGATGACGACGCAACGGGAGTCAGATCAAAGGCAGGTCGATCAGCCAAGTCAATCTCAGGGGAACAATGGGACGCAGATCAGTCCGAGCGAGACATGGTTTGTATGATTCTTGGTGTGTCTTTCTCTAATTGAATGCTCTTTCTTGTCGTCTGGGACTTCTTCACATGCTCAATGAATCATCATCGCTCTCGTATGTAGATCAATAGGAGAGGTCGAGACGGAAGTGAGGGAGGGATGGGGAGAGGAATTGAAGAGCGGAGAGGGGGGGATGAGGGTATGTTAGAGTGACGTGAGAGGAGGAGATGATGATGAAGAGCTGAGAAGAGAAGAAAAGGAGGAAGAAGAGGGAGAAGAAGAAAGTTGGTCTGGAGGGGAACGGGGAACTGGAAGCGACAAGAAGGAGGGGCAGGCGGTGAAGGAGTCTCTTTTCGGCTTATTCTTATCTCCTAATCTTTCTGCTTCAACATGCGCGTATGTATGTACTCGGTGCAGATGCAGATGCTCTCAAATTCGAGTCAACAGAGTCGGTGCCAAATATGAATCCCACAGCGAGGAGATCCCGCCTAATGTATCCTCGATTGAAAGGACGACCATGGGGGAAACACCGTCGGACTGGACGGACGATGACCGGCCGGAAGATGGAGGAAGGGAAAAGAACGCTCAAGACAGCCAACTGAGCACGAGCCGACCTCTTCTGTCCTCTTCTTCTGTTCTACATGGTTCGACGGAGGGATTATCGTCACCGGATTATCGTCACCTCAATCTAATTAATTAATCAATCCCTCCCCAGCAATCACCCAGCAGCCCAATCGATATCCACGCCTCCAGCATGACGATGACAATCCCTCTTCTTACCTAGCCATCTCTTTTCCCTCCCTCCGCTTGGTTTAAGTTTTCCAAGGCCTTTTCGTAGTTTCTTTTGTCTGTCCGTCATCTCTGGCTTCCCCACTTTCACGATACGTCATGATCGGAGCCGAAGGGATCAAGGATATCGCAAAAGGTGGCGGGGAGTTCAACCCTGTCGCGGACCAACCTTGACGAAGATGAACCGGAGGAACAGCGCGGCAGCGAGGATGGGTTGTCCTGGATAGGCTCTTGTTAGTTTGAAAGCGCCTAATGCTAGCGATAATCTTGATTGTAACGAACTAGAAACGAATCGGTCAGGATCTGACACGTGAACGCGGGGCTGACTCATCTATTCCATATCATGTGACCTCCTGGGGAAATCTCCCGTGACGAAGATCATTTTCGATCCATCAACAACCACCCTTTCCCAACATCAACTCCCCTTCGTTTCTGTATATGCCCTGCATTGTCGCCTTCCATCCACAATGCCATCCAGGTCTAATTGAACGCGCCACCATGCGCGTGGTCTTCCTTTCCCGCAAATCTCCACTCCAATTCTTCACACCAAGACCTCCCATTCGATGTCTCCATGGAACACCTCTCGTCCGCATCAGAGAACCAGTTATTTATAAAAACAGTCTCGAGAAGACCCTCGAGGCCCATCGTGTTTCCAACCGTGCGAGCCTCATCCGCAGGGTAGTGAGCAAGGATCCGCTTTCCGCGACCCCCTCTCCCGACAGTTCTTCCAGTCCTGAGAACCATGTCTCCGAGACAAACCCATCGACGGATTCGCTCCCGAGTCGAGACGCCCAACAGCTGAAGCGTCCAAAGGCGAAACGTCATTCAACGCAACAAGCTCCCCGGCACTCTGCGTCCGCTAATGTCTCATCCCCACTGGTCGTATGGAACTCCTACCTCACCCGCGGCCGTCCGGAGCAATTCCCATGGCTCGATGGCGTATCCTCAGCGCCAGATAGCCTGTCGCAGCTGAACGCCGAGATCCGTGCCCTGACGAAATATCTGGCTCCAACATCTGCAGAACAAAATGCCATCAACCGAGTCACCGCTGAAGTCACATCCCTCCTCCGAGACGCCGCACCTCATCCCCCGGTCGTCATCGGTTCGAGACGGACAGGCTTCGCCATGAGCCACTCAGATCTGGACTTACTATTACCGGTAACAGACGCCGCGCGGTCCTCCGACTGCACCCGCAAACCCAGTGCCTCCCGGCCACAGATGCTGGAACGCTACCGCGAAACCCTGCACAAGGCCCGCGACGCCCTCCGCCAATGCCCCTCCTTCCAAGAGGAAGGCCATCCCACAGGCAAGCGACATCCAGCCGTCACCATGGTCCACCGTGCAACCGGCCTCTCCGTCCAACTGTGCTGCGGCGAGGGCCTGCCCGCCTCAATCGAGTACATCCAGGATTACCACGCCGAGTACCCGTCCATCCACCCGCTCTACATGACCCTCCGTCTGATCCTGG
This sequence comes from Aspergillus sp. MEXU 27854, assembly GCA_019721355.1. Taxonomy (NCBI): domain Eukaryota; kingdom Fungi; phylum Ascomycota; class Eurotiomycetes; order Eurotiales; family Aspergillaceae; genus Aspergillus; species Aspergillus sp. MEXU 27854. The sequence continues at coordinate 798,182 of JAGMTT010000008.1, read as the reverse complement.
AAACGCACGGCCTGTACGGAACACCCGGCGGGATCGGCTCAGACGCGCTTCTCGTCCTCCTGGCCGCGTTCCTGAAGATGAACCACGGCCGGTTTCGCGGGCCCACACCGCTCGCCACGCAGCTCCTCAGCGTCCTCCGCGTCTACGGCTCGGAGGCCGATCTCACGACCACCGGTGTCGCCGCTGACCCCCCGTGTTTCTTCGACGTCGACTCCGTCAAAGAAGCTACCCGCAGCTACGACCCCGCCCATCTCCCGGCCTACCTGCGCGGCCAGCGCTCCCTCATCAACCTAAAACGAACCGCTGCGCTGCGGCGCAATGCGCCCGCCGCAGCCCGTTTGTGTCTGCAGGATCCCGCCAATTACATGAACGACCTGGGCCGCGGATGTACCCGCACGCGGGAGATCCAGGGCGTCTTTGCGCGGGCATATGAGGAACTCGATGCGGCGCTGCGTGTCTGGGAGAATACTTCGACTGGAGGTTCCGATAGAAGTGTGTTGACCCATGCGCTTCGAGCGAATTTTGATAGCTTTGCCCGAATTCGCGCTCGAATCGCCGCGGCATAGGACGCTGATCGCTGAGTCTGGGTTCGTAAAACAATGAATCTAATGTGCTGGAGGAGACGGCGGGTAGAGTCAAGCCAATGAATGTGCTAGCACCTATTATCTGATATAAACACTCCATATACCCAAATCCCAATTCTATAAACATCGATTGATCCTTCTGTACTCGTAAGAAGAACAGAACATGCTGGCACGTGCCATCGACCTGTCCGTCAAGTAAGACAGCTGTAATATACAGTGACGCCAATCAAAGGGAATTACAACGGAAGGGAAAATGTAGCAAGACGCTCTAGGCCAGAGGTATCTGTCATAGGCCAAGCACTCCATGATGATACGACAGCTCTCAGAGCCGACGCGTAGAACGGAAGGCATGTTTTGATTAATTACTGCAGCACATGTTAGCATAGCGTCACGCTGACTCGATCATGAATGGTAGCTTACTAGATTTCCAGCGGGGAGATCTGGTCCAGCGTGTAGAGCCAGTTCCCTCCTTGTTCTTCCTTCTCAAGCCTGGTCATTGCGTTAGCATGGGTCATCCTTGCGAGATTAGTAGGTCACAAACCAGTCATAAGGCCAAAGGATAAGGTGTCCCTGAACTTGGTTCAGAAGGTCTTCGGCCCGGCTCTTATCCATGACCTCGTCGGCGGCATGGAACTCTCGCCTGGAACCGAGGGTGGTCGCTCTCCGTCTCCGTCGGCGCGACTGGGTCGTAGCGTTCCGGTTCAGAGCTTCCGAGTAATCGACAAATGCTGGGTCGGACCGTTGCTTCTCAAGATCCTCTCCAGATGAGCCACCTTCATCGTGGCGTCCGTTGTGGACAGTTAATCCATCCGTCGGTCTCAACGCTGCCTTCTCGTCGATCGAGGACATGGTTTCTTGCTTCGCCAGCTCCGATTGCGATCGGTTGTTGTGGTGCTGGTTGTTATCCGCTCCTCGCTCCGGCTTCTCAGTGGGCGAATGCGCGTCGGCAGTGGGACTAGTAGGCGTCAAGTGCGATTTGACATTCACGCCCAACCCCAGACCGGTTGCGGCCCCAGCCCCTGGAGGCCCAGTCGGTCGTTGGTGCTGTGGATGGAAGGCCTGGGCGCTATGCTGACTCTGCATCTCGGCAAACCGCTCCCCGTAGGCAGTGTACTCCTTGTATTCTTTCCAGGACTTGACTTCGCTGTCGGGCATGCAACGGAACACGCTCCGGAAGATCTTCGTGTTCTTGTCGGCAACAGCGTACCACGTGTCCAAGTAGAACAGGTCGATCACCGGGTCTCTCATACAGTCTTTATCGATGAAAATGTGCTTCAGATCCGGAGTGACTGGATGAGGATACTTGGTCGTGTCGAGCTTGTCTTTAGGCGCCTGGACACCACTGCTGCTGCTCTCTGTCTCATTGCCCGAAGCCAACGCCGGATGGCGGACACCTGGCAACCCTTCCACAATGGGAACTGATTCAACGCCATCTTGAACGGGAGAAAGCGTGGACGGCTCCTTTGCTTCATTGTTTTCGACGTGGGACCGGCGATTGCTCCGTTGCGTAAGATGTTTTGGTTTTTGGACTGTGCCCTTACCCTCGCATGCAATCGGAGAGACCAACACCTCGGTCTTGGAGTTTAGAATTTCTGAGTCACGCGCCTCGCCCAGTCCAGCCTCCATGGCTTTATGGAGATTATCAGGGCCAAACCCATCAACATCCTTCTTGTGATCAGGGTTGGACGTGACTCTGGAGTCGGCGGTAAGCTTTCGGTTGGACTTCAGGTTCGGGTTATTGCCCTGTTCCCAGTCAACATCATGGTTGAAGCTGTGGATGTCTTCGGAGCGCGAGAGGAATTCATCCTGGATGCGGTGTCGGCGCTCTATCATATCCCGTTCATCTTGCTTCTCCAGCATCAGGGACTCTGAGTCACCACGCGGCGGTGACTTGGATCCCTCCTCTTCCATTTGAATGCGGCGCAATTCCTCCTCAGTGGCCATGGAGTGCTCCAGCAATTCGTCAACATCGATTCCAAGATGCTCTCTCATCAGACGCATACGCAATGTATGGGGGAACCGACCAACGAGGTACGGGCGACCGTTCATGGTGGACCAAATCATATCTGTGTCACGCACCACCGATGCTACTTCCGAGTCCCGAGAGCCCAGCATCGACCGCTCGTTGATGTTTGCAGAACCTATAATCGCAGCTCGGTCATCCACGACCATGCATTTTGCATGGATGTACAACTGCTCCGTGACTAGTTGTTTCTGGGGACCGATCTTGCCCCAGGCCCGGAGACTGAAGAATTGGATGTAATCCTCGGGTTCAATTCCCAGGGCACGAAGCCGTCCAAAGATCGACGTTTCGCCTCGGCAGATGCTCCGATACTGGCACATCATGATGAGGCGGACGCTGGTACCGCCTTCACTGTCCACTGTATTCTGGAACCCTGGCATGAGAGGGATCACAATCACAGCACGCCAGGCTTCTTTGTTCTTCGCTGCACGAGTTATCCGCTCCACCAAAGCATCACCAATCCGGTTCTCAATCTTCCGGCCATCAATCTCACAAGTGCTGATGAAGAACTGGTTCTCAATGTATACAAAATGTTCAGACTCCTCGATCAACTTGACGTAGGCGTTCATGATGCTATGCTCCGTGATGTCCGGGGTACCAGTCGACCAAGAACTGCTGGAGCGCAGGATCTGGACCTCACAGGTGCCGTCCAGGCCGAGGGCTTCTAGATCTGCGGCATCGAAATCCGGTGGGGGTAATAAGAATGGCGTTGGGCGGGTTGGTTTGCGCTGACGGAGGATGTAGTTCCACCGCTGGACGAAATGGCGCGTGAGATCTCGCGCTGGCTGACCGACGACATGCATGGAAATATCATGCCAAGGCATCCGAGGAATGACATTTCGGTCGTACATCTCCTCGTACGGCTTGTCAAGGTCATAGAAGTCCTGGATTCGAGGGTTTGAGTAGTCTTTGCCAGGCCACAGCTGACAATGGTCCGCATCCTTCGGGCCGTCTGGCGTCTCGAAGCCTGTGGGCTTGTCGTCCGTGAGAAGGTGCTGTGGCGTGTCCCATCGGCCGAAGCACAGGTCAATTCCTCCCACGAAAGCCAGGGTATGATCGATGATGCACAGCTTCTCGTGGTGCGCCCAGAAAAAGGTGTTTTGTCTGAACTGGTTCGGAGATCTTTGCACGAAGATGTTCGGGTGCAGGTCGAGAAGGGAGAATTTGGAGTATTCAGAATCGATGGGGATTGCCGAGTTGATGTTTCGGTACATGATGACGAAAATTTTGATACCTTCACGTGCCTTTTGCTGCAGAAGACGATCCAGACGCCATTTCTGGCTGATGGCCGCTGGTCTCCGCATGTACAGCTCAGGGCTGAGCCACCAGTCGTGGATGTAGATAACATCTTTGGCCTGGTTGATTGCGCGCGACACAACCCACATGTGGTCTCGCGCGTCGACCAACCATTGCGCAAAGCAATTCTGGCGCACCGGCGCAAAGCTGTCAAACCGATTGGGCCTTGCCCAAGGTGTGTTGTTGACCATGAAACGTATGGAATCTTCGAATTGATGAAGCTGGCGCTCGTTCCGGGCTAACAACCTGAGTTTCCGTTCAGAGTTCTCGAGCTTCAACGTATGATGCTGTGGGTGTCGCGCGGACTCCTTTGCGGATTTTGCTAGCTCTTTGGCTTTCTGATTTCGTAGGCTCATCTTCTGGGTCTGGAGTTTGAAGAAGGGATCGACCAAGAAGACATCGTAAATGTTCATCTCCTCGGGGGAATCAACGCAAACCACGTAACTATGCCGAACCAGGAACCACTTGGGCGAGTGTCGCTTCTTCACCATAGCGGGAGTCAACGCTCTCCGGAAGTCGAGCCCTTTGGAAGACTGAATCATCAAGTAGCCTTCTTTTCCATGATAGCTGCCTTCTGCGGCCAGCCGTACGCCCAGCGCCGACAGCTCGAGAAACTTGCACAAACGGTTGCTATCGGGCTTGAAGATCAGGAATCTGATCAGCTTCTGTAAGTAGGACTCAAGTTTCTTTCTCTGCCTCTCCGGATAGCTCTCTCTTTTCACGGCGGCGCCTCCCTCAGCCGTGCCTGAAGGTTCGCCATCCGGGTTCGTAACTGTGGACTGCCGACGAGATATGGCGAGAGATGACCGACGTCGCGTATGCGGAGGTCTCCTCCCGGCCCTTTCGTTACCGCTGGTGGCCTCCGCGGCTGTCTCATAGCCACCATCATCTTCCTCGTCCTCCATGTCACTGTCCAGGCCGCGAACACCGCGGAGATATGGGAAAGCGCTCCGAGGGAAGCGTGGGAGATTTTGTGCACCTTCAGTATTCCGCAACTGGATATACTTTTGCGTTCCAAAATGCAGTTTGTACTTGAGATGGAGATTTGCGAAATCTTTCAGTGTCCGGTGGATAATCCACTTCATCCGGGTCATTCCACTGCCATACTCGAGTTCTATCCGAAAGACAAGATGGCGGTCTCCCGAATGAGAATCGATTTTACTGTCTGTGACTCGAACCTTCACCTGTTCCAGAAGAATGGGAATGCGTTTGCTGCCATGTTCATCCCGTTGGAACATGCTAGCCAAGATCAGGGCGGCCGGCACCCCTGAGGTGAGCTCAGCTAGCAATTCTGCGGATTTGGCATGGTCCACTGTGTTGTCCGTCTTGCGGCGCTGCCCGATCAGCTTCAATCCGGCTTTGATCTGCCTCCATCGCTGGGCACTGAGACTGGAGCCACGATCGGTCCGGTGGCGCCTCCAGGGCGCTGCCAGGCCTCCTTCATTGTCTGAGGGGCTGGCGAGACCGGTCAACCGCCGGAGATTACTTGGCCGTCGGTCTTCTTGGGGTGGCTGGTCCCCTTGCCGCCCCGTATATGTCAGTCCACGAGTGTTCGCGAGCCAAGCACTTCTTCGTCTCCAAGCACTATCTCTATTGAGACGATCACGGCCCTCGTCCTCCGATACGCCCTCGCGATGCTGCGGGTACTCCGCCGTGCTTCGTCGCGACAGAAAGTTTGAGCGGTAATTTTCAAACGGAGCGAACGATCCGGTGAAATGGAACGAGGGCCGGCCTGGGGCTCTCGGGGTGTTTGGTTCGGTTTGGGGCGCCGAATCGACCTCCTGCTTTCGGCGTTGTTTTCTTTTCTTCCGCTGGCGCACGTTCTGTTCCCCGGCGCTTTCCTCGGCATCCGCATCGATATCACTCCCCTCCTCTTCCAACGTGTTTGGGAAGCGGAACTCGCCTCGTTCCGAGCCAGGGGTGGACAAGTCATGGTTGTACTGTCTCGGGTCGGCTGTGGCTGTGCTGGCGGAGCGCGAGTGCGAGGTAAAGGACGGCGAGGCGGCGAAGGCTTTTAACTTGGTGAAGATGGACTGTTTGCCTTTGGCATTCGGGTCCCCATCGTCGCCCAGTAGGGATGACGGTCGAGATCGGGCCACGTCGGCAGCGGCCTCGTTTTCGGACACATCTCGAGTGAACTGAACACCTGGCTGCTGGGGCGACGCATGGTGCGACGACTGCGATCGTTGGCTTGGTGCCTTTCTCTGGTATTCCATGGGCTCGTTCGGCCGTCGGGGGCTTAGGGATCCAGGTTTATCTCGCGGACTGTCATCCCACGCATTTCCATCTGCGCGCGACGGCCTTTGATTCTCGTCCGTCGTATTGTCTTTCCTTGTTTTCACCTGTGTGTGGTTGGATTGGTCTCGGGCATCCGTCGTTGCGTCCGGTGGGTACTCCTGGTCTTCGGGAATGGGGTGGTTCGCACCCGTTGGAGAGGGAAACGGAGAGGCGAGTTTGGGGGCGCTGGACACCCGCAGAGGTTCGGGTCGTTTAGCATCACTTTGACTGAAACCATCAGAGCCAGAGCCCATCATGGCTGGAGGGCTGGCCGTGGAATCGGACATGGTTTAGGGGTCACTGGAGCGACGGGAGATGGTCAACAACTTCCAAGGAACGGACCGCGGAAGACGGAGAGCTGGGGAAGGGAGGGGCGTACGTGGTGCATCGACAGATCAGGGCGATACTGTCATTGAGAAAGTTCAGCAAGCAAGCATCCTAGCACTGAGTCGAAGATGTAAAAGAAGAACAAAAAAGTCAGGAGAAAGACAGGCCGAGACGGATCGGGGAGGTGAAAGGAGCGTTGGGCTATTCGTCACTAAAACAGTCCCTAGCGGCGGAGTGGAGTCGCGCCCCATTCGAGACGGAAGGCCCGCTTTTTGGCGTGCAGAGGGAGTCAACGGGGAGATATAAAGGGGAGTGAGAAAGGAGAAGGGAGGGTCTGAGGTAGTGAAGTGAGAGAGGATGACAGTCAGTAATTAATGATCGACCGGCCATCGTCATAAGTATCTGCTGTACATAAGCATAAACATCCAGCGTCTCGGGCTTCTTAACACCCGATACCTACTAGCCACAACGCATCCTAAAATAATGCCTTGGTATCTCAGTTTGATATCTCCTAGATTGCTTGCAATTGTAATACCATAAATTTTGCAGAGTTTAAAAGATCTCTTGCTAACCACACACAAAGTCTCATATGTCGCCAGAATGACAAAGAGCTCTCGGGGTTTGAGGTACACTGAGGACAAAGAATAGTCAAATTCACGCTGGGCCTCTCAATTGCCGAGTAGTGGGTTGTTGCGTCAGAATTAGTGATCCAGAAGCTATGGCACAATCTCAATTTTGTTTAAGACGGTTCCCTGGCGCTGTAGTTTCTATAGATAGCGGTCGACTGCGTCCATCTTCAGGATGTATCAGGGAAAACAGAAATAGCAAAAACAGACAACATGACGATGACCCTCCTCAATAGGGTATCGGTTTTTTGATCAAACCCTCTGTAGGAAGTTGTTATCGACTTGATGACCCCGACATGGCCTAAAGATATTGATCACGGAGTGAAGGGCGGGGGACGTGAAGACATCAGACTAAGGTGGGCCCCGGTATTTAGCATGCATTGACATGCGCTCATCATGCATGGACGATATGGGCCAGAGAAGGTGGTGTAGGTAGTCTGCAAGAAGCCGACTCTGCGGAAGCAGTGTTATCCTCGGCTTCGGAGAAGACCACCACGATAAGCTCGGTTCCTGACACCACCCTCCGATATATATTTCCTGGTTCCCCACCTACCACCAGTACAACCACAACCCATTGACTCTAGTGTGCTACTGAAGAAACACCAAAGATACCAACACCATCACAATGACCGATCCCTTAAAGACCTACGACTTGGGCGTCTCTTCCCCACCGCCGCCGGTCTCGCACAAGACATACCCCATTGCGGGGATCCTCACCACAGTCTTCGGCCTCGACGAGATCCCCCCGGAAGCCTCCGACGTCGCCTGTCTCTGGCTGCTACACCCGCGACTCGCCACGCAGGAGCGCATGACCCCGATCGCCTCGGCCGTCATCTCCGACTGGAACAAGCGGCTCCGCGAAGGCCGCGCCGGCGGGCCCGTCAAGGGCGTGATCGCCGTGGCATTCGACCAGCGCAACCACGGCACGAGACTCGTTGACCCCCTCGGCAACGAGGCCTGGCGTCAGGGAAACCCGCGCCATGCGCAGGACATGTTTGCCATGTTCCGTGAGTCTACCTATCTACATACCACGTTCTACCAGACACTAACAAGCACACCTACAGAGGGCACCGCGCGCGACGTCTCCCTGCTAATGGACTACCTCCCGTCGTTCGTCTTCCCGAAGGCGGAGCGCAACATTATCGAACACCTCGTGCTGGGCGTGTCGCTGGGCGGACACGCCGCGTGGAGCTGCATCCTGCACGAGCCGCGCATGAGCGGCGGCGTCGTGATTATCGGCTGCCCGGACTACGTGAATCTCATGGTCGACCGCGCGCGCCTGTCCAAGATCCCCTCGTGGACGGCCAGCGACCCGCCCGGCGCGCAGATTCTCGGTTCCGAGGCCTTCCCGACCAGCCTGTTGGAGACGATCCGCCGCTACGACCCGGCCAGCTACTTCCTCAGCCACATGGACACGAGCGCCGATGCGGGCCCCATCCGCTCGAAGCCCATCCCCGAGCCGACGGAGAAGGAGAAGCAGGCTTTGCGGCCCGTGCTGACGCGCTGTCTGGCCGGGAAGAAGATCATGAACCTCTCTGGTGGCGTCGATAAGCTGGTGCCTTACCACAAGGGGGATATCTTCCTGACCTGGTTGAAGCAGGCTATTGCGCCGGGTGGATGGTTTGCCGACGGGGCGGTGACGTTTGAGGATATCATTGACCAGAATGCAGGACATGAGGTCACGCCGAAGATGGTGGATGAGGCTGTGCGGTTCGTTGGGGACGCTCTGGCTGCTAGCAACGAGTCGAAAAAGTCGGGATCGGTCCGGGAATCTAAGATCTAGATGATAGCCACATAGAATTGTTAGTGCATTAGACGGTGTATATTTTATGACTGACAAAGGGATTGTTCCGACGCCATACTACCTAGCAGTAGAGGCATATAGGGTGCCCGAGTGTATAGACGTAACCATACGCAGACATTAGGTACTAAGATACTTCCTACGAGAACATCTACAAGCCCTGCATGCAGTCCCACATCAAGATGAAGGAACACGCGACCTCCAGCCAACAAAGCACTGATATGAAAATTTCCTTTATGGCATTTTTCAATTGTGAGATCGTAAGGGCATCCAAGGCCATGCCATGCTCATCGCACGCACGCCTCCTAGTGTGTAGTTACACGGATTGATGGATTCAGATCCGCGACTCCCATTTTTGAATTCTCGTTCCATTCAAGAGAAATCGTTGGAAAATGTGACCCTTTTATTACACTGACCGTGGCCAGCGCAGCACCTGCCCTATTTTCGTAGACGTTCTCCAAATAACACCGGATATTCCACATTTAAGCAACCAGCTCGACGACACCACCAGCCTCCTTGATCTTCCGCTCAGCATCACGGCTGAAGTATCTGGCGCGGACGACGATGGGGATCTCGGGGACACGGCCCTTGCCCAGAACCTTGGAGTATCCGAGAGGAAGGAGGTCGATAACGGGAGCGGTGTCGGTCTTCTGGCCGCTCAGGTAGGCGTCACGCTTCTCGGCAGGGACGAGAGACCACAGCTATCACAATCAATCAGCCACAGTTCTTCCCCAATATGTTCATCCGGCGGTTTGGCTCTCATTCCACCATCCCATGGATCGACAAAACATCCTCCACGTTTGCGTTCCCCTAGATTTGTGTTTCGAGGCCGACCGTCCAGGATCACGAGTTGCACGTACCTTGTCGAGGTTGATGACGGGCTTCCAGAACTGCTGCTGGGTCTTGTGGAAGTACCGCATACCGACCTTACCGAAGTAACCGGGATGGTACTTGTCGAGGTTGGTCCGGTGGTGGTGCTGACCACCGGCCATACCACGACCACCGGGGTGCTTACGGTGCTTGCCAATGCGACCGTAACCGGCCGACACATGACCGCGGCTGGAGGAGAATCAAGTTAGCTTTCTGTTCGTGGACGATTTGGCATGATCTTCGATATCCCGGTGGCTAAGTTGAACCTCGATTGCACCGTCGCTGCGGGTTTTTTCCTGTCGCATTCCGCCACGGCCACCGGGGAGCGTTCGATCATTCGAGGCGAGGAGGTAAAGGAATTGGCAGTTCGACTCACGCTTTCCGTGTCTTCGAGAAACGAGTAGGCATCTTGTCGACGGTGCTGTGCTCGACAAGACCGGTCTGGGTGTTTGGCGATGGGAGGGATGCGGTCGGGTGGACTGCTGGCTCAAGATGTTGAAATCAAGGCTCGGGGGCGGGTAGAGTGTGCGCTAACGTTCGCTTGCCCTAACTTAGGGTCCAACCCTGCACGCTTGCCATAATCACGTGACAAGTTACATCAGCCAATCATAACATCGGTAGCTTTCATTGATCTATGTACTTCCTACGAGCGCTCTCCTTCGCGCCGCAAAGAACTTGGAGAGATTGCCGATTGTCGCTCCAGCTGGCCGCGAACCAGAGCGATCTCCCATACTTTGCTTGATCCAGGCCGGCAGTTTCCCTTGAATCCCTGGTCTCTCATACCGGCGATCCATCAGGATGATGGCGGCATAATCATTTCGGTGGCGGATGGCTCGTCCGATACTCTGGTTGACGGCACGCATGCAGGAGTTCTCGTAGAACTCCCGTCCGGCTGCCTTGGCCTTGGCCTGCCGGCTCGTCTCCGACCCCGAATTCTGCTTGTACGTTTTCTGCTCGATGTATTGGATCTTGGCCTGCCACACGGCGCTCCGGATGTTCGGAAAAGGAAGTCCAACAATCAACACGCCTCTCCCGAGTCGGTCAGAGAAGTTGATACCTTCTGACAGCTTCCCGCCCACCACAGATAGGAGCAGGGCTCCTCGACCGGATGTGATGATCTCCGAGTATTCTTGGAGGAGTTCCTCAGTTGAGGCTGCCATGTCTCGAGCCTCGTAGAGGACGGGCTTTTTCTGTTCGATAAGAGCATAGACTGACTGGCCTCTTTCGCTAATTTTGGATTTCTTCCAAATGCCAATGACTTTGCTGAGGTAATCGTAGCTTGGAAAGAAGGCCACAACGCCGTCGGGAATGACCTGACATAGTGTCGCTATTGTTCGCCCAAGGTCGACGATCTGCGTGTGTATTCTGTGAGCTAAGGTAGATCTGATACCGGGTTGTGTTACCTACCATCTTCTCAGAATCCCGATTCTCATAACTGAAGTCAAAGTCCGACCCATGCACTCCTTTCGTGAGGGTATGCATGATCAGATTCTCGGATGGGATGACGTGACCATAGCTGAACGTGTCTAAGCGACTGGACGGGACGTAAGAGAATAAGTGATCCATATAGTCGGCCATCTAGACAGCTAATCAGTACAGTAGAGACGACGCCGAGGGATGTTGAAATCATACTGGAGACATAGTTCCTCCCGCCAATATGACTGCCCGTGCATCCTCGACAATTTCGCGGAACTGGTTGGTAGGGTCGAGAAGCATGTACTTCAGTTGGATACTGCCATCGATTTTCTGATAGAATAGCCGCCCCTCCGCAGAGGGGTTCATCAAAGGCAAGAGAAAGCTTTGTATGTGAAACAACACGGGCGTTGTCGGCTTTGAATTTGCCTGACGATCTGGTTTTTCCGCCGTTTTCTCTGCGGAGAATTCGACATACCCATCGACCTTTCTGGCCAGCTTACTTTCCTGCAAGTACTGGCATAACTTGTAGGGGTTGATCTGGTCCACTCCCTTCCTCGCCATAAGCTCTGATGGCTCAACCGGACCTTCAGGAGCTTTCTTAGTCTCCATGATGGTGCGAAGATGATCGGCAATTGAGCTGACCAGACGTATGACTTGTGCAACGTAATTGCGGTTCTTTCCTTTTAAGCGGTTCTTGAACTTCCGTGCGTAAGTCGTCAGCTGAAATATGGAAGTATCCAGCTGGGATAGTGTGACGGTCACGGAATGAATGTTGGAGATTGCGTCCATCAGGTTATGGGCTTCATCGATGATAACGACATGGCCCTTGATGGATAGATCGAGGGCCTCTCTGGCAGATCGTTGGAGTAACAGAGGGTAAGGCAGTGTCACAATCTAGAGCATATCAGCCGTATGCTAGAGTTATGGGCATTCGAAAACCTACCTCGGTGTGTTTGATGACAGATCGGGAAGCATAGTAGGGACATAATCCCATATTCTTGCCTAACTTGCCTATATCTTCGATGTCTTTAACGGTAGCTAAAGCATGGTCCCGGAATTGCAGTAATTGCGCCTCGTCTTCCTTTGACGGCAAGTAAGGGCACTTCTGCTGCGCAGACACGCCAGGTTGTTGGAGATCCATGCATCGTTCATTGATGGCGGTTGGGTTTTCCAGAGCTGCCACTCGAGGGTTTATACACAGGTTTTTCCGAGACCCAAGGGACAGGTGTTTCACTCGTTCCTCTAGAGTCTCTTCACCGGAAGGGCCTACTCCGAGGCCTTCTGGTATACTCGATGGTACTGTCACACGTCGGAGCTCGCTGGCGAACTGAGTCAGTTGAGAATGAGTTCTTGAACAGTAGAAGATCTTGACTTCATCGTCTTCGTCGTCGTTGTCTCTAGACTGGGAGGCGATTCTGCCTCTGAACCGGTCGAGTAGCTCTAGGGTGCTGGCAGACAGGCCGCTAGCATGGTCTATCCGATTGGAGGAAGCTTTTCTGTCTTCGTCCTCGCTATCATAATCATCTAGTGCGAATTGATCTTCATCTTGCGCAGCCGACGCTTGCACATCGAATTTCTGGGGGGATCAGTAAAGTCTGCAGACAACCATAAGATCTATTTGACATACCTGTCTCTTGCGCGGCGCGTCTGGGTTTTCGAGAGCTTTCTTCTGTCGTTCTTCTTCTTGTCTGGACTTTGCCAGTCGAGCCTCGAATTCCTTTCTTTTTTCGGTGATGGCACGGCTTGATTCACGCTTGGCAAACTCGAGCATCCATTCGGGCTCGCCGTCGTCACCTACAGAAGCTTAATTAGAAAGACTTTGGGTATCTGGCGTGGCGGTCCTGCGAACATGTGGTGTTGTCGACGGTTTCCTGGAAAGCCTTGCGTTTGTGATCGCGTAGCCAGGTAAGGGAGCCACAGATCAGGCTCAGCGACTTGCCCTATATGAAATTAGCGATCCCGGTCTCGGGACTAGGTCGTCTACCTGATGAGAATGCTCGTATGGGAGCACTCACGGTGCCTAGAATGCACTACGTCAGACCAGAATCGGCTGAAAGAGATGGACAAGACTAACTGACCTGTTGGAGACTCGAATACGGCGACTTTACCCTCTTCGAGACAAGCGTAGAGGGCCCGCATAAACTGGAGCTGGATATCATATGGCGAATAAGGGTGGTGGAAGGTTTCCCCTGACGGCTCCATGCTGGGCAGGGTGCATGGAGACTGTATGATATTAATGTATCAGATTAAAGAGCCCCAACAAGCTGGTGAAAAGGGCTGAATGAGATGATCGGGGAATTCGATCCTCGATTACCCACCTAGAGTAGGCAGAGTGATACTTTGCAGCTCTTGAGCAATGCCAAGACAAATATCCTGAGTTCGATTTTTGGTTCGCGATGATTGGGAGGCGGACGGCGGCTAGACCCACCACGGTCTTCTTCCATATCGGTAGCCTACCACGGAGTACATACGGAGCTACCACTAGGTGACGAGTACATGGTACTGTAGGTAGGCAGTAGGTAATGAATGGTCTGTTTATAATATGTAGTACAATAAGTACAATTGACTGTGACGGTCGACTATCAATAGACTAGAAGTACCTACTCTGTACTTTGTAGGTAGGTATGGATGGATGGACCCATCGAGTCAGACGAGAAGATCCTTCCGAACAGGAAACTTGTCCGTTCCGTTCCTTGGGGGTTCTGGAAAATGTCCGGAATCCGCCCAAGACATGATAAACCGCACCATTGAAAGACAAGGGGCCAAGGAACCTGTCGGGGATAAAAATAAATGAGTTCGTCGGCTGTCCTGGTGCTGATTTGTTGAGGGTGACCCACGCTGCAGTTCCTTATACGACTCTTCGTACGGAGCCTTGTACCCGGTGTTGGTACCTGAGGTATGACATAGGGTCAATACGAGAAGCTCAGCTCAAGCTGACAAGACGTGTGACGGCAATCTGTGTGTTACTAAGATTATCAGAAACATGTTCGACTGCGCCTCTACAGAGTACCTATGCGCAGAGTAACGAGGAGAAAACATGGATAGAGTGATTAGGCCGCCCTGTTTTGTGTCTGACCCCGCCTTCCATCACCAGAAATGCCCCGCCATCAGGAGTCTTTACGGAGTACCTAACTAGTCAGTCATGATATTAAACACCCACGCCGACATGGTTCAACTTCCTCTCCATCTTCTCCCTCTTCCACTCCCCCACTCCGTTCGTCCTCGCCTGTGCCGGTTGGTCCGTCTTTCCTCCCCTTTGGACGTATCGCTCCGCCGTTGCACCCAACGCAAATTCTAAGATTAGCTTGCTGCTAGTCTCACTCGGAAAAAAAGAGGAACCCACGTCGATTGGCAGGGGGAGTGACCGCCAAAGGAGAACGAACAGAGAGCCCCCTCAGTAATAATTATTAAAATCAATATCGGAGGGGAGTCTATTTTTTTATTCTATTTTTTAAAGGGAAAAAAGAAAGAAAATAATACTAATGCATCGGCCACCATACGGTCGTGGTCGTGGCCAGCCACAGCTGGGCGCGACCTGGTATCCAGGGGGTCAGGATGATTTTTACATGCCAGAAGTCATATCCCCCTCCCCTCAAAGGTGCGCCCTCACCCACCGGATCCTGGAGCTGACCGGGGAAAACAAAGACATTTTTCCTTTCTCCCCTCCAACTTCTTCTTCTCTTCCCACTCTTCCACTCCCCACCACCCGATCTCTCTCTCTCCCCTTCACTCTGGTGGATGTGCTGACCGAAGCCCCTCCCTTTGCTTGCCGCTCTGCAGGGTTATGCCTGAAGTCCCGGAGAATATGCAGGACAATATCGCCCATCTCGAGCATGAAGCCCGAAACCCCCAGCGGGGCCCCCAGATGCCCGTGCAGTATGATCGGTCTCGCTTCCCCGAACGAACTTCCTCCTCCGCCGCCGTCGTCGTCCAGGGGGATCCGGTGCCCTCGGGCTACGAGGCCACCACCCATTACGAGCAGTCCGCCGTGTACGACTCCATGGATGCGCCCAACTTCTCCCCATTCCCCGTCCTGCGCAACCCCCCTCCCAATGTGCCTCCCACCGATGAACAGCGAGAAGCCAGTCTAGAGAGAGCGCGTGTGGCTGTGTTGTCGTCCAATGACCCCGAGATGCAATTGGCTTGGGCCCAGGATGCTCTGGCCTACGTCGAAGTCGCTATGCAGAACGAAGCGCGCCTGTCTTTGATCCAGCCCCCGCGCCCGCAAACTCCGCCCGTCGAGCGGCAGCTGAAGATGGACGCCATGAACATTGTGAACTTCCTCGCTGATCAGTTCCACCCCAAGGCCGATTTCATCAAGGGCATGTGGCTGGAGTTTGGCAAATTCGGCTACCGCGTGGACAAGAAGGAGGCCTTCCGCGCCTACTCAAGAGCGGCTGACAAGGGCTATGCCCGCGCCGAATATCGCATCGGCATGCAGTTTGAGAGCTCCGGTGAACCCGAGAAGGCCATCCGCCACTATGAAAAGGGTGTCGCGCTGTCCGACTCCGCATCTTTCTACGTAAGTTCAGTTGTGCTCGAGGTCATTGGAACAAATACTAACAGTCATCTTACGCACGACAGCGTCTCGGAATGATGATCCTTCTCGGACAACATGGACATCGTCAGGATTACCAGATGGGACTGGATTACATCCGCCTCGCTGCGCAGTCCTGCGATGAGAATGCCCCTCAAGGTGCCTATGTGCGTCACGCCCTCCTTCATCCACTCGACTGCGACATCTAACGTTGGTTCCGTTGTGCAGGTTTACGGTATGCTGCTCGCACGTGAGCTCCCCCAGGTAAATGTGCCGGAAAGCTATCTTCCTCTGGACCTCAATGCGGCTCGCGTCAACATCGAAAAGGCCGCCTATCACGGATTTGCCAAGGCGCAAGTGAAGATGGGCGCTGCGTACGAATTGTGTCAGCTGGGTTGCGACTTCAACCCGGCCTTGTCGCTGCATTACAATGCGCTGGCCGCCCGCCAGGGTGAACCGGAAGCTGAAATGGCCATCAGCAAGTGGTTCCTCTGTGGACACGAGGGTGTTTTCGAGAAGAACGATGAGTTGGCGTTCACGTATGCCCAGCGCGCCGCTCAGAGCGGTTTCCCTACCGCCGAGTTCGCCCTGGGTTATTTCTACGAGGTCGGAATCTTCGTCCCGGTCGACATCAAGGAAGCCAGAAGCTGGTATGCAAAGGCCGCCGCCAGCGGTAACAAGGATGCGTCTGGCCGGATCGACAGCATTTCGCGCTCCAAGACTCTCTCCCGCAAGGATCACGAACAAGTGGCCATTGCGCGCATCAAATCTCGTTATGGATCCGCCCAACGGCCCAATCTGTCGAGCAAGCCCGTGTCTGAAACCATTGAGATGCCTGATCCCTCGAGGATGAGCTTGCAGGACAACCCCCCGCCGAGTGCTGCTCCCTACCCGGATCGCCCAGCGTCCCGTGCCCGGCCCGTGTATCCGTCTGGCTACTCCATGCCGGACCCCCGACCCAGCTCGGCGTTCGGCATCAACCCCAACCTTCGTTCCCCTGTCCCTCCCAACTACAACCGGGCGGCATCATATGGACCGGGTCCTCAGCAGAACTTCCGCACGGGAACGCCTTCCAGCGCGGGACCGGCCAGTCCGACGTCCGCCACTCCGAAACTCGATATCGGTTACCAGGCGCCGATGGAGCCCAGCGGTCCCGACATGCGGAGGCGCCCCCAACGGCTGGATGCGCTCCCCGACCGACGACCTGTGCGGACGCCTGTCTCAGGGGGGCCAGTCGGATCTCCTCGCCCGATGGGTTCGCCCGCATCGGCCAACTTCCCTGGACGGACCGACTCCATGCCCTCTCCCGGCAGTACGTCGTCGGCGTCGAAGCCGCCCTCCACCGCCTCCAGCCAGAAGCCTGCCTCGAAGCCTCAAAGTGGTCTGCCCGGCAAAGGACCCAAGACCTTTGAGGAGATGGGAGTTCCGGCTGCCCAGAAAGATAGCGATTGCGTATGTTGTCGGTTCCTGCATACTCTGTATCCGAGACTAACCTTTATAGATCGTCATGTGATACCCTCGAGTCGACGGCTCTTTGCATCAGTATTTCGGTTGTTTCATATTTCGATGGGCTGAGGAAGCTTTTCGTCCTTAGGCCCCGGTATTCACTCTGGGATGTCCTCAAAGAAAAAGTCAGATGGTAGATCTACATGGCGATTCGCTTCTACCCTTCTCTCTTGCCTCTTTCTATGTTTCCCGCGTTATATCTTATTAATCCCATTCTGTTCACATACTCTTGAGCATCCGTGTCATGTTTATACCAGTTCTGTCTTATTCTAGGTTACTTTGGGTTGAAGGTTCGTCATGCATGATATTAGGGTTGCTTTGAGGGGTTTGTTCTGGGGCTCTGCATAGATCCAAAGGGTCTCCTTTTTCTTTTGTTTCTTTAGCATTGATTTCATTCGCGGTTGTTTGTTCCCTGTAGCTTGGGTCCCACTTGATTTGATCGCATTCAGCATGTATGTATTGGGGTTTGGATTTGTGAACAGCTGCGAAGACATGCATAACCATCATTTGCCATAATATAAGCCTCCGTCCCGGACGGAAAGCGGCTTTATGTGTGCCCAGTTCGCAGATAATTCACGGAGGTCTTTTTTTATAGAACGTCTCGGACACCTCAGGTGAAGTATGGGATCGGACGGCCCTGGGCGTTCGACCAACGTTCTTCTCTTCGACTGCGTTCCATGTCTCCTGGGCTCATGGTCTGATAGGGCCGCACGAGGCATGTGTGCATATCTAGCTTCGTGATGTGACAGTATCAATAGGCTAGAACATGAGGGGAGTCCATTCGGGCGTGTGCATATCTAAGATAGCGAGGACCTCCCTATGCGCAATGTGCCCGATCCACCATATGTCGCTTAACGGAGCTGGTAGCGCAATGAAATAGGCGAGATTAGCCAACTACCGCGGTCTTCTTTCTTATAAAAACGTGATGAAGCCGGGTGGAACGAAGAGCGGAAAGACCTTGAGTCGTTGATAGGTAATACTCGTGTGCTCTTTTGCCTCTATAGCCTCCAAATCGCGTCGATGTATGCGGTTGGTTTTTTTATACATATTCACGGTTTGGGGCATGACCTACCACCAATTTGGTAAAAAAGGTGAAGGGCACAAGCCGACTACGAGTGGAGAACGAAGTACGTGTATAGATACTCGCTTCGGTAATAGGTACCTACGTACATAAACTCAGCTCTACCCTGTCCTCATCTACCTAGTGCAAAGGCAGTTCACTCCATTGGTCCTTGCAATCAACCTCACTCCCGTTCACTCTGTTATCATGGCCGACGAGAAGAACAAGAAGGACAAAACTTCTAATGCAGATGGTCAGATATCTGTCAAAGACTGAAGCGAACTAGTCTAACTTCCCTAGGAGGCAACGATGGCGCTGCATTGATCCTTGACTATCTTCGTAAGTCTTTGGGTCAAGAGGTCGCCCAATAAACAAAGACTAATCTGACCGTTCCCAGGCAAGCAAAAGTAGTACCATCCAGGAACGTACCACAGTCTTCTTACCTATTCTAACGTTCTACCTGATGGACAGTCGGCCATACTCGGTACGTGATTCGAGGTTGCAGACAATGGAGTGATGTTGGTCGACGCAACATCTACTCATAGGTCACAACTCAGGCAATTGACATCTCCGCCAATCTCCACAATCAAGTCACCAAAGGTGCTGCAGCAAAAGCACTCAAGGAACTCCACCGACGGAAAGAGATTGAAGCCCGCGTCTCCGGTGAGCCACCTTCAACCGCCAGCTATCAGCATGTCTAACGATCAATCACCTCCTATCTAGGAAAACAAACGGTCTACCATGCTCTACAAGAGACCAGCAACGACACCTCCCCTGAAGCCATGGCGTTTCTACAGAATGAGCTCCAGAGCCTACAAGAGGAACTGACTACGCTGAAGGAGAACGAGAAACAAGCACGGGAGGAACTAGCAGCACTGAACGCGAGGCCCCTCCTTTCCGAGCTTCGTCGTGACATCGACCAATTCGAGCAGGAGAAGGAGGCGTTGCTGGCCCAGCTGAGTCAATTCCAGGGCGGCGATGAGCAGGAACAGGTGTCGGCCGACGAAAGGGCGGAGATTGAGCGCCAATGGCGATACTGGCAGCGACAGGCGAGTGTGCGGGGCCGGATCTGTCGCGACCTGTGGCTGCGATGCTCGGAGGTCGTGCCCGACGATATGACCGCCGAGGAACTCTGGGTATGTCCTCTCCCGTTCTAGATTGATCGGAGCACGTGTGCGCGGTGGTCTGACGGGATTGCACAGGAGTCGTTGGGGCTGGAAGGGCCGTGTCTTCGTTAAGCTGACGGGCACGTCCGAGTTTGTGGTCGTACAGAGTATGTCGACGGGTGTCGCGGGTCGGTCCAGCTTGAATCAGCACGTGTGGGGAATGGAGAGGATCGGCGGTCTCTCCGCCCGAGCTGGATGAGATCCTGTGATTCGACCAGACGGCAGAAGAATCTAGGCGGAGAGTCAATGGAGAGCAGGCGTGCAAGAGCTGAAGAGGAGCTAGGGCCCGAACGGGGGATCGTCAGATGAACAGCCGCGACCAGGTCATCGGAACGGAGGGTGATGAAGTCAACGCGCCGTGGAGGGGGATTATGACGCCACCGATGGAGGTTCATGCTCGATCTATATCTTATTCGTGTTGTCTCGGGGTGCATTGACGGCGTCATGTGCGCGTTTCTTCTATTTTCAAGAAATGAGACCCATCTCATTCGTTGTGTTTCTTGTTTTTGCTGTGGTCCTCTTGCTGGGCTTTTATCTTGTCCGGTCGAGATGTATGTCGCATGTTGATTGATTTGATTGATCTTCGAGCTACTGGAGATCTAAGTCTGTGATGAGTATGGGAGGAGAGAGAGCTGTATAGGTATGATGCCTAGATGGTAATGCACCTTCTGTATGAACGTATATGTATACCTATCTCCTGTCCATATCTCTCAGCATATAGCGCTATCACCACCAAACTGGTATGCCCATAGCTGGTGACGACGACAGCATTCTTGAAAAATAAAAAATATATAAAATAAGAAGAAACATTCAAAAGACACCATGTGATATTGATTCATATTATTCATCAGGCGTAGGGCGGTTATGGAGAAGCATCTCATTCACGCGATGTCGATGCCTTACTATATGTATGGCCTCATTCCTGATCAACACCCATTCTCACGCATTTTTCTCCTTTCTGACCACAACAGAAGAAAGGCCTCAGGGAATCCATTCGATTCTCCTAATTCTACTCTTTTTCTACCCTTTCTCTCTGTCTTGACTCTTGTTCTCGATTTTTTCCCATTCCCCACTCGGGACCGATAAACCCCTCCGGATTTTGTGGTCCGCCGCCGCCCCAGTTGGCTCATTCTTTTTCATGCAGTTGTCTCGCAGTCTTCCGCCTCCTCCTCGTCTCCATCCTCCGCCGCCGTCTCGTCCTCCACCATCTGTCTCCTCTTCCTCCTCTCACTCCGCCCGTCGGCTGAATCGCCCTTCCAGTGACATGAAAAGTCGCGCGCCGCTTCCGGTTCCCGCCGGGTCTCAGCCTGTGCAGCAGAACGGTCATTCCCGCAATCTCTCGGGCTTCGACATGGCTGCCCGCAGTCCTCCCAATCAGAGCAGTAAGCGATCTCCCTCTTCTCTTTCTTCTTCCATTCATTATCGACATTATTTGCAACTGCGTCTCTCGTTTTTCCCCCTAGAAAACCCTTCCCTCCATCACCGCTCCTCCGAGACTTGCGCTGACAGTGGGGGGAATCCTCCGCCACCACAGACACCAAACATGTTCCGTGCAAATTCTTCCGCCAGGGAGCCTGCCAGGCCGGTCCTGCCTGTCCATTCTTACATTCCACGGATGCCGCGATCGATTATGCTCCCTGTAAATACTTCACCAAGGTACGATCTCGCCATGGGCCCCCGGGCGTCGGTTCCCCGCCTCTGCCAAGACAAGACGATATGAAGCCGTTCCTACAGCTGCGACCAGAGCTGACTGGATTCTAGGGTAACTGCAAATTCGGAGCGAAGTGTGCGCTGGCGCATATTCTCCCCGATGGTCGACGGGTCAACCGACCCCACCCGGGTATGGGCATGGGCGGAAGCCATCTGAACCTGGGCGGTCGAGTCAATCCCCAGGCCTATGTGAATCAGGACTCCGCTTTGACGAACTCGGTGCTGTCGCAACAGCGCATGAACGGTCACGAACCCCGTTACGCCCATCCCGGACCGCCACAGGAAGAGTTTCAGAATCTGCATGCGCAGCAGCAGCAGCCACCCTACGATGCGATCCCGACGATCGACGCCGGTCTCGCCTCCGACGCCGGCTCCAAGTACGGATCTCCTGTGGATGACTTGCGATTCCCCATGTCTCCCAATCATCGCCATCTGACGGCCCTGGATGCTCCGCTCCCCGCCTCGTTCGACAGTCAGGGCATCTCCCATGCCGCTCGCTATGGACCTGTTGCCGCTTCCATGCCTTCCAAGTTCGGCCTGGACCTGTCGTCTCCGCCCGCCCAGAGAATCGGAGCTCCCTCCGACGCGCTTCGAAACCTTCGCGATGCCGCTTATGGATCAGACCTGAGAAAGCCCTCATCGTCCTTCATCGGTTCTTCCCCGCCGGGTATTCCCGAGGACGGCATCGGTCCCCGATTCTTACACTCCTCGCGCCCCGTCAAGCCGCGCATGCTGTCCGCCAGTGTGCCCCGCCCCACCGCCTTGGATGACTGGGACGAGAGCAACTTCCCGATGGAGGAGGATTATCTGCCCATGAATCTGCACGATGACGTTTTGACCCCGCAGGAGCGCCTCCGCCGTCTTTCTCGCACGGATCACGAGCTCAGTTCGAGTCACCGCGAGCTGGGTGGCCTGGGAATGAGCAGCACCAGCTTCTCCAAGGTCGGGTCTCCCCTGGCGTCCAGTCCATCTCGCTTCGGAGCTCTGTTCGCCAAACAACGTCAGAAGAAGGAAGAAGATGCCCACGGTACTTCTCTGCCGCATGTTGGCTCACCTCTGCGGGAATCCGCGTTGAGTCTCGGCACGAGCCCCGGTCTGGGCGCCATTGGAAGCCGGCAGGTGTCGGACGACGTCTCGCCGTTTGGGTCTACTCCATCGCGACAGTCGACATCCATGATCTCTGCACAGCTGAGTAGCATGTCCCTGCACCCGGGATCGGCCCGTCACTCTTCTTCCGTCGGTCCCAGCAGCCGTATGGATCGCTCACCCGTCAGCACGAGCAAGATTGATGAGGAACAAAGCGACTTGGTCTTCTCCATGGAGGAGGAAGAAAACAACAAACGAAGCAGTTCCTCATGGGGTAATGCGAAGACCGATTCCTCCAACGAGGAGGACTCGACGCCGAGGGCAGCGGGCTTCCAATCCTGATCCTGCGTATCGGTTCCACACGACGTCCGCTTTGGTCTTCTGTCAAATGAGCCTGTCGGGGGGCGAAGCAGACGCCATGATACGACCTCACGAATGAAAAACCAAAAGAACAGGAACGAAGAGGGTAATCAAGAAACACACGTACCTGACGGTACCAGTCCACGACGAGTGTATATGTCATCGGCCCAAATAATATACCAAACGCCCATGGTTTCAGCGACATTGGCGGACATTTTGCATAGAACGGTTCAGCGATCTCCGGAGGATTTTCTGCATCCACTGTCCCTTGCATATCACAAAACGACAAAAGCTCTTCACTAGACCAAGTTGGATTCACGGGATGCTCGGTGACTCGACAGCTTGAAGCGATTTACTCGATCCTCGGACGAGACCTCTTCCGCATTGAATATTCCTTTTTTTTTTTTTTGGCTTTTTGCGTCTTGCGACAGGGTCAACGCGAGTGAACATCAGGGACAAAGAGGCGGGAGTCAATTCATCTAATTCAATTAGGGTCCTTTTTGGACAATTCGTGTACAATTTAATCTCTTCTTCTTCCTTTGAACATCCATCTTGAACATCCATCTATCTATCTACTTTAGGAAACTATACAGTTCACACAGATTGAGAAGGCACCATGAGCATATGTTAAAACCGTCACCACGTAGTCTCATTCTCGCAGTCCTCATCAAGACATCGTTCTTCTTGCAGCGTCTTTTGCCTTAACGAATATTCGCATTCCTCTACTATCTGCCTTTCGTCTTTCCCCTTCTGCAAATCCACGATGTCGGGTTACCGTACCGGGTATGGGCCGACTCTGGCGCCAACACCTCTCCCAGCACCACCAGGACAGCTGTCGGGCAGTCTTTTCCTGGCGTGTCAAGGGGAGGCCTTGCTAAGGCCAGACGACTGGATCCTGGCTGGCTGTCATAGAGCGTGCTCGATATGGGATCATTAGATCTCCATTGTTGACGTTGGCGAACTGGTCGCAAGCGTGGAGCCCTACCATCCGTGCAACGGGCAGGAAGAATGGCATACCTTTTGACCGCTGTGCAGAGACATATGAATTCCACCAACTCCTCATGTCTTGCTCCCCAAATGAGGGATATGAAATCCATCGGCTAGCCTTGTCTAGCCGTTACTTAAGGCCCCAGCTTACGACGATCGAACCTCCGGTATCTGGGGCAATATCTGGGGTCCCATCTCGTCCCGACTTTTGGAGTCTTTGTCGTTTGATGGTGTGATTTGATCTTTTTTCTTACTTCCCTTCTTTCTACGTGGTTGCAGATGAAGTCGGTTCGTTCTGAGCGTCGCGCGGCTCGATACCATACAAATCACGTCCACAGCCATATAATTATGCTGTTGTTCCCACCACTAGTTGCCAAGGCCTTTTGGTAGTGAATGCTCCTTTTCGTAGACTCAGGCCAGGCAGTTTCTAGAAAACAGTGCAGATATGATTTCCAACTCAGAACTTTGCACTTCGTAGAACTGAATTGAACCGGCGCTAGTGTACATGAACGCTTACTCCATAGGTCGCAATGACTTTCAGTGAAGAGACACAATTCTAATCAAACCCATACAGACCAGTTCTGGGTCGACCCTACTCATCTGGATGGATAGTCATGTCAGGGAGCACCCTCTCCCTCTCAGATCGATCTAGAGACAGGTCTCACAACCCGACTTTACTAACGTCATCCGTTCCCCTGACAGTACAGTGACAATAGACGCCTCAAACATTCGTGAGGGCTCCCATAGGGAGACCCAGACCTTTTCCGGTTGAGATTATCTGAACAAATCATAACAACTCGTCTCTCTAATTAAACCCATACAGATCCTTGCACGAGAGCGCCATGCCCATCCTGGTATACAGTCCTCCGTATTCATACCCATTCTACCATCCTAAGCCGATAGGAGTAGACCCAATCAAATCCCATTGTCAACTTCATCCATATAGAGCGCACGTCCCTTGAGGCTGACAAAAGATGCCTTCTCTGACTGCGCCTGGATCTGCGCAGTGATTGCATGGGCTGCCTTTTCCGCGAGAATCCTTTGTTCACGCGCCTTTGCGTCGGCTTCCCTCGCCTTCTGCGCTTGGTCATGATACAGCATCTCGTAGATCGTATCCGTCCCCTTCATGACCTGGTTCGTCATGACATCGACGGCTTTGGATGTCAGTGCCTCCACCCGGGCGGCAAGCGCCGTCTCCTCGTCGGCCCGTTGGCGTTTCGCGGTCTTTTCTCGTTCTTCTTGCTCTTCTCTTTCTTTGCGCTTCTTGGCCTCGACCAGCTTTCGTCGCTCCTCCTTCGCTGCGAGGTACTTGAGTGAGTGGCCAAGCTTCTGCTGGACGGACGGGGTGATGTCCAGCGGCGGTGACGAGAAGAAGAGCACGTGGCCATAGTCATCGCAGTGGAATTGCTCCCTGATATCGGCCGGGATAGCCGCGTTGGCTGCATCGCTCAGGTGGAACACCTCGATGGGACGGGGGGCGTTGGGGTTGTACATCGAGGCCGGCGGTACCTGCATGCGGCTGGTCTGGTACGGGCTATACGGGGTGGGCTGCGCAGCTGCGTATGGATGAGGCATGGCAGATGGCTGGAATGGAGCATGAGGGGTATTGGGCCCAAAGCCGCTAGCTCGTCTTTGCAGTGCGGGCTGGTACATCTGCATTGGCGGTACTTGAGGCTGCTGGTAGGCCACTGGGGGAACGGCCACTGGTGACTGTTGCACCGCGGGGAGTGGCGCCGCTGGTGAACGCGTAGGCACGGGCGTGGCTCCAGCTAGAGCAGGGCTGTCCACGCTTGGCCGGTGCGAGGATTGAATCGATTGCTGCCGTTGAACTGAAGGCATAGCTTGCGGCGGGAGTGATGGTGGCGGTGTGGGTGTAGGTTCTGGGGGAGGTGATTCCTAAATGATAAAGAAGTTAGCTTGACGGGGTCATAATTCGGCAAGATGCAACAGAGGGAAAAACAACGCACATTTTCATCTCTTGGACGGCGATGGACGGCGCCAACGATCGGCGGCGCATTTTCAGCGCCCCAAGTAGGCTTTGGAAGATCATCTGTTTCCTTTGCATCACTCTTGAGTAGATGCTTAATCGGACTCGGGATCTTCTTGATCCTCCGAGGGACATCGAACAAATCCATCTCGTAGTCTTTCTCCCGCACCTCATCCGGCAGACAGCTTGCCCACGTTTTGATCTTGTTGAGCTTATGTTTCTCCTCGTTGTAGCGAGCCTCGCAAACGTAGACTTCCTTGTCCGGAGGAAGCCCTCTTGGGCGCCCGCGACTGTACCGAGTGAAGAACATCACAAAGCATCGGTCCACCACTTCTTCGATCCGATGGTCGCGGTATTGTCCCGTCTTGACCACCTCATTGGGGTAAAAGTGCTTTTCAAACTGGTGGACTGTCTGCTCCGGTCGATAGTACCAGCAGGCATTCACCCACTTGTCGCCTTCCGAATCCTGCCAGGTACGGTAGATCTGGGCCACGATGGGCTTCGTTACATCGTTCGGATTTTGAATATGCACCCAATCGCCGACCTTCCACAGCTCGCCTTTGTGGAGGATTCCGTCCGGCAAGGGTAGACGTCCGTCCTCCATCAAGTACTCACTATCAGGTTTCTTCTTCTCCAGATCGGCCAACCTACGAGCTTCTGCCTGCAGGTCAACGGCGTCCTTGTAAATCTGGCTTTCGGACTGATTGTAAGCCTTCGCATTGTTGAACATCAGATCCATATCGCGCATGAAGTGGTCGACCGAGTTATACTTCTTGCGCTTCGACTTCCGCTTGATGATGTCGATCGCGATGGGCTCCTTGATCTCCACGTAATAATCTGGATAGACGGCTTTGTCGGGCAAACGTTCAAAATGTCGCACTTTGAGCATCCCACTGGGACCTTTTAACTTCCGAATGCCCTTCAACACCGCTTTGATCCTGGCCTCCATCGGCGTATCGACACGAGGCGGTCGGCCTCTCTTCTTTCGCAGTTCCGGATCGGTCGATTTGGGGCCATCCTCTTTCCCGCCCTCTCGTTTGCTTCCGGGGCGAGGTCCGCGTTTCTTCTTCCGTCGACCGTCATCGTCGGAATCCTCTTCGTCCTCCTCATCTTCCTCGTCTTCTTCCTCTTCCTCTTCTTCCTCTGGCAAAGGATCGGCTTCCGGAATCTCTCCCAAGTCAGGAAGTTCAGCGTCTTCGGCGGAGATGATTCCTTGGTCTACCAGCTTCTTGAATTCCGCGATGAACACGTCCTATTTGGAGAGATTGTGTCAGTGACATCCATATTTCAAGTGAGCAAAAGGGTATACTGGGTCTCTGGACCTACCTTGATGACTAGTGCGTCTTCGTACGCTTGCGATTTAGGACGATTGTAGGTTTGCGCGTTATGAGGAATCTGCAAATTGAAGCGTCAGCTAGATTGGACTTTCGCAGGTGTGAGCTGCGCGATAATTACCAGAGCGCAATCTCGGACGAACTCAGCGAAATGCCGATATTCTCTCTTGTTGATCTTCTGTTTTAGGATGCTCAGAGCCATGGGCTCTTTGATGATCTCGTAGTAATCCGGGACGTTTCGCTTATTCACGCTACGCTGGAACAATTTGGAAGGATCGTGGCCACTGCAAATTGGTACAAGAGACGAACTGGTAAGCCGGACATGGAACGCGGCCAAGGTTGCGCGAAAGGGAGGTAGCTTACTCTTCTTCTCTGAAATCGTAGATCGCCATCACAACGTCCATCATGGAGCGCCATTGCTCATCTGTAACCCCGGAGGGGACTGTTCCATCGCCCTTTCCATCGCCCTCAATTGACTTGACGGGTTCCTCGGGCGCAGATTGAACTTGCGACGGCGCGGACTCCTGCTCCATCGTGGAAGGCGACTACCGTGCCGCAGAGGCGGAGAGGTGACAAGTGCGGGGGAAAGCAGTCAAATGTCACTCGAACCGTTTTTCCCAGCCCGACAATTCGTATGGTTTTTGTTAAGCTCGGTTTGAGACGAAGAGAGAACGAGAGAATCGAGAGCGCAAAATTGCGACAGGAGAAAGAGAGAGGAGGTCGAGGCTGGGCAGTTCGCGCAACCAGGCGCTGCTGAGTCAGCTATGGTAATTTGCTGGATTATTACGTTACCGCGGCGATACACGGTATTTTTACCGGACGTGGTTCCCCGATGCCTGAGGAATCTGGTATCACTGGTCGTTTCTGGTAAGTTGAATTCCAGCCGATTTGCTTCTGGAGTCCTTCAGTCCGGTATGAACACGTCGGCTCGAATTTGAACCGATCCTCGTCGAAGGGAGAGCTATTTCGAAGCTCCGTCTGGAACGCATCGCTCGTGCGGGGAAATCCAAGAAAAGAGAGGTACCAGAGAGGTACTCCGGGACTACTCCATAGTAGAATGGCACTCGAGTCCAGGTACCATGGAAGTCCTCCTCATTCTGCAGGGAGCCATAACATTCCACCGTTGATTATCAATTCAAATCATCTAATCTTAGGAGCGATTTTTATGGAACCGCCTGGGTTGAAAGAGTAATGAATGAAACAAGTCATAGAATGCGCTCGTCTGTGCTTGTCTGTGCCCCACATGCGAGGGTGGTTAAAGCGACATCATCCTCCCTTGTTCACCACTGCATGCTGCATCTCCGACCACTTATCTTCTACTCCTCCTCCACTTCCTCCCCCTTTTCCCATAACACATCCGTCACTTTCACCTCACACGCATACCTTGTACCATCTCTTCCATAAGTCGCAGTCGCTCTCCTTTCCAACGTCCACGTTCGCTTCCCCGCACTAGCTAGGAGTATGAGACTCCGTATCCGTGGTCCATCCGGACAGGCAACTGTTGCTTTGGACAACAGCGCTACCGTGGGCGACCTCCAAACTCAAATCGCGGACAACACTGGATTAACACACTTCGACGTGAAATATGGATATCCCAATCTCAAACCACTTGCGCTGAACGAGTTTCCTTCGGACCGCCAGCTCACAGACCTCGGAATCGAACTGAACGGCGAACAGCTGATCGTGACGAAGAAGGAGGGTATGGCGGACGAACCACCAAGTGCGCACATTGCAGAGCCAACTCCAACTCAACAGCAATCACAACCGCCTGAAATGGCGACTCGCAAAGACGACTCCGATGACCCGCCAGAGATCGCATCCCCCGACCATGGGGGCACCTTTGTCCTACGGATCATGCCTGACGACAACTCCTGTCTCTTTCGCGCGGTGGGGAGCGCCATCATGGGAGGGATGGATACGATGAACGAACTGCGATCCGTGGTCGCCCAGACTATCCAAGCACACCCCGAGCTCTACTCCGAGGCGGTTCTGGAGAAGAAGCCCGATGACTACTGTCGCTGGATCCAGAATGAGGACTCGTGGGGCGGCGGAATCGAGCTCAGCATTCTAAGCAAACATTTCGATATCGAGATCTGCTCAATCGACGTCCAAACCCTCCGCGTTGATCGCTTTAACGAGGGCCCTCGCACCCGGTGTATCCTGGTCTACTCCGGTATCCACTATGATACGATTGCGCTGTCGCCGTCGGAGCCTCCATTCACACATGCGTATGCGCCTCCAGAATTTGACACGAAGGTCTTTGACGCGGCCGACCCGGTCGTGCTGGAAAAAGCGTTGGAGCTGTGTAAGGTTCTGCAGGGAAAACACTACTACACGGATACCGCTGGTTTCCGCATTCGCTGCAACACATGCGGTGCTGTTCTGATCGGGGAGAAGGGCGCGGCCCAGCACGCGACTCAGACGGGACACTATGATTTTGGAGAGGCAGCATAAGTTTGGCTTTTCATCGTTGGATAAAGGGTTTATACATATTTGTTGATTTTATACAGTATATACCTTGCTCCGGGATGGAGACCTACCGAGTCATGATCCCCAAATATAAGATACCATTACTATTTGTTGCCGCGAGCGACTTGTAGTGCCTTATCATGATGCATTGCTAAACTCCCTTGATGCTAGTGGTAGGTATCATTATTATGCACGGTTCGTGACTGTCGGATCAAATCATCGCAACCTCATCGGGTTCGTCATCTTCTTTATCCCCATCATCTTCCTCTCCCGTGTTCTCTCCACTGTCGTCCGGGAGACCACCCCACTCCACATCATGGTCGGTGGGTTCAGTAAAGAACTCGTGATTCAGAGCCTCTTTGGCGCTCAAACGCTTATGTGGATCGAGCTCCATGAGGCCGTTCAAGAGACGCGTAGCTTGTTTCTCGCTCTCGGTCAATTCTTCAACGCAGCTGGCCCACTTGACGAGCTTTTCCCAGCTGTATCCCTTTTCTCCAATCGTGGGGATATTGGTCTCGAATATTTGCCCGTGCATAGCCGCCGCAGATCGCATGCGACGGGTTCCAAATATGCTCGCCATCTCAATCATTGCGTCCACATCATCCGCAGAGTTGAAGAAGGGGAAGCGACGACCAAGTAAGGTCAAAAGAATAACACCTGCTGACCACATATCGATTTTCGTCGTCTGAGACGTACACTTGAAGAGAACTTCAGGAGCTCGGAAACCTCGCGTGCCTGCTCGGTTGGCCCGCCTGGAAGGCCTAGAGTCATTCTTGGGATAGCCTGCTGACGGTGTTGCGGGCGAGCAGTGCGTATAGTGGTAGCTTTGCATGAGCCGACTACGACGGACATAGCCTGGGCTGGCACACAGACAGGTGCCTGTGTATTCGGACCCCTCCCGCTGCAACAATGAGTACATAATGAGGAAACTAGAGCCTAGAGGCTTACCTCTGCAAGACCAAAGTCAACCAGAACACCCTCCCGAAGGTCCGGATTGTAGAGGAAGTTGCTTCAAGCCGGTTAGAAAACGAATGGGATGCGTCTTGGACGCAGACTTACGTGGGCTTGATGTCTCGATGGAGGATATTGTGTTTATGGACCGAGTGTAACGCGGTGAACAAGGACCGGAAGTAATGACGCATGTCCGCCACTAGAAACGTGCGATATTGGATGCGGAAGTCGGTATGAGGGAAGAAGGGCAAGACCGCGACGACTTGATCTTGGTGACGGAAGGCTGTAATGAGAGGACACACGGATCGACATCCTCGGAGATCATGTAGAAGTTCTAGTTCGTTCTGAATGCGATGCGGGCTGCTTGTCACGTAGATTTTCTTCAGCGCAACATAACGGGGTTTCCGTGGTTTGACCGCTAGCGAGCCATTCTCGCCCTCGACTCGGCGACGCTTGGACGGAGGACTGGTCCATGCTGCTTGTTGATTTTCTTGAAACAAATCCCAATCGTTCCGATAGTCGTCATATAGTAGATCTTCTGCTTTGTAGACCGTGGAGAACGTCCCTGTTGTAGAAAGGTGAGAACGCATGAAGCACACGTGTGTCCAAAGTCACCATACCCTCGCCAATCCTGTTCACCAGTCTGAAATGATCAGAGATCCCCGGAAAAGTGTCCTCGAGCTTCTTCATGTCTTCCTTAACCGAATCGTCAACATCCTCCTCGTCCTCCTCATGATCACTCTCTTCTCGACCCCGGTCGCCTGGAACATCTCGATCTGTGCCCACTCGGTCGTCGTCCAGGTGTCTGGAAGGCCTCGCAAGAGAAGGCTGTAGAGGGGCTGACTTGTGGATATCGAAAACGTCACGAGCAGGGGCCGCGTGGAGCGTTGACATCGCGTTGGCCAACGACAGGATATCGTGACAAGGCTGCCCAGGCGGAGGAGAGGCTGGTCGAGACGGATCGGGCGAGCGTCAATTGCAGGTAGTCAGTGACGTGTAGCACGTAAGGACAATTCTTTTCGCGTCGAGTGGGTGCGGAGTACTGCCAATGATGCAGGGTTGCAGAGGACCGCGGCGGAGTACCGAGTAACTACTCGTAGATCTGAATCTTCTGAGCGGTATTGCACTCTGTAATCCGGTACCCGTAACTAAGGTGCAGGAGTTATCGTCGGCGTGTGGCGCATACCATTTATAAAGAAAGGGCACCAAGATGATTTGACGACGGTGAGAATTCTGGGGTCGCTGATGTGGTCTGATTATTATTGATCAGACCGAATTGTCTGTTGAAGGTTCGATCTTGTTTGTTTGTTTTTGAAGCAGAATTTCGTTCGAAACAGTCCCAAAACATACTCAATACCGCAGGTGCCATCGGCTGGTTCGTGTTTATCGCCAGCAGGCGTATGGAACGGTATTACAACTTCCCTGCCAATCAACAGCGCCGTTGCCCGCTCTCCGCCCCGAAAGGGCAAAATACAAACAAACCAAAATTGAACTCCGGGTCTCCCCTCCTCCGCGATCACCAAAAGCATCATCATCATCATCAAACACCCCCCGCTTCCAACATCCCCGCCCTCCTCTTCATACATACTGTTTTTTCCGGTATATCTACTGAACCGCCTTATCCCCCTTGGACGAAGTCACCCACCGCCCCTTCGTCCCTCCCCGCGCATCCTCCGAGGGCTTTCCTCGCCTGCCCGCCATGGAGGACCGGATCGAATTCGACATCAACGAGTCACTCAAGTACTATTTGAGTGATCCCGCCTCCATTCCTACCCCCGACGCTGATCCAGAACTGCTGGACTGCGAGACCGACCCTGATCAACTGTCGCCCAACGTGGTTGACAATGTGCTGAACCACATCGTTGATGCCGTGGCCGAGAATCCCGAAGGACTGGCCAAGCCATCTTCCTTTGATTCCTTACAATTTCTACTAAAGTGCGCTCTGGCCCCCAATCCACATATGGATGCCTCTCCTCTTGTTGGACCCAATTCTGAACGTTTAAACTTCTGCAGATATTCCTCCTTTCTCCAGACAAAGTCCCTCAGCAAACTCCTCGACCTGGTTGTCTCTGGTCTCTCCGTTGAAGCGGATATCATCCATGGAGATCTGGAGTCCGACGAGCAAGATGGTATCCAACATCACAAGCATCTCCTGGAAATGTACGGGTTTCTCCTCCAGTGGGCTCTTTCCGCTGTCGAAGTCAAAGCGGCGGAGAAGCCTGCAGAGGCTGCGCCCGCCCGGAGGGGTGCAGGAAAGTCATCCAGGTCGAAATCCGCCAAGGATGGTAACTGGGACTGGACCGCGCAGATCCAAATATCCATGGACACCATGTGCAAGGTCATGAAGCTCAAACTGAGCAGGATCTTTATGACGACCTCGGATCGGGATACTTTCATCAACCTCTTTACGCGCTCTGTTTATCTGATTCTGGAGAGCGAACAGCGTGTTAAGAGCATGACAGTCCGTATGCATGCTTTCAAGGTTCTCTGCATTGCTGTAAAACATCACGGCCACGCTTTCGGTATGCCTCCTGGGATGGACGTTGCTTTATCAACAACGAGACTAAACGAGGAGCAGGTGCCCAGACGTCTATTGTGCAGAGTCTCACATATTTCGAACATCTTTCCGAACCCATGGCCGAGTTTCTGCACATCATCGCAGAGCAGTACGACTACCCGCAACTATCAGATGAGATTTTGAAGTATGAGATTGTGAGTCCTGGATTGATAGTTGCACGGGGCTAACCCTTCCGCAGAGAACTCGGAAACAAGGAGTTCAACTCCAATGATACGCGCGGCCCAAAGTCCGTGTCGGCTTTTATTATCAAGCTGTCAGAGCTTGCCCCACGATTAATTATCAAACAGATGACCCTCCTCGCCAAGCAACTTGACAGCGAGTCTTACACGCTTCGGTGTGCCGTGGTTGAAGTCTGTGGTAACCTCATTGCAGATCTCAGCCGGCAGGAGGAACGAAGCGATAACTACAAGACGCAAATAAACGCCTTCTTCGATGTGCTGGAAGAGCGTTTTCTGGACATCAATCCCTACTGTCGATGCCGAGCCATTCAAGTCTACATGAGGCTTTGCGACCTGGAACAAAAATTCCCCAAGAGACGACAGGCTGTTGCAGAGCTGGCAGCAAGGAGCCTGGAGGACAAGAGCAGCAATGTACGACGTAACGCAATCAAGCTACTGGCCAAACTGGTTTCCACCCATCCTTTCAGTGTCATGCATGGTGGCCAGCTCTCGTATAAGGAGTGGATGGCCAGATTGGAGAATGTGGATGCCGAGCTTAATGCTTTGAGGCCCCCGGAGACACCTGGTTTTGATGGAATAGAGGCGCCACATGTTGACAGTGAGCTATTGGATGATGCTACACAACTGCCGGATGACTCGCCATCCAAGGCACCACGTATGACCGAGGAAGAAAAAGTTGCAGCGGCAAAAAAGGCTGCAGAAGAAGCGGCAACCAGTGAGCATCTGGCACGACTGCAGCTGACCCGGAAGTACTACAATGAGGCCATCCGTTTCATTGAGGTTCTACACTCTGCCTCCAGCAATGTGTCGCAACTCTTGTCGTCCCGGAACAAAAGTGAGGTTATTGAAGCGATGGATTTCTTCGTCGTTCTAGACGCATACAAGGTTGAAACTGCTCGGAGCGGTATCCGACGCATGCTACGCCTCATCTGGACCAAGGGCAATAGTGATGAAGGAAAAGGTGTTCAGACCCACTTGATTGACTGCTACAAGGGGCTTTTCTTCGAAGCTCCAGACTCTTTCAGCCCCAACGATGCGGCAAACTACATTGCCCGCAACATGATCAGTCTAACATTTGGCTCAACGCCCGCTGAACTCACCTGCCTGGAGCAACTTCTCAGTACTATGATGAAGGCTGGACATGTTTCTGAGGCTGTCGTGGCGAAGCTATGGCAAGTCTATGGCATCCAGAAAAAGGAGATTTCGAAGACGCAACGACGAGGTTCGATCATTGTTCTTGGTATGCTCGCATTAGCCGACCCGGAGGTTGTCATCAAAGAGATTGAGGCAATGCTGCGGATTGGTTTGGGAAGCTTGGGAAGATCCGACCTGATCCTTGCAAAGTATACATGCATTGCACTAAGGCGGATGGTACCAGGCCGCCAGGCCAAATCCAAAGAATCTGGGATTCCGAAGCTGGCAAATGATCACCCTGTCCTGATGAAGCTGGCAGCAATGGTCGAAATTGTTTCAGACAGTAAAGAGTGGTATGGTGTTGCTGAGCAGGCCATTAACGCCATCTATACACTATCGAAACACCCTGATGTCCTTTGCTCTGATATCCTCAAACGGAAGACCAGATTCGTCTTTCAACCCCAGCTGCAACGGCCCTCTTCCAAGGGCTCTGGCGATGGAGATGAGCAGCGTCCCGCAACAGCTTCTACCGATGACCATGGCTCGAGGCACACCACTTCATCTGCTGCTCTGTCTCAGCTCCTGTTTGTGGTGGGCCATATTGCGATCAAGCAGATCGTGCACTTGGAATTGTGTGAGCTTGACTTCAAGCGTCGCAAAGCCGAGCAAGAGAAGAACAAGGCCGCTATTGCAGAGTCGCAGAAGAACAAGGAAAACGCCGAGGACGACGAACTGGATCTCATTGGTGGCACGACCGAGGACGACTTCACGGACGCCATGACGCATATTCGGGAAAGGGAGTTGCTGTATGGGGAGAACTCGCTACTGTCTAACTTCGGGCCGTTGGTCGCAGAGATCTGCGCGAACAACAACACGTACTCTGACCGTAACCTCCAAGCTGCGGCCACTTTGTGCATGGCCAAGTTGATGTGCGTCTCGGCAGAGTACTGCGAGAAGAATCTTCCTCTGCTCATCACCATCATGGAGCGTTCCGAGGACCCTACAGTCCGCAGCAACGCTGTTATCGCGCTTGGAGACATGGCTGTGTGCTTCAACCACCTGATCGACGAGAACACGGACTTCCTCTATCGCCGCCTCAACGATGACGATGCTTCTGTGAAACGGACGTGTCTCATGACGCTCACCTTCCTCATCTTGGCCGGACAGGTCAAGGTCAAGGGACAGCTGGGCGAAATGGCCAAATGCCTTGAGGATGACGACAAGAAAATTGCTGACCTGGCACGCATGTTCTTCACGGAACTTGCGACCAAAGACAATGCTGTGTACAATCACTTTGTCGACATGTTCAGTCTCCTGAGTGCAGAACGCAACCTCGAGGAGGCCTCGTTGCGACGGATTGTTAAATTCCTTATTGGCTTTGTTGAGAAGGTAAGCCTAAACCAATGTATGCTTCGTATGTTCGATCCACTCACATGTCAACTTCAGGAAAAACACGCCCGTCAGCTGGCAGAGAAATTGGCTGCACGACTTCCACGTTGCGAGACTGAGCGACAATGGAACGATGTGGCCTACGCCTTGTCTCTCCTGCCCCATAAGAATGAGGAGATCACGAAAACGGTCAGCGCGGGATTCAACAAGGTGGTCACAGCGAATGCTTAGGTTGATCATTTCACGAGACTGTACGGCTGATATCTGTGGGTGTTTTTACTTCTTGGGCGTACTGGCGCTCTGGGGGCATGTGTCATGGATGATGACCTCACATATCGGGCTTATTTGTTTCCTCTATTAGCATTGGGCACCTGGACTGTATTCAGGAGTTGTATAGGTGATGATAATCTATTGATGATATATTACTAATTGATTTCCATGTAGCGGATCATGTCGTGGACCTGAATATGACTTACGAATGATTGATATATAATCTTGGTGCAATTGCAATAGCAAGACGCCGATAAACAGTCACATGGTAGTGGCGCAAAAAGAATGAACGATAAGCACTGAAGACTGCTAAGTTGCATTGAAGAGCATGCGTCAAGATTCCCAAATCCCAGCCAGTGAAGTGCGGCTGACTCTGGGCCGAAAAGAGATCTAAAATATATTATAACATGTATCAATAAATGCACACGGACATTTGTGTACGTGTTATATCCAGCAAATGGAAGGGCCAAGACGCAAGATCGAAAGGACCAAACAGCAGATGTATGCATCACGATCTCTCACCATGTACGCCAACTCGTCCAATTCATGTACAGTTTGAAGGGATCTATGCGCCCTTGTTTTCGCTCTCCTCCAAGGCGTATTTATCTTCGCGGAGCCCTTCAAGAGCTTTCCAGCCTTCCTCGGTGAGCTCTGGTTTTCCCAGCGGTGTCACGGCGCCTGTGAAGAACCGAGGCTGCCAAGTTTCGTTCTTTTCCTGTCGCTCGGCGGCCTTTTGCCGTTGGCGTTCTTCGATCTCCTGTTTCAGTTTGGTAGCTTGGCTGTATCTCTTGTCTAGGATGGCCTCTGTGACATTCGACCAGAACTTGCGGGATTCATTGGACAGCTGCTCCTCACTTGGTGGGACGTTCTTTGGAGCCGGGAAGAGAGGGGTGATGTCGATCAGAAGCTGAGGATCATTGGTGCCCGGCACCGTGTAGAAGATCTTCCCATGCCACGACCCGCTGATTTTGGCCAGAACGTCGCCTTCCGGCACATCTTTGACACGCGTCGTTGTATCATTGTCTGGGTCGTACCGGAAAATGACCCCCTCCACCTTATTCTGGGCCCGACCAATCCATCCTTCTTCCAGGTACTGCAGAATCACCTTGATGCGCGTTTTGGCGCAGGTGATATAGCAAGTGTCGGAGACAGTGATGGTCAGGGCTCCCCGCAACAAACCACCCAAATGAGCAGCCGGGTGCGTCAGCTGATACTCCTCGTTATCCCTCTTCTCGATGTTGACGAATATGCCTAGATTGTGCTGACCGGGCGTGACGCGGATGCTCGTGCCGGTGAACTTGGCACTAATTTGGTCGAAGCCACGGGCTGAAACGCCGGTCTCGCGGCAGTCGATAAAGAAGGCGGATACTGGCGGGTGGTGTGACGTTTGCTCGGTCAGGTAACATATCTTGGCTTTCTCCCCGTTGCTGTCGGTGACGGAGGAGGTGCCATTTGCGGCCGTCGACTTCACGGGTACCTCTGGTAGAACATTGTCGACCTCCCAGGTACACTACATTTGGCCAAAAATATCAGTCCTGGGTATCATAGTGCAGTAGTCTCGAACGAAAGACGACGTACCCTGAAGAACTCGCCCAAGGTAGAATTATAGGGCTTGCATGGCTTTCCCTTGATGTATTTCTGAGGCCTGTTTAGTGAGACCGTTCTCTTCCGCCTGTAGAAAGAGACCATCACGCAGGAAGGCATACCAAATCCTTGGTGAACCAGAACCTCAACACTTCCAGCATCCGACCCAGCGGATCATCCGATTTACCAATACTGCAACACTGCTGTCAGAAAAAGCAAGCCTGGGTAATCAAAGGCTACCTTGCTGACCTTGCAAAGGTCTCCGGCCTATCCAAGTAGTTCCAGTATTCTGTAACGGATCCGGAGCGGGTCAGCTGTCTGATCTGACCTGGCAGGACGGCATCGAGGTATAGAAAAGATCGCAACCTACCTAGGTTGGG
This sequence comes from Aspergillus sp. MEXU 27854, assembly GCA_019721355.1. NCBI lineage: Eukaryota > Fungi > Ascomycota > Eurotiomycetes > Eurotiales > Aspergillaceae > Aspergillus > Aspergillus sp. MEXU 27854. The sequence continues at coordinate 760,295 of JAGMTT010000008.1, read as the reverse complement.
AGTGGGTTCCAGAAGGTGTGCAGGCAACGAGAAACGAACAGATGCGATGTCAGCCACGCCGACAAACCTAACCGCCACCGGAGTGCGTTAGCATGATTACTGCGCAGTTATCTCGACAACACGTACTTTTTCAAGATAGATAGAAAGGTTTTGAGCTTGGAGGAGTCGTCAGGGGCCTTTTCGGGGCCCTCCGAAGCCACGGTTGAAGACATTTCGAGGCTGGTAAGATCGAGGTTGTGGGGAGGTGGAAGGCAACAGTATTAATTTTCCCTTTTGGTTGTTGAGGAGAACAACAGCTCGTGGCGACAGTCCGGCGCAAGGGACCGACTGCGGGTTCCAGATTGGGGAACCCGTCGCCAATAGGAGGGGCAATCACCGGATCCAGCGAGGAGATAGGGAGCTGCCAGGAAAAGACCAGCCTTACCCGAGTTGACCAGCAAACCACAGGGCGTGTAGAGCACCAGGATCAGAAGGATTAATGTCCTTGGGGAAGTGGAGAGGTCGCTTTGAAACGAAGCGGGTGTCGGACGGGCAGGCGGTGACGTCCGTCCTTTTTTTGCCTTGTCTCAAGAGGGGGCGCTTTGCAATACGTCACCGACTCTTGGGGTCCGTTCGTCTGTCCGGACGCCGTCTTTGTCTTTGTCTTCTTTCAACTGTCGGTATCAGATGCCGAGGGATTGTTGATCTGACTAAGAAGACCGAGTGGCACTGAAGATCTCGTGACGATGGGTTCGTGACCGGAGGGTTCGTGACTGGCTGATTGGAGTGCGCCCTGGTCGCAAGGCTGAGAGAAACGAATGAGTGAGAATACAGGCGGGCATGGAAGAACTTGGAGGTATTTCACTGCCCCGAGTCCCTTGAACCCCAGGAGGTCAAAGGTGCCTGTGCAAGAGTGGAAATGGGCTCTCATCCAATCGGCACATCACGAGGGTGGATGAAGTACAACAGTAGCCTTCCTCCCTCCCCTCCACCGCCTATCCACCTGGCATTTGTGATTGGGAAAACGGGAATCATGCGCGACTTCTACTGTTCACGACTTTTATGATCTCGATCGATCACTCGCGGATTTTCATTATCGGCGTGCTACATACATGACCTACATTAATTCCTCAATCTTCCGCTTGCGTGCCAAGAATCGCACCCACGTTCTGACCGCCGGTCCATAGTCATACCTCCGTCCGGCGGCATAGGCCTCATCGGCCTCGTGGGATTGTTGTTCTTCCCGGATAGAGAGGCGTAGATTTTTTTGTGCCGATGCGAGCTCGTTTCGGGCTTGGATGGCCTCTTCCAGTGAGGATTTCTGGCATCTCTCGTCCTCGTCTGGGGGTACAATAGCTTGATCGAACTGTTCCTTCGTCAAGCCGTAAGTTGTATCGGGTTCTAGAAGGGTGTATTCCGGCAGTGGTTCCGCAGACTTCAAGTCTGAATTGGGTAGGCTTTGGGATGTAATGCGCTGGTTGAGAATTCGCAGCAACCTCACATTGATAGCCAGCTGCTTGACAAGGTCCGGAAGCGGGTCCCTAGCTAGACTCAGGATAGAAAACTGAATCTGACCTTCCTCGTACTCGGCCATTCTGGTGACGAGGTTTGGTTTGACCAGTTCTAGCCAGTCGTCGTCGGCCGTGCATGGCCCTGCGATGCAGGTTAGTACTGATGCGGGTCTGCCAAAGACGGAGCGCTGATACCGAGAGCTTGGGGCTGGCGTTCCAAGCCATCAAATTTCCACACTTTCCCTCGGGCCGGAACGAAAGCGATGAAGTGGAACGCGGCATCGGAATCCTGTTCAGAGTGACTATTCTTGTCCTTGCGGGAGCCACGAGACGCTGCCTCCTGTTTAAGTTGCAGGTCGGAGTTCAGAATGTCCATTTTCCTGCTCCATAGTTAACACTTTTGGAATCTAGCGTCTTGGAAATTCTGTCCGGACCGTGCATACCTTGCAAAAGAATTATGGATTTGTTTCACATAGTCAAATTTGCTGATTGCGTCTCCGCGGAGGGCGGGAGTGAAATCCATCGTAAAGTCTTTGAAGTGCTGCAGATTCTCACCGAGTTCGATCTCTTCGATGTTATTGACTATATTCAGTAGCGCCACACTGGCACAGGCATTACTTGCGGTCTGACATGGAGCATCAGTAACAGCTCAGACAAGCCAGGTTAGATGTGTGGCCGGTAGCAGACCTGATTTGCAAACCATATACCTTCGGGGCAGCTCGCCTCTTGCTTCTCGGGATCATCCTCTCGCCACCGAAAAAGAAAGATCAAACCGTAGACAGGTTTACTGTTGGGTGAATGGCCTGGGATTTAGCAACATGTAGGAAGAATCTGAGGGATGCTTACTTGAGAAGGGCCATCATCTCGTCATCTAGTGACACCACTTCTTGCACTTTGACGCCTTTCACCCCAAACTCGCGCAACATGACGTTGAATAGAGCCTTGTATGGGTCAGTCCTTATCCACCGTGAGGGACCAAGATGATCTCTGTCATACAGGTTCTGATTCTAGCTCACAGAAGCCACCCCATTGTGCTTTTTCCTCGTGTGTTGCCGGTTTAAAGGGGTCATTTTCTGATTCGGTTTGATCGTCTGATTGATTGGCGGCATTCAACCGTCTCCGTTTCGGGCGTTGGGTCATCTTAAATACCAACCTCCCGATCAGCTGAACGAGAAGAGAAAGGATATGAGGAGGGATAGAAGATAAGTGTCCTAGCTCTTGTAGAGATACCGCATGAATGTATGGATGGAGATGGACAAGGCAGACTACCTAGGCGCTATAGGACATATAGATCCTGTAGGAAGTGTACGACAGTTGAATGAATTTAGTAAGAGGAAAGATCACAGCAATGGAGAGAGCAGAGGATGGAAGTATAATCCATGATGGAAATGCGATCGAAACGAAGCTGGTGATGCTGGGCGGTGATTGGCCGGCGGAGGGAGCTCCCGTCCGGACGCGAACTCCACGCGTCCAGAGCTTCGTCGTAATTTCTCTTCCAGATCCATACCCATCTATACTCCTCGACGCCCTCGTTCCACCTTCTGACGGTCCTTTCAGTGTGACTTCGTTTCCACGCATGTTGGTTCGTGTTCAACGTGCGTCCACCGCCTCGGTGATCAGAGTTTAGAATTGAGATCCCGTGTTTTCAACAAGTGAGGGAGAGATCTCCACCAAGTGGAGAGCTTTTTTTCTCGTCTCTTCATCCCTCTACCGCTTCTTCGATCACTACTCCCGCCCGCCACAACGAACTCGCTATTGTGTTGACTGAGCGTTGCGACCGGCTCCCGTTTCAGTTTTCCTCTTCCCATCGCATCCGCCGAACTCTTTCATCCCTGGTGTCCGAAGGCGCATTCTATCCGTGGGAACGCAAGACCCGCGACCACAGCATGCCATGAACGAGACTCCCCGACTTCGGTCTGCGTTTCCCCAGACACCTCAAACTGCTCCGCGATCTAGAGATTTTACCACTCCGACCTCAAAACCCCGATCCCGAGATGCCGTCCTGCGAAAATCCCCGACCAAGGCACCCGTCCCCAGAGCTCCCGATGCGCCTTCGCCGCTCGTTCCAGTCAGCCTGATTGACGCTCCATCCCAACGACTCTATGTCGTCGCATTCTATATCGCTCTTAACGCTTGGCGACTTTACGAATCGTACACAGCCTCTGACGAATTAGATTCAACATGGTTGTTCTTGAAATGGGCCTCAATTGACGGGGTCTTCCTCTTCGGCCTGCAGGCCCTGCGCATTCCCTGGTTAGAATGGGCCTTTCCCACGACTTTGGCCATTTTCCTGCTTCATGTGGCCGGTAACATCTTCCTCATGTTCCAAATTCCGGTGCGTGGTGACCTTTTTTTTGGGATGGAGTGGAGACAAAAAGCTGATGTCCTCTCAGATCCCCTTGGGCGCGTGGTTCGCGAGTTTGATCAAGGTGGCTTACGACCGAGAGTTGTCCATATCGGAGCGAAGTGTCAAGCCAGCGGATATCATTCACAATGCCTCTCTTATTCTTGGAAAACAAATCGTCCACATCTTGCCAGAAGGGTATGTGCCCGATGCACCCTCAAGCATGGACAAACTAACAACTCTATCATAGATCTGCAACCTTAAACCCCGATCAAGTCCCCCTCTGTATCGATTCACAAAACACAGCCGTCAATTTACCTGTGCGGATCAACCAAACCGACCCGATTTTGATCGAGCTGTTCCGTCTCGATTTCAACACCGGCGACAATGAGACCATTTCGTATCCCTCCAAGCAGCTGAAGCAGATAAAACGTCAATCTGAGAAGCACCATCCAATTTCGGCAAACTCTCCGCATCGTGATCTTCTGCTGCCCATTCGGCGTCCCGGTCTCTACCGTCTCCAAAGGGTAGTGGACGAGTCTAACCTTGATGTTCACGTGCGAGTTTCGGATGCGCTTGTGGTTTCCTGTCCACGCGCTTTGATCAAGAATTCACACACTCACAAGTGCAGAGGTGATCTCTCGAATCTGGTCTTGACTGTGGAGGGCACGCCACCATTGAAGATCAAGTACAGCAGGCAAGTGAACCGTCTTGATCGGGGCTTTTCGTTCCAGAACATCCAGCCAGACCATCTCCGTTCTCCATTACTGGGCCAGAGAAACTCCGGCATTTTGTTCAATGCTCGAGAGCCTGATGTGGCTTGGGCTCAAAGCCAAGTCATTGAGCTTCCTCTGAACGAGTCATTGAATGTCGGAGGGGAATGGCTTTACTCGATTGAAGAAGTGCACGATGGCAGTGGAAACGTTGCGAATTACTCAACCCTGCTGGATGAACTTGATCGGCCATCCACCAAGTCGCTGTCCCAGTGGCATCAGTTCTCTGTCCACGAGAGGCCACGGCTGTCATTGTCTGGGTGCAATGCCCAACATTTTATCGAAGTTGCGCGCGGGGAGAACGTCGACCTTCCCCTTAAATTCCACCAGTCTGGACAAGGATATGAGGGTGATGGACCCTTCTCCCTAATGTACTCCTTCAGCGGAGGCGACCAGGAGAACGAGGATGGGTCGCCTGGTAAAGTACGACAACTGACCCTCAAGAGCCTCAACCAAAAGCCTCAGATCAAGGAATCTGGATGGTATAATCTAAACTCAGTGGCCAGTCAGTTCTGCTCTGGGGAGGTGCTGGAACCGTCGTCATGCTTCTTGCACAACCCTCCAGAACCGGAAGTGACCGTCAAATACGAGAAGATCTTCGACAAATGTGCAAATAACCCAGTTGGGCTGCTCGTTGACCTAGATCTGACCGGCTCTCCGCCTTTCCGACTCCGATACGTTGTTGAACACTCCAAGGGAGTTGAGACCAAGTCACAGACCATTGACGGCTTGCGCACTCAACTGGACTTCACTCCTTCTGAAGCGGGCTCATACCGATACCGGTTCCTGGATATCGCGGATACTGTATACGCACCCCGTTCACTCAAGGATAAAACTCCCGTTCTGGAACAAGACGTGAAACCGCCAGCGTCCGCTCATTTCCTGGGTTCCAGGGAATTGCGAAAAGCTTGCTTTGGAGAACCTGTGTCCGTCGATGTTGCATTCCTCGGGGAATCACCATGGACTTTGCAGTACGAACTCATCCACAATGGCAAGAAGACGAAGCATGTTTTGGAATCGGAAAGCGACGTTTCCACTATCGTGACGGATAAGCTTGTGAGTGGCGGTGAATACAACCTTGTCTTGACAAGTGTCAAGGACCGTTCAAACTGTAAGCGAGCCTTGAAGGATAGTATCAAGATCCAGGCTCGCTCCAAGCCACCTCGCGCCTCATTCGGGGAAATCGAGAAGAGCAGGAGCTACTCGGCATTGCAAGGCTCTAAGATCGATATCCCTCTTCGGTTGAGCGGCGAGCGACCCTGGACAGTGAGATACAAGATGGACACGGATTCTTCCGCCACGGAAAAGACCTTCTGGCAGGAGAACAGTGCTTTGACTGTCGGACAAGAAGGTCACTATGAACTCCTCTCGGTTTCAGACGCCTCTTGCCCTGGGTCCGTGGACCCCTCAGCTAATGCATTCGAGATCACTTGGATTCCTCGTCCGCGAATCACTGCTGTGGATGGGTCGCCTGTTTCAGATATTGGGCGCTTGGAGAAGCGCGATGTCTGTCAGGGTGTTGATGACAGTCTCGAAATTCGCCTGTCAGGCAACCCGCCTTACAGTATCCGATATGAGCAGCAACGCAAATCAGCCCGTGGCTCGCCCTCTATGCGGGTACAGAACATGAAGACTGCCCTTCACGCGACTTCCATCGAAATGGATACTTCCGAACCGGGCCTTTATACATACAAGTTCACGGGTGTCGGCGATAATCTTTATGATCCTGACCCCCGAAGCGTCCCGGTGGTCGTCACTCAGACCGTCAATCCTCTCCCATCAGCCCGGTTCGACGCTCCGGGTCGGATCTACGGGTTTTGCAAGGAAGACGTTAGCGGTGAAGAGTTAATTCCCGTCACTCTCGAAGGCGTACCTCCGTTCTCTCTTGAGATCTCCATTAAACATCATTCGAAGGCCAAACCAGAGATCGTGTCGATTCCCAACATTAACTCCAACCGTCACAATCTCCCCATACCGCGACGCCACCTGGACCTCGGCCAACATGTGGTCAGCATTCGGAAGGTTCAGGATGCGCGGGGTTGTCAACGGACGACCGAGTTCGACACTTCATCTGTGAGAGTGGCCGTATCCGATGTGCCCACAATCATTCCTCTTGAGTCCAAGACGGACTATTGTGTTGGCGAACGCCTGTCCTTCTCTCTGTCTGGACATGCACCCTTTGACGTGTTCTACACATTCGACGGGGCCTCTCGGAAGGCAACCTCTCGGACCACCAATTTCCGTCGTATCGCCGAGAGACCCGGCGTGTTCACCATCACTGGTGTCAGCGATGGAGCTAGCGGAAAGTGCAAAGCTCACAAAAACATCACAAAGACCATTCACGAAATGCCGAGCGTAAGGATCAGCAGAGGGCAAACTTCCGTGATTGATATACACGAGGGTGGGGAAGCCGAGCTCAATTTCGAGTTCTGGGGGACGCCGCCTTTTGAATTCACGTATGTCCTGCTACTCCATTCTTCGTATTGAATATCCAGAACTAACCAAGTACTAGGTACATCCGGAGCTCGAACACCCGTAAGGGAAAGAAGCCAGAGATACTTGATATCAAACATGATATCTCTTACGAGCATATGAAGACCATCAAGACCTCGGATGAAGGAACGTACGAAGTTGTGGCGATCAAGGACAAGTATTGCTCCTTCTCTTCCCAGGCTCAAATAGAGAAGTCTGAGAAGGCTGCGGCTGGCGCCTGAGCAGCAAAAGTTCAATGTCACATAATGCTTTTTTTTCTATATTAGTCCAGCTCTACTGCTCTATATGTCTGTTTAATTCTCTCATTTCGCGTGTTTGGTTCACTGTCTTTTGGTCATTTTGATTTCTTCATTTTGGACCTTCAACTGCATTGCAACGGCGCTATCAGGTATATAATACATGAACATACAAAGCTATATTTACCAAATGATCACGACTAGCCCTGAATACTGTCCACCAAGCCTGCGCCGAGCCGGGAGATTTCGTTAAGAATAGCATCGCGATTGATAGAAACCTGGTCTTGCTCTGCCTCTGGATCCTCGAGCGCGCTCGGCGCCGTCGAATAAGCGGTCTTCAGGCTCCAGCCTTTCGGTTTTGTAGTTTGCGGGTTCCAAAGTCCGGCAATGACATCGCTGTACTCGTCTCCATGGAAGAAAAGAATGTTCGGACTGAAGCAAGCCTGTAGGTCACGGATGAAGGACTTCACGGCCGTCGAGTTGGAGGCGGGGTCTCCCATGGCTGGGTTCAAATTCTTGAACTTTGTCGATGATGTTGGGCGACCATCCAACACCTTGCTGCGCAGAGTGATGATAAACTCATAAGGCTCCAAAGATGTTTGGAACAACTCTGCGATATCGAGCGCATATCCCTTCTCCCGCAGCAGTTTCACGGCTGCCCTGGCAAGGCTGGACATCCGAGCAGCCACTACCTTCGGAGGCATCTCGTATTGCGTCCACGTCACACCGTCAGGGTCGACATCGGAGGCAGCAAAGAGGGCAAGAGTGTTCATGGCTGGGTCGATATTTCTCCAGGCAGAAAAGCGAGTGCGAATGGATTCGATGACCTCCGGCGTCAGTTCCCCGCCCAGATCAACTATCAATGGCTCTTGCTGCCAGTCCCATCGTGAAAGGAAGTGGATGGTTCTTGTAAAGCCGGCCATCACACTCGAGGGGCTCTCCCATGGGAACGGCTGTGTGAAGACCCTCACCACCAACAACTCAATTACTTCCTCGTTGATGTAACCGGTGAAAAGATGGCTGTTGAACCAATGCTTGACGAGACGAATGGTCGGCGAGAGGAGAGGGAAGCGTGTGCACAGTGTGCGAATCGCCTGTGTCAGCCGGATAGATTGGACAAACAGCCTCTTGTACGCAGATAACGCGTAGGCGATCTCCTGTTTGGCCTGTGGACTGGCTCCCTTCTCCTTCAGCTGGCGCTCCAGTAACGTCTGTTCTCGTTCATGATGAATTCTCAGGCGGAAGATGACGCCCGACTCATGTACGACATCCAGGAAGGCATTGTTGAGGATTTGACTGGATTCGTTCTCCAACCCAACTTTGCATGTAGAAGCGACACCAGCTGATGTCAGGGAATCGCCGATCTTGACAAGAAAAGCCACCTTGGTCATCTGGATGGCAGTCAGGTCATCAGGCCACCGCGCTGAGCTTTCGAACTGGAGCGCCACATCCACCGGGCTACGCGTAACGATCGAGCCGTTCTGAACATGGAGGGCAGTATAACGAAGGAACGGGCTGGCAGGGGCCAGATGCCTGATCGTAAGGGGAACATCATCCATGGCATGGACGGCCTTTTCCAGTGAGTTGAAAGCGTCTCCGATTAGTTGGAATGCAGGGCTGGAGTATGACACTACTCCATGACCGCATGTTCTTAACTGATCGTCGTATTCGTCGCCGACATAGTTGACGTCTTGTTCAACATAATTGAAATGCCGGTTCAGGATGTAGACCAGAATCTGGTACACGATGGAGGGCGAGGATGGCTGGTCGGACCAAACAAGACTCTCTCGGATACTACCATCCTTGAAACGCCTCAGTTCGGCTTTCTCTCCCCAAAACGTCCGGAAAGACGCCGCTTCTTCCTTCTCCTCTGCGGATGGTCCATGGTCGACAACACGCATAGCATTTTCCGAATTCAGGATGAGCCCCACGGATATAGATGCGTTGGTCTTACTTCGGGGAGGCTTTGCATCCAGAGACCAGGGTCTAGGAGAATGACCAGAGATGTAGATGAGCTCGGTTCTATCCCCCAACGCTTTACCAAGCACCTCATAGACAGAGTTCTGGTTTCGAAGTGCTAGGAGCGTGTTGCCATTGTCTGTCACTGGAAGCTCAACAAGCCTATCAAAGCGAAGCATGGGTTCGTTCACTTTCAAGATGAAGACCTTTTCAAAATGGTCATCGCGAGACTCGTTTAGCATCTTGAGGGTAATGCTGGCTTCGTGTTTGAGGAACGTATATGACCAAGGGGTCATCTTGTAAAGGATGTTCAATCCTCTCTTGCCGTCGTAGAGCGCAGGCGTAGCATCGGGAAATGCAACGTCTTTCGCAGAAAGCAGCAACGGAGTGCTCAGGTCCCTTCCTGCAAGAAATTGCATGGTGGCTTTAAAGAGCTGGTAACTGCTGTATGACTTCAAAAGGACTGGTTTACCGTTGGGTCCCCCACCCTCAAAGAGAAGGGACATGAGTGCAGCCCATTCAAATCCTCCGAATCCACCGGATTGGAATGACGACGCAAATCCGCGCTGGCGAAGCCATGTCCGACCAAGTATACAAGCATCCCTGAAAGCCTCGCAGTTCTTCGCAGTTGAATACAAGAGCTTGTGAAAAAGCCCGACAGTACCCTCCGAGCGAAGAGCAGCGTTGTAATAAGGAGTCGGCTGTCCATCCTCTTGACTGTCCTTGGATCCTTGACGGATGTTGTTTTTCATTGGAAGAGTGCGCGTAATCGGAAACACGTCGTCCTTGATCGCGGTGATAACTCGAATTTGCGGTTTCACATGCTTCCCGCCGCTGCTTGCTGTATCATGAGGTTCCAATACGATAATCGGCCGAAGACTATCACCGTCTTGGAATTCAAACTTGACACCAACGTCTAAGTCTTTTGTTTCTTTGATGCCGGCAGCAAGGCAAGCGATGTAGTATGCTCTCTTATGGAAGTATCGGTAGTTGACGTAGTCTTTTTCTTGGAAGAGTGAGCTCGGCATTGTCACGGCCAGGTCGATTGTGTATGGCGCTGCCGATTTAGCCCCATTCCTCAGGGAAAAACTTCCAACGACGTTGACATTGACGGGCGGAATGTATGACACGGTGTATTTCGTATCCTTTCCGGGACGAGGGTCGGGGTATGGAACAGCGATGCCGTGCTTGCTGCGCAGCTCCTTCTCCGCTTCCAGCGCCGGTTTAGGCGATCTTTCCGGGAAAGATTCAATGGCATTCTTCAGCTTGTGGAGGACGTCTTGGAGTTTCGAAAGCTGCTTGTCGTAATTCGGTCTCGAGTCGGTGAGTAGCTCGTCCAACTGCAGCTTGAAGAAGCTGGACTTGTAGAATCCGCTGGCCAATGCCACTTCCGCTGACCGCGAGGTCTTCCCCTGTTGACCTGAAGCCCCTGCTACGGAGCGGTCATTCTTGAAGCTTTGGGAGGCATGGCCCCCATCAATGTTTGGAGGGGGACTGATTTTTCTCCTCTTCGCCGAATGGACAGACATCTTGAGGATGTTCTTTAAATAGTAGTGGTTGGAAGGATAACGAGAAAAGGACTGTGGTGGTTCTATATCGTCGCCATCATGAGCACTGCAATGCAAAGGCTTGATTTCCTAAAAGAAAAAAATTGGGACGGACCGCTAAACTAAACTCCGATCTCCGACGGTCTGGGCACGTGATTTTATTGATAGTTATATAAGCTGGCTGCTGATAATCCCAGGGAGCACGTCATTGGCTGGTGGGGCGCCCGCGGGGCCGAAATCGCAAAGTTGCAGGTGGGATGTGTAGTCAGGTATTACTCATAGTCTTTTCCTCTATTATTCCTATCGTTCTCTCGTTTTGCGTCTTTGCGACATTTCAGTCCAATATTGCTGTCTCCAGGATCGTGATCATCATGCTCCAGGACGTCGGAGGCACTGTGCCGCCCAACACTGACCATGTAAGGATCAATTTCCCGCGGCCTTTTCTACCCCACCCCGTTTGCGGCGTTATGTCCTTGGGGATCCAGGGGAAGTGTTTATGTTCTCATTCGGGGTGGGCAGAGGAGAACACACACCCCTTAATTCTTATATACTTGACTTGCGTACTGACTCGTTGCCAAGGCCGTCAGTGTGTCGCTGCCCACATGGAAGGCCAATGTCGCATACGAAGAGGGAGAAGCGTGGGTTGTAAATAAGATGCAATGCGGTTACCCCCGGTTCTTCGTGCATCCAATTATTCAGGAACTCGCAAGTGAGGTTGTCCGGCTCCATGGAAACCCCGAATTGGAGTCCGCCACTATGTTTCCTTCGCCAAAGACAGCACAGATCTGCTATTCGTTTATATTGTCGCGGATTCCTGCCGATGAAGCCCATAAAGTCCGCATCGTGGACTTTGTTCCTGCGCCTCACACCGAAGCCGAGTCACCTACCGTCACTTCGCTCTTGTCTGGCGTCATATATCCGAAGGACTATGCCTCCATTGCCAAACAAGTGTGGCAGCACACAGGGAACGGTGTGTCCAGCCGCCGGGGAGAGTTCTGTCTCAGTGCCCTCAGAGATGGTTTCCTCGTTGAAAAGAAAACAGTGGCAGACACTGCCACTCCAGTCATTCGTAAAGGCCCGCGAAGATACCAAGGAAAAGGTTCCATCAATGGACTGGGCCGTGGTGGTGTTCATACGACAACGGCGGATCACTCGCCCAACAGTGGCGGGGCACGCGATGGAGTGGAATACGTACAGTTCATCGAGGAGCGATTCGGTCGGAATCTGAGCACTTCGCTTGCGGATCAAGCGAAATTGGCAGTCCGCAAACGCATTGCGGGTGTCCTCACTGCGGATGTAGAACTAAGTGAAGCGCTTGAAAAGCAATCTGGGGAGGGTAGAATTGCAGGCATTTCCGAGTCAGACGTCTTCATATTTCCCACGGGAATGAGCTCGATCTTCAATGCCCACCAGATGTTGTTGACTGCTCGAGGCCCCATGAAAAGCATATGCTATGGGTTCCCTTATACTGACACCCTAAAGACACTGGAAAAATGGGGTCCTGGTTGTCTGTTCTACGGTCTTGGTTCGGCTGAAGATTTGGACGATTTGGAGTCGCGATTGAGCAAAGGCGAGAGATATCTGGGTCTTTTCACCGAATTTCCGGGAAACCCATTACTCAAGTCTCCCGACCTGAAGCGGATTCGCGCCCTTGCGGACAAGTACGACTTTGCAGTCGTCGTGGATGAGACTGTCGGAAACTTCCTCAACATTAACGTTCTTCCATATGCCGATATTGTAGTCAGCAGTCTGACGAAAATCTTCAGCGGGGATAGTAACGTGATGGGTGGAAGCGCCGTTCTCAACCCACATGGCCGCTACTATGAATCTCTGAAGGACGCCTTTGCCAGTGAGTACGAAGACATACTCTGGGCAGAAGATGCTGTATTTCTCGAAAGAAACAGCCGTGATTTCGTATCGAGAATCGCGAAGATCAATAGCACTACAGAAGCACTTACGGCCATGCTGAAGGAATCACCACTGGGTAAGTTGTTTTCGAAAATGCCTTTCGATGGGGCTGTTTCTGACTGGCAGCACAGTCAAAAACGTGTACTATCCCAAGTACAATCCATCAAAGGAGCTATACGAAGCCTTCCGCACCCCTGACGGAGGTTACGGTGGGTTGTTCTCTGTCACCTTTGATAAGACTGCACAAGCAGTTGCGTTCTTTGATCGTCTGGAGGTGCTCAAGGGACCCAGTCTCGGGACGAACTTCACTTTGAGGTAAGATACATTCATGACTCTACTCCAAAAAGTAGTACAATAACAACCGTTGACAGTTCCCCGTACACTCTGTTGGCGCACTACAATGAGCTCGATTGGGTACGTTCCTTTCACCTTAACCTTTATCGAACATTGTCGAGCTAATTACCTCCTTAGGCGGGATCCTTTGGTGTGGAATTTGACCTGGTACGGATAAGTGTCGGTTTAGAAGATTTCTCCGACCTTCGCGCTCGATTCGAGGAAGCGCTGCAGGCCGTGGCAGAGGTTCAGGTATGAAAAGCTCGGGAGGGTGTCCATGTAAATGGGATAGAAGGATAGTCCTTTCTCATGCTGGTCGACTGAGACTATGATTCGATGTCCATACCAAGAGACATGTTAACTAAGACACTCTATGAGATACACAAAGTGAACAGAAGAAATGGCGTTTTATGCATGTCGCTTGTACATACAATTAGTCCATTCATTAGCTACACAGAATAGGCTGGCGGCCGAGCCTTAACTATAGATAGACAGCCATGCCACTGGCCGGAGTACATCAATATCTCAACAAGAAACGTCAATAGACTCCATTATCATCAACATAGATACATGAAGGTGTTCCTACATGTCCAGTCGTTGGCTCCTTCAAACAATAATAACAGGAGATACAGTATCAGACATACATAATCGATAGCCGGTAACATGTCACAGGCTTCAGACATCCTCGTTACCGACAGGACTCGAAACTCGGCTTCTCCCACGGATAGCCTCCAAGCTACCTGTTTTTCTCAGCGCCTGTCGCATAGTCTCTATGTTCAACTCGTTGCCTGTACTAGGAGATGCTGGCCTGTGAGAGGTCAACGGTGGACTTCCAGGCATAAAACCGGTGCGGGTCGGAGAAAAATCCAGCCCCTTGAAAGATGTGGAAATACTGGTTGGCGGAGAGGTCCCGAATCCGTGGGAGGATGTTGGGGAACGTAAAGGCGATGGTGATCGGTTTTGTATCGGAATCACAGCCGAAGTGGGAGAAAAAGAAGCGACTTGGAAGCAATCGCGACTGGTAGCCAAGTCGTTGGCTTCGGCATGCTCAGCATTGACAACATCAGCGAACGATATGAAACTCAAGCGCCGGACATCAAGTGGATCTGGCGTTTTACGCGCTGATGAGATGTCTTCCCCGTCTTCCGATTGCAACCGACCATCTTCAAAGAAGGAGGATGACAAGGAGTGCTCGGTGGTAATGTTCCCAGAAATGTTCGTTGCGGCAGGTTGATGAGCACTATGAGTGACAATCTCGACCATGTCCGGGTCCAGGTCATCGGTGATGGCTGCGGAAGACGCTTCCAGCGCCGGGGGGATATGGTTTTCGGTTCTGATATGAGAGGGAATCGAAGGCGAAGTTTGCATGGGTTGTATGTCTTCTTGGACGTCCCGTTCGAATATCAGGGATGACGTAGGTAGAACGATATGCAATGGCGGTTGCGATAGGACTTCTGAAGAAAGGCTTTTATAAACACGACTTGGCGAGGAGTGGGACAGGCCCGCGTCTGATGAGCTGCCTGATGGCGTTTCCTGTATAATATTCCTTGGGCGATCCGGTATCCCACCAGCTGCATAGCCCTGTTTACTATCCAACTCGCGGTCTTGAGAGGACTCCATATCCTCAATTCTCTTATGGCTCCAGGTCTCATTTGACCATCCTGGCTCGGTTTGGGCAGGCAATGAGCCTGTCGATTTCACGCAATCCTTGGATTGTTCCATCGAGGAAGAGCTATCTCCTGGACCCTCGCTGGCTGATACACTCTGTGCGTCGTCGAAGACGGTTGGAATCCCGACAGGTCCTCACGGGTTCGCAGTCTGGTTTTGTTCCTTCGAAATACTCGGACTTTGATATTTACCTCTCGCTCGGTCGTCCTTCTATTGATCGAATTCCAGGGAGTGCAGCCGTTGTAGTAGCAGGAAAAGGTCTAAGATCGGATACGACGTTTCGATGTTCGTGAGTAAGCGATAGTCAGCTTGTTCGCTCACTGGAGTTCACTGCAGGCCATGAATAAGGGGGCAATATCCCTAGAAAAGGTGGGCCATGGTCGATACAGATCGTCGGGCTCGATGACGTCTATGGACTGTACAGATCGGTATACAGGCGGCTCGAGAGCAGACAAGAGGCGTTGCGTCTGAGTATATGCAGAACTGGATATATAAGTGAACTGTACCTTGAGATGACAAGAGGAGAGACTAAAAGAATGTGAGAAGCCCCCGGGACAATGAGAAGACGGGTATGCAGCGTCGGAGAATAGATACACGGTGGTGGCTGTTTGATAAAAGGGCATAGACATGCATGACATGTAACATATAAATCGCGGAGACTAACTATGGCAGCTCAGACAGCAGCGTAGTTTCATCGAAGAGGTGTGTTAGTTATTCAGTTGTGAAGATAGGAGGAATAATGGACATGGTGCCGATCCATCGTCATCGATGAAATTGGACTGATCCACCAGGAGGGTGCAGGTGATCGCAATAAATAAGGAGCCAATCCAATAGTATGCTGTTTCGGCTCAGGCGGAGAGTCTTCCTGCCCGGTAATTACCGTATCATGATTCGCCCAGTTGACGGAATGGCAACAAAGGCGGTGACGATACCGTACATATCCCTATTTGGTATAGTGGTACGGGCGACATTGCAGCCAGTCTGGTCACGGGACTTGCAGCTGGAAGGAAAAAGTTCCAACTCCATGATTGAACTGTCCAAGCCTCGGGGGTCAAGTCCAGTTCAAGTCGTCTCAGTCCACTTCCCTTGCTTCTCTCCGTGAGTGTTCCGGCTTCTTGCACCGTCATTCATTTGTCGGTATGCTATCCCACTAGATCAATTATCCCCAGACCATCACCGCGTCTCTCTCTTCCTGTTGATCCGCCAGCTAACATGTCCATGTTTCCCCAGTTCCTCCGGGCCAACAATCACCACTCTCGGTTCCCTCGCGTTTAACTTATCGGTACTTATTTTGTGAACGGACAATTCGAGGCCTCTCTTTCGTATCCGCCATGGCAGCAACCATTGTTGCACCCAAGAGACCTTTCTTGTCTCTCCCCTTTCTCCTACCCTCCTCGTGCGACGGAGTCGCGCTCGAGTTGCGCCGGAACCAATCCTCATACAGACGTACTAAACAACGCCTCCGTGTCAAACCAGACGCATCCTTTGGCGTATCTTCCACCCATGTGCAGGAACACATCATCTACAACCCCCCTTCGAGCGCTCCTTCGGTATACCACACCCCGACCAAATTCCTTCCCGCCGACGATGTT
The DNA here is from genome assembly GCA_019721355.1 of Aspergillus sp. MEXU 27854. Taxonomy (NCBI): domain Eukaryota; kingdom Fungi; phylum Ascomycota; class Eurotiomycetes; order Eurotiales; family Aspergillaceae; genus Aspergillus; species Aspergillus sp. MEXU 27854. The sequence continues at coordinate 743,952 of JAGMTT010000008.1, read as the reverse complement.
CGGAGGACGTTGCGCCCCGAGCGCGCTTTGAATCAGACCAATTCGGAAGAACTGCCCTCTGTGTTCAAGAGCGCTGTCGAGAAGAAGTATCACCTGAAACCGTCAGACATTGAAGAGATTCGCAAACTCCGACTGAGTGATCCAATGACTTGGAGCCGGTGGAAGCTGGCTAAGCGGTTCCAATGCTCCCCGATGTTCATTGCTATGGTATGCGAGGCGGGTCCGGAGAAGAAGGAGATCCAGAAACAGGTCTTAGAGGCGGTCCAGTCGAGATGGGGATCGAAGCGACGGATGGCCAGAGAGGACCGACAGCTGCGGAAAGAATCGTGGGGAAGGGATGCATGAGCGTTCTCTCGACCACATCTGTTTCTTTCTGTGATCTGGCCTCGTTTTGTTATAATTTTCTCCCCTTTTGACGCCTTTGAGGGTCGTGATGACGACCGACGGGGCACGTCCTGTCTGCGCAACGGCTGATGTACAAAACCATGTATTCTAGCAGCATCGCATCGGGCCCAGTTAAGCCCACATCCTGTAACTAGAGATGAATCATTGTTTACCACACACTTTCTCTTGTACAGTTTTCCTAGATCTGCTCCAATTATTACTATTACACGATAAGTCGAATGTGTCTCGCTTAGTTGCGGGAAGAAAACGGGATCGCGTGCCGTGGATGCGGAGTTACGGGCTTAACCCAACAGCTGTTATCGTTAGGTAACTCACCTCTCCAATCCAGCAAATCGAGGCACTTCTATTAACTTCCGCCCAAATGCCCCTCCCCCTCCGTCGCATCTCAGCGTCGCTTGCAGAATACTCTTCCTACTTATCTCGCGCAAGCCCATCGCCCATTTTCCGACCTCCGCAATTCATTCCTCCCTGTAGGCCTCATTGCTCTTTCCGCCGCTCATACTACGGGCATATTAGCGATACCAAAATGGCGCCCCAGCTCGAGCCTTTTTTCAAACAGTAAGATCTTTTTCCCTCTTCCTCTTTACTGCGTCGCGCCCTCTTTCCTTCTCTTATGTGTTTTTGAGCCTTCATAATATAACCTTGGACGGTTCTAATTGTTGCAGGGTCGATGATCTGTCTGGTTCCTTCATTGACCGTACGTCATTACTCCTAGCCCCGGTCAGATCTGAGAATACTGACCTCTGAAGGCTTGCGCAAGGCCGTAGCAATTCCCTCTGTCTCCGCGCAGGATGAGAACAGACCTGATGTCTTTCGGGTGGGTGAACCAACCGGTCGATCTTGTCGTCCGTCAGAAAGTCGCTGACCAGTCCTGTCCTCTCAAGATGGCACAATTCCTTGCTTCCGAGCTGGAAGCTCTGGGCGCCCATGTAGAACAGCGCCCTCTGGGCAAACAGCCGGGCAAGGAACACCTCGATCTCCCGCCCGTTGTCGTCGCTCGGTATGGCAATGATCCGAACAAGCGCACTATCTTGGTCTACGGTCACTATGATGTCCAGCCTGCCCTGAAGGAAGATGGGTGGGCTACCGAGCCCTTCGAGCTTTCGGTCGACAGCCAGGGCAGAATGTTTGGTCGCGGCAGCACGGATGATAAGGGCCCCGTCCTGGGGTGGCTGAATGTTATCGAAGCCCACAAGAAGGCCGGTGTTGACTTCCCCGTCAACCTCCTTTGCTGCTTTGAGGGCATGGAAGAGTATGGCTCTGAGGGATTGGAGGAGTTCATCCAGGCCGAGAGCAAGAAGTTCTTCAAGGATGCGGATGCCGTGTGCATCTCCGACAACTACTGGCTTGGAACTGAAAAGCCCTGCCTGACTTATGGCTTGCGTGGTTGCAACTATTACTCCGTCAGCGTTTCTGGACCCGCCCAGGATCTCCACAGCGGTGTCTTTGGTGGCTCAGCCCATGAGCCCATGACTGACCTTGTCCATGTGTTGTCCAAGCTTGTTGACAGCCATGGTAACATTTTGATTCCTGGACTCATGGACCTTGTGGCGCCCTTGACCGAGGAGGAGCAGGCCTTGTACCCCAATATCAGCTACTCCATGGATAACCTCCACGAATCGCTGGGTAGCGAAACCGGTATTCACCCGACCAAGGAAAGGACTCTCATGGCGAGATGGAGATACCCCTCCTTGTCCATTCATGGTATTGAGGGCGCTTACTCGGCCCCCGGTGCTAAGACTGTCATCCCCGCTAAGGTGATCGGCAAGTTTTCCATCCGCACTGTGCCTAACATGGAGAGCGAGGATGTGAACCGACTCGTGTTCGACCATGTCAAGGCCGAGTTTGCCAAATTAAACAGCAAAAACAAGTTGGATGTGTGGCTCCAGCATGACGGCAAGTGGTGGGTGGCTAGCCCGAAGCACTGGAACTTTACGGCTGCTAGCAAGGCTGTGAAGCAAGTTTTCGGTGTCGAGCCTGACTTGACTCGTGAAGGTGGAAGGTAGGATTTCCAACGGCTTATCGTTATGTCATACCGCAAAAGCTAACAGACTAAATAGTATCCCCGTCACGTTGAGCTTTGAACAGGCTACGGGCAAGAATGTCCTGCTCCTGCCCATGGGCAGCTCTACTGACGCTGCCCACTCTATCAACGAGAAGCTGGACCGGAGAAACTACATCGAAGGTATCAAGCTTCTCGGCGCTTATCTGCATTATGTGGCGGAGGAGCCCATGAACGCGTAATGCTAGCACTTTGTTTTTCATGATCAAGTTTGACATACATCGGCGCCATTCAGGGCTTAACTTATCTCATTTTCTCCTTGTCCTAAGCATTGAACCTTCTATTCTCTTGGTCTTTACGTCAATGGTAGGTATTCCGTAAAATCGGAAGTAAGTATCTGGAGTTGAGAACTATTTTCTGGTGGATTTAAGCCCGTTTTCTGTAATGTCATTCTCAATGCCTGAGATTTGCGCATTGAAATTTATGCCTGAAATTTAAGGTGTAGGTCGTCGCGAAACGGGTAATAATGAACTGCATCCATCTCACGTGTCCACCCGGCGCAACGCGACGCGGTCAATCGTTAATGTAGCAAACCACTCGGTCACCACCGTCGTCCCCTCGACTCCAATAACCCTGCTCAGATCTTCTACGGCATATATTTCTCTCGTTTATCGTGCCTCTTTGCGCTGTTCCTCCTTCTGGGTAAACATGACCTGCTTTCCATTCAGCTGATCGCGTCGCGTCTTCCGAATGGCACCATTGAAACGTTCTCAGGCTCACCTTGAACCTGAAGATTACGACGAGATAAGTGAGAGATCAGAGCTGACACCTAGTTCGGTGCGCTGAATATCACCTCTCTTTTTGTCTTTTCGAATAAGCATTCTAACTCTAAGGTACAAAGAAACGCCCTCGTCGGTCAGATTCTCCGAGTTCTAGTGATGATAGCGAATCGACGGATGGCACAGACAGCAGCCAGGACGCTCCACAGTTCACACAAGCGGTCGACGAGCAATACGATGAAGATGAAGACGAATTAGAGTTGCGCGCCACTCAAGCGATTCAGGAAAAGTACTCGTTTGCCAGCGATGAACCCAATGTACCTGCCGAGCACGGCATCCTGGAGCGCGTGGAGTGCTACAACTTCATGTGTCATGACCACTTTCACGTTGAACTCGGCCCTTTGATAAACTTCATCGTTGGAAAGAATGGCAGTGGAAAGAGTGCAGTGCTTACTGCCATAACCCTATGTTTGGGCGGTAAAGCCTCGGCCACGAACCGAGGTCAAAGTCTCAAGAACTTCATCAAAGAAGGGAGAGAGTAAGTTGGCGATTTCTATCTGGCATGTACTAGTCTGACGATGTACCAGGAGTGCCACCATTGTTGTGCGTATCAAAAACCAAGGAGAAGGTGCTTTCATGCCGGACGATTATGGAAAATCAATCATTGTCGAGCGCCACTTCTCCAAAAATGGCACGAGCGGCTTCAAAATCAAGGCCGAAAATGGTCGGATCATGTCTACCAAGAAAGCAGAGTTGGATGCCATCATCGACCACTTCACGTTGCAATTTGACAATCCTATGAACGTCCTCTCACAGGACATGGCACGCCAATTTCTCAGCTCCTCGAGTCCCGCGGAAAAGTACAAATTCTTTGTGAAGGGTGTTCAACTGGAACAGCTCGACCAGGACTATCGACTGATCGAAGAATCCGCTGATCAGATTGAAGAAAAGCTAAGGAGCAGAGAACAGGATGTCAAGATCCTCAAGCGGCTAAGTGATGCGGCACAAGAGAAGCTGGAAAGATCTGAACAGCATCAAAGTCTCAGAGACCGAGTGCGGAACGTTCGAAATCAGATGGCCTGGGCTCAGGTTGAGGAGCAGGAGAGGGTATGAACTTTGAAGTAACATGACGCGCCGTAAATTGCTAACAAACGATAGGAGAGAGACGCTCTCGACGACGAACTTGCTAAAGCGGACGATAGAATCGCCACTGCCGAAGCCGGGGTTGAAAAGTTCGATGACGCTCTGAGAGAGGCCGAAGCCGAAGTCGACAGTGCTGCTGAGTACGTACGGCAAGCTACGGCCCGAGTCGATCAAGCGCAGGATGAGAAAGAACAGATCAAAGGCGAATGGGACCAACACATGGGTGAACGGCATGACTTACAGGTATTACTGCAATGACACGGGTATCCATCTCCGATTGCACTAACTTTCACAGGCCCAACAACGTCAAATAAAGGACCACCTGAAAGGGACCGAGGCGAGAATTCAAGAAACCCAAGAGAAGATCTCTGAAGAGAACCAACGCTTGGCCGATCTGAATGGTGGAAATTACGCTCGAAAACAGGAAGAACTTCAGCAGGCAAAAGCGGACCTTGCCGATGCGAAAAAGCGGCATAGCGAACACCAAAACGAAGAAAGCCGCTTCATCAAGCATGTAGAGGAAGCTGAAGAGGCCTTGAAAGCAAGCCAGGGTCCTATTGCCAAAACTAGGGCCGATTTCCAACAAGCCGAGTCTGTTCTTCGAGATCTGAGACGGGAAGGCGGTCCCAGGAATCTAGGCTTCCATGAGAGAATGCCAATTCTCCTCAAGGCCATTCAACAAGAGCGGTCCTTTACTAGGCCACCGGTTGGGCCCATAGGGCACCATGTGACCTTACTGAAGCAAGAATGGTCCTCCATATTGGAGAATTCCCTTGGAGCGACGTTGAGCAGCTTTGTTGTCACCTCGAAGAGAGACATGAACATCCTCTCCAACATCATGCAGAGGGTCAACTGGTGAGGATCCGTGCTGCATATCATTTTCGGATAATACTAATCATTTGTCCTCTAAGTGTCTGCCCGATCTTCATAGGAAGTGATGGCCATATTGATACATCTCAACATGAGCCGGATCGTCATTTCGATACAGCTTTACGAGTACTACAGGCAAGTTGATGGCTACAAGTACATGCAAGGATGTCTCTAACGAACTTGTTATCTAGATTGATAACGACCTGGTTCGCCGACAACTGATTATCAACCACGGTATAGAGCAGATGCTGCTGATAGAGAGTCTGGAAGAAGCAACTTCCGTGCTTTTCGATGGCCAACGACCAAGGAACGTTAAGAGATGTTATTGCATAGATCGAGGAGATCGGCGACGGGGTATCCACCTCTCCTACAGTCGTACAGGAGAGCCGAGCCAGGCGCCCGTTCCCGTCTACAAAGGAAATCCCCGAATGAAGTCTGATCTAGCTTCTCGGATAAGGTATGCTCCTGCTCTTCACATTTGTGTGTCGGTCTAACACACATACAGGCACCAAGAAGACGTCGTAGCAGATTTGAGGCGAGAGCTGAACAACCACGAAGAGCAGCTCCGTTCCGCTCAGACTCACCTGAAAACTTGCAAACAGGCTCTTGAAAGGCATAAGAGAGAAGCTGCCAATTTGAAGGTTGCCATACAAAGGGCAGAAGACCGTCGTGAGGAGCTCGAAAATGCACTTGACAAAGAAACAGTGGAAGATGGGCGTCTCGACGTTTTGCGGGCTACTCTGGAAGAAGCTGAGGAAGAGAGACGCATCAATGAAGGGTCGTTGCGAGACAGCACCGTAGCTATGGAGTCGATGATGAAGACGTTGAAAGAGACCAAGCAGAAACTTGCTGCCAAAGACGCTGATATCAATAAGCTGAAAGAAGAAGTCCGTGTTGCGCATAGTGAGGAGCTCAAGGCAACGGACCGACGCCGGAAGATCATTAGCGAGAAAAACACAGCAATCGAGCGCATTAACGACAGGAAGCGGGCCAGAGATCGGATCTACCAGGAGAGAGAAACAGTTAAAGCTCGCATTGTGGATTTCAGCGAAAAGGCTAGTCTTGTCTCGCCCCGTGTCCCTATCGAGGAAGGGGAAACTGCTGCCAGCCTGGATAAGAAGCTGGATCGACTTCACAGAGACCTCGAGCGATACAACCAAGAGTAGGTTCAAACGTCCATTCGTGTCCGGATCATCCCACTAACGTGTCTAAGGCTGGGGGCTTCCCGCGATGAAATCGCTGCAGAAGCTCAACGAGCAGCCTCCACATATGAGCAGGCGCTGAAGCAAGCCGAAGAATTCCGGCTCCTTGCAGATGTATGTCGTGATTCCTGCACATAAACTTGAATCCGCATAGTGCTTCCAGCTACTAACGATCTAACGACAGGTCCTCAAACAAACGCTGAGTGATCGCAAGAAACGCTGGCTGATCTTCAGGTCCCATATCTCGACTAGAGCCAAAGCCCAGTTCACTTATCTCCTTAGCGAGAGAAGCTTTAGAGGCCGTCTCTTGACCGATCATGAGGGCAAGCTTTTAGATCTACAGGTTGAGCCTGATATAACTAAAGACAGCACTGGGCGTGGCGCGAGAACCCTTTCCGGAGGAGAGAAATCTTTCTCGCAAGTCTGCCTACTGCTGGCCCTTTGGGAGGCTATGGGATCCCCTGTTCGGTGTCTTGATGAATTGTAAGTCACTGTTTCAAGACGAAGAAGGGGCGTCACTGACTTGCAACGTGCAGCGATGTCTACATGGATTCTGTCAACAGAAAGATGGCAATCGACATGCTTGTAGGGATCCCATCACTCACTCACTACGAGGGGAACAGTTTGCTAATCGAATTGATAGATGCTCGCCGCTAGACGTTCAATTGGCAGGCAATTTATCCTCATCACGCCTGGATCCAGGGCTGAGATTAGCTTGGCGCCTGATGTTCGAGTAAAGCAGTAAGTGAAGAAACATGATGACCGAGAGAACCCTGGCTAATGAGTATCTTAGGCTGGCTGAGCCTGAACGAGGACAGACAAGTCTAGCGTTCCGGCGGTAGCGGGACGTCTATTGTTCCTCATATTTCACGTGAAGAATATGAGAGCAATGAGCCTGTTGTCTGAAATAGAGCGTCGAGAATTGCTAGATATGTATATTGAACTCAATTTTGGATCATCATATGGACATGAAAGCCTCCACGCACCATCGTACCTACGGAATAGCAAGCTACAGTAGGCATCGTGGATCACGAGGGGGACGGGCTTAAAGCGGCGAGGGCGGAGACCGCCCACTCCGATCCACTCCACGACTGAAACTCACCTCCTCCGACCTCCATTATTCCAACTCACTTCCTCCCACCAACTTTTCCGCTCTTCCTGATAACCAACTCCCACTTCCACCCTCCACTCATCCTATCCGTTCGTACCACAGTCTAAACGTCTTCCTTGCCTTCCATCGAATCCACTCAAGATCTTTTCCTTTCTCGCGAACTTGAAGAAACCCTGCGCACAGTCGACTTGTGGTTTTCCATCACCTCCATTGTCATCATTGCCAGCCCTTGGATCAGGCAGATTTCTCTTCCACAACCTCCTTTTTCCTCGAACCAGCCGAGCTCCAAGTGGGACTACAATCTACTCTTATCTCACCAGGGGGAGCAAAAAGAAACCAGCTATCACCCGACTCCGTACTCGCCTCCCTTTCTACCCGTGGGAAAGAACGTTTGTCTCAAACCTACAGCTTTGGATCGAATATAGACCTCCCTTTTGAATAAAAGCGGACTCCACATATCGATTGATAAAAACGACACTTTGATACCCCTTCGATCTTACGTTTAGCTTGATCACCTTCCTCTCTCCGTCATCTCTTCCCTCACCAATCCATCGCAATGGCCGACGCACTTGCTTCACAATTGAACAACACAAGCTTAGGGTATGCTATCCGAAGTTACGAAATGAGACATAAGGAAAGCTTTTCTGACCTTGTTTTGGCAGGGATGCACACTCGGATGCGAAGTGGAAGGACCAACTGAAAACGCCTGCGAAAGATGCTAGACCCCAGACTGAGGTCCGTTCTTCTTCGCCATGTTTCCCGCACACAATGCTTGCCTGATTACTGACGAGGACAATAGGATGTCACCGCTACCAAAGGCCTCGAGTTTGAAGACTTTTACATTAAACGTGAACTTATGATGGGCATCTTCGAGGCTGGCTTCGAGAAGCCTTCGCCCATTCAAGAGGAAACCATACCCGTCGCCCTCACTGGTCGAGATATCCTGGCACGAGCAAAGAACGGTACAGGAAAAACCGCCGCCTTTGTTATCCCCACCTTAGAACGGATCAACCCGAAGAGCACCAAAACACAGGCTCTTATCCTTGTCCCGACGAGAGAACTTGCCCTCCAAACGTCCCACGTCTGCAAAACACTCGGAAAACACCTCGGTATCAATGTCATGGTCACGACTGGAGGAACGGGGTTGATGGACGACATCATCCGACTGAACGATGCTGTTCACATTCTTGTTGGTACTCCGGGTCGAGTGTTGGATCTTGCCAGCAAGGGCGTCGCGGACCTTTCGGAGTGTCCTACGTTCGTCATGGACGAAGCCGACAAGCTGTTGTCGCCTGAGTTCACCCCCGTCATCGAGCAACTGCTATCATTCCACCCCAAGGACCGTCAGGTTATGCTCTTCAGTGCAACATTCCCTCTCATTGTTAAATCCTTCAAGGTATGGCGTGCGGATCTCCACTCATTAGTATCGAGCAGTCATTGATAACTCTTGACAGGACAAACACATGCGCAATCCTTACGAGATCAACCTCATGGATGAACTTACGCTCCGCGGTATCACCCAATACTATGCGTTTGTAGAGGAGAAGCAGAAAGTCCACTGCTTAAACACCCTCTTCTCAAAACTCCAGATCAACCAGTCTATTATCTTTTGCAATTCTACAAACCGAGTTGAATTGCTCGCAAAGAAAATCACGGAACTTGGCTACTCCTGCTTCTATTCGCACGCAAGAATGTTGCAACAGCATCGAAACCGGGTTTTCCACGACTTCCGGAATGGCGTGTGCCGTAACCTTGTCTGCTCCGATTTGCTGACGCGCGGTATCGATATTCAAGCTGTCAATGTGGTTATCAACTTCGACTTCCCCAAGAACGCTGAGACGTACCTTCACCGAATTGGTCGGTCTGGCCGTTTCGGTCACCTGGGTCTCGCAATCAACCTTATTAACTGGGATGACCGCTTCAATCTGTACAAGATCGAACAAGAACTGGGCACTGAGATCCAGCCCATCCCCCAGAATATCGACAAGAAGCTCTATGTCTACGACTCTCCGGATACGATCCCCCGCCCGATTTCCAACCCCTCTCAGCCACCTCAGGCAACCGGCATGCCCTCAAGTCAACACATGGGAGACCGCCGTCATCATAACAATCACCCCAACGGGGGCCACTATCAGTACAACCGTGGACGGGGCTCATATCGTGGCGGCCGTGGACAAGGCCCACGCCGCAACATGCACCATGACCAAAATAGGTATAACGCCTCCCAGGGCCAACATCAAGGCGGCAAATCCCAGGCAGCCCCGGTGTCATAGCGGCCCTTGCCGATCTATGATCCAAGAACATGAATCGATTTTGTTGCTTTTTTGGAACAGTTTCTTCTCCCGGTTCTTTCTAGCTCTTTAAGACTCGTCTTCCTCCCGGTTCTTTCTAGCTCTTTCAAGACTCGTCTTCGTTTCGCCTTTGCACGCTCATCGCTCCTCTTTCTTTCCTCGCAACATGTGCAAATCGTTCTCATCATTCTACCTCTCCTGCGGAAATCATTCATCTCCACAACGATGATATGGTAACGTTGATTTGGCATCTGTATCATATTAATGTTCCACTTCCCTCTTTTCATGTCACCACTTCTTTGAATGATTTTCCGTGGGTGCATCATACATCGAAATGACTTCCGCGGTTTGGAGTTGAGTTGTTTTTGTTTTCGCCAGTTGTACATATTTGCTACGGCACTGCATTCTGGCATTTCCCGAGCACCATGGGCGGCGTTTCCAGGTCTCCATTCGACGGTGTTATATGTTTCTGGAGTTCATGGACGGCTGGCTTGTGGCACTCTCAACCTTATCCTTTTGAGTGAATTACCCTCCGCTGCATCGAAACGTGGACACGCTGGCGCTCTTGATCAGGAGTCTGTTTCGCTATCAACCGGCGGGGTTCGCTCGCGACTTCCATCGACGTGGGCGTCTTGTGGATGGCGCGTTATATTCGGTGGGAACTTTTCTCCTTCTCTCATACTCTGCGAGTTCTCTCACATATCGAGATCGTGGCCAACATCTACAATTTCGGCCAGCTTAGTGCTGCACAATGGTTCTTACACTTGTTTTTGCACAGGGGCCGTGGTTTATGATTCATGACAGGCTGGTGTGATGTTTCAGTCCATGGGTTATACATGTCCTTGCTTGTCAGTTTCCTTCAACGAATACTGCCCAGCGAGGACACGATGTATCTCCATTGATGATCGACAAAATGAAGTGGAAGTGAAGTGTCGAACGACAAAAAATGCTTCAACAACAAAAAAATGTCCCCAAAAAAAAAACTGGAAAATTGGCAAAAAAAGAAGGGAAAGGGGATCCGTGGGGTGTTTCTGCTCAACCTAGATATGTACTTCATGAGGTTCGACTTCTAGATAGCACCCCGAATTGACAAGAATATCCTCTTCCCGCTTGCGATACCATCTAGATATGTGATTCCAGCTGCAGTCGGGGTAATAATGTTAATCTGTCAGTGATAGGATAATCACTGAGACCAGCTCGAATACAGCTCATTTGTGACAGGCTGGGCGTTACTGATACAGTGATATGGAAACCTGTGAATAGTATGAAGAATAACTGCATCGAATGGGTCTTACCTGCTCAGATGCCTACCTCATGAAGAAAACTGGCTATCTTCACTTATTATCTGTATTCCTTCTCTCTTCTACTCCCCAACCCCCAGTTTCCCATGTGGTTGGTATACCCGCACCGTCGTCAAAGAAGGAGAAGATCTCATCGTTCGCCTCCGCAGTGAATCTCCCATACGCGATTCGATGACTAGTCAGATGGCGGCATGCTCTCATCCGCTAGATCATCAGACTGCGCGGAGAGTCTTGCCGTGTGGTCGCGAGCTGGGAAGCTTTTGGTGGCTGTCATTGATTCAACTTCGGGGTGTTCTTTCGAGGTGGAGATACCGGCTTTTGTATAACTGTCTTTTTCTTTGCTTCGCTTACTAGAATGTGGACGTATCATTGAAGTAGATAACTAAAACTAACAGATAGTCATGTAGAAGAATACCCTTTCAGCGGCAACATTGAAGAACAAAAAGATTCCACAGCGGTCCGTGAGCAATAGAAACCAAAGTCAACAACAATAGATGTGCGAGATTAGTTACCTCGACCTGGGATAAGGACATCATTGCCCTTGGCCCGGCAACTGCAGAAAGAGTTTCTTCCACCTACCTCCCAGGACGCAGCCCCCAGACATAAGCGTTCATAAGAAGCCCGCTATACGAGTCTGTGTTTACCTGCTTGACATCAAAATGGATCTTTCCCGGGTACGTCCAATGCCGAATCCCAATCCCATAGCCCCGGTGTTCTTCGCAACAGAGACATTTTGGTGTACAGTGGCCGAGGCGTTCTCGAGATCTCGTGATCTCTCGTGGCCTTTCACAGCAACCTCCGGCTCCAGCACGCCTATACCGAAGCCATTCCGTAAGATACCAGTCTGGATCGCGCTGTCTGGAAGCCATAGCACGATACACTGGTGTATCGCCAACAAGAAGATGCAGCTTACCCGTTACCTCCCCCACGTTCTGGAACCCTTTTGCAATCGTAGCCAGGAGTCCGTTGCAGTAGTCTAAGTTTTCCTTGCGACGGTTCAGTTCGGCAGCATCGTTGACGGGAGGTAGACTCCTCAACTTGGCAATATCTTTGTTGGCTTGTTCCTCTGCTTGCGCTAGAATTCGCATGGCTTCTTCGGCCTTTATCAGCTCATTGATATATTTCCACTGAAACTCCGTGAGACCAAAGAGCTGATGCTGTAGTCTTCGCAGCCTTTGGGCTTTCTCTTGGTCACCAGACTTTTCCAGCCTATCTTCAACGGGTGTGAGTATTGCACTGGACAACTTGATCAATCTTGTTCTGCAAGTGTCTGAGCTCGATTTGCGGGGTGCCATGTTCGTGATCTGTCGATGTTCAGGAGGGTAAATACCGTAGAGATTCCAAGGCAAGGATTTTACCCTTATGTGCAGAGCTTTCCTAGGCAGAATCGACCCTAGGTTTACTGTCTGGTATTACGTAGGTATAATCATGGTGTACGTTCATTTGCCCGGCCGGTATCCATGTTTTGAAGACTTGAAGTCCCATCTGGGAACAACTGTCCGGCGCGGAATCAAATTTCAGGCGGCAGTTTGTCTTGATGACGGAGTACATCCCCATTCTCGTCCTTGGTAGCAAATTTGACAGTGGAGCTTGAAGGTGTTGTCGTATCGCTCAGCCTTTATTCACCAGTCTGGTAGTAGGTTATGTGGATCCATAAGCTAGTATCTAGCTCGACATACACTAAAAAGGAGGCCATGTTGATTACCACCACCATTAGAGCCCCCGAAGTAGTCGCTGAATACGGACAGGGCGATGCGATTGCAGTAATATTATCAGTCCACGATGACCTATCTCATTAAAAGCCCGGTCTGGAGTCGTCCCGTCCTCCATATCTTCCAGCTTTATACCTCGCATATCCTTATAAGGCAATAGAAAGGGTCCATCTATATTGCTTATGAAGCCCCTCTATGTTGTAAATGACTAGCAGGAAGTATCTGTACTGTGAGAATGAACTATTAGATCCTAGACCCTAGTGGGCGCCCTAGGTCTAGTTTGGGACCTATCACGGAACAACTGGTGGTCTAGTCATAGGCTTTCCAACCCTTTGTCTCTCTTTTGCATCCTGTTTTATTTTGTATCTAGGCGTTGGGAAGCCTTTCGGTGTCAGGCTGGGCACACCGACCTGCATAGCTGCCATTACGTCCAGAAGGCGGTTCCAACGGGGATAAGACTCATCAATCAATCAATCAATCTCCTGCTGCCGGCTCAACGTCATCCAATGGTTCCCGTCGCCGAAGTGCTCGCAGCTTATATGCCCATCTAAAGCCACTCGGTGAAAAGGATGACTACAGTAAGCATTCATTGGAAGCATTGATTAACTAGAATGAGAATGATATACGGGAAGTGATCATACCTATAATGAAAAAAATGAATCTAGAGTCGATGGACCTGGGCAGGTAAATAAGATCAACGCCGGTATCCCTCGCACCGTTGACAGAGTTCTATCTAATAATTATACCCGTGAGACTATGACAATGTTCTTTAGCTTGAGGCGCCCTATGTACCTAAGTAGATCCTACCTTGAGGGAGATATTCCCTCGGTTCAATGCCCTGGCTTTCCGAATTAAGGAAAGCGCCGCGACCGCCGATTTCGCAGGGAACGTTGAACGTACCTACACCTACGGAGTACATTTCTCGTGCCCTTCTTCAACCCTTTTGCCAGTGCCAACATGGCGTCTACCCAGAAAGATCAGAAGCAAAAGGTAGGTACCTGTCTTTTGTCCCTCCACAATGAGATTCCCGCTCACGCGCCCTAATTACAGCCCAGCAGTTTGCGATCCATCATTGCGGGCTCGACTGCGGGTGCCATTGAGATCGGTAAATATTCCACCCCTTCGGCGAATCGCTCCTAGACGGTCTGGTCTGTCAGTCACTAATACACGAAATAGCAATCACTTATCCCGCAGAGTGTATGCTCCCCTCGCCATCTCCTCGATAACCGAAGCGAGCTAACCCGTCAGTCGCCAAAACCCGTTCCCAATTAAACCGCAAGCTCCCTGATGGACAGAAGCTACCATGGCCACCGTTCGGAAAGCAGTGGTATGCTGGATGCACAACGTTGATCATCGGAAACTCTCTTAAGGCTGGCATTCGTTAGTGCTCCTGGCCGTGTTGTCGCATCTTCTGTACGCTCTGTACGGCATTGATACTGTGCTAACGATCGTGCTGGTCTTCAGGTTTCGTTGCCTTTGATACTTACAAGTCGCTTCTTCAGGATGAGAATGGAAAGATTTCTGGACCACGAACAGTGATTGCTGGATTCGGAGCTGGCTTTACCGAGTCGCTTCTGGCTGTCACCCCGTTCGAGAGCATCAAAACCCAATTGTTCGTTATGCTTGTTCCTCTCGCTCGCGGGCCGTGCTGGAGATCTGAGCTGACGCAGATAATCAACTCAGAATTGACGACCGCAAGTCAGCGAACCCCCGCATGCGCGGCTTCCTCCACGGCAGTAAAGTCATCTTCCAGGAGCGAGGAGTCCGCGGCTTTTTCCAGGGCTTTGTTCCAACCACGGCAAGACAGGCCGCCAACTCGGCGGTGCGGTTCTCGAGTTACACCACACTCAAGCAACTGGCACAGGGCTATGTTGCTCCCGGAGAGAAACTGGGAACCGTGAGCACGTTTGCTCTGGGTGGCATGGCTGGTATTATCACAGTGTACGTCTGGGCCCGCTGCACACTACTACACAGCAGGACTACAACTAATCTCTGCCACACAGGTTTGCCACGCAACCCTTGGACACTGTCAAAACCAGGTAAGATTCCACAAATAAGATACTGTGCCGTGAACTAGACTCTAACTGGAGGTCAGAATGCAATCTCTTGAAGCGAGCAAGAACTACAAAAACAGCTTCGTTTGTGCGGCAAGGATCTTTAAGGACGAGGGAGTCCTCACACTGTGGTCCGGGGCTGTCCCCCGACTGGCGAGACTGATCATGAGTGGAGGAATCGTCTTCACGATGTGAGTTCAACAATATTTAACCGTCCCTGCAACTCGAATGGCGCTAATGATGCCTCGCAGGTATGAGAAAACCATGGATATCCTGGACTCAGTCGACCCCGAGAGAAAATACCTATGATTGTTTGAGCAATAGAGGGAACAGAAAGGTGGGCCCGAAACAAACCTATCTACAGCATAATACTCGGACAGGTGCAAACCCAACCGCCGTTTACTGTCACTTGGAGGAGCATATCTGGATTGGCTCGTGTATGTACAAATATGGTCATAGAGGCAAGGCATAGGAACCCAGCTAGATGAATGCAGGAGTCGGACTGCTTACCGTTTCAGAGAGCGAGATGCGGCCTGCTCTTTCGCCAGGTCTTCCGCCGCCATGGCTGCGACCTCCTGGTCAACAAGCCATGTCCGCACACTGTCCATCACGGTTTCCAGACCGTCACCGCCATCCAGCACACTGTCTAAGTTGTGTATGGTAGTGCCGCTTCGATGATCCGTGCACCGACTCTGGCCATAGTTGTATGTACGAATCTTATCACCACGGCCCATGCGGGCGACACCACCCATTACACCTCTCCTTAGCTCAACTAGCTCTTGCTCCCGCGCCTCCTGTCTCGCCTCGGCCAGCCTAGCACGTAGAATCTGCCAGGCCTTTTTGCGGTTTGCATGTTGCGATCGCGAGTCCTGCATGGACACCACAATCCCGGTTGGTATATGGGTTAGACGAATAGCGGACTCCGTCTTGTTGACATGCTGTCCGCCGGCGCCACCCGCGCGCATCTTTTCGCTTCGAACTTCTTGCGGGTCCACGTAATAGTCGCTATTCGGATCGTCGACGTTCAACGCACTGTCGCTGCCACTTCCACTGTCCGGGAAGCTGGGGAGCACCATCACGCTCACCGCACTCGTGTGTGTACGTCCCTTTGACTCCGTAGCCGGGACCCGCTGGACCCGATGTACGCCAGACTCCGTCCGCAGAACATCGTAGGCCCCGTCCGCATCGACCTCTATGATTGCCTCGGTCAGTCGATCTTCCCCCGCACCGTCTGCGACCTCGAGCTTGATGACACTGGAATGGAAGCCCCTCCGAGTGCAGAATGCGGTGTACATCCTCAACAGCTCGAAGGCGAAGAGGCCAGCCTCATCTCCGCCGGCACCCGGGCGGATTTCGAGCAGACAGGGGAGTTCTGCGAAGGGATGGCGAGGCACGAGGGCTTGTTTCAGGCTGTCCGATAGTCCTGGGAGGTTGTTCTTGCTGTTCTCCAGGTCTTCAACCGCAAGCGATCGGAGCTCCGCATCAGTGTCCGGGTCTTCCAACATGGATCTCAGCTCCGCGATCGACTAGACCACACAATCAGCGATATACCTGTGGTGACTTGGGTATGCCGCTCCCTTACTTCGTTCGCAGTGTCCCATTCTTTCAGTACTTTTGTGATCGCTGCGAGTTCACCTATGCGTTTCGCGGTTTTCGCATCGAAAGAGTCCTCCAATTTGGCCGAGAGCGTCGAATGTTCGGCGGCGAGCGAGCGGGCTCGGGTAAGTAGAGCCGGGGATAGGCCTGTATCTGAGAAACATCAGCTTCGGCGGTACAGTATGGGAGCTGTCTGGGGGGAGAATCGACCTACCTGTACTTGTGTTCAGTCCTCGCCGTTGTAGGAGGAATTGCGGTTGTCGCGCAGTCCTGGTAGATCGCACCAGACACCGGGCGCAAATCCACGGTGCATTGAACATATTGAGATCTTTCAAAGCTCAATACACCTCCTGCGACTCCTGTTCCATCGATTGCGGTCCGATTGAGTGAGCAGGACCTTGTTCAATGCGCAGAGAAGTTGCCGATGCATCTCCGCTGCGAATCACGTGCTCTCTCTGTATGTAATAATGGTAACGGCGCGTAAAGGCCAGACTGGAAAGTCGACCTCCGGAATTGAGCACTTCTGGACAGCACCTTCGAATGGCATCGAACATGTAAATTCACCCGCGGCTCTCACCTGGAGCTCTTTGTCTCTGAACTGATAGATTTTCTTTCACCTCACCCTACTCCTCGTGGCCGCATATACTATGCGCTCTTGACTCTAATCTACACCTCTCCGGCTCCATTATCGTTACAGTGGTCCTTCGTATGCGCTCCGACCTACGACCATGCTCCTTTCACTAGAATATCTCACGGTCTTCTTGGCCCTCTGCTCGACAGGCTATGGCCTCCAGGCTTCGCAAATCCCCGCCGACACTCCGCTGGCCTCCTTGATCGCTTCCGCGAAATCGCATCTCGCCAGCGGGTCGGCTCGTGACGCCCTCCTCTACTTCGATGCGGCCATCGCCCGGGACCCCACGAACTACCTCACCATCTTCCAGCGCGGCGCTGCATACCTATCCCTGAGACGGAACACACAGGCTCTGGAAGACTTCGACCGGGTCCTGGAGCTGAAGCCCGATTTCGAAAGCGCGCTGCTCCAGCGATCCCGTCTGCGGGCGTCTTCTGCCGACTGGACCGGCGCCCTGAGTGACCTGGAGAAGGCCGGTAAGAAGTCATCCCCCGAATATGCGGAGCTCGAGGAGGCGCGCGATGCAGCTCTCAAGGCCCAGAAGGCAGAGGAGCGCAAGCAATGGGACGACTGCATCACTCAGGCAAATGTGGCCGTGTTGAAAGCAAACACGGCTCTGGGCCTGCGGCAGACACGCGCACATTGCCGCTTTGAGAAGGGTGACGTCGAGGAAGGCATCAGCGACCTGGCGCATGTCTTGCAGATTTCTCCCGGCTCGGTCGAGCCCCATCTGCAGATGTCGGCTATGTTGTTCTACTCCCTGGCGGACAATGAACGTGGCATCGCGCAGATTCGGAAATGTCTCCATTCCGATCCTGATTCGAAGCCGTGCAACCGTCTCTATCGGAGGGAGAAGCAGATCGCCAAACGACTTCAGAAACTGCATGATATGCTGGAAGCCCGGAAATTCAGCAATGCCATCAATCTCCTCGTGGGCGTGGGAGATGATACAGGCCTTCTGGATGATGTGAAGGGAGACCTTAAGGATGAGCGAGAGGCGGGTCATATCCACGAGAAGGCTCCCAATAAACTCTACGCGTCCTTGGTGGAAGATACTTGCAACGCTTATCAAGAGGTATGTTGATCCCGATGTGATGTGTTCATTGGAGTACGGCTAACGTGGTGATTGATGTCCAGGCTCACATGCCGAAGCGCGCAGCGCCTTACTGCACAGAAGCACTTGAATCGAACCCGCATTCCCTGCCCGCATTGATGTTCAAGGCCCAGACAGCGATCGATGAAGAACGCTTCGATGAGGCGATTGCCACACTCAACACGGCAAAGGAACACCATCCAGGCTCTCGTGAGGTCCAAACCCTCTTGCAAAAAGCCCATGTACTACTGAAACGCTCCAAGCAGAAGGATTACTATAAGATCCTGGGCGTCAGCCGAGATGCAGACGAGCGAACCATCAAGAAGGCGTACCGTCAGCTGACCAAACAACACCACCCCGACAAGGCCACCGCCCAGGGCGTCAGCAAAGAAGAGGCTGAGAAGCGCATGGCTGGTATCAATGAAGCTTATGAGGTCCTGTCAGATCCCGAACTGAAGACGCGGTACGACAATGGAGATGACCCGAACGACCCGGAGTCGCAGAGAGGTCATCCGTTCCAGGGAAGCCCGTTCCCTCCGGGTGGTCAGCCATTCTTTTTCCAGCAGGGCGGTGGTCGACAATTCAAGTTCTCTCAGCAGGGGTTCAATTTCCCTGGAGGCTTCCCTTTCCGCTGATAGTCTTGTGGTACTTAGCGTCTATTATTCATTGGGGCGTGCAGCTTGTCATTTTGATATCAAACAGTGTAGCATATAACAATATCATTGCTGTCCCCTTTTCACTGTATGGTTTGTGACTAGAGGCTACGATTTGCTTCGTCGGATTCCAGCTCAGCGGTGAGGCTATATCTTCCACTCCCTTCCACATTGCCTTGCATTAAGTATTCTCCGTCTGGCGAGATATCACTTAGGAGCATCCGTCAAGGGGACATAGCTGACCTGGAACACCTTCTCCTTGTGGATTGATCCATCGGCCTTCTTGTCCACGACCCAGATGTACTGTCCTCCCAGCGCAGCGAGGCTTCCTGCTCCGCTTTCCGCGGAGACCGGTATAAACATGCGTCCAGGAGCACGGAGTTGATTGACCAATTCGGGATGTAGCGTTTCGGCCGCTGCGCCGACGTGGATAGCATCGTAGGGCGCACCCTCCGGCCACCCCTTACGACCATCGGTGGTGATGAATTTTACCTTTCCGGAGTCCAGAAGCTCGCGGCCTTGTGCCGACTTGCGCATGTTGTGGTCCGCGAGCTCTACCAGTTGGGGTATGTGGTCGACCCCGATGACCTGTCCGTCGGCGCCGCCGGCAGACGAGCCCGTCACGAGGTTGGCAAACACGTGCGTCAGGTAGCCCGATCCAGAGCCGATATCCAGCACTCGGGCTCCTGGCTGGAGGAAATTAATGAGATACTCGCATGCGTGGCCGTGCATGTGCGGGGCTGATATCGTCGCGCCGTATCCAATGGGCTGTGGCGAGTCTGAATAGGGTCTTGAGGGGGCATAGTGGCCCCGGTCAACCTTGCATTCCTGTCAGCCCGGCCTGTTCAGGCAGCTAGCTCCGTTTCTGGGGTCTGTGACTCAGGCGAGATCGTGAGGACAAGGAAATAGGGTACGTGGGTCAATGCTCACTCCCATCATTGCCCGTTTTACGCGTTCGCTCTTGATCAGGTCCATTTGGAAGAGGTTCTCGATCAACTCCGCGTTGGAGGAGCCAGAGCAGTACCAGGCCATCGAGAGTCGTCTTGTAGCTGTGGTCGCTCTGCTTATGAGTCTTGGTGCTTGTGTTGGTTTGGGGAGCATGCAGTGTACTATTGCGCCGTTCTTGCTGTTCCCGCGGATGTGTACTGGCACTTGAGACAGCTTGTTAATTAAATATTGAGTTTGGCTGGTGTCAGCTGCATGGCGATGTGTATGGGCGTGTTCGTGGGGATGACGCTAATGTCACGTCGGTGGGTGGTCACATGATGCGTATGGCATCACTGTTGCGCTTTATTCCATGTGTTGGACCATGGTTATGTATTGCTTGGTATAAGGGCCTGGTTAATATTATGTGCTTTATGATCCGGTTTCGATGTCGTGTGGTGCGCGTGTGTTTATGCGCAAGCTTGGGGATCAGCGAAGCCATAGTACTCGGTAGGTAGAGAGATATATCCACGAAGTATATCTGGACCAGAGAGCTGTTGTCCAACCACATTCAAGAGATCGCACCAAGCCATAAGGTACACCATAGCATTTGAAATAGTCAATACAAAGCACCCAAGTAGTCAGAAATATGATCTAGCCCCCAGATCAACACAGATCACCAAGTTGAATCTATACTCATACGTCGGCATTGGGCCCCAGTTGAAGGGGGGTTCAGCTTTTAGTGGAGGAGGTTCAGAAGTGGGTCACCGATTAGTCACCATCCAACCGCGCCTAGCTATTCCCCACGATCAACTTTAAGAGTGATGCGACCAACACGATGGACTGCCTCGCCAGCTGCAAGCAATATGGAGCTCCCGGAGCCCGATCCAGATATCCACGCTGATGTCAATCTCATGATACTAGACTATCTCCTCTGTATAACACTGGAGACCATCACCTCGACCGGACAAGTGCGGAACGGGGAACACGATAGTATTGATTCTTCCATTACCACGATATACGGTATGCACACCATCAAGAAGAACAATACCCCTCGAAGCGATGCCGATACAAGATCTGACTGGCGACAGCCTTTAAACGCCTCATTCCCGACCCAGAGCTCATAACGGAAGATATACATATCAAACTCAAGATTCTCCAACTGGCCGATAGGATCCGTCGATGCGCTTCTCCAACAGAAATACTCTGCGATTTTGTCACCCTTTGCCCTACCAAGCGCCCGCGACGACAATGGGCTGCAGTAGCTAGCCAGCTGATCGCGCAGGGCGCGATGAACGACGCCACGGTAACCGGAAATACACTGCGAGACAGCTTTGAGAATCATATCACCACGATGGAAAAGCTCCTGACCGAAGGACGGAAGAGCGAGACAGCCACCCACATAAAATCCTACCTTGAGCCACCCACTGGCACATCACTCGACGCTCACATTGAACGTATATCGACAAAACTGGCGCCAACCGGGCTGAGACACGAGTTATTCAGTACGCTGCTCGACATAATGAAGACATTGGATCCACCTATCCTGGTTCAGCTCGAGCGTGGAAAACTCTCTGGGCTAAGTCGGGCCGAAACCCAGCAATTGAAAGATAGGGTAGGGATTCGTTGATCGTCTGACGGAACCACCGCCTCCAAAGTCCTTGCCAGAAGAGTAATGTAGCAAGCGAGATCATTCATGAGATACCCAATTGAATTTATGCAATGCACGAAGGTGCAACCAGCGCACCACTACGATACCCAAAGGCCACTCGGTAACACATAAAAATTGCATATATATTTCGCATACAGTGTTAATCTACAAGATGAACTTCCCAAGCAAAATGATGGAAGGGCAAAGAGTATGGAAGCCCCAACTCCGAAAGGCACACGCACGAACGTCACATCTAGCCGAGAAGCATCCGGCGGGGGTCCTCGATGTACTCCTTAACCTATAGCAAAGTTAGCAACCAACTTCTGAAGTGCAACACGTGCGATCCAACAAACCTTGACAAGGAAAGTGACGGCTTCCCGACCATCCAGGAGGCGGTGATCGTAGGTCAGGGCAAGGTACATCATCTGTTAATGGCGTCAGCATTATCCCGACAGGCAAAGGGTGAATTATACATACAGGACGAATCTCAACCTTGCCATTCACAGCAACGGGCTTCTCCTTGATCGCGTGGAGACCAAGCACGGCTAAAACGAATGTCAGCAAGCGTTATACTTCACCTGGATAGATGCACAAGACATACCCGTCTGAGGAAGGTTGATGATGGGGGTGCCCATCAGAGAGCCGAACACGCCACCCTGCAAAGCATTAGCACTCGTATGATCTCCCGAAGCACGAACATTCAAAACTAACGTTGCTAATGGTGAAGGAACCGCCAGCCATATCCTCAATGGTCAGCTTGTTGTCACGGGCCTAAGAAAGAAAAGATTAGCAAATGCTACAGGTGTCCAGGAATGCTGTTGCGCCTACCTTCTTTCCAAGATCGGCGATAGCCTTCTCAATGCCAACCATATCCATCGACTCGGCGTTGCGCACCACAGGGGTGACAAGACCCTTCTCGGTGGCCACGGCGACACTGATGTCCACGTAATCACGGTAGACGATGGTATCTCCGCCGTTGGGTCCTTCGATCGAGGCATTGACGGCAGGCACATCCTTCATGGCCAGAACGCAAGCACGGGAGAATGCGCTCATGAAGCCAAGCTTCACGCCAGTCTTCTTCAGCACGTCATCCTTGTAGAGCTTGCGCAGTTCCATAAGAGACGACATGTCGACCTCGTTGAAAGTAGTGAGGGAAGCGGCGGTGTTCTGGGACTGCTTCAGGCGCTCTGCGATCCGCAGTCTCATGCGGTTCATTTTCACCTACAGCGGCGCAGTCAGCACAAACGATCTGGCGGACACAGGGCCTGGAAGGTGAGGGTAGACTGACTCTCTGCTCCCCACGGCTACCGGGGGTGGCGGGCTTAGCATCGCTCGGGGTAGAAGCGGCGGGCTGGGGCTTCTTGGGAGCCTCCGGGGCGCTGGGCTTCTCAGCAGCAGGAGCCTTGGGGGCCTCAGGCGCCTTGGGCTGCTCCGGCTCCGGAGCCTTGGGTTGTTCAGTGGCGGCAGGCTCCTTCGGCTTCTCCGAAGCCTCCTCCTGCTTGCCCTCAGGAGCACCACCGGGCTCGATCTTCGCAAGGTCCTGTCCGACAGTCACGGTATCCTCCTCATTCACGAGAAGCTCCTTGATGATGCCGGATTCGGGAGCATTAACGGACACGTCGATCTGGTCAGAGTAAGTATATGTTCATGCACACCGAAGCTGTCGCGTCGGCCGCGTGGGCGTCCCCGAGGCGCATTGGAAAATACCTTGTCAGTTTCGATGGTCGCAAGTTCCTCATCACGTTCAACGTAGTCTCCGACCTCTGAAATCAAAAAGTAAGCAAATGTATATTCCTAGTGGGTGTATAAGGACCATACGTTTCGTGAACTGCTTCAGAGTACCCTCAGTGATAGACTCAGCCATCTGAGGAACCTTCACCACAGTGTCGGCTGTACTGTCGTTAGCGATCGGACTCGAGAGGTTCAATGTCGATCTAATCGTCCGTCGGTCATACCATAAGTGCGCACTTGGTAGCCACCGAGACGAGCAAGGCCGGAACGAGAGATGTTGCTTCTACAGCGTTGTTCGTCAGCATGCGAAAGACCGTCTCGGCATAGACTGGACTGAACTCACCCCAGCACGGGAATCTGTTGAAAACCCAGAGCAGCTTTACCAGGAGTCTTCATAGACTTCCGGAGCGAGGCTGATGTGAGGGTTCTGCGGCTGCCAGCGGTCAGGTTACGGGACGCAACACGAGGGACAGCCCTCAGGGTCTGGAGAGGTAATCGGGAAGCCATGTTGAGCGAGGAACAAAAAATAAAAGAGTCCAGGAGAGGTCTAGTGGAAAGAAGAGTGTCGGGAGGAAATCTGGGGGTGTCGTTCCCTCTGGATAGTATGCGCGCGACGTAGGAGTAGTAAAAAAGAGTGACGAAACTTAGTGTCTGGTAGGCCAAGGGTACAGCGCAACGAGAGAGCTCAAGCCCGGGCCGAAACAACCGGAATTTCCCTCAAGGCGGCGGCATGCGTTCCCTGCGCCCGGCAATGACGGAGTATTATTATTACGCTTCTCCGGGCGCCCACACAGACCACTATGGCAGTTCTTCCGCCGAGCAGTCTGTTCGCGGCTCTTCGAAGAAGGCACAGAGATCAATCCATTTGAACACACCAGGTCGAATTCTGTGCCCAAAGCGAGACACCAATTCGTGTCATTTGATCCGCGCGGGTTCTCTCATTTCTTTAATATCGCTTCGAACCCCCCCCACCCCTGTGATTCCATTATTGCGGCACAATGCCTCTGACTCCCGCTGCGTAAGTGGCTCGATCGCACGACGATTACCCCCAAACCACAGCGTCCTGACCATCCATCCTTCTCCAGGTCCCTTTATCGCCGGTCGCTGAAGCTGGCGCTTGACTGGGCTGTTCACAGGCAAATCTGGCGTGGCCAGGCCGTCTACATCCGCTCCCTTTTTGACGCCAACAAAGATGTCCGCGATCCCCGCCAACAGAAGGTACGGCCATTCCGTCATTGATATCCCGCATGACCCGAATGAAGCCTGCTCACGCGAGTCCGTACAGGTGCTGCTGAGAGAGACAGAGAAGCTTCTCGAGACCTGGAAGCACCCGGATCCTTACCGGGCACCTACCGCGCCGGGTGGTAAGTTGATCAACGTAATGCGATTATGTGGTAGACCATTGGCTCACAATCACTGCAGGCACCAAGTACGAGAGAAACATTCCGGCTCGTCAATTACCCTGTATGTTTAAACCCCGGTCTTCTTAAGTCTTGATATCAATGTTCTAATCCACATCCAGATGCTCCCGACACTGCGCATGGCCACTGAACATAGAGCGGACGGATTGGAGATTGCTTCTTTCAAATATCGAATGCATTTGGGTGTCAATAAAGTTTTGTTAATCGCGAGGTTCAGATCTGTAAATCAAATATCAATGGCCGCAGTGTCTTTCGAAGCATACTCTGATGTGTTCCATACAATCAAGCGTAGAAACCGCATCGTTTACTGGGTCTACAAAACGAAGTCGAGTCTAAAACAAGATAATCATTGAAGACAACCCGGTCAATCCGAATTCCGAAAGCCTGAATCATGTAGAAGCTGCCGGTATCATTCCATGTCCGTAGACATAATGTACAACCATAAAATTAGAACAGAAACGAAGAGCCATAAACGTGCCCAGGCCAGAACCCCGTTATCACATCAATAAGAGAACCAAACCACGCCGATAAAACCCAAACGAAAAAGAAACAATTTAGAGCTCCTGGCTGCCCTTGGCCTTCGGAGTCTTCTTGGGGAGAAGGTCTGAAAGTGAATTAGTACAATTGATTCCGCGATCAACAAGAGCCAAAAAAAAAACTTACTCTGGTGAATGTTGGGCAGAACACCACCCTGTGCGATAGTGACGTGTCCGAGGAGCTTGTTCAGTTCCTCGTCGTTGCGGATGGCAAGCTGAAGATGACGGGGAATGATACGAGTCTTCTTGTTGTCACGGGCAGCGTTGCCAGCCAGTTCGAGGATTTCAGCGGCAAGGTACTCGAGGACAGCAGCGAGGTAGACGGGAGCACCTGGATGACGCGTCAATATGAGTCGATAGTAGGATTCAAATGCGATTAATCTTACCGGCACCAACACGCTGAGCGTAGTTGCCCTTACGGAGCAGACGGTGGACACGACCGACGGGGAACGCCAGACCGGCCTTGGACGAACGGCTTCAAAGCGAAGTTAGCATTTGGGACGCGCAGCGTCACCATCAAGATGACGGAAAGGGGGTAACATACGACTGCGCGTTCTTGCTGCCGCTGGCCTTGCCTCCAGACTTGCCTCCAGTCATTTTTGCGGTTGAGAGTTGAGGATTCTAAAAAAGAATAGAAAAGGTGAGATGAAGGTGATGGGAGTGGATGTGGTCGGTCGAGGTTGATGGCAATGATACGGTAAGGTGTGTAAAGTAAGTGGGCAGCGCGAGGGAACAGACGACATTTATAACGACGCGGTGAGGGTGACGTTGGGCGGGCCAGACGCCATTCAGATCACCCTCTCGCTTAGCGGGGTCGGCCAATCATAGTGGAGATCATACCGCAACGCGCGCTGCGTTGATTCGGGGCGTGGGCGTGATGGTGGTGTTCCAAATCAGGTTAAGTCCTGTAATCTATCGGTTGACCATACAGTACGCGATCCTTGGCGTGATCCTCCTGGCGTCGCCGCAGTTGTTGACGCGTTCCCGCCCACCTAATCATACAGATCATACAGATCTGTGACCGTATTGAAATTCTGCCTCCTTTGCCCACCTCTGGATCAACTGGCCTTTCGCGGGCCAGTATAAGTAGCGCGCCTCCCCTCGTCACCGCGTCTCCCTCATTTCTACTCTCCTCCTCATTCCATCTCAATCTACCACGACGACCACACCCGCGTACCTTCATCCATCTCACCCTTTTTGATCTCACCAGATTTTCATCTTTTTTTAAATTCCATTCAAAATGCCTCCCAAAGCCGCTGAGAAGAAGCCCACCACTGGTGGCAAGGCCCCTGCCGGCAAGGCCCCCGCTGAGAAGAAGGAGGCTGGCAAGAAGACCGCCGCCGCCGCCTCTGGCGACAAGAAGAAGCGCGGAAAGACCCGCAAGGAGACCTACTCCTCCTACATCTACAAGGGTATGGAGTCGCGATGTCTGATTGAATCAGATTTCGATGCTGACTTGAACCCACAGTCCTCAAGCAGGTCCACCCCGATACTGGTATCTCCACTCGTGCGATGTCCATCCTGAACTCCTTCGTCAACGGTAAGTCAAGTCAATCTGGCCTCGTCAGAACGCGACTTCTAACGCGTCCATCAGATATCTTCGAGCGCGTTGCCACCGAGGCCTCCAAGCTCGCTGCCTACAACAAGAAGTCCACCATCTCATCGCGGGAGATTCAGACCTCCGTGCGGCTGATCCTGCCCGGTGAACTGGCCAAGCACGCCGTGTCCGAAGGCACCAAGGCCGTCACGAAGTACTCTTCTTCTGCCAAATAAGCTTCTCATTTTCATTTTTGTTTTGCTCGGTTTTGCAGGATTTTCTTTTAACTGCCTCGTTATCTGATCGGTTTTGAGGTGGTGGGTTATGGGTGTTCGCGGGATTTTCTAATGTGTCATGGGATGGCTTTTATTTTTCCCCTTGGGCCAAATGTTTTTATGGTTTTATTCGAGACGTGAATGCGGTGTAACATAACTCGTTTCTCTGGGTTCTGCACGGTTTCAGTTACCCACCAGAAGTCGAAATTCCAACCCTCTTATTTACTGATGAACTGGTCTATGCCTTGGTAAATTCCAACCGCCATTGTCAAATGAGTTTACTAACCGCAGTCTCCGTTCCATTGCAAAGGATCAATCTTCATCTAGCGCTTCCACTTCGTCCAGTGCTTCTTCTCGGCCTTGTGGGTGCAGCTGCATTTCACTAGGGGCGATGTGAATGATCGGCTTTCCCTGCGTGGAGGTAGCGCGCGCTTGCCAGTCATTCCAGTCACTCTCGTCCTTGATGAGGAAGCCTATGAGCATACTCGGGTCCATATCCTTGATGTGAATCCGTCTCAGTCGTCGGGTATGGCACATGTCAATCTCTTCTTCGGTATAGGATTTGCCAGACTGGTGGTATGGCAACGCTGGGCGGGTTGTGTGCGGGTCGAGGTAGAAGAAGTGCGAGCCTTGGACTCCAACAAAATAATGCGAGGCTGATGGTCGTCCTCTGTCGCGGCTGGTTAGCTGCTTTATTGGGTTGGGTGACCAGGACTGTTCATCTGGGGCGGGTTACATACCCTGCGATGCCTACTGACTGGGGGAATCGAAGCATTTCTCGGAGGGAGTCCCAATAGACGGGTGTTACCCGGTCAATTCCCAGCCTTGTGCCTATAAGAATGAGGGTGGGTTTTATGGTGCCAGTCTCGTCACAAGCCGCTTTCTTGAACTGGTCTTGATACACATCGGAGCTATCGTTGGTCACGTAAACCCGGAGTGTTGGATCCCCGTATTGGGCCGACAGTGCTCTGTCTCGCGTGAGTACGGCAACCTGGGCCAGGTCGGATGGACGATGATTTCGGGGGAGGGAGATATTACTCTATGCATCTGGCTGTGGCGGAGGGGCCAAACCACTCTCCTGGATATTTCCCACAGGACTCGGCACCATGGTTAACAAACCGATGGATTGATAACGGTGCTTCTGGGTCATCGGCGAATAGTGACAACAGTTGTGTCTCTTCTTCGGGCTTTTGCCCACGGCGCCAATCTAGGAATACGTTAGCTCGGCGGTGTTGACTGCTGGCTGGTAGTCGATGAGTAAATGAACGGCTCATACCACGACCAAGAAGTAGGTTGGACATCGCAGCGGCTAGGAGGCACTGTCCAGATCTAATCATGCACCCCCATCCTGTGTCGGAGGTGAACCCCTGCGGATCGATGAGCTGGCTGCGTAGGCGAACGCTAAGCGTCATATGTTGGTTTGAATCGTGACTGTCGACCTTTGGTATCGGAGGGAAGTTCGATCTGTATGTCATCCAAAACTTCGATTCAAAGTCGGAAAGGAATTCCTCGGGCCAGCCGTTTGTCGATGGAGCTGACGTCGTTCCTGGTCCCCCTTCTGTGCCGTTGTCTGTCGCGCAACTACCTGCTTTGGTATAGATA
Source organism: Aspergillus sp. MEXU 27854 (assembly GCA_019721355.1). Taxonomy (NCBI): domain Eukaryota; kingdom Fungi; phylum Ascomycota; class Eurotiomycetes; order Eurotiales; family Aspergillaceae; genus Aspergillus; species Aspergillus sp. MEXU 27854. Next base: position 715,432 of record JAGMTT010000008.1, on the reverse strand, counting down.
TTAGCAACCGTATTCTCGCTATGTTTTCTCGCTATGTGTGCACGACGTGGGTGAGCGACATAGGCTTACCGGTTGGGGGATATTCAACCCCTAGACACCAGATGGGTACATCTGGTTCCTCGTCATTCTTCGGCTCGGGGTCCCAGAGATATTGTACGATGCGTTTGCATCGACCAAGGTCGACGCTGTTCATATCTGGAGTCTTTTCCTGTCGCCTGTATGTGATAGTGCTGTGTGTCGTATAGGTGGATGAGGTTTATGGAGATGATTCGTGATTGCGGGGAGAGAGATATATATCGACTCCTTGTTATTCCCCTCGCATGTAGATTATGCGTATATTGAGGACTGAAGCACCACAGTGTTCAGCTATATGACGGTCAAAGCCAGCACAGCTATGGTATGAGCTACACCCAAGCAGCACCGGAGAACGAGAAACCCACCGGTAGGCAAGTCATACTAGTAGGAGCTGGAGAGGGGCTCATCACGAGGAGCCCAGATTACGTCCGATAACAAGCTCCCGGACCCGCTACACGTCATTAGTCACATACTCCGTACCCTTTCTCTTTCTCGGAAGGGATCCAGGGACGGAGAGATGGCATTACCCTCCAGCAAGAACCTCGACACACCACAAAAACGACACATTAAAACAGAAGACCCCAAGGGTCAGATACTACCTGAATCTGGTTCGGGGGCTAGGACGCATCCCACTCGCCCTAAAAATCAAGATCAGAGGCGGCGGATGTCTCTGTTTGCCAGCAAGCCACTCACCGCCTTCCACAAGTATCCAAGTGGCGTTTGGCGAGGCAAGAAGAATCAGCATCGATAAGTGACAGTCATCTTCGACCAGAGCACAACAACATGGACGCCCCGTGAAGGTACCAAATCACTCATCCTTCTTGTCCATTCACCACCGCATAAACGGGCGGATATCGCATCCTCATATTGCGACCAGATATCCGCCGCGTCGTTTTCGTCAACTTCCTCCGATATCCCGCCAGGTACATAGCATACACACCGTGTCCCCTGAGAATGGCTCGTTCCAACAAGGCCAAAGGCCGAGCGAAGGGCCATAAAGCCGCTCCAAAAAAATATGCGGGTACGGTCAATATGCACACCGCAATAGAGAGTCGTTCACTGACCGAGCCCACAGAAAACAAGTTTACGATGCAGGAAGAAGCCCGGAATACTGAAGGACGTAACCTCTGGCGTACCGGACTACAACTCCGACACAAAGCTGTCCAATTTGTGAGTGCAGGGGACTTGGAACGCGACGACAACCTCGAACCTCCTCTAGGAAGCGAGAAGCATGAAGAACCCGAAACCACCTCCGAGACTACCATCATTCCGCCGCCTGACCACCAACCGGCCGAGACGACAGCAATCCCGAGTGTCTCACCATCAGTGGATATACTGGGAGAAGGAGTTGCGAACACGGAAATCTCGGACCCAGGCACAGAGCAATTGTCGGCGGACCAGGACGAATCAAGTGAAGACGAAATTGTTTTCTTCGGACGCCAAAAAAGAAAGGACCCCAAACCACCGCTTTCAGATGACGACCACCGGATGGATACAAACGACGCCAACCGCACGTCCCAGAGAAGCACCAGCAAACCGAACCAACCGCAGGAAAGGCCAGGAGCTCTACCCACCACCATATCCGATGGACACTCAGCCACCCTCGATGACGATTACATAGACTTCGGAATGCCACGTCGTGGCAGGAAACCCTGGAGTAATCGACATGACGACGAGGACGGTGTTATAGCAGACTACATAGCGAACATGGACAACGACTATCTCGAAGGTTTTAACAGCTTGTCTTCATCATCCTCAAGCGAAGAATCCGATGCCGACAACAACATTCGCAGGACCACGAAGCCTTTAATTGCGGGTGACTTTGACACTCGGAGTGAGCTCTCCGCGGCGATGGAAATGAAGGAGACCACGGAAGGTTCAAGTGAGTACAGCGGGCAACCCCACACTCATCCATCATTTCACTGCTCGACGAACGTTTACTAACAATAGGTATCAGCCAATCTAGAAACGGATATGGTTGGCGAAGAGGCAGTCCAAGATAAGCCGCAGCATCTCGATACCTCTAGCGAATCCGAGGGTACCGACTCCGAGGACGACATTGTTGATGGAGACCTATACTCTCAGGAGATCGAGGATCTTCTCCGTGCCCTGGAAGAAAGCAATACAAGCAACACAGGTCGGCGCAACCGGCCCAAAGGGCGCCCTTTCGCCTCAGCCACTGCCTTTGCGGATGCGCTGGAGATGGACCCGTATTATGGATTTGATATCATGGATTTTGACAGGCCTAGCCTTCGCAAGAAGAAGAAAGGCAAACATTTCTCCCTGGACATGGTGCTTTCCGACAGTGACCTGGAGATGGAGCTGGAAAGGGCATGGAAAACCGACCGAGAGAAAAAGAGGATTAAGAAGCAGGAAAGAGAACGCCTTCGTTCACAGGGCTTGTTGGGCCGCAAATCCGATGATCCGGACCTGAAGAGCAAGTATGCTGTCAGCATGGGCTTTGACGACTTGAAGGTGGAGGTTCGCAACTTTATGCTCTCTTCAAAGAATAGGTATGTATCTTCACCCGATTGCTGCGGTCACTAGACGCGAGCCTAACATCCATCTAGCCTGTCACTGCCCCCAATGACGAAACATCGCAGAAAAGTGATCCATGACCTAGCCCATGCCCTGTCTCTGAATTCCCAGTCACGCGGGAACGGATCATCCCGGTTCCCTATACTTCACAAGACCTCGCGGACCCCAAAGCATACCCGGAAAACGATCAGTCAAGTAGACAGCGTGTTTTCCAAGGGCAAGTTCAAATATGGCGGGGCAAAAATATGGGAGCAGCACACCCACAAGTCAACCAAATCGCGGCGTGGCCGTCCCGAGGGGGCTGTCTCCTACATGGACGGCGATGTTGTTGGTGGCTCTGCCCCCGAGATTGGCGCCGGGAACAAAGGAAGAGCTATGTTAGAGAAAATGGGTTGGAGCACGGGGACTGCGCTTGGAGCTGCCAACAATAAAGGCATTCTCTTGCCAGTTGCGCATGTGGTGAAGAACTCGAAGGCTGGTCTCGGATGAGAACTCAGGAGATTGAGGATTTACAAGGTGCCTTCCCCACCCCAACGTACAGAATCCAGCAACAGTCGCCATATCAAGGTAGCCCGAATATCACAAAGTCGTTTCCTGGTGGAAGCAAACGGCTCTATTTATGAACAGAATAAGTGTACATACAGAAAGCACTTGTCAATGTTACGTGCGAGGTATGAGTTCGTGGTCTGTACTTCTATATTCATTTTGAACGGCCTTTTTTGGTCTTCGAGTCGCTAGATAGTGGCTGCGCATGGTCAGGCAGTTCTTTGATATGGCGAAATAGCTGAGTCCTAGATGAGAAGGATGTATTGCATGTCCCGCATGTCATGTTTTGCGATTGTGCCATTGCCTTTTGTGCTTTTTTAGCTCGCTTTTGCTTGGCCTTACCCAGCTTTGGAGTACTGGGTTGAGGAAGCTTTTCGGAATCCGAGGTTGGAGCGTGTTGGGACATGTTGCCCTCCACCTTTGGCTCATCTGGGTCGGGCACCGAAATGCTTAATGATCCGAGTCTGTTTTGAACGGACTCCCTTGACGCATAATCCGCCTCTTCCTCAAGGCTGGACAGGTCCTCAGGGGGCGAGGCGTCGGAGGGTACAGCTTCCCTAGACAAGTCGGTAGCATCAGTTGCGTCGAATTCGTCGACTACTTTGGCGGCATTGCCGTCCACCTTCTCAGTATAACCAACGCCTGGGCCGTGCTCTGGTAGTGTGGGCTCCGAGTGATTGACGTCCTCAAGGTCTTTCGGTGATTCATCCGCATTAGTGAAAGGTTCTTCTAGGCCCAGTTGCTCGCTCTCCAATCTCATTTCCCAACGAAGCTGCTTAACGGCCTTGAGGTGCTTTTTGCTACGCTCATGGGCTTCGAACTGATTCCGGCTCTTGAACCCTTTGCGGCAAACGACACAGTCAAAATACTCTGTCTCTTCTTCAGACAGATCGGTCTGGTCCTCGTCAAAAGCTTCCGACTTTGCCCAGTCCTGGACGACATGATTCCGTAATTTCGCCTGGTTCTCTGCCCGTGACCTGGCAGCCTGTGCAGCAGCAGTCTGACGCAGTGTTTCTTGCCTTTGCTTTTCATTTTGCGCATTAGACTGGAAACGGGGATCGCGCTTCTTTACAAAGGCCACAAGAGACCTAACGGCCTCATTGAATTCACGTATACCCTCGTCCCTCAGGCGTTTGTTCTCCTTCTCCATGAGTCGGCGCACTCGACGATCCGGGGCATCAGATAGACGATAGGCGTCTTTCCACGCAAAGGATTTCTTGGTGGAAAATCCGCCCCAGACAGCGTAGAATGGGCGCACGACGTCCACAAAGTCGTCATCGCGACGTCCAAAGGTCGGGTATTCCGTATATTCCAGGTTCTCCCAGTGGCAGGCGGTCTTTTCCTCTAGTGCAATCCGTGAGAATGTTTCACGAAGACCACCATAAAATCCGTCCGGGGAATCATCAAATTCCATGCGAGGGCTAAACTTGGAGAACAGCCTCAAAATGTCATCGGCGGTTGTCATTCGAGTATCATAGGAGTAATCAGTTCCTTCAGCCGCGGAATCGCCGCCTAAGAAGGCATCTCGATGCGAGTCATACCATGCGCGTTCATGGGGATCCGAGAGGACTTCGTAGGCTGCCTGAACTTCTGCAAATAGCTCGGTAGCAGCCTCTACGTTCCCATAATTCCTGTCGGGATGTAGCTCCAGAGCCTTCTTTCTGTAGGCCTTCTTTATCCTATGACGACGCGGGTACTTTGTCAGCTTGCGAAAGAAAAAATCAGGCAAAATCCCGCGTGCAAATGAACTCACTCCTCTCCAGTGGCATTGCGTTCGACATTGAGAAGCTCGTAATAGTCGACCTTCTTGTCTGTCAGTGGCGCGCCGTTATGCGAATCGTCGTTAACATTTGCAGACTGAGATTGTCCCATGACTAGAAGTATAGCGGGCAATAACTGTATGCACCGATAGGACGCAGCGTGGGTCAGTCGTCGCCAAAAACCATCCTTCGCTTGGCGCGTACCTGGGGAAGAAAAGCCTTTGCGGAGGTGGTGGCATTAGGCTATTAGATAACGCGAAATCCGATGACACTTTTCTCTTGGCTCTCTTCCCCGGCGGAGCTCTGAACCCTGCAACGAACACACGGAAGATAGCAGCTTCATTCCTTTTTTTTCCGGCTGTTCATTGTCCTACCCATGCATCGGAATGGTTTTGTCCCTTGAATACCTTCCCCAGGAAATACTTTTGAATATTTTATGTTACTGTGAACCCCTCTCAGCGGTTGCGCTCGAAAGCGTGTGTCGTCGGCTTCGAGGCGTTACGAACGAGCCTATACTATGGCGTTTTTACTGCCAAACCTCTTTCCAATACTGGGACAGCAGACATGATGTGTCCAATAAAATCTCTGGGCCCGTTCATTCCGTAAATTGGAAAGCATTATACGTATCTCGTCATCTTGTCGACCGCGCTACCAGTGAACGTCTCGATGGCATACTACAGAGCCAAACGGGCAGGATTGAGAAATTCCGGGCGATAGTTGAATTTGGCTACGATATAAAAGATACCCTATTACGAAATATCCAGGCAGACTCAAGTGTCGATGACTATCTAGCTAGGAGGTTTGCATGCTACGCCTCCCCGGGATTCAACCAATTTCTAACGATGACGTCAAAGGTATTACGCCCAAGAACTCCTCAACTGTCTCCACCGGAGTATTGCAGTCTCCGAATGGGCTAAGATCAGAAATGGCGAGGATGTTGCGCTTGACCGAGCATTGGGCGCATTCGATCTTTTCGTTCCGGAAAGTGGCTATGGGAGTTTGGACGAAGTATGTTTACGAGACGGTCCGTTTGATCTGAGACAGTATCTAATTAGACTGCAGATAAGCAATATACTGGAGGGGATCGCAAAAATCCTTTTAGTGCACTGTCCTGATATCCATAGTCTCACGTGTCGTGGTAAGGCAAAAGCCGTTGCTACATACCTGAGGGCAAACGATCTCACGGGTATCAAAAATGGACGCGAATATGACACGTTACAACATAACTTCCTGGGAATGGCTTTAAAAGACCCCGAACACAACTCTCTGCCATTGATCTCAGCAGCCATATACTGCTATGTTGCACAGAGATTTGGCCTGGATGCTCAGCCTTGTGGCTTTCCTTTTCATGTGCATGTCATCGTGAAACCACCCCGTGGCTTTGATGTTGATGGTAACGCCATTGGTCCCGGAATCGAGGGTGCCCCGATCTACATGGATCCATTTCGCTCAGACGGGGAGACGCCTGTGACGAGCTTGCGGCACCAACTGAACTTCTTAGGCCTGTCGGTGATCGAACCGTCGCCTTACTTGACCGAGTCATGGACGCCAGAAATCGTTATACGCTGCAGCACGAACATAATGAGTCAATTACGAAGATTATCCGAGGCCCCTAACGCACACCTGAGCATGGTAAATGTTCTTGGCGCAAAGTATGCCGCCCTGTGGTCGGCGATTTTGTTGCTGGGCCCTTCTCATCCTGCAGAGTTCAGCCATTATATGCCATTGTTCATGGAGCTTTACGCTAAAGAGTTTCCCTCGGATACTTTTCTTCTTGAACAACACATAGCTCCCCTTTTTCATGGTACATTGGAGCATGCGCACATCCTGGAATGCCTTCGTGTCATGCGCACGGTCGATGAGATGCCCAAGCAGGTGAAGTGCCGCGATTCGGATCACACAAACGTAAAGTATCGAGTTGGGCAAGTGTTCCGTCATCGCCGCTATAACTACATCGGCATCATCATGGGTTGGGATACAGAGTGCGATGCCGGTGAACAGTGGATGAGGCGAATGGGTGTCGATCGCCTTGCGGGTGGGAGACATCAAAGTTTTTACCATGTTCTGTATGTCCTACACCACAAGATATCTCCACGTCACTGCTAATTAGTCTCCAGGGTTGAGGATAGAAGCGTGCGATATGTAGCAGAGGAGAACATATGGCCAACCGCACCTCGGTCGTCAGATATGCCGCGCGGTCTAATGGAAATTGCAGGGAAACACTTCAAACGATGGGACGAGGAAAACCATATCTTTATAAGTAATGTTAGGGATGAGTACCCTGATGATTGAATGGATGATTAAATGCTATCCTAGTATCTTTTATGAGCTATCGCCCCAGTTGCCTAGTGTTGTTCCGAATTATAGGACACTTTTAGGGCAGAGTAGACTCTAGGAGGTTACGGAAGACGGCTTATGATAAGTTGGTGACATTAGAGCCTCGTTGAACAGTAGGCAGTGAAGGGCAACTGAATAGTATTAGTCTAATCTTCTTGCAAAAAAAAAAAGCTTGGTCTGAATAATCATATACAGAAATGAAATTGTAGTAACACAACAATGGAATGCAATATATAAGCAGGACATGATAGCCAGATATTCTTAATTCTCTTCTTGTCTGTGAAGAATCTACTTTGTCAGATAAGATATTCTGTCAGTCAAATGAATGGTAGAATATAGGGTTACTATATGTCTATACTATATAATATAACACAGAAGAGACGGATTTCTATCACCTCAAGGATCATCAAGGATTCTACTCCTAGTCGAAGATCGAGCTCGCGGTCGTGACTTCAGGTTGCGGTACTAGAGAGCATGTTAATATAGAGGGGAAAAGGGGGAATCACTCGGCGCCAAAGGGACATTGATTTTGAAAGGCGCCTGCGAGACTGCCGTGGGAGGTAGCTGGGCTTACTCGCTGACGGACACACGACGGCATACAAAGCCGCCATCTCCCAGTAGAATGAATATATTGGAAATTTGGAAGCCAAAGTTATAATAAAAATATAATATTAAGCTCTTAAAGAGATCGATCAATTTATGTCTAAATATTATATTCATAATAGAAGTCGTTGTTCGAAATAATATATCTTATACATCTTATTATTTTTCGCTAATTAATAAAGCATGGCGTATCTTTACTTTAAAATATTACATAACTAAGTATAACGGCTTGCTTACTCGCCGTTGAACTAAAACTTTATCTAAAGCTCCTCTAAAGAATAAACTTACTTTTATAATAAAAAATTTACAGAATAACTTATGAATACTAAAATATTAAACTACGATGATTATTATTGAATAAAGGAGATTTATGAGTGTATAGAGACTAGATAATTAAAAGAATAATTAGAATAGGAAGGAGATAAATAGGAAAGATAAATAAACCTAATTAATTAATCTAATTAAGAAAATGTTAGGATTCTTAGCACTACGGGTAATAATTATTTAACCATAGCCGTACTAGATGTCAGACAGTAGGGGTATTTGCCTTAGGCAACCATTAGGCAAGCAGATTCAGGCATCTATATCAGGCAATTATTATTGCCTAGGCAACTATCAGATTGGTTCTTTCGATTTCGACTGTTTCACTTCCCCATATTCTATAATTTTCTACCCCGCATTCTATTAATCCTATTAATTCTGTTCTATTCTACCCTTTGTTTTCATCCCTGATTCTGATTATTAATTATCAGATTCTAGAAGACTCTCGGCCATGAAACTGCAAGCATAAATATGGCCGATTTGTCCTCTAGAGTTCACCAGAGTTGTTTAGAGTCCTGAAGCTTCCTAGTTCAATTATCAAGCTTTCCAACTCTCACTTTTCTTTCCCTTTTCTCTTAGATTTCTAGGGAAGTTCCTTAGTAATCTGAGATCCTAATCAGGTTAGACTAGATAGGGCTTCCCTCCAATAGGAACTCTCCACAGTTCCACAATATCTTAAAAAAATTAGGTATATAGATACGAGAGCACTTTTATAAAACTATATATCTATTTTGCGATAGGCCCTTTTACTCGTAGTTTATTAAAGTTATAGGATTATACCTATAGTTCGCGAAGAACGGCGATTCTTTAGTAGTTACATAATAAATATTATTATATATATATTATACTAATAGTAGGGATATAATCTAATAGTTTTATTAGTAGTTAATATAATAGCGTAAATACTATTCTAATATCTAATCTATTTATTTAATTTATTCATTTACGGGTGGTACGCTGTTATAAAATATTAATTAATTCCTATAAGTCTTATTAATATAGTCTAGAATTTTAAGGTAAATAAATTATCTTTATTAAATATAATATATCGAAATATCCCATAGTTAGCGGAAATTTTTAAAAAAAATATTTATATTAATAACGGCGCGTCTACCTTATATATGTTAATATGAAATAAATATATTTAATTAATCGATTAGTAATAATTGTAATTAAACTATATTTCTAAGATATAGATAACAGTCTAATAAAATTGATAATAATCTATTTTTATAATTATATTAATATATTGAGCGACTATATATGTCTATATAGCTAGTTTACTAAAAGATTGTTTTAGATAAAAATATCGTATTATTTTAATTATGTAAGATTTATTTTATAATTTTTGATTCTAAAATATCCTCTAAGCAGGATATTATCTTCGAATAATATTTTCTCCTAGTTTCTCGAATATATAGATTTATTTATAAAAATAGACTATACTATTTTTATCGGATATAAAATTTTCATTATTTTTTAAATTAACTTATTTTATACTATTTCTTGATAATTCGGATAATTGAATTATTTTAAATATAGATAGTTACTATGAGTATTTATTGATTATATATATAGTTTATTTTTAACTTTTATAAAATAGTTAGTTCGATCATTTTATTTTTAATCTCATAGTCCGGTCGTCGATTTAATATATTTATTTAATTATTTTTTATTCTTCTATTGTAAACAATCTCAAAGTCATACTATAAAGATATATTTAATAAGTTAATTTGTTTTTTTAATTGACTCTTTAGTTATCGTAAAGTAAATTGGATTTTTATATTCTATTTTAATAATTATTATATATTAAGTTCTTTCTAGATAGATCCTCCAGACTTTAAATATTATTACTATAATTAGTAGTTTTTTGTTATAGATATCGTAATTTGACAAAAAAATAATTAGTTGAGGTTTCTTATATCTTTAATAATATTATTTGTATACTAATCGTATAGTTTGATATTTTACTTTCAATAATAATTTTTATAGATTATACTATACTGAAACTAGTAATGTAATAACCGTTTTGTTTATCTACGAACCTCCCATAATAATTTATAAATTCGGTAAAGTACTATAATCCTTTGAAATTCTCTAGCTATAGCTAATTTTTAATAATTAAAATTTTAGTTCTTTCGATCTAAACTCCTTCCTATAATATCTAGTAGTTTAGGAATTCAGTTTTTTTTAGATATAGAATTTATATTTTTTTAATTTAATTTATATTTTAGTAAACAGAAATTTCCGAAATACTAGTCTAATATATTTAATACATTTTTAATAGTTTAGATAATATTGAAATATCGTTTCAATATATAAGAACGAAATCGTCGAGATATCTATTTTATTATTCTATTAATAAATCGCTAAATAATACTAGTATTTTAGTAAACCCGAATAATATAATTATGTATTTATAAAATCTATATACTATTTTAGACGCGGTTTTCTATTCTTCTTCTTTAATAAGTTGAAGTCTATCATATATATTAATAATATTAAAGTTAATAATCTATTCATCTCTTCGAATTCAATCTTAGATTTTATTAATTAATAATGCGATATAGTCGTAGTTCTCCCCTTTCCTTAGGTATGAATAAACTCTGTATTTTACTAATAATTTTAATAATCGAATTATCCTTTTCTTAAGGTTTTCGTTAATATATTCCTTAAGTACTTATAGCTCTTTTTCATATAGAGTATAATTTGCAATATTATAGCTTTTTCCCTTATTTAAACAGTATAATATAGTCGTACAGACTATATTATGGTAGTTAGTATTATTTAAATTATTCATATATTTAAAAATATTTTAGTCCGTTTTTAAATTACAGCTAATTATTCCTAAAATCTATTTTTCCACAAAGTATTTAATGATTATTCTTACGAGTAAAATCCCTTATTTTAAAGGCTTTTAAGTGTTGATTTAATATTATTAATTACCGCGTAATTGTCGCTATTTACGGGTGTCTATTTTAATAAGTTTATTAAATATTTTTTTGATAATAATTATAGCTGCGGTAACTATTCATATTATTTAATTTATTTTATTTTCTAATTGTTTAATATCGTCCTTGAATTCTCCTTAAAAAATAATATAATCTCGGTGTTCCCTTCAGTCTTCTCAGATATTTATAATAGAATAATAGCTATTTCTTCTACTAGTCGGTAACCGAATTATATTGCCTAAGCTATAAAATTTCTAATATCATATTATATTTTCTTATTAAAAAAATTTATTAAAGCTGGTAAACTTTATATATCCTCATATAGCTATAGTAAGAAATCTCGATTGATATTTATAGATCCTCCTAAATTTTTACCGTACTAGATTTAACTATCACTCGGGCGAATTATTTAGTTATAATAATAATCTAAATTCTTAAATAATACGTATTCTAAGTAACCGCTATATAATTCGGTCCCTAGTTTAATTTCTGTATCTATTATATAGATTATAGGAGTTGTCCCTTATTAACCTTTACTTAATAATATATAAGACAATTATTATTATAACACATTATCTAACTTATCTTATTATAATCAATATATTAAGGGTATTAAATATAAAAATAGTCTAGTCTTTTATACATATGTTTTTTTATTTTAAAAATACTAAGTAGTAAGACTATTTTATATTATATTACTATCTTTATATTATAGTGTTTCACGTATATATCATCGTAATATATAATTTAATGTATATATTAATAGTCAGGTTGCGCTCGGTAATATTAACACGGACATTAATATGTTATTTTTAAATAATAAAATCGTTTCTTAGTTTAATTTCTAATATGATAGTAAAATCAATATAGTAGCCGCTATTATTTCGCAAATAATAACTATATACCATTTTATAATAGTAATATATATAATATATATAATATTACTTTTATAATATTATCTTACTCTAATAATTTAAATTCTAATAGATATAGTTATTCTTAATACATTATTTAATAGCGTTATCGATTCGCTCATTAAATTTATTTATATATATTTTATATATCCCCGCTGGTATCACTGCGAAGTATTATCGGTTTATATTTATAAAGAATTTTATTACAATATTTTTTGTATTTTATAAATATTTTCTCCTCTAAATATAGGGCCTTCTAGCCAAGTACTATATTTTTTTCGTTAAATAGATTAAGAAATTTTAATTAATATAAGAATATTCGTCCTTTAAATCTATTTTAATTAGCTTACTATATATTTTTTATTAATATTATCGGTAACTGATAGGCAGAGGCCGAGATATATTTAATTTATTTTTTATTATTATTATTCGAGTATTTTGCCCCGGCCAGACTTTATATAGTATTTGAAAAATATTTCTCTAATATACAAGATAATATTCTTAGTATATTCTATTACTCTAAGGTTTCTTAGTTTTTATTAATCTCGCGGGTGATCCTTAATTATTACTTCGATTTATTTCGAATTTTTTATCGATAGTTTTCTAACATACATCCGGGTTTCATAGTTATAATAAAGTCGTTTTTTCGATGTTATTATTATTTTTATCAAGATATATATTGCGGTTTCGTCGCATTAACTTCTACAGATTTTAATATATAAAATATATAAAAATCATTATATCACCAATTTTAAAGATATGCTGGCCTATAATTGTTCGTTTAATGAATATTATCTTTTTATCGTATTTAAATTAGACTGGCAAATGGATGGGTCGGGTAGGGTAATGAGCTCTAGCCTACCCACCAAGCTGGATAATAAGTATTTAGACCTACTACCCAAAGCCACCTGGGGGTATTTTTGGGTACCCTAAATACCGTTAAAAATATAGATCATTGCCTATTTAGGTAGTGATATACGGATAATTAGAGTTTTTAGAGTTTTAATAGGTAAATAAAATTCCCTACTAATAGAGGTAATTTTGGTCACGTGTCTACCTTCTAGGGTACCCTATGGTAGCCATTACCTAGGTGGGTATCTAGAACCTACCGGATTTTCAGGGTGGGTTTTGCCAGTCCAATCTAAATATAATAATTTAATATAATAATAGTTTAATAGTATTTATTCGGGCGGTATGATTTTACTATCGTATAATTAAATTATTATGTTAGTTATGTATAGTATTTAATTAAGTAGTTTAATAGTTTCTAGAAAATTAAGTACGTAGATATATATATATATATATTTGATTTTTTATGGGGTTTCCTAATTTAGTTTAGCGTTTAGACTACAATTACTAAGCCGTATACTAAATGATAGATAAGTAATAGGTATCCCTTTAATACGGGGCTCGGTTAGTTATTATTACCCTTTGGTTTGGCCCGGCGTGGCCGCCCTTAACTAGTTGACTGGCAGGGTTGCCGTAATAATCTTTTAAATTAGAATATTAAACTATTTAGGTTAATATCCCTCTTATAAGTGGTAGAGCTAACATGCTAGGATAGTAGAATAGGTAGATAGAAGGTATTATAATAGATTGTTACGATAAAATATTAGAATAGATATATATAATTATTCGCTGGTCCCTAAAGGGATAGACAAAAGGCAGAGGTTTTAATATAATTAGTAATAATATGATATGGCTATAATTGATTGATTTTTATCTATAATATGTTGCCATTGGGGCAGGATTTAGTGTAGGACCTAGTGTAGATAGTGATAGTCGAACGGTCGTTCGTTATAATAAGTCATACGGAATTATATAGATAGTTACTAGGATATTTTTCCTAACCTTACTACGTCTTCTCATTTAATTATCCTACTCCTATACCGTTATATAATAATTACCTAGTAGTATATTTTAGTTAGAGTATTAAAAGGATTCCTCTCAGGCTTCTCTTATCTATTAATATATTCATTATTTACGATTGTTTTTATTATATTTTAGGTTCCCTAGGACCGCTATAATATTATTTTTAATTAATTAGTCAATTCTCCGCATTTTTTTATATTTTAAGGTTTATTTTCTTGAAATCTTATATTTTCCCGTAGACTAGCCACTTGAAACATAGAATATTAATTATCTAATAGACTAATTATATTATTTTTAATTATATTATTTTTAATTATATTATTCAATTAATTAAGCTATAGCTAGAGTTTAATAATATGTTCATTTTTACTGGCTTTCCTACCTTTATATCTAATTTTTATTGTTTTATTCCTTTAATTTTATGTTTCTTCTTCCCTAGTACTTACCATTTTATGCTATTTTTATTTTCTTTATTATTTAATTCAATTACTAGTAACCCTGCTTAGTGTTTGTTAGGTGCGGTGGCCTACCTACCAAAACGATACTACATATAGCAGTCCTAGGGATTGTACTCTTTTAGTATAGTAGAATACTGCTACCCTAGCGGCAGAGCTAATACTAATATTAAACCTCGATAAGTGACCGAATAGCCTGAATTCGAATCTAAGTATTAATTTAATTTTATTTAGTAGTATAGTTAAAGAGGAGCCAAATAAAGCTTGATATTTATTAGAAAGTATATAATTTAAGGAGAAAGATTTATATATATATTATTTAGAAAGGCATTCAAATTTTAAAGGTTATCTATGGAAATTCTATTATCTAGGTAGTAATTTTTAGAGACTCCTATATATAATTAATATTAAAAGAGCCTAGAGCTTACTCCTCTCGATATAAAAATCTATTTTATAGAGGAAAGAAGATAGTATTATATATAGTAGTTCTAGGGATTAAATCCCATCGGGGTTTTAATATAGTAGCTTTTTAATCTCGTAGAATGCTACTACTCTAGGGGCAGGCCTAACAGTATTATATTATAAATACAGAAATCATTTTTATTTCATCCAAATTTATAAAATTATTAGACTATCTATGATTATAATTTATCTTAATTATATTTATACGGGATCTTTTTTATTTGTAATCTTTATATTACGATAGTAGAATAAACTAATTATTATTAGCGAGTAAGTATAAGAATGCGAGCCCCATTATTTTCTGTTTTTTAATAAATCTATCTTATTTTTAATTATTTCATTATACAGTAAGATAGCTCTTTATTAATAAATTCAACCCTTCTTTTGAATATTTTATCATTAAAATTTTGATATTTCTTAGACCTTTACGGCGCTAATATTAAATTATGTTTAAAAAAACAATTTTAGAATTTTCAAACGCCCTATCTTTAATTTTTACCATTAATTTTGTATTAATTTAATGTTATTGTCAGTTTTTCAAATAACTAAACGATATATTTTTATATCTTATAGTTTACTCCATAAAATTTTATATACTAAACAAATTAGGTATAAATAAACTAATCACTTTACTAATTGATATATCAAATTTAAATTCAAACCTAACTTTAGTAAAACAATAAATTGCTAGACCTTCTATATAAAAAATAAAGATGTTAATTAGTATTTTATGATCTAGACTATTCAAATTTTAAACTATTAATTTTTTTAGTCCCGTCGGACCTACCGGTACCAATGATAATAGTTAGTTTGAATTGAGTTTATTTAATATATTAAATTACATAAATTGATTATATATATATATATATATAATGTTTGATTTAGCTATCTATAGTTATTAAAATTTTTAAATAATAGAAATTATCAATTTATTTAGCTAATACGTTTTATATAGATAGAATGAAACCTATATCTTTAATATAATATTTGCTAATTAACTAGCAATGTAATGCTAGTATAAATCTTTGAATAATTAAAATAAATAAAATAATGAAAAGAAAGAATAGAATAAAATAATAAATAAAAATTCTTAATATATTTTAACACGTCGCGTAATATAAATATATTAATATTTTATATTTAATAATTTTATTTTAGCTTATACTCATTAATAAAACTTTAAGATTTTCGGCGAGCCCTTTCATATAAATTTATTAGTCATTTTTAGACTTGTATTTTTTTTAATGGATAAAAGATTCTATTATTTTTTTAAAAAAATTACAGTTACCGCTATATTTATTATTTAGGGTGGGAATGTAAGCTTAGAATATATACTATTTAAGGTAATAACTGCCTAGAAAAACTCCCGGCGTAGGAGCTATAAAAATATCAAAAAATATTTTTATTATAGTAAATATTAGTACTTTTATTTAATAAGAGTAGGTATATACTATCAATATATCTACAATAATTATAGAATTTTAAAATGATAACATATAATATTATATATGAAATACTAATAGAAGGCGTTAAAAATAGCTAAATAAATAAGAAACTAAAAATAAATAGTATAGTAAAGTAATAGTAAGAATTATTATAACAAAGTAGAAATAGTGTAATATAGTAATAAAAATAATTAGAATTAATATTATCAATAAAATAAATCTATATTTATATATTTATACGATAGAAATTAGAATAATTAGTATTAGAATAAGTATAAAATATAGAGAAAAAATAAATAAATATAGTATAACATAATTTTAGAATGAATAAGGAAATTTACGCTTAATAGAATAGTAAGATTTAAGAGAGGAAAAAAGAAAAATTATAAATCATAGAAGAATTTCTATATAAAAAGCTAATGACCGCTATTTTGAAAATAAATAAAAAATTTTTATATATAAGATATCGATAGCTATACTAACACAGTAGCTGATTTAATTAAAATAATAATTAGATATAATTAATATAATAATTACAATTTTTAAATATTATAGGCGCCTACTACTGTAATATTTATCTGTTTTGATATAGGATAAAATTTTATATATATATATATTATAACTACCGCATCTAATTAATATATTTTAATTTATAATCGCTATACTACGCGATTAGTAGTTATATTATAAATTATATATAATTTTTTACCATAGCCTTAAATATTCTAATTGTTAATTACTAATTAATTTAATATTACATTATGTTGTAGACTATAGGACTATATTCCTTTTAAAAAAGAAACAAAACTAAAATTCTTAATATTATAGACAATAATCAGTTAATTATAGCCGTACTATCTAATCTTTAATTATATTAAAATTTCTACTACTAGTCTCTTTCTTTAGATTAGCAAATAGTCGTATATCTATTTATTCTAGTATTCATACTATAGCTATTTATTAAATACCTTCTTCACCCCTAATATACAATCCTAACACGATAGTTCTACCGCTTATAACATAAAACCCTACTATAGTAGCTATAATAATCTAATATTTTTATATTTTTATTTGTTAATTTCTCACCTATAGTCGTCCTACACCATCGACTTATTAATATAAATTCTATATTCTTAATATATTTATACAAGATTTTAACCTTAATTAAATTAATAGGCGTTAAACTATCAGTCAAATACTAAATAAAAAGTAATAGCTCGACGGTTCGAGTAATTCAAGACTTTTATGAATAAATTAATTAATATTCTTAATATTAATTCTAGTATATAACTATAATAGTCTACCTACCCGCCGATAATCCATAAAATAATTAAGTTATAAATTCTCTAAATAATTCCCGGTGATAGATTGCCGAGACAATAGTTATTGGAAAAATCAAAAAACCTAATTAATTCTAATCTAATATACTGGAAGATACGTTCGTCAAATAATATAATATTAATTTATTATATACATATATATATATATATATATATTCGTTAACTATTTAATATTATCGATTTTAAGAATAAATTATTAATTAGAACAAATCTATAAGCGAGCTTCCGCGGTTCTACCTTAGACTAATCTATTAATAAATTTATTAATTTAGAAAAGCGTTCCCTTCGCGTCCTATCACAGAATTAAATATAAGTATTAAATTAATTATTATTTCAAGCCCTTTATCGCTGACGCTCGTATTAAATTATTAATTTTTTTATAAATTATAATAATAGAATAATTAAAGGCCTCGCGCTTTTACCTAAAAAAGTATGAATTTATGTATTATATCTATATGGTTTAGATCGCTAATATATTTATTAAATTACGATAGGTTAGACCCGCCTTAGATTTTATTTTGAATATTATATCAATCTAATTTATCGAGCAGCTTATCATATTAAAATTTAGAAAAAATTTATTACTAATTACTATAATAAATTTAATTATGATTAATCTATTCTCTATAATAGGACCTGGTATACTTTCTAATTATAAAATTATTTAACTAATATAGAGCCGACCGTCTATATATTCCTTAATATAAATACAAGTAATTTTACTATCCGCAGCCCACTTTATAATACTAATATTAATATCCGACCGCGCCTCCGTTCGTCTAATATATATGGTAATACTGGTATAGTTAGTAAGAATAACCTATATTAAACTAGAACCCGCTATACTGATATTTATAATAAATACTGCCCGCTTCAGTATTAAAAAATCAGTAATATAATTAATTCATAAATTATAATGTAAATACGAATTACAGTCATTCTATATAAAACTATAATAATAATGATAGAACTAAGACCTGTTTTATATTAGCCTCCTAGGCGGCTAGTTAGTTATATATTATGAAAATAAATAATAAATTGTTATACATCAAACGTTCTCCTTCTCTAATATATAATATAGAATTAGAATATCTATTATTCGTATCTACATCGTATTACAGACCGTCTTATATATATAAATCCGGATTACTGAACGTTCCTTAGATATCTTTTATTCGAACTTAATAACTTCCCTAGATATAATATACTAGACAAGTTATATATGTTTACTATTTATATTAAACTTATATTAATTGTTATAATGTATAAAAGATATAGCGCTATGTTTTCTTTATAAAATTATTTATACTTGATAAATACCCTTGATACTGTAAACTAACTCCTATTATATTAAGAATTAATAATTTAAACATTATTCATGTCACTGAGTCTATTTATAAATTAATATTGTTCCTTTATTCTCCGAATTAGGTTCGACGGAAAAATAAAAATTATCTATTATTTAACATAGATTATAAGTCGATCTTTATCCTATTTTAAAAAAATTATGAATATATAATTTAAATTATTAAATACGCTCCGAATTTTTTTTGAAGAAGCTTCGATAACATTAGAAATTATTAATAATAATCTATTTATTATAAACTATTTTCTATTTAGATCGATTTAACCTAATTTAATGATCTAAATTTTAATCATATCCAAATATATTTTCGTCCTACCTCTTTAAATATATTTTATGAACTTTTATTATTTAATTTAAGAGTAAGAAAAGATACCTCTATCTTATAAATATTTAGGAAAAAGCGATAGATTTTCAGCGTCATCAATTAAATTAATATTAATAGATAGTAGGTAGACTGGCAAATAGGTGGGTTGGGTAGGGTAATGGCCACTCATCTACCCACCCATTTAGGTATTAGGCAATTTTTTAGACTACCTAAACCTACCCATTAGATAGTTTAAAATTAATACCCAACCTAAAACCCATATATGTTGGAATATTATAGATCATCACTATATTATATTAGAGTGGATTGGTAGATATCTGAAATATTAAATAATTTAGATACTTTATACTGTAATATATTTTCGCGATTTAACTAAACTAGATTTAATAAGATTAACTAGCCTCGATGCCGATACTATAAAAAATAAAATTATATAAGATATAATCTAATATTCAATGAATATATATAGATAATTGTAGTAAATTATAAATTAATAAAAAATTTTAATTCTTTATTTAAATTTTTTGATTTCTATCTATCCTTTATAATCTTTTTTAGATTTTTTTATTATTTTTCCGCAATTCTTTATAATCTTTGTAACTACTACTCTCTATACTACCTTTTGATATTTTATTACCTTAAGGGCGATAGTAGTCTAGATAATAAATTAATAAAATTAGAATTTAATTTTATCTCTAAAAAATCGTCCAAAAACTTAAATATAGAATGAGTAAGTTTAATCGCAGAAATAAAGTCGAACATTATCAAATTAAATTGAATAACTATAGGAATCATAAGAAAGGGCTTTATTAAATTTATTTTAAAATAAATTATTATAAACAGCAAATTGGACTATATCGCCCCGGAATATTATTAATTTAAATAAGAACTTAAATAGGAAATAGAGGTAATTAATTAAAGAATTTCTAAATTTAGAGTTAAAGGTAGCGAAGGCCCTAGATGTAATTTTAAAAAATATATTAAAATTTTTTATAAAGATTATAATGTTAATTATAATTTTCAAAGATCTCTAAAAAGTATAAATATTAGTAAATAATAATATTTAGACTATTTAATTGGCTAGAAATAGATTGAATAGTTTTTACTAACCTTGAACATTAAGTTTTATCATATTTGTACTATGGATATTTACTGTATTCTATTTTACAGGAGGTACTAACTCCGTTTATATGTAATTAATCAAAAAGACGTAAAAATATTATAGATATTTAATACAATAGAAATATAGAATTATAATTTTATTTCAAATTATCTATAGCTTAGAGAAATTAATTCTATTATCAATTAATAGATTGGTATATAGCTCTACTATAAAAAAAACTCTAGAAATAGAACTTTAATTACAAAACTTAACAAATTATTAAAACCGTTAGTATAAAATTAATAAATTTATATTATTTTAATTATAGAGGTCCGCGGATCTACGGTTTTTATATAAATGATAAATTTAGAAAGTATAGAGAAGAGTTTTTTATTATATATTAAATTTATAGATATTTTTTAAGAGAAGAAGTCCGGAAAATATTATAATATTATATTAATGTTAATTATATAATTAAATTTAATTTTCAGGAAAATATTAATATCTAAAATTTTTAATAGGTATACCTATCTCTTCGTGCTTAAAAAGATAGAAATTTATTGTTATATATAGATTGTAAAGGGCTTAAATAAAATAATAATTAAAAATTAAAATCCTTTATTATTAATAAGTAAAATAATAGACCGCTTAGCCTATATAATTATTCATATTATAATCGATCTCCGGGACATATAATACTAAAATTAAAGCCGGTAATAAATAGAAGATGGTCTTCTATATTTATTATAGTTATTTTAAATATTAAATAGTTCTTTAATCTAGCTAATATATCTACGACTCTTTAAACCTATATGAATAAAATATTACCAGTCTTTGTTTAATATCTATATTATTATTTATCTAAGGAATATTCTGATTTATTTTAGGTTGAAAGAAGGAACACATACGGCATATTAAATGTTTGATTCATATATTAAGCGTAGTAAATATATATTTTATATTATTTAAATAAGATGTCTGGGGTTTAAGTTATTTTGAAAAATAAATATAGATAACATTCTTTTTAAATGTAAAAGATGTGTATATGTATCTAGAACTATTATAATAATATAAAAACTATAGAATTAAATTACAATATCTTTTAAATAGAATATCTAATCATTATGTTGTTGGTAATATTAAATATAAATACTATTAGCGAAGTATATATAAACATATTAAAAAATAGATTAAGAAATAATTTTTATTTATCTTGTTTCTTTTTATTAAATCTTTAATTATTATACTAAATAAATTATGATCAGTTCAAGTTTCTCTTTATTATCCAGTTTTCTTATTTATATACTAATTATATAGCCCGATACATCGGTCTCGATAATAACAACTTTTTAAAGGTTATATTATATTAGAATAAATAATATAATAAATTATTTTCTAATCTTCACGAATACTTTCTACTATTTTTAATCTTAAGAAAAGTGTCCGCTTTCTTAAAAGATTAAATAGTGATATTATAGTATCGGCGTATTTATCTATAAATCATCGATAATAATTTATAAGCCCGATAAACTTTTATATTTTTTAAAATTCTTTAGCTGAGAATTAATTTTTAATAATTTAAATTTTGGTTTTTTTTAGTCTAAACTCTTTCCTATAAAATTTAGTATCTTAAAAACTTAGTTTCTCAAATATAGAATTTATATGTTTAGTTTAAATTTTTAGCAATCAAAAATTTCCGAAGTACTAGTTTAATAATTTAATATATTCTTGATAGTTTAAGAAAATACTAAAATATCGTTAGATATTTAATAATAAAATCGTCCAAATATTTATTTAATATTTTATTAATAAGTCGCGAGAATAATATTGATATATTAATAAGGCCGAATGTAGTAGTCGTATATTTATATTATAATAACTTTATTTAATTTTAAACGCGATTCTCTATTCTTCTCCTTTTATAATCTAAAGTCTATCATATACATTAATATTATCGAATTTAATAAATTATTTAGTTTCTCGAATTTGATCTTAGATTTCATTAACTAATACTAGTAGATACCGATCCTTAATAATATTATTATTAAATAGTCGATAATCGATATATAATTATAATTCTCCCCTTTTTTTAAAATATAAATAGGATTCCGTATTTTATTCATAATTTCGATAATTAGATTATCTCTTTTTCATAAATTTTATTGATTTGTTTCTTGAGTACTTGTAACTTCTCTTCTAATATAAAATATATATAATAATATAATAATCTTTTTCCAATTTGAATAATATAATATAGTCACGCGGGCCATACTCTAATAGTCAATACTATTTAAATTATTTAAATAAATCTTTAAATCGTTCGTATTACTAGGAAACTTGATAAATTTCTAAATTGCGGTTGATTATTTCCAAAATCTATTTTTATAAGATACTTAATAGCCGTTCCTACAAATAAAACCCCTTATTTAAAAAGCTCTCGAGTATTTTTAACGCTGCTAATACTGTATAATTATTACTATTTATAGATATCTATCTTATTAATCTTAGTAATTATTTTCTCTCAAAAATAATTATAGTTACGATAGTTATTTTCATCCTTCAATTTAATATATTTTGTAAGCATTTAACTTCGTCCTTAAATTCTCCTTTATAAATAAAATATATAATACCGGTATGCCTTTACTCAGTACTCTTAAATATTTATAGTAAAACGTTAGCTCTTCTATTAATTAATAATTAGGTTACATCTCCTAAGCTACAGAATTCTTAATATAATCTTATCTTTTATTAAGAGTATTAAGGCTGATACGCTCTATATATCCTTATATAATTATAATAAAAAATGCTGATTTAATTTCGATAAATTCTTCTAAATTTTTGCCTACAATTTTTCAATAGATATAGGCTTTGTCCTAGAAATTCCTCTATTTTTAACTTATCTAAAAAAATTTAGATATATATAATTTCCTACCGCTCTAAAATTAATTATTATTAAGGCTAACTATTCGGTAATAAAAGTTTAGATTTTTTATATTATCTAATTTAAGTAGCCACTATATAAATTGGTCCCTAGTTTAGCTTATTTATTTATTATATTTATAGGGGTCGTCCCTTATCAATTTATAATAATATATAAGACAATCGTTAATATAGTATACGATATAGTTTATTTTTTTATAATTCAGGTATTAGGAATATCTAATATGAAAATAATCTAGTTTGTATATAAATATATTTTTTAATTTCAAAAATAATGAATATTAAAATTAATTCATATCGTACTATGATATTTATATTAGTATTTTTCGCATATATTATTATAATATATAATATATAATATATAAAATATATTAGTAAATAGGGTGCGCCCGGTAGTACTTATTTTAAATATTAATATATTATATATGGATAATAGAACAGTTCTTCTTATTTTTTCTGATATATTCATAAGATCTATATAGTAGTGGCTATTCTCTCGCGAATAATAACTATACATTATTTTATAATAATAGTACGTACAATATAAGCCCTATAATTCTATTTATCTAATAGCGTTATTAATTCGCTTATTAAATTTTATATATTTTTTATATATCTTCGCTAGTATCGCTGCGAAGTATTCGTTGTTATATATCTATAAAAATTGTATAAAAATATTTCGTGTATTTCGTGTATGTCCTCCCTACTGAATATGAAGTCTTCTAATTAAATTCCGTACTCCTTATTAAGAATTTCTAATTAATATAAAATATTTATCTCTAAAATCTATTTAAATTAGATTATAAATTCCTTCGTGAGTATTATCGGTAACTAATAGGTAAAAATAAAATAAATTTAATTTAATTTTATCATCGCTACTCAGTATTTTGCCCGGCCAGGCTTTATATAATATCTCAAGAAGTATTTCTTTGATATATTGGATAATATTCCTAATATGTCCTATCAATTTAGGGTTTTTTAGATTTTATTAACCTCGCGGGTAGCCTTTAACTATTACATTTATGTCGATTCTTTATAAATAGTTCCTTGATATATATCCAGGTTTTCTATAATTATAATAATGTCGTTTTTTAGTATTATTTTTATTTTTATTAAATTGTATACCATAGTTTCGTCGCATTAGATTTTATAGATTTTAACTTATAAAAGTTGTCGTATCTTTGATTTTAAAAATATACTAATTTATAATCGCTCGCTCAATGGATATGGTTTTTATTATATATATATATAATGGAATATAGATATAGTAAAACCCGCCTATAAGCAACCACGTGATATAAGCAACGAAAATTCACGTCTGAATTCGATTTCCCATACAAATAAGCAACAAACCTAGACACAAGGATGTTGCTTAGAAAAGCTCTACCTCCCATATAAAGTTACTTATACGAAATAGCCTATTGGAGCTTATTTTAGGTTACCTGATTTTAAAATAGATATAAAGCGATCCCGACGTCCTATCACAAATGGCCAGAAGGCTGCCCTACGCGCCTACTATAGTCTCTATCCTTATCTATCTTACGCAGGCCTCGCTAAATAGTTTAAAGAGAATTATAAATAGTCTATTATAAAGTCCTCGATCTCTCGAATCTTCTCCTCCTAGTACGATTTCGTCGAAAACCTCGCATCGAATTGCTACGACGACAAACGATACCGTTCTAAAAACTGGCCTAAATTCGAGAAAGCCCTCTTCGAATAGATCCTACGTGCCCATAATTAGATCGCGGTTTCCTAAGAAGCTATTAGCGTGAAAGTGAAGCAGTATTAGCCGGTTCTATATTCAGAAAAAAATATACCTATATTTAGTAACGGCTAGCTGCAGGCTAGTACCGCTATGTTATTTAAAATAAAAAATTTTATAGCGAAGCTAGGAGTCTCTTTACAGATATAGAAACTAAATAATTATTATTCGGTAGGCTCTCGCCGCGTATTCTCTTTCTAATATCTATAATTATAATAAGACGGGCTTATACTAGAGAAGATTCCTAAATAACAGCTTTACTACGACGTCAATTCCTGGCCATAAAAAAGATAAAGCGCGAATAAATCTCCTTTTCATATATAATTTAGATGGATCTTATCGCCTTCCGATCTGGTTTATTAGAAACACTAAATATCTAAAGGCTTTCTAAGTAGCTCGAATTAATCTAGAGAACCTAGAGTGTGTTTGGCATTAGAATAAGTCTGTATAGATAAATGATATCTTTAAAGAGTTTTTTCTCTTCTAATTTAATAAAAGAATGAATAGGAGAAAAGTCATCCTTTTAATAGATAATTTCTACCTATAAAAGCGCCTTTACAGAAGCTGCTTCTCCTTAAAAAAATATACTAATTATCTAGCTTCCTACGAATTCAACGACGCGATACCAGTCTCTTAGTTAAGATATTATTTTATTCTAGAAGACTCGTTAGAGACGACAGTAGATCTTATATATAGTTACGTAATATGACTACGGCCTCGATCCTATCTCTATAATAAACGGTTTTATAAGTCTTTCGATGGACTATACCTATCTAGGAAATAGATATATCTTTAGAGGATATTCATAAGTACTTTAAAAAGCACTTATAGGGGAAGGTGACGCTCTCCAGGAAAAAGACGCTATTAGAGAAATTGAGTAGAATATCTCCTCTTTATATCTTTCTAATTCAATCTAAGATCCCATGAGTATCGACGCCTTTTAAATCCTAAAGACGAAGAGGTCTATGACGATCTAATAGATTACGACGAGACCGTTCTATCTTAGGTCGATTAAATAGAGGGCCCCGAAGAAGAGGAAAATAATTTTAAATCTCTTTTAATTATCTCGTCTTCTGACGCCTTAGAATCGCTATACAAACTCCGGTTTTTCGAAAAATAATAAATTTATATAGATAATTACCTCTTTTAAATCCTCCGTCGGTACGAAAGGGTCCTTCTAGGGAAGCATTCGAGAAATAATATTAAAGCGTTATAAGGTCTTATTTCGCCTTCTAGCGTTTTTTCTCTTCCTCCTCCTGCTCCTCATTCATTTACCTGCTTAAAGTAGTCTATATAGCGTCTAAAATGTACCTGTTCATTAAAATATATATATGTCTATGTGGCCCTACACATTGGCAACTCCTGCCTATAAGCAACTTTTTCGGTGAGCGCCGATCATTGCTTATAGGCAGGGTTTACTGTAAATCGTACTAGTAGTAATATTATATATTTATTAGTAATAATATTATTAAATACCAAAAAAACTAATTTAAATATATAATAATAAGCACCCCTTATATTTCCTTAACCTATAGTAGTACATATATTAGTTTAGTATAGTGATAGATTAATCTTATTTGATTGAATATTATAATATTATTATGGTATAATTATACTATTACATTAGTTATGTATAGTATCTAATTAGATAACTTGGTAATTCTAGAAAATTAAATACGTAGAGATATATATTGATTTTTTATAGCTTTTTAATCCAGTTTAACGCTTAGGCTATGATTATTAGATACAGATTAAATAATAGATAGGTCGTAGATATTTCTTTATTATAAGGTTTCGTTAGTTATTATTATCCGGTGGTTTTCCTGGCGTGGCCGCCCTTAAGTAATTAACTGGTAGGGGTGCCGTAATACTAATACTTCTTCTAATAATTTAGAATTCAATAGTACCCTAACTCCCCCCAAAACTACTAACTAATATATTTTTTAATATATCGGCTAAGATATATGTTAGCACGGTAATTTTCAATATTAGAGATTTAGATATAACTTAGGATAGGATCATAAGGATAAAATTTAATTGGATTAAATTTTATATTAATTTATCTATATAAGTAACTAGAAGAGAGCTCTTAATTAAATATATATAAAATATTTAATAGTTTAATCTATTAATGATATTCAGTGAATTATATTAGTAGACCAATCTAAAATCATTATAATAAAATGCTAATAGAAAAGAATACTTTATATCATTATTAAAAATCCAATTTGACTAAAGAAAGTCTTCTTTATCAAAGTAGATATTATTTTAACTGATTTTTAAAATATAGAGTAAGGAATATATTTAAAAAATTATTCTAATAATTTATATCATAAACTTCAATTTAATATCTAATACTTTTGTACTATATAAATTCATTCTATATAAAATAAATAATTTATTCTAAAATAGGCTCGCAGAACTATATTTCTATATATATTATAAAAACTTTATCGATCTTGAAAAGGGAGAAGTAAGGAATCTTTATCTATACAAAATATTTACATAAAAATTAATTTAGTTAGATATTCCGAGTACTAATAATAAAATAATATAAAAATATTATATAGCCGCGGATATTTAAATTTTAGAACTTATTATCTCATAAAATTATTTATTAAATTATTAAATGAATAGGTTAAACGGGTCAGCTTAATAGGCACGTGATTTTATAAGTTTTTAACCGCTATAGTAAAGTTTAATATATAGGAGCAATTCTAAAGCTTTAACTCTTAATTCTACCTAAATTAAGGCTTATAGGAACCAGAGCACCTAAATCAACCATTCTGCAAGTTTTAAAAAGTGATGGGCTGAGAAAGTGCAATACGAAAAACGCGATTTTATTTCCCAAAATTAGCGCAACTACGTAGAATTTTTGCGAGATACTGAAAATAAAAAATTACCTATCTAATTCATAACGCCTACCTGGATACCTAGAATCCAATACATTAGAGATATTAATTTTCAAGGAAAGAGTACTATAAAGAATAAATTAAAATTAAATTATTTACAAGATAGATATGGCGGATAGTCTAATAATAAATATAACTTTAGTAGTTAGGGAGGCGCCGATAAACAGAAAAATATTAATAATAATAAATAGGCGGCGTAGATAGTATAAATAGGACTCATTTTTTAATTCAAAAATTCAACAATAGGATAGAAGAACCGCCTATAGCATAGATAATGTAACTATAGGAATAACTGTATAGCTATTACGCGTAAATTTACCATCCCGAATTATTTAATTAATATTAATATATAAATTAATTATTTCAAAAAACCATATATACTTTTCCCTTATGGCTTATTATATTGATTAAAATAAAATACTAATATCCTCGCTTTTCGCGGCCGAGTTTGATAGAATATTTATCATTAAATACAATTTTTCTTTGTACTATATAATCCTAGTCTTTCATATTAAAGTAACTTGAAAATATGTTTTATTATTATTTGATCTACTAGCCTCTTTTGCTCGCCAATATTTGTAGCCATTTTTCAACACTCGAAAATTATATTATTAAGAATTTTTACGCCGGTCCTAGGGCGAATGTCTATAGAAAATAGATAATTTTATTTTTATTAAATAATATAAGCTTTACCTCAAAGTAAAATTTCTAGATTAATTAGAGCGATTTAATGGTTCGCCGTTCTAATGATTTTTAAAGAATGTAGTAAATTATAATACGCGGAATTTGAGGGTATAAGCGATTTAAGTTAGAGTGATTGATTTCCGATAAAGCGTATATCTTCCCCTTAATTAAATAAAAAGACTAAGATTATTTCTATATCGCCTATTAGACTCTATAGATTATAGCGGTATTCGAAATTTATAAAGAATGAAAAGGAAGAGGTAGAAAATGTGTTACCCGCGCGACGCGTTTGTCCTCGAAATCTTGTGAGTCCGACTGTATACCCGCCTAAGATTACTAGGTTCGCTTAGTAAGCTCTTTGCTACGCTTAATACAATTCTATAAGATATTTTTTATGCATTCTTTTTTATTTTAATACGCCTCTAGCCCGCACCTTAGTTCATTAGGTTGATAGATTATCCTTCGCAAAAGTCTGCATAATCCCGTTGCGGAGCAATACCAACAATTTAACTCTCCGCATTAAAAAATATATATCTTCAACACAGAGAAATGAAGAGCACTTAAATTAGAACGTATTGAAGATAAATGAATAATCTTTCATAAAACCCATATAATAAGTAATTCTCTGTATAATATCCAGTAAATTATCAATCTATATAGCCAGAATAGAATATTAAATATCTCCACGAATCTGTTTCTAGGAGAGGTATAAAGCTTCCTATAGAAAATTTCCCTTATTTATATCATTTCTATAGGCCTTCTAATATTTAAATTATTTATATAGATACTCTTGTTCAGTGGAAATTAGAGATATTCATTAAGTCTTAATCAGGCGAATACAGTAGTTATTATATTATCTTTAAATGCGATTTTAAAACCACTCCTTAATTAAACTAGCTATAAAAGTATCGGGGCTCTCTCTATTCTATAAATATAAGGGCTGGCTGTGAAGAAAAATGCAGATTAAAAATTGGCGGATTTACGCAGACTTTTTGCGAGTGATTGTATATACGACTTTAATCGAGTATATTGAAAATTTATATGTATACTACGGGTTATACCTATGCAGAGAATATAGCGATTACTTACGTGTTTTGTTATACCTAGCCGGATCCAATGCCCCGTATAACCTGAAATATAATAATTACCTACCATATAGATACGGCGAGGCAAAGTTTAGTTTTTAAGAGGAATTTTTCATTGAATGAAAAATCTAATTACTACTATATACTAAAGTCCACACTTTCCTAAATTTCACCTAGAACTATAACCACTATAAAAGTCTACATAAATACATAAATACAGTAGTACACCTTAATTAAATATTCGGCGTTCGCTATCCCCAACCCTAAATTCATTATGTTTTAGGTATATACTACTTTCGCGTTTAGATCCTTTCTTTCAGCTTAATATGACAAGGCACTATAAAAATCTCTCAGCTATAAAGGTTATATTAAATTAATCCTTCAAATCTCTAAGATTTTTTACTTTGCCCCTATGATTAAATCCATGGCCCAAGGTTCGGATTTCCCCCTAAATTTAAGAAAATAGATTTATTTCTTCGGAAACTTATCATATTTTGTAACCTATATAATCGATTTCCTTGTTATTTACGAATGCGCTCCATAGGCTCCATAGAAATTTAAAATTAAAGAATATCCTATTATATTCCTAGTCTGTGGTGAAATTTGACCTTATATTATTTCTCTTAAAACTTAACCAAGGGGTGGAAAATTCCGCTTCTCGTTATTAAATAAGCACCTAGTAGTTTTGTCAATAGTCTATCATCTAATATCATATTATATTAGTATCTATTTACCTCACTCACCTCAAGTTGGTTGAATCGTTTGTTTAGATCAATTACAATTTATAATCTAGCAATATATTATTCCTAACAATAAAGAAAATTAATCCATAAAGGACTTTTCATAGTCCTTATATTATTATTAAAAAAGAATAGCTTTTTTTCAGTACAAGTATTTGAATAAACTATAAAGTAGCGGTATACTTCTAGGTTTTTATTTTATACGTTAAACTGGATACTAAAAGGCTCAATTTTAGAGTCAAGTTGGAAACGAGGATTCGATATTATTTTATTATAGGACTCAGACCCTATACAGTTATGACCATTATTATATATTATTCAGCTCATCTATATGTCTGTTTCTTAGATTCTATTTTAATTGATATTATAATATAGTTACGGCCTACTTTAGAACTTCTGATTATGACTGATCCGATCCATTCTTATCTTCTCATCTTTACAATTTTTTTTATTTTCAACTTAATTTCCGCTTCCTTCACCTGAATTGTTAGATAGTAATTCTCAATTAGGGACAAGATCAATAGACGATTTAGAAAATAGGTTCATAGATTTATGAAAATAATTAGTTTTGGATAATCATCGCTTAAACCAGTATATAAAAATCCTCAAGTATTCTGTTATAAACCGTTTTCGGAGGGACGGAATTCGCCTGCTAGTAAAAATTCATTTCATTAATTATAGTCAATGTTTTTCGCTTTTCTGATAGCCCATATAAATCATAATAGAGTTAATGTATTACATTATCAGCGATATATCAGTCACACTTCAATTATCACACTTTAGTAACATAGCTAGTTTCAAATATTTTTATTAGTCACTAACCATTTTAAAAATATTTATTTGTCTAGTAGTATCTCTCAGTATAAGATATAATGAACTAAGAGTCACTCTGCTTAGACGTAGTATAGACTAGCGGTAAATATCTTGAATAAAGATAAAGATTGCATTGTACGGCTACGTTTACTTGATAATAGCCCATAGTACCTATAATCTTGTTAACACACTTTTTTGTATGTAGTTAAAGTTTTAGAATAATCATAAATGTAAATTATAGATGAGGTAAATAGTATATAGATTTCATATTAGCATGAATCCATATTATTTCTCGTATAAATTAATTATTTTATATGGATTGATAGGGATTTCCATCGTTAAAGTATAGTGATCTTCTATATTGTTTTATATAAAAAATAAGATACTCTATCTATTTTCCGAACTCAATTGTCACAATTGAGACACTACTCAAAACTAGGCTCGAATTTATATCTGCGTACCAATTAATATTGTAAAGAGTTATCCAATAATATAAGAAATGGCTAGTTATGATGAAAAGGCTATCCATAATATTATAGCCCTCTCTAGTAAGCAGCCCCACACCCATTTGCGCGGTGTTGGTCTGCTTCATCTCAACGCAAAAATTGAAGCCTTTTTGATCTATAATCTACCACTATTATACTAAACTCCTGTTCTGAAGTCGAGAATCGTATCTCTAAGGCTTGTGAAGCGGCTAAACCGTTAATCTTACTATTAGCGCGTTGCCACGTAAATCCGACGTTTCTTACTATCGAATATAGGCCTATTTCTAAGGATAAGTAACTGATACCTTACGTCTTATCATAGATAAGGCACTTGATGATTTGCAATGAAATATATTAAATTTAGTAGCTAAGTTCTTTTTATTCCCCTCATACACCTTTAAAGATCGAGGTTATGATGAATCGAATTCTTCGTTAGAATATATATATATAGTTAGTGACGCCTAGATTTATCGCTTTATTAAAGATCTTCCAAAAGCCTTCTAATTAGATGAAAACCGAAAGATAAGAAGCGCTTAAATA
The DNA here is from genome assembly GCA_019721355.1 of Aspergillus sp. MEXU 27854. Classification (NCBI taxonomy): domain Eukaryota; kingdom Fungi; phylum Ascomycota; class Eurotiomycetes; order Eurotiales; family Aspergillaceae; genus Aspergillus; species Aspergillus sp. MEXU 27854. Next base: position 683,059 of record JAGMTT010000008.1, on the reverse strand, counting down.
TATAGAGAGGATCTTACGCTAGTTTGATATCAAATTGATATTTTAAGCCCTATATTTCGTAGATTCCGTCTTAAAATACCTATAATTTTTACGAAACTATCTCTAACCAGGTTAAGGTAAAGTCTAAAAACTCATTATAACTAGACCTTATCGAGCGATTCAAGGCAGGGGTTAAAAGTGATAGGATTTATTTTTATATTAAAATATAATATTATAGGCTGTTTTCATTCTGCCATTATACTTTATTTTCAAAGGCTTTTCATAGCGGTTCTCAAGCCTCCATAAGGTTAGAAAATAGTTACATCTTTCTAAAATTATATATACGGATCCCGGAAATTTCTTTAAAACAAGGTAACTTTATTATTGATTTCTATGCTTAACCTAGTAAAGTAGCTATTCCACTTTTGATAATAGTATTTACATACCTAAAATAGCTAACCATTAAGCGGTTAAAGCAGATGCGTCGTAGACGATAAGAAAGTAATATAGAAAGTTATATATGAAATAAATTTCATAACTATTAGAAAGTAGTAAACAGGACTTATCTTTCTACTATAGATAAGACCTAGTATAACGGTGGAAATAATAGATATGATTAAGACTAATTATATCGGTAGTATAACTTGAATAATAATAATATGTAATAATTAGAAGAAATATCTAAATCGTACTTTCAATCTATATCGGAGTCATAAAAAGTCCTATATCTATATTCGAGATCCATGCTACGCCGCCGCCGCTATTTATTTTGGTATTATTTTTTTCTAATATACGCGGGGTTCGTCGATCTATTAAGAAAATATAGAATTATATTGATAATAATCGAACGGTTTAATCGTATCTTTAAAGGCGCTGTATACGGGTAGCAACTAGCCGGTTAACATTATGATTTATAGTTAAATAATAAATGCCTCAATCTACTAGAAAAGTATTAAAAAGGCTCCGAGAAAACAACCTATTAAATATAAAAAATACTATTTATTTTTTATTTCGGAGTAAAGAGGAAAGACATCTGGAGATTTAGTAGTTAAAAAGGAATAACGAGTTTCCAAGTGCGATATCTTATCTATTTAGGTGGATAAATTTTAATTAAACCGAAGGATAGGGAGGATAATAAAGATTATATTAAATTTTTAATTGGTATGGGATTCGCAAGGCATGGTTGTATAATAGATTTAATAGTATTATTTTTGCGTTGAGATGAAGCAGACCAACACCCCAAAAACGGGTGTGGGGCTGCTTACTAGAGACACCTAACACGTATGACTCTCAGTTACTGAGTACCCTAGGAAGGTAGATTGAGCAGTAAAATTGAATATAATTAAAAATTCTACAATACGGCTGCCGTTAATTAATGATCCTGTATAGTCTTAAGGATTCTTAACAAATAGTTCGTCGCCTTACGATTAAAAATTCTAAATTTATTTTTAAAGTGAAAACTCTGTCAGGCCGAATATTTTAGAATTCAAAGATAGATAATTTTTGTAAAAATTTTTAATGTATTTTTAACATAGTAAGCTAGCTCTATCTATTATTTTAAGATACAAAATAGGAATATCAAAAAGATTAAGTCCTATAGATCATACCGAATTTTCTATTTATAATCAAGAGTGAGTTCTTATATAGATTTCGACTATCTTTAAATCTCCAAAAGGTTTTAAGTAGCTACCCTGTCTATTATTACTATAGTTTACTTGATAATAACGCTAGCCTATAAAATATTCTGGAAAATTATACATAATTTTTTGTTTAGACCGGAGCCTCCTAAAAAGGTTCACATGTATTTTAACAGATATGAATATAACATATAAAATACTCTTAGTCGTTCTTCGATGTAGAATATTGTGCGTCCTATCATAAAATAAAATGAACATAATCTACCCAGATACAATATTAATTAACTGTTTCAAAGGCCTCAAAAGCTATTTTTACGATATATACAAATATAACTCAAAAGTCTCAAAGAAGATTATGTTTGATAAAACATTTTATTTTAACTAGTAGTCCTACTAAAAGCCATAACAATACCAATCATTAGGTTTTATACCTGTTTTCATCTATAAACAAAAAGATATATCGGATAGCTTGTTATAATTCGTAGCACTTTTTCGACGGCAGCCGTATTACTAATTAATTACCAATAGTAAAACCTTCCCCATTAATATACATTTCTACAAGCAGTGAAGTAGCTATTTGATAGTAATTGTAATAAACTTCGAATTACCGTATATAATTTAGTATCTTTAAGATATGATAAGATTCAAATATTTTAATATATCCTAATAACTTTAAATTATTATATAAAATCAGCTATAGCACTATTGATTCAATTTAATTTAAAAGACTTTGATTCGTGAATTTACTTGAAATAAATATAAATTCTATTTGAAAATAAAGAACTAACTTGTTGTGGTTGCTCAATGAAATAGATATATGTTTATTAGTAGGTTGAGAATTATCGTTGAGCTGTGGCAGACCAACCCTGGGTTCGGGGTTGGTCTGCTTATGAGAGACAGCTATAGCCCATCTGTTAGGCTTGCATATAGGGCTGCGGGGTTCCACTAGACCAAAAGTACTATATTGAACCCCGTCGGGGTTCAACCCCTAGGACTGTTAGATATAGTATCTCTTGCCCCAGCAATTAATTATAAGGTGAATTGGTACTTGACTATATAATTTTGTTTTAGACATTTAGCCTGGGAATTGGTTAGTTTGCGGGGAAAACTGCCCGAGACCTTATGTATATGTGTGTATACTGGGATAGATGCCATCTGACTCGAGTCTTAAGGCTAGAATTTATGTAATGAAGGCCGTCATCATAACATCTATTGTTAAATCCTCCTTTATGAATATTTATTGTTCTCTAACCACTATGTCTAAAAGGAAAGGTCGAGTTACAGTTGGATGATAATTTGGAAACCCCCAAAATAAGTCTGCTTCCAATGTCTGCTTATATATTATCAAAAAATTAGTATGTTGGTTTAAAAGGTATGAATTATATCCGATAGGTCGATTATCTGTATTCCTATACCCCATCTATAATGCATTACTTTATACTTTTCTTTATTTAACTCCTTTATCAAATTAGTAGATATAAAAGTGTATTAGACACAGACCTAATATCACGAAATTAATAATGTTAATGACCTAACTTTACAAAATATTTAAACATACATTTAGCACGCGTTTATTGGATTTAAAACTTAGCCGATAAATTCTGTTAACCTATGATTTCTGATTTTCAATTAAAGCGATCCATAATAAACGATAGAGTGTTAAATTAGGTTATTTTTCGTTTCCTATATAGTGACGGGATTGTCTCTAAATCTTTGTTATTCGTATCTTACAGGTCATTACCTATACTACAGAAACAGATTATAAACTAGCCTACAAGCTATCGTATAACGTGGTCTATTTTAAATATTATATTCATCAAGTAGTATAGTAATCTATTAGTATATAGTTCTAATAAAAGGAATTGAGAAACCAATAACCTTATAGATTAATTCTAAATAAATAAATATATTGATTAACTCTAGAATGGACAATATTAAGCTCCAATTTCCAATATTACCTGAGGAACTCATAATTAGGGAAACCATATAACCTTAATGTTCATACATATAATTAATATAGATAGCCCCTAATAGGTCTAAGTTTAGAAAATTGAAGAAATAAAGGAAACAGAAAAACAAATAGACCCATCGGAACGCTCCTCTGAAAAGTTTTTATTTATTTTAGGGCTGCAGAATTCGACTGGACCAGAGAGGGTTACTCTATTAAACCGGGGTGGGGTTAAATCCCTTGAACTACTATAATAGTATCTCACTGATGATAATTAGGCTACCGCTCCTAACATATAGCCTCTCCAATGATTTTATATTTTTAAAGTTACTTAGCACACCATTCTATAGTTCCAAATGAAGATATAGCTATGCTTAAAAACGACCTCAGTGAGCGTAAAATAAGTTATAAACTTTATAGATTAGCGAAAGTAAGTAGAATATTGTTTATAAAATTATCAAATATATATTATGGATACTAAGAACATGTATATCGATATCTAAAAAAAAGATTCATATCTACGGCTATTACTAGTCTAATTGTTACTATTGACTATATTACTATATATTAACTATTTATTGTAATGTAATATCATCTATGTTGAATTTCTATCCGAATTCCATAGGTCCTTCTCAACTACCAAGATTCTATATAAATTAAACATCTAAATATACCGCTTAGCGTCTATGATCATATAATAGTTACCACATAAAGAATAATCGGTATATAGATATTATTTATTTCTTAGCCTTTAATGGGGTATTCAAAGATATTATATTGTATTATATTCAATATATGACCTAAGTTAATTTTTTACACTAGACCAATGACCTTGACATTCAATATGTAGAACTTAACTAAATGTAGAAAAGCTAGTACTTAAGATACGATCCGAAATTTTAATACCGAAAGTAGTGGTTATCAATAACATTATATTCTCTATTTCATTTAAGGAAAGCTACAATAATACGTCTGACATCAGGATAACTCTTAGTTCGGCAATTCAGCTTAAAATAGATTTAATCATCACAGTTTCAAAATTCTATGGCATAAAATATGTAGGATCACAAAATATAACAATAAGAGACGATATTTCCAGAGAAATTTCTCAATTAGACTAGCTTTTACTTAGATCCAGGCAGAATTATTCTTACACACCATTCAGTTCTAGGGTTATATGATTATCATTCAAATCAAAATCATACACTTTAGTCTAATAGCTATATAGCCGTCTCTTATGTCAGCAGCCCACCACCCCTTCGGGTGTTGGTCTGCTTCACACATACGATAATTTTCAGTCAAACGATAAAATTGAAGCCTTTTAGCCTACCAAGCAATACCACCAAGATGAATTCCAATTCTGATATCGAGAAGCGTATCTCTGAAGCCTGCGAAACCGCTAAACGCGCTCAAAAACCGAATTTAAGCGCGTTGGCGCGTCAATTCAACGTTCCTTATCAACGCCTTCGAGCCCGCTTTCATGGCCGCGCAGACCTTTCTTCACGTTCCAACGCAACTAAAGCGCTTGATAACTTACAAGAAGAAGCGCTAATTCGCTGGATTCAACAGCTTGATTCTCTTTATTCTCCGCCTACTCCTGCGATGATTGAATGCGCTGCAAATCAAATCCTTCAGCGGAATACGCCCAGTGCGGAAAATCAGATACCGCGTACAGTTGGCAATGCCTGGGTCTATCGCTTTATTAAACGCCTACCAGAGGAGTTCGCCCTAGTCCAGCAGAAACCTAAGGAAAGGAATCGACTGAATGCAGAAGATATTGGTGAAATTCAACATTGGTACGATATTCTAGAGAGCTTTATCTCACAGATTCCGCCGCGGAATATCTACAATTTTGACGAAACTGGCTTTCAATAAAGCCAAGGAAAGGCTCAAAACGTGGTCACATCTCGGCCTAATCAAGCAAAAAGAGGTCGTCCCTCTAAAGAAATGGGAGAACTAGTTTCTGTAATCGAATGTATTTCTGCAGATGGTTCGGCTTTACCACCTTACTATATCTTCAAAGGTGTCGTCCATATGGAACGATGGTATGAATCGGATAATATCCCAGATAATTACCGCGTAGCCCTATCTCCTAAGGGCTATTCTACCGATCTTATTGGTCTTGATTGGGTCTACCACTTCGATCGCTATACAAGAGGTCGTTTAACGCGAGAAAACGAGCCTCGATTACTTCTTTTTGACGGCCACGGATCTCATCTAACCTACGAATTCCTTGAATTCTGCGGGTTAAATTATATTATCCCTTTCTGCTTTCTTCCGCATACAACCCATCTTATTCAACCGCTTGATGGCCAGCCATTTCAGGTGTATAAACACTACTATCGAGCTCGGAACAACTATCTAGCTGGATTAGGTGTGGAAACCGACGACAAAGCAGCGTTTTTAAAGGAGATTCCGGATGTACGCAAGAAAACTTTCACATCACGTACTATTCGAGATGCCTTTAAAAAGCGAGGTATCTATCCATTCAATCCGGAAGTGGTTATAGAGCCTCTACGGAAGGCTAAAAGCCCTACGCCGGAGCTTGATATTTTTACTACACCACCGCCGCCATCCAGCTCCATATCGCCTCCATCTACTATACGAGGGCTTCGCCGCTCTATTAGAAAGGCGCAGGACTATATCGATTCTACTCCAAGGCTTAATCAAAGCTTTGTACGATGTGTTGATCGCGTGTTTAAAGGCTCGGTGATAAAGTATGAAAACCACGGCCAATTGCAAAGCGATTACGAGCTCTACCGTCAACATCAGCAGCCCCAATTTAAAGGGAAATCGCAGAAAAGAGTTCAATATATCGGTCCATTGACCACAGGCAATGCGAAACGCCGTATTCATTTCCGGAGCGACGAGGAGAGGCGTCGTGAGCTTCGGCGGTTGAAAAGGGAATGGAAATTAGAACGCGATATCTCAACGCAGGAGGTAGATACAGAGATCTACCTGATCAGGAAGATAGGCAAGCGGCTAGAGAAAGCCCTAAGCTACCTTATTGGATCGATTCGCAGGGCGACGTTGTATAATTAGTTAGAAAGCTTCAATTTTATCGTTTGACTGAAAATTATCGTATGTGTGAAGCAGACCAACACCCGAAGGGGTGGTGGGCTGCTGACATAAGAGACGGCTATTATCAAAATACACTTTTACCTACAATTATGGCCGTCAGTCCTAAGAAATTATTATATTTCTAGAACAATGTAAAGCTCTCGTGCAGAACACTCATTAATATACAATACTAGAAATAATTAAAGTTAAGCGGGCTAGCCACTTACTCTTTTTCTTGAGTAATTTGTATCTAATTCCCCATAGTTCTAAGTTATCGATAATACTAACAAAGATGCGGATTATAGATAACTTTTTTCTATTAATCGCCTCGGCTATAGAATTTAATTTTATGTAACGAGTTTATTATCTCATTAAAATCACTATTTTTATATGTATTTTTAGAGTCGATCGCTCAACTATATAATTTAAATAATTAGCATGCGAGCTTTAAATTTTCTCAATATATACTTTTGAAATAATTTCAACAATATAAACGATTTCTCTATAACTTAATATAACTCTAATCTGGACTGATTAGAACTCTGAAGATCTCGAGATTATTCTAACCAAAGGACCAGCTAAACTCCAGTAGTATAAGATCTTAATTTGGTAGTTTAATATTTTGGTTGTATCTAAACGCCTACTCCATCCTTCATCTAATACTTCTATAGATAATGTGATAATTAAATATTACCACTGAAATAGTTGCTTACCTAATAAACTAATTAAATGTATGTATTAGACATCCATAGCTGATAATAATAGATATATTTAAGCTTTTATACCGTAGGTACTCTGAAAGTCGTTGATCTTATTAAGCTTATTAAGTAAAATCTAATATCGATAGATTTAATAATTTTAATTAATCACTTATCATTATCTTATTTTGACTCCTCTTTCCAAGCATCAGATCAAGGATAAGTACTTACGAAAAAAGTTTTTTAGTAATCGGATTTTCTAACTAATTTATATATTAAATGAGCAGGATTTTCGGTTTCTGTAGAATATATTATATAGAAGGGTCCTTTACTTCGCGTAGTAGGATAACCGTAGTAACTAGCCCAATGACCGTTTATACTATGAATTAGGTAAACAACTATGTAATTCGTGAGAGACGACGCTCTAGGAAGATTTTTGTATAGTGATTATACGCTTTTCATTTAACGGTGGATATCAAAAGGTCATGCTTATTCAGATGATAATTAACGATTATCATATTATGTATGAGATATCTCATATAGATATCGTAAATTAACTCCGGGCTAAATATGCTATTTATAAGCCTACTTTTCCTTCCTAGAAGCCGCCTTTTTGTTGGATTTTAGATGCTGCAATCACAAATATATATATAATTTAATCTGTTTGATCTATATTAGCTAGCTATTAAGCCAAGGAAGCATAGCCTATTAGGTATATAACGTAAAATATGGTTTCATCCTTCCAAAAGAATACAATTATATAATATATATTAATATCTTTATGCTTCTTCTATATCTGGATGTCTAATTCTACATAGCGTAAATTAACCCTAGAAACACTTTCCCCTATAGTATACAGATTCTAATCGTTTATCCTGTTTAATGGCCATCTGGTTATACCTCCATTCTTGAATCCAATCATCCAATGTAGATATTTATAGAGAGAATAACTTATGTATATGAGGACCACCATGATACATTGATTTCCATAGTTTTAGTTAAAACTATATTCAAGTCAGTTATTCGAAAAAAAGTAATCTTATACCCATATAGAACTATGCCTTACAAAAAGGATATAATATTATTTTGAGCTATGTCCATAGATAATTATATTGGATATATACCCAATAGTATATTCCCAGCCTTTATCAATGAAAGAAACTAAACATCTATGATATATTTATACTAGTTCTTATGTTATCTTTACTAGTAAATTCAACAAGTTCTGTATGTATCTCTAAGAAAACGTTTTTGATGGGTTTAATAAGCGACATAAATACTAGGTTAAAGAAACATATATATATAACTATATCTACATATTCGTTAAATAATCAAAAGATAGATTATAATAGATAGACTAGAAATTCAGGGATTAGAGATTTTCATTGAAAATTTAATTTTTTATTTTTATCTAGTTTCCGATAATCATAAGTTCCCCCGGAAAGTATCGATTAAAGAAATTTAATGTGAAAGCTGATAGTAATTAGGCTACCACTCCTAACAGTTGTTTTGCTATCTAGGACCAGCTAGCTTATGATAGAAATAATGAATCATAGTATTTAATTTGTACGCTCTACATGTTCAATTGATATTTGATGTTATTAATTCAGAGGATCTCGTTAGATGGAAATACTATGAATATATATATTAATTACCAACAGCAAACCATTCTTTAAGACTATCATTTGAATTTCAAGTACGTGCTATAACATTGCCGAGTAATCTTGAAGTATTCTGAACATTCCGTTATAATAACCCATAGTAGATTATAATTCTATGGCTGCTTCCGATCTATACCCACACAACAGATAGAATGATACTGTTTTGCATACTGAGCTATGAAAGTATCTTCTTCATATTCTTAGAGATGTATCGAAGAAACTCCGATGAGGCACTCAAAAGAATAATTCAGATAATAAAATACAAATAATCCAATCCAAGTGGAACATATCAGATTCTCTAGACATAGTACCAGATTTTTTATGACAACGTATCCATAGTACCTAGTAAAAATTGAAAATAGAAAGACAAAAATATGATCTTACCAAATACTACTATTTAATCACAGCCACGGTCAAAGGAAAGTCTTGGAATTATGAAATCTAGTCCCTAGTATATTACTAAAGAATTATAGGGTCTGATGTAAAGCACTAAGAATCTAATAGGATAATATAATTAGAATAGTCCTTCGGGTACTTTATTGAGATGTAGGTCCATTGAGCCAATGATACAATATAGGAATGTAGATGTGATTTGTCTAGTATGAGAGACCTAACCCATTATAGTATAAATACGAAAGATAACTTTGTTTACTCGATATAATATCCAGTCAAATAAGTGATCTACATGGAAATATAGGCTGATACTACAACTTGGATATTATATACATACTGATATTTTCACAGTGTAGACCCTTAATCGCCGATAAGAAATATTATAGGGTCTCATCTTATAGATAAGAGTTTAAGGCGTTACTGGAAGCAACAAGTATCTGACCACTGTGTATTAACGACCGAACTAACCATATAAATTCACGTGTCCTTGTTTATTCAGAATTTACAAGCTGCACGAAAAATATTATTTATAGAGATGGAAGGCCAGCGGAGCTTTAAGGAGGTGCAATACATTATAAAACCGAACTTTATTATAATTTGAAAAACACCAGCCGACAGGATTAGTAGTTTTACTGATTATTGGAATAGTTTAATATAAACTCAAGTAACATGCTCTACAATATAATCTATACCCATAGTTCTACAATAACTCATCTTAATAGTCATTGAATATACTACTCTGGCCTTTGGTTAGGATATATAACGTAGGCATAGCAAATGAAAATATTAATACCTGAGAGCTCTATAGTCATTATAAGACTATACTCTACGGGCCGTTGAGAAATCTGCACTGATAACGGGAGACCAAACTGACTAGCGTATAGAGTTATTGTAACTATTATTGCTATTGATATATACATTGTAATCTGATGGTATAGCTTATTACGGGCATTACTAGATAATATTCGGAGTAGCTTTATATCTCAATTAAGATTTCATAATTGTATTTACTGACTACGCGGGGAAATCGAACATACGCAACATCCGGTTAAGATTCAAAAATTCCAGATCTAGTGCCGTCTACATATAGGTGCAACCTTATATATATCACGGTAATTAGTGGGTGTCATGTAGAATATCGATCTATGAGAATTCTAAGATCCTTAAACCTATATGTATGTAGTTCGTCGTTATTTTTACATACTTCTGAAGTACATATGTAGAAAATAGACCTTCTATATAGACTCCTCGAGGAGACTGAAATCTAAATATATGTATGTATATGTATATGGAGTTTTAAAGACGTATACAATTCCCGAACATAGGCTATCAATAGTCAACTAACGCGAGAATTTTATAGCTCTATCGAATAGGTTTATTTGATATTCTATATCCATAATAGGTAGGATATGATCGTTCTAAGGCTTTGAAGGGCTCCTTATAGTAGATGGAATGTATAGGGCTCGGTTCAGTACTATCTAAATTTATTATTTAGAATGTTAACCTACGTTTTAGTGAGTGAAGACGATTTTATTTCTGACCATCTCACGGCTTAGTCCTAAATAAAACTAAGGGAAGTAATTATCTGAATTTTGATTATAGTTTCGTTAAAGGGGTTGAAGTTTAATCTTTCGATGAATCAGCTATTTTTAGGCTATTTCCTATCTAGCTTGAGAACCGTATGTAAACTAAAGGTTTTATTTGAGATAGTAGAATCTCCCTATAGCTTCATAATGTTCAATTGAAAGGAATTATAGGATAAAAGCTTAGGCTTACCCTTTACGCGATATTATCAGAGAATATTGAAGAGTTACAATTCCTTTCAAAAAGTTTGCGTAATCGCGTTAAATTTCAGGAAGTAACATCGCCTTTTTCACGTCGCGCGTTTTCAACCCACCACCTTCAAAGCTTCAAAAAATGCTCAACTCAAGAGCTCTAATTCCTATAAGCCCTAATATTAGGCGGACTTAAAAGTAGGAGCCCTAGGATTGGTTCTATATATTAGGACTTTACTATAACGGTTAAAGACCTGCAAAATCGCCTGCCTTCGACTATCTATTCGATTATTCAGCAAGCAATTTTACGGGTTAAATATATAACTCTACCAACATTCTAGTTGTCTAAAATTGATACATATTAGAGATAATCAGCTAATTATTATTCGACTATTTAATCAAGTTTTTTTATTACCTACGCATAGTTAATCTATGAGCTAAATTTTTCAATCTGCCGCGGAACCCTCTATATAGATATTTAATACTTCGGATTTGGCAAATAGAAAGTCCAAAGCCGACCGAAATTATAGAGAAAGCAGCTTAAAAGCGCTTCGAATAAACTTTCGAATATCGAGACTATACCTATAATAAGTAGACTCGAATTATATAGTCGGATAAATACCTTAGCGAACTAAATTCAAACTATTAAGGTAAATAGTATTTTCGTCTCAACTTCCACGATAAGAAATAGAAAAAAAAGTATATCGCGCCTATTTAAGAAAAAAATAGATGATGGTTTAGATTACTTTTCAAGATGAAAATCGCTCTGAATCAGTTCGGTTAGAACAATAGCTTAAGGCGAATAAATTCGGCTATACTACCTAATTTATAAATTTTTAGATAAATTTTAGCCTGAAATTACAGGTTCTACTACAAATTTAAATCTTATAGAACATAACGCTCCTATTCATACAATGCGTTAGTTAAAATGTTCGAGAATTATACTTTAGTGATGGAGTGGCCCCCGTGCTCGCCTAATTCAACCCCGATTACATACCTCTGATTTCTTTCTACTAAAGGAAGGTGCTGTACAGTAAATCGAAAAATTAAAGAGATTAATGAAAATAATCTAAAAAAAAAATCTATAATAGGCTTGATACCTCTCCTGAAATAAAGTTCATAGAGATATCAAGGCGAATATTCTAGCGAGTATACCTACACGTATAAAAGAGATTATAAAAACGAAAAGGTAGATATTAAGTATTAGATTAAAATTCCTATAATATATTTTAATTTAGGCGCTCTACATTCATCTAGTCCAAAGATATATACATTTTAATATGGTGGGTCGAACCATGGTTGTTGCCCCGCAACGGAATCACACAGACTTTTGCTAAAAGAACTATAAATAGTTTTGAGGTCTAGTATAATCGTTTTAGACTTCAGAGTAATGTATGTATTTCTCCAGTTCGTTTATAACTATGAACCCCTGGAGACGTTATAGATATAGAGATATTTAGCTAATATATATATCTAGTATAGCCTGTAGATATATTTAACCCCATAGTATAGTGCTTGAAATTTTCACGATCGCTATGAATTTTATTACGGATAACCAACCTCATCATTATTCCGAAGCAGAATGGAGGAATTAAGTAGAGACATCTGATAATTTCTGAAATAGTCCTGAAATAGATGTGACCTCACTATCTTGTTTTTAACCAAAAGTTCTACTGGGATTTATCTCCACAAGCTACTTTTCCAGAAATCAAATGCTTTAATCTTTTAATCTTTATTTTGGTTGGTTTGTATAGAAGAAAATAGACAAACTACGATTTCTCGATAACTGAACCAATATATTAGACGAATATTATCTTATTTAGATAACCAAGGGATATATATGTGTTATAAATTTTATAGCTCATACCTTCGGGCGTTTTATAGCTATTACTATTAGTAATTATTAATATAACAATTTTCCGTAGATTTTCGAAAATAGGCTTTAAACATTCAATGGTCAAGGGAACTGCGAAGCATACATATATAGGAATATAAAATTCTATTAAGCTTTAGGCTACATATCTTTCATTCCTTTCTATTATCTACTAGTGATTCATTAATCGATCTGGAAGATCTTAGTATATAAGCATACAAAGGATCCATATATTATATATGTATCTATGACCATAAACATTTCAACTTGAATTAAGTTTTAAGTCTAGAGAGCTTCGATAATTATTCTAAGATTTTAATTGTTTGGGTTTTAGGTGTTTTCGCATGTTATAAAAGGAGATATTTTAATATCAATTTGGATTTTCACTTTAGTTCCTCGGCATATTATTATTTTATCGTCCTTTGATTACTAGTTGTCTTATTTTCATTTTCTCAAATATAAATAGTCCTATAAACTCCGTATTGTTTCTAGGATCCATATAATTAAGCTGTAGGTATTAGTGTCGGTACATGAAGGTATTGTGAAAGCCGACGATAGTTCTTCGGTTATATATCTATAGATATCACTAACCTTAAAATTAATATCATACCTAGTTTTAGATAATATGAGTAGGCTTTCGCTTCCTTCAAAAGGCTGTGCTGTCCTTATTGATTTCTACAGACTTATTCTATCGAAAAGTGGACTTCTGCGAAAAGAATAAAGGCGTAGCTAAACCAAGTACTAGTCAATAAAGCTACCTTAATACTATATATTATGTTAGTACAATGAGAAGGGGGAAAAGAGGGAGGTAGCGAGATAATAAAAAAATTTCCTAATATATCGATTTATATATGGATGTTACCAGACTACTCTGGGATTTTTAGACATGAAATTTTATTGAAATATTACTAAAATGATTAGAGTATCAAGGTATAGGTCAGTAGCTGGTTATCTTTGGAATTCTAATAGCCTATTAAACTAGTATGGTGCACATGGGCCCACATATATATTATTATGGGGGATATAAATAAGGAGATTTATCTCTAGATTAATATGTTTTTAGGGCCATCAGAAGATTATATTTTATTTCGAGATAAGATTAGATGAAGGCATAAAGATTTCATATTTATATAATGAACTTTTTCAATATTCTATTTGAAAGTATGTACGTCTACTCTCACTTCCTTTACTTTAATATAGAACTATATAGGGCGTTAAAGGTTTAACTTTACACCAATTTTTCTAAGGAATTCCCCTAATTAAATATCACCATATCGCTACAATAGATATTATATATTATTTTAATGTAGTAAGTATTCCCTAATAGAAAAAAATAATATATCATATCTTTTAGTCTATGTGCCTGTGGTACATAATCTTATATCAGAGTAAAAGAAGTAGAAATAAACATATATCTCTGGAATAAGGATATCAAAATTTTCCTACGCCAATATCCCATAATTTTATCAGTATATAGCTTAAGGAATCTTTTACATATATAGAAATTATTAGATTGTTGGTAGATAATCTACAATCAACCAGTAAAGAAGAAAGTATAGATTTCTAGTAAGATCCAGTTAAATTTAGATGGCGGCCCAATACAAAGTATATGATCTCATTTAGGTTTGAATGATCACCTCTTCCACAGCCCACGAATGGAAAAGTATTATATAAAAGTCCTTGCCCTAACAATTGTGAGATTATATAGATTAATTTATACTTCATTATACAATCTTGTTGGGGTAAAAGAACTGGTCAGTTTCGTGAAGATGAGGTTTGTCGCAGACTTTTGATCTACTAGGTTATGTACTATATAAACAGAATAAAGATAGTAACATGCTATATTTTGTTATACAGTAGAAAATACCACATTAAAGTTATAGGGCATAATAAAGTGTAAAGAGACATTTTAGGCCCTATATATCTTTCATACTTAGGTAAATATAGTATTATAATTAGACAAATAATAACTGCTTGATAATAAATATATGGAAAATAGTTTATCAGGAAGCTGCAGAATGTCTAATATATTATTATATATGGCTGTATATTTAGTTATATTTAGTTTTTCTTTTAGGATAAGAGGTTTTATTGGGACCTAGGGTATCTCAAGAAATGACTATGCTTTATTTCTTTTGACTGTTATTGGGAATATCTTGATATATCGTTGAGTAAAATTTGTACAGTCAGCCAGCTACTTTTCGTGGAAAAAAGCGTTCCTGCCGTGACCGCGTTCCGACCCCTTCTCCTATTTTTATCACGAATCATGCCATTAACGCCTCTATTGCATATAAAAATCTAATGGATGATATTGAACCGACTTCTCCTGATTTTATGTAGGGGGATAATTATCTAAACTATATAGAGTTAGTCACTAGGACAATTAAGAAGGTTGGAAAACTTTGTCTTATAATGGTTCAATATACTATATAAAAAGAGGGCAAATCATCATATTGAAATACATATTTCTTATTTTATTAACCTGTAATGAGACATGTAATTCGCCTACTTGAAGCGAGCTTATGTATCTTATATATTAGTCTTCGTGTAGTTATCGGGTTCATTACTTTAAGATAGTACCCTCCTCTGAGTAATTAAAAAGGCGGGTATAGATATTAGTCTATACAAGCCCTTTCCCAAAAAAAAGAACGTACTAAGAGACGCCTAGAATTAGCTTTATGATATAAAGATCTGGGTGCCATAGCGAGGAGGAAAATTATATTCATAAATATTCAATCGAAGTCGGAAAGGGAAAGCTAGGTTTTAAGTATTGTCGATCTTATTAATTAGATTTTTCCAAAGGTAAGCAACTCCCTGTAACTGTTTAGATAAGAATTTAGGGCGGCGCTTATTTAAAATCTAGTCAATTCGGGGTTTTGACGTTTCGCGGAAATCGCCATACTTTATAGTTATATTTTAATTCTCTTAAGGATGAAATTTTCGCCATCTAGAGGCTATGTATATATTTATATGAGATAACAACCCTATCCCTTTGGCTCGAGTAATAAGGAAATCATTAGAAAACAATGGGGTTCTTATACTAAACTAGTCGGCGTTCTTACCGACTTAACTACTGTTAAATACGCCGAGGCTAAATTCAAGATCATTCATTGTCTATATCTTAAGTTAAAATTCTTTTCGGGTACCTATAAAGAATGGAGAGCTTATTTTAATATCCTTATAAAGCGAGTGTGGGAGTAAATAGAGTAGAATTAGTATAATACTTTTGAGGTTTTATGAATTGGGCGTCTTAGACATATAGCTATCTATAAAGAGGGCTAGTATAATAGATCTTAGGCCCTTAAGAAAAGTACTAATAGATTTTATATGCGTTTTCCTACGAAAGACTGTATTTTCATATGATTTTGTAGGGCTCATGGTATAGGAGGGCTAGATCTATTACATATATATTATTATACTCTTTATGGTGGTGTGGTTCTTTACGAGCAATCATGCTGATATGCCGTATCTAAAATTTTAAATCATCTAACAAAACTATACGATCAAAACGATCTATTACTATCTCAGAGGAAATTTATAAATTGATTTAACAATCTAATTTATATATATGTTTGTCTACTTAGCCTACCAATTACCCTTTGACGTAAACAAGCCATTCTATTTTATCTCTATATATCCCTCCTTCTAAAGCTCTGTTAGTTCTCCAGGTCTTTAGACCCCACTAAATTAGAGTTAAACTTTTGATATGCTGACCTGTTATCTGAATATTTAGAAATTCGATTATTATATTCAAATAAGCATACTAAACTCGTTGAATAGAATTACTCATATTTAGAGTGATTTTAGATTATGAGTGCACTTGATTTAAGCAGAGTATTAGAAGCGACTGTGTTTATGTAAAGAATAATTGGTAGTCGTGATATTCTTTCCCGATGTTATAAAAGTCTAATATATCTCATGTCTAGAGATTTTTTTTTAATGTTACCTCGATATTTTCTACTGCTAGGCGGGATCCTTGGCCACGGAGTAGGTTTCAAAATAGTTTGAATTTATAGATTCGAGAGGTCTGATATCTAATGTAATGTCCGACTTTGAGTAGATACTATTTTTCAAAATTATGTAAGGCTATAATGTAGGATATTTTTTTAGGCCCAAATATATTCATGACCTAGTATATATATCCTTATATAGTGTTCCTAAATAATCTAAGTGTTACTTATACATATAGCAACTGTGCATAACAATATTGGTGGAACTAAAATTTCCACTATTTATCTTTATATGACTTAGTATAAACAATTATCGCAGTACTGTTTTGTCATCTACACTATATCATAGGTTATAAGTTGGTATATTAGGTGTTAATTATAGTAGCCTTGAATTTTAACTCAAATCTTACGCCTTGTTTAGCCATCCAGAAATCGTAGTATATCTCTATAGAAGCTCCTAGTGAGATCTGAATACTTTCGAGAAACTAATCTTAGTATAATGGAATCTCTCGCATCTATATTACTTTGAAAAAAACGAATATTTCTTACGAATGGAACAGCTATGATGATTAGAATGAGCCATTATAACAACTTCCTTGATAATTAATTGTATCACCCCGATAATCACTGTAATCAAATATCGAATCCCTTTAACTAATTATACTAAGAACAACTTCCGAGCTATATAAAATGGGAAAACAAGAACCGGGGGTTTGGTAATATCATACTAGAACATCTGTAAAAATTAACTACTAATAGATATATCTCTAAACGCTCTATAAGATCGGCCTGAAGTGTTAGGCCTGCACCTAGGGCTGCAGGTCATCCCCTAGACTAGGAGGCTACTATATTGAACCCCGATGGAGTTCAATCCCTAGGACTGCTATATATAGTATCGCATTGGTAGGTGTAGGCCACCGCGCCTAACATGAAGGTACTTTGGAGCCTACCTACTCAATATGATCTAGGAATAAGGGTTACAAAATAAATTTTAGACCTATATAAGTAGGTATTAAAATTTACATTAATGACTTCACTAGTGGTAGTGATTTTTCAAGGCCTTTCCTGGGCTATTATATTAATCTAGGTAATTTGTAGGTAATCGATATGCTATAATAGAAAGAAATTCAGGGTAGATGAGGCTTTTTAATGGGAAATATAGCCTACCATGATATTTGAAACAAATACTTAGCGTTGCTGTAGTATGGGTCGATCTAAGTTATTAAATGGCTGGAAGGACTATATATGAGACGTACCAGTAACGGATTCTGTTCTGCTAGTAGAAAACATCAATCTATTATTAATGAAATGTATCTTTACAGCTAATAATTAAATTTTCATTCATTGGTGGATAAATATTGAATTTGAATTGGAAATCTGTTAAAATGATGATCGCATCTAGGGTACATTGTAACACAATTAATTGGAAATGTTTCAAGTTAATATAGATACTATACTGTACATTGAAATTATATGAAGCGATTGTATATATATATATACTAGTGGTGTACGTTCTTACCCTAAGACCTATCGTGCCACACAGGAGAGTCTTATATAGTATCTTATTCAACGGGAAAAAATACATAATATATGAAAGGTGCACCAGTGCCGCGCTGCGGGGAAATTTATATTTACATCGAATATGATCTAATATAGTTCTCATCTAATTGAATCTCGTTATCTTAGCTTCACATCATAATACACGTTATGGAGCTAGGAAAGCCTTTATTATATTATCCCCTCGTCTGGCCAAGAAAACTCTAAAATCTAATTCTTAAGCGCGATACCATCTATAATCCAGCAACACTACAGTCAAGATTCTTTAAATCAAACTCTTCGACGAATCCAAGACAGACCAATACATCTTATACGATTAGTAGACCTTGAGATATGTTACTTCATTGAACGCATAGAGAACATCGGATTAATAGATAAAAAAGAATAGACGAGATATTTAAGAAAAATCATCATAGATTAACTATCACTACGACATCCCAGAGAACCATCTATATAACTAACATTCCGCCCTAAAATATTTAGATAGAACTTCGATAAACTAAGTATTGGATTCAATAAAATAGAATTTGGAAAGTCGTCACTACTAGGCCTTACTAGACTAGAAGTGGTATCCAATCCTACCAACTATATAGGAGAGACTATATTCTTAATCAAACAAATATAATTGAGCTCTTTTACTCCAAATTCCTTTATATCAAAGCGCCCTGCAGCTTAATAATAGGGTAGCAATATTCTAGGCGACGATCGGGTAAAATATTTCTTTAAAGCTATATTATGAATCAATCATATTCAGCTAGATTTAATATCTCGATATTAATACTGGATATTATTATTAAAGGGCCTCCCTTCTTCCTTTAAGTTGCTACGGTCCTATATACTACACAAATTTCTCTAATTTTATAAACTATATTATATCACTTGAATCGTTATTCCATGTGAAGCGTCTTATTCAACGAATTGATAGATAATTTTTTAGGAACATAAGTGATCATATTCCCAATATAATAATCGGTCTATGTAGATAGACAAGGTACAAAGGAATCTACGAGAAACTATCGATTCGTATAAATACCGTCAAATAGTGCACTATATATAAGTTGAGTAGAGAAAACGAGATTCCTAACTTAATTTCAATAAAATAATAATACCGTTTCTTTAAGAGACTATACTATAGAACGTGAAAGAGATACCCTTGCTACCACATTGATTAATAGCCACTACCTACTATACAGTGCCTGCGTCGAGGTATAGATAATGTTTAGAGATCAATAATAACTTTGAATCTAATCAAAAATAAATAAGGCATCTTGACTGCTTTTCAAACATTTCCTGAACAACAACGAAATTTATACGAGCTAGAAATAATCTGAAGAACGGCCTTTAAATGCCCACAGACTCATTCTACTAAGCAGAATTTATGAGTTCTCAGCCTTCTTTATTCTAATCTTTTAAGTTATTTGAAACGTTTCTTTAGTCATATTTGTTATAAGAAAAAAGCCGATTGATAACGCTAAAATTATAACTCCTAGTGATCGAAAAAGTCTTACAAATAAATGTAGGATTTTAAATTTCCTGTTCTAAGGAGTGTATTAGCGATAGTAACTTATCAAATTATGAATACTTATTTATTCCCTACTACCCTAGCTCTATGGTTGGGTGAATAAAAATATCCGAGAAAATAAGGTTAGTTTATTATATTGATGTATAGGGAGATAGTAGTATATCAAGTAGCTGTTATGGTAGAGTCTTTTGGTTTGGTATATAGTATTTTTGTTGGCTAAAAGGAGAAGACCAGTGATTAGAGTTTCGATATGGCTAGTAGTAATATAGTGTATGTATAGATGTTTTATTACTAGATACAGTCCACTAAGACTATAGATTATAGTATAAAACCTGTCTAGTATTTTATCTGGTATAAAGAGGGTATTGGATGAATATATTAGATAAATTTCATTGGTATATGCCAACTATACTAATTTTTCTCGCGCGTGTAGTGAATTATAATGAATATATATATAACGTCGATATACAGCCAGAGACGAGTGGAAATCTTTAAACTACACGAAGATTCAAGATGATTTAAAAAATACTCTGATACTAGATTAATACCTATTAAAAGATATTCTAAAGTTATATTCTAGATATGAAACTAGTAACTTAACTAACTGCTATAAAACATATTAATTAGTTGAAAAAAACTAGATACCCGATATATAGTCAGTGTTAGTTTACTAGTTTTCATGCAAGAACGCGTTACCCGCGTGCCTTATATTGATTACTTCCCATGTTACGATACTGAGAAAGTCCCTACAGCCTATAAAGCTCAACAGGCTATATACAGAAATGACTTGCTCTTTTGTATTATAGAAATTTAACACATATAATGGAATTAGTTTTATTTTGATTTGAGACTTTCTAGAAAGTCGGAAAACCTCCGTTCTATAGTCAAATATATCATCTCTTTGGAAGATATGCGAAAGGAAGCCGCTGAAATATAGCAATTCGTGGCTTCTATTATATGTATTTCAGCTAGGTAATATATCTTATTAATTAAAATCGTTCTCCTTATCTATAAGATCATTGACGAATCTATTGGACCGACCACTTTTAAAACAAAAACTAACCTTTTTCGATTGATTAGAAAGCAACTCCGAACACTGGTAAATAAACGATAGGTCTTTATTAAAAAATGGTAAGAAATACCTCGGAATTATTCTATATGAAATTCGGATTTATAGTTTTAGAATTAATATAATTAGCAATACATATTTTATTACTGAAAAAGAGGGGAGGCCGTGAGTAGTTCTAGTTAAATTGATAGTGGAAACTAATGACCTATAACAAGTTTCCTTCATGTAAGCGATCATCTGTAGAAACTACCACAGATAATAATTTCAAGAGGTAGCTATCTAAAATTAATTTAATATTTCAAAATTCTAAAACCGCGCGTACTAGCTTTATCTATAGTTCTATCTTTTGATTTCAGTAGATGGTCGTTATTTGAAAATTAAATATAATGTGTTCATATCACCCCCTATATATTGACTTAGCTCGAGGACTAATCAGATAATTAGAAGATAACAAGAGATCGATGTTAGATCGGTCGGTGTTTGAATCTTACTGCCATAAATGTGTAGTGTATTACGAAATGAATATTTATATGTAACATATCAGAGATATAATATGTATTTGATACACGTAATGAATATTCTAGTAGAAAATTGAATTAACTTCACCTCCAGCAACCATAATTATCAATTAGTCAAATAACTATAATATCTGAAAGTGTATACTAAATGATTACAATAGCCAGATTTATCAATAACATGACTCGATGTTACTAAACTACGAAATGTTTCTAGGTTCTTTTATCATATACCTACTTCTATTTACCTAAACCGTACATAGCTAATTTGAATGAATTCGTTACTATGCACAAATAAAGCATTCTTAATTACCGTTGGTTTAAGGGAACGATTCATATATAATAATCCTTGATATTTTTAATATTATGTAACATTATTACTATCAAACTATGTTAACTATAACATATTTTTAAATTTGTGAAAATAGACTGTAAAGTCTAGATATGGTTAATACGTTATATATCTTTAGTGGAATTTGATAGCTCTGTTTAGTGTTTTCAGATTATAGAAGCTAATATTAATACCCCGTTTACTAGAAATATTTATATAGGATAATATGTCTGTATATTGAGCTTGAGGGGTAAATAAATAACTCTAGAATAACATTTTTTAGATTGGGCTGACTGTATTTCTATTCAATATAATGATATTGAATATAGGTATATCAGACCAATGTAGATGTGTTATTTAGTTTATCCTAGTGACTTTTTCTGGGATAGGGGAGAAGCCGGCTATATATCGCAATTGCTCCATATATTTGAATAAATTTATATATGTATTACTATAAAATCATATCTGGTAGAATTCGTATAATTATGCACTTACTAGTAAAAGGGTCCTTAAGAAATATTATTATGTAGATTGACTTTTTAAACTTGAACAGTAATAAGTATATCTTTATCCAATCAAATCTTTTAGTTCATATATATGACCATATATAATAGGATCATTGTAATATATTCCAGGAATGTATCTTGAACTATCAGCGAAAGAGAGCTTTTGAAGAATAATCAAATGAGAAGTTTATTTATTTATATGTTTTCCGGTTAATTGATAATAAATATATTGATGTTATAAAATGGTTTTTTTATTGTACAAACTATATAATTCTAGGAAAAGTTTATAAATTTGAATAATTATTATATATAATCGTTTATCTAAGTTCTTATTAGAACAACTGGCTTTTTTCATGTTCTTTGCCTTATGGATTTCTTCTAGAGCCCAGTAGGAAAAGGACGTATGAATTTGTACATTAAATAAGACTAATATTTATTCTTTAACTGAATAGGAAAATCTTTATAAAAATATTTGCAACTTTTCTAGTTAACTGTGATTAGGTTAACATAAAAATTTAAAAAAAAAGTTAATTATCTAGTATCCCGTAAAATCTACATAAATACTAGATATATAATAAAACGTATTTTATTAAAATTAATGTAATGTATATATGTTATCTCGGTATATAGTGTCGACAACTATAGATAATATTCCTACCTACTAAAACCATATTACATGGGAATACAGATCTATAAGGGATCGGTGAATTTAGTGCATGGGATCTCATAACCTAATACAGTACTGATATATATATATATATATATAAATTTATTATATATTTATTTCATTCCTCTTCCCAGTTTCTTAATACACAGATAATCTGCCCCATAAAAGATAGTATTACACTATATATAGTACCCTTTTCACCTCTTTGACATACTGGAAGAGTTGATATGAATATATCTATCTATATAGTTATGATGGTAGGAATGAATAGCTAAGATAGAGATCCTATTACTCCTAATATCCTTTTCTTATTGGTATATAGTTGACTAATTTGCTTTATGGCGCTTCTTCTGATCGGTAGGTCTACCAGACACACCTGGTCTGAAATACGCACCAGAAAAGTCGAATAGCGAAATACTTATACTTACTGAAAATAACCATATAACGTTATATTCATTATATACAAAAAGGTCCTCAGTACTAATTGTCTTTGATTTAGCAATCTAGATCTATATATCTTCATTCTGTTAGTTATCTACAACTCTACCATCATCCATCACCTACCAAGCATATAGAACCCCAAGACCATAGTGTAAATATTGAACAGCTATGCTGCGGCTATCCAGAGGCAGTTTACTTAGATATATAACCAAGGATTTTGAAAGCCGCACGCGCCTAAGAAATCTCCAATGTAGATATCGATCCTATATTCGACCCTTGATACCTACCTACCTTTAAGGCGGTTAATTGTATTAAGGTCGTTAGATATCAAGAGTTTAAAATAACGGTCTTAATAGTTATAGCCCTAATAAGTCGTTTTGATAGTAATCGTTTTGATAGGAATTTAAATATTGTTTGTCTTGATTTTTTTATGGTTTCCTAACAAAAAACCCTAACCATTACTTATATACGATTTTGATGTTAAAAACAATTATATGCTCTGTCATCCTCTTAATATCTCAATGAATCTAGCTTTAAATTTTCAAATTTACTATCTTCGGGCTTGCGCTCTTTAATCTATAAAATTAAATTATAGCGAGTCCGGGTTATTTACTAAAGCCAAAGATATAGTTTATAAGATAATAATCAATTATTATATTTTGTCCCGGGCAGTAATGCTAAAGCTCTAGGATAGTAGAATGGGGATGAGGAGGATATTATACCGAATAGCTACGGTGACAAAGATTAAATATGTATATATGGGATTATTCGGCAATATTCTAGGAAAATAGTCTACAAGTAGAGATTTTTATATAGAGATTATATACTATGGCCACGATTCCTTGATTATTACCTATGGTACAAAGAATTCTAATACTATCTCCCTATTTTGAGGCTTTAGTTCTACGCCGTGTGATGTATAATACTAGGTCAATCAAAATTTAATAGCTTATCCAAGGTAGCGCGCTATAGAGGAGCTATATAATATATAAAGTAGTTATTAAGGTTTAAAACGCGCCAGGTAAATACGTTAATTATATCATTTTTATATAGTATTATATTAGATTTGAATGGGTACCGTAATTATAAATAATTTACGATATATATAGGCCGCTGCCGTCGGGTTGAATATATTAAATTATTACTTTGTTATAGTTATTTACCGCATTGTCATGTTAGTCGATGTGTTATATAGTATAGAAAATTTCTTATTAATTTTGAGCATAGCGGTCGCTAACCTATAATAATTTCTCTTAGAATTAACTTTCTTGGTTTTCTTATTTCTAAATCTTATTATCTTATTTAATAGTAATTTCTTACCGTCATCTTTTCAACCGCTATATTTATGATTATTTTGAATTGTCCGCTATACTTACCGCCCTATAAATTGATTTTTATTTTAATCTATATTTATAATATTTATAGCTCATACTTTATAATAGATAGCGGTCAAATATTATATTAGATATCTATCTTTTTTAGCCTTCATAATACTCTTTCTAGACTTTCTGGCTTTCTAGAACGCATAGATTCGTTCTATAATTTTGAAAGCGGTATTTTTAAACTTTCAATTCGATGATTAGATAAAAACTCTTGCCAGGGTCTCATTTATTATGCAATGTATAAAATTAGTAAGAAATATATTATAAAGCCTATATAAGACGCACAAGCATATTAAAATATTACTTAAATACTATACAGTATATATAGCCTCTATATATACATGCACTAGAGTCGACGTGGTAATTTATGAATTAAATTTGATCATTGATTTTTGTAGGATAATCGGCCTGCGCGTTTAAACGAGTAAATAAAAGTAATGATTTTATTCAATTATTTATTTGAATTTTTTGTTAGTTAGCTACCCGCTTTACGAGGGGTAGCGGTTAAGAATTATAGATATATTAAATTTAGTGATAGGTAATGTCGCCTATAGAGTGGGCAACGGCCAGGGTAGGCTAGGTTAAGGACCTTTATTATAACCTAACTATGGGTTAATAGGAAGGTAACTTATTCTTATCTAACCGCGGTGAAAAAGAACTAAGTTAAATTACTTTTATACGGATACTAAATCTTTAATATAAAAGTTCTATTTTTTTAAGAAAAAGGGTAGTATTACCTAGAGATTTAAAATAAGAAATATATAATTAATATATATTCTATTTTAGATTATTAATTTTAATAATAAATTCTAGAGATATTCTCTATTTTTAATATTTGTGGAACTGTGGAGAGTTCCTATTGGAGGGAAGCCCTATCTAGTCTAACCTGATTAGGATCTCAGATTACTAAGGAACTTCCCTAGAAATCTGAGATAAGGGTGAAGGGAAAATGAGAGTTGGAAAGCTTGATAATTGAACTAGAAAGCTTCAGGACTCTAAACAACTCTAGTCAACTCTAGAGGATAAATCGGCCATATTTGTTGTTATGGGACGAACAGGCATGGATCTTCCTATCTAAGCGTGCCGTATGAACAAGAAGGAATAGCTGAAAAACAGGAAGTCGGGCAGCGGTCTGGTATCAACAAATGGGGCGAGAAGGCGGTATGCGGCGGCAGAAGCGAGGTCCTGCCGAGCTCCAGCCACTGTTCGTACAAGACCTATAGAACCCATAACAGATTATTTAATTTTATCATATATACATGATTATATCTAGCTTATTCTATAGAATCAAAGAAGCTCTAATAGTATATTTTATTTTTAATATTTTGTTTTCTATAAAGGCTACTTAATAATACTCTTCTCTCTTATCTACTTTAAATATTTATTTAAATATTCTAACGCATCCTACTTGTCCTATATTTGTTATAAGCGATAGAGATAACGTGCTAGGATAGTAGGATAGGGAGGAATAAGATATTATAATAAACAACTACCATAGAAGTACTATAATAGGTAGATATATAATTATTTACTAGTTTTCTAAAGGGGGAGACTAGTAGTAGAGGTTATAATATAACTAAGGATTATATAATATAACTAGTTAATTAATACTTATCCATAATATTAAGAATCCTAACATTATCTCTTTTAAAAGGCTATACTATAGCCTGATAGCCTACAGCATAGTATAATGTTAAGTTAGTTAGTAATCAATAATTAAAATATCTTAAGCTATAATAGAGGGACTATATGCTATATAATATAATTATAAATTATATAATATAGTGTATTCTTATAGCTTAAAACATATTAATTGGATACGATAATTGTATAATATATATAATTTTGTATTATATTAGAATAGATAACGCGCCTTAGTAATAAATAACTATGGCGCGTATAAACTATAGCCGTCTTATTAAATATATTTAATTAATATTTATTATAGCGGATTACCGTATTATTATAGTCATTGACGCGTTATAATATCAAAAACTTTATATTTATAAAATAGTAGTCGCTAGCCTCCTATATAAAAAAATCTTCTAAATTTTATAATTTTCTTCTTTTCTTCTGGATCTTATTACTCTATTAAATTATAGATTTTTTATATATTTTAAAAGTATTTTATCTCAATTTTAGGCGTTTATTTATTTGGGTTAATTTTTATATTTTTATACTTATTTTAATATTGATTATATTGAATGTTATTATATAGAAACGCTAATAGCGGTTTTTATTGTTAATAATATTAATTTTATATATTGATCCCGACCGCTTATATTCTGTATATTATATAATTATTTTTTATTTTTTTATTATAATTTTTACTTCCTCTCGCCTTATTATACTATTTATCTATAGTTTTTTATCTATTTAGTTGTTTTTAACGAGTTTTTACTGGCATTTATATGTAGTATTATTCATAAATTATTATTTTAATATTCTATAATTATAGTAGAGTTATTAACAATATATACTAATTATTATTAAGTAAATTTATCAATATTCATTATATTGAAAATATTTCTTATTCGTTCTCGCAGCCGTCTCTATAAGTTTTATAATTATATCTTTATTACTGCCTCCCACCGCTTTACCTATCTATATAATTTACTTTCTATAGCTTTTTCATAATTATTATTATTGAGGCTACCGTTATATATGACCAATATAGTTAGTTATCTCTATGATCATACTATTCGTATTATAGGCAGTTTATTCATTATATAAAACTTAGAATTAAAAAAACTCCTAATATTTGTAATACCTAAGATGCCTTCCCACTACTAATAATAGATTATTTATTTATTACCGCATTTTAAGCTATTGAATCTATATATATTATTAAGAAGTTCGCTATACCTATCTCCCAATAAATATAATTTTAATTTATGCTTTATAGTCTTCCTCGTTAATACTTTATAATAGATAACTAATAAATATATTGATTCAGTGGTAATAGTCTACGCGGCTTCCTACTAATTTTTAAAAAATTTTATATATTATAATAGCTGTAGCTACGCCGGAGACCTTTTCTAGATAATTACTATTCTAAAAGAAATATATTATAAGCTACGTACTCCTATCCCGAATAATAAATATAATAATAACTATAAATTTTAGAGTCTAGTTATCGCGACTACTTATTTCTATTCCTTTATTTTTTAATTTTTCATAAATTTATGAATAAAATATTAGGTATTTTTAATTTTTCTAATATATTAAATTTTAGGTATTTAATCAAACATTAGTAGTATAAATTAGACAAATAAATTTTTATTTTTATATATAATTTTAATTGCGTCTTAAAATTGCGAATAAATAGATAAATATAGTTTCTATTAATTAATTATTTAAAAAATTACTATATTTCTTATAAATTTTATAACTTTTAGATATTTCTATAAATACTATCTTAGTTTTAGCAGTTTTCTTTAATAATAAATATTTGATGTTATTTATATTTAGCTTTTTTTATATAAAAATATCCAATAAATATTTCAAAGCTTATGATAGACTTCTAAACATCTTTATTAAATAAATATTCTAATTATTTAACTAAACAGTTAATCTTATCACTACTTTTATCCTATTTTTATTAAGAATATAGTCTCTTACTTACTCCCTTTTTATATTTATAAAATAGAAGATAGTCCAACTACTATACCTTTTTAATATAATTTAAGTAAAGAGATGTGAAACAAATATAACCTATAATAGCGAGATAAGAATTATAGTTTAAAAAAATTAAAGTTTTAGCTATTAATAATAAAAAAAAGAATTCTAAATAATAGTAGTTTATTTTAATATTCAACTGTATAATAGAGATATTTTAACTTTTAATAATACTACTTATTTAATTTTAAAGTAAGTTTCCTTGTATTCTTTATTATATCAAATAATTATCGCCTCTTTTAACCTTCATATTCATATTTTTTATGAGATCTCTAATTTTTCAAAAAATGTAGGTACGCTCCTCGGCCTTTCAAGTAATATTTCTAGAAAATCTTAATCTAATATTTATTTATATATTAGGCAGAATTTTTATTTAAGCTCTTACTAAGTCTGTTTTTATTGTAGAATATTATATATTATTATATATAAGTGTGAAACTGTGGAGAGTTCCTATTAGAGAGAAGCCCTATCTAATCTAACCTGATTAGGATCTCAGATTACTAAGGAACTTCCCTAGAAATCTGAGATAGAGGTAAAGGAAAAATAAGAGTTAAAAAGCTTGATAATTGAACTAGGAAGCTTCGGGACTCTAAATAACTCTGGTCAACTCTAGAGGACAAATCGGCCATATTTATGCTTGCAGTTTCATGGCCGAGAGTCTTCTAGAATCTGATAATTAATAATCAGAATCAGGAATGAAACAAAGGGTAGAATAAAACAGAATCAATATGATCAATAGAATGCGGGGTATAAAATTATAGAATGCGGGGAAGTGTAACAGTCGAAATCAAAAGAATCAATCTGATAGTTGCCTAGGCAATAATAATTGCCTGATATAGATGCCTGAATTTGCTTATCTAATGGTTGCCCAAGGCAAACACCCCTTCTGTCTGACAATAAGTTATATTGAAGGGAAGCTTGCATGTCTAATTATATTAATAGAAATTATTACAGATTTTTTATAATATTTTTAAGCCTGGTTTTACTTCTTAATTTATCTATCTATAAAGAAAATATAGTAGATATTTTTTTTTGATTTTAGATAATAGTATAGGATATATTAATATCTATTGATATAATAGACCCGGGAGTACTAACTATGTATCTATATATATTAAAAGATTAAAATTATTCCTTTTTATAAAATAGTTCTTAAGAATGTATATGCTATAACTTTGTTATAAATTAAATATATGAAATATTTATAAATATATTATTTAATACTAATATTATATTATAGACACTACTACCCTATAAACTAGGCAGTAGATCTATAATACAATCTATAATTTTTATTTTTAGAGGGTTGTATAAGATTACCGATAGTTTTAGCTAACTAGGAAATATATATTTATAAGCTTGAATTCTACTCTAATAAATATCATGAATTTTAATATTCTTATGTATACTACGCTAATAGGATCTATGTATAATATTTTCAAAGATATAGTCAACTATGTGATACCCTACTTAGAAGTTATTATAATTTAGTTTTATAATTTCCTATATTATTATAAAAGTTTTAGGTAATATACATATCTTTTATATCTATAGAATGATCTATATTAATTTTTCAACATAAACTACGTAAATTTTCTATATTTTTAAAGTATTCTTATTTTTTATATTTAAATCTCCGTATTCCCCGACAAAATATAATTAAAAAATTTAAATGGTTCATTTTTTCAATTTAAATCTTTTATCTAAGATTTGATTAGTATATATAATCTAATTTTAAAGATTTAGAGCTATATGTATTTAGTAACGCCTATAATATATAATATGTAATCATATAAAATTTATTATAAATTTTTTTATTAGCTCTACGGCCTAGAATATCTTTATATTTATAATTTATCAAAATTGATAATTAATCTCCTATTGTAAGAGACCGTTTAACTTTATTAATATAAATTATAATTTTTATTCTTAAATTAATAATATCATTCTATTATTTTAGTATTCGATCTTCGTTATAACCGCTATTTTTTAGTATATAATCTAATTTATAAGTTAATATATCAACGGGATTATTAATTTTAGTAATATTTTATTTGACAGTTAAATATATTAAGTAATTTTGTCTATCTAAATTATTATTTATTTGGCTTTTCAACCGAGAGTTATATGAAACGCTAAAATTAATATGATTAATTATTATTATTATGAAATTATCATATTCTCTAGGTAATCCACCACTTCTTAAAAAGTCGCTAAAATCAGTAATAATTTTTTGTTATATATTAAATAATTTTTCTCTAAATTATTTATGTTCTAAAGGAAATATGATAGGATACTGAAATAATTTTTATAGTTAAAATATTATTATATTAATAGCATATTCCGCTAATCTTTTAAGTAATATTACTTTAATATCTAATTTATAATTTTTAAAAAATCTATAATAAACCTTCCCGCTAAATTGTTATAATTTCTTTAATGTTTATGGGTCCTTCCCCTCCCTGGTTAGATTATTTAGAGAAAAAATAATCTTAGAATATATAATAATAAATCGGCGGTAAAAACTTATAAATCCTAAAACTATAAGGAATCTTTATTATAATCTCTATAATTATTTATTTTAATTTTATGATTTCGGGGGTTATTTCTATACTAAAAATTATTCATTCTGTATTTCTTTCTGGGAGACTTCTAGAAAATAAAAAATTTTTATTGAATTTATTTTCTTTTATTTTTAAAGCGGCCTTTTTTACATATATTAATTTTTATAGTATTTTTTGTTATTTTAAAGTACATTATATGGATTCTATAAAAATATAATTTTAAAAGGTATCTTATTATATCCCATCCATAATAGAATTTTTATTCATAAATAATTCTTTTATCAATTTATAATAAAAGCTTTGGGAAGCTATATTTCTTATTAATAATTATCAATTAACAAAATTTAATTAATTAAATTTTCTATAATTTAACATTATGATAACGCTAATTTATTTTTTTGAATAAATCAATACAGTCGTTAAATTATCGTAGTAAAAAATCAAACTAATCCTTCTAAATTATTATATATTATAGTTCCTCCGCATATCGTTTAAAATAATCAATTTCTAAATAATAGACTCTTTCAAAAACTTTAACGCTATTATTAATAAAGTAATAATCATTTTTATAGAATTAATTTCCTAGACGGGCTATAGAAGAGCGGTATTCCTATAGATTCCTATTTTTATAATTTAAATTTGATATATTTATAGGGGTTTCACCGCAGAAAAATAGATTATAATTAGAGATTTCCTTTTTTTCATTATAGAAAGTTTAATGAAATCCCCTTTGATTACGGTAAATATTATAAGTATAATATAAAATTCTCAATATTTTTTATTCCATAACTCTTTAACCGTCTTAGATAGCGTTACTGCTTATTCTATAATCTTTAAATATCAATATTTAATTTTAATCTTGAGAGCTCAGTCTATAGTTTCTTTTTCAATTTTTTCATTACCGATATTTTTTTATCTAAATCATTCTATAATTACTTCCTCTTTAGAGAGAGTCTTGAGAAAAAACCTGAAAAACAATCTATTAAAATTATTATAACTACTAGTATTAAGTAATTATTATTTAACTACGGTAAGTCCGGAATTTTTCTATTCTAGTTTAAAAGTTTTCAAAGGATTAAATCTTTTTTACGACGGTTGATTAGATAGTAGGCGCTACATTTCTATAATTTTTACCGGGCTAGCTCTAGAAAAGAGCGAATATGCTAGGATAGTAGAATAGGGAGGAGGAAGGTATTGAGATAAATAACTCCGGTAAAAAAATTAGAATAGGTATATATACAATTATTTGCTAGACTTCTAATGGGGTAGATTATTGGTAGAGTTTTTGACATGGTTAGAGGTCATGTGGCACGGCTGCGGTTGACTAATCATCACCCGAGGTGCCAAGAATCCTAACAAATTATTATATAGATAAGATTCTTATTACTATTATATCATCGATTTTTTATAAGTAGAATCTATCCTTTTATCTATTAAAGGTAACAATCAATATTATAAACAATAATGGTGATATATTCTTTGTCTTTATAAAGGAATTTCGCGTTTAATTTAATGCAACATCTATATTTAGAAGATTATTACCGACCTAAAACTTTTTAAAATCTTTGAAAATTGATATCATATTTAATATCTTATCTATATTATTTTATCCATGAATAAATCAAATAATACTATATCCTATATATATAAAATTGCGATAAAACGTTTAAAACATTCAAAAAATTTTTATAATCTATCCAAAAAATATATATACTATTTAATAAAGATTTCGGTTTTAATTAAGAAATTATTTAAATTTAACTAATTAAAAGGTGAGGAAAGCTTTCTCTATTTTTTTGTATTTTAATTAAAAGAATTATTTAACTTTGATTGTTTAGAGAAACTTAAGGAAGGGTTTCTTCTTAATAAATTTTAATAAGTATTTAATCTACTAATATCTATTATTATTCTAGATTTAAAAAATTATTAAGTTTATAAACGTTAGCCTTTAACGCCGTGAAGATTTTAATATATTCAATATTTAAAGTTCGGGTTTATATACTGTCTACCTTTTGATCATAAGATTTCAATAAAAACTTTTATTTAATAATTTAATATATACTAAAGCTCTGTTAACCAATTAAAAATTTTATTTAATATTAAGATAGTCGGAATTTTGATTATCTGCGCCTTATTTTAATGAAGAATAGTTAGAATAGCTCCTAAAATTTCTAAATTTTTATATATCTATACTCTATCTTTTGTAAAATACCTACTGTCAAGTACAGAGTGTGTGGATAAATAATGTTGATGTATTTATTGAACCCCCGCATAATGAAGAACTATAATAACTAATTAGAAATAGGAAGAAATGATATGTTAAGGAAAGTCATCGTCCAGAATTCTAATGGTAGGGGTAGAAAGGAATAAGTTAATATTCTTATTAGTATAGATACGGAAGGCCGGAATAGAATACTATAAATATATTAATTACGGAATAAGACAGAAGAAAAGAACGCCTTATACTTAATACGGAGCGAGAATAAAGGAATTGATAAGAATAGATAATATAAATAAAATACAAGAAAAAATAGTACAAATAAAGGAAAATATACTATCCGGTATATTAAAAAGATAACTATTTTAATTATAGAACTTTCTATATGTATAATATTATTAAAGAATAAAATAGCAAATATACCCTATAAATAAAAACTTAAATTTTATAAATTTAATTTAGTCGATGTCGGGCGGTGGTAAGAGATAATCTAAATAATAAAAATTATAAGTATTAATTTAGGCCCCCGAATATTTTTATAGTAGTAAATTTAGGGAGCGGAATAATAGAATATTTGTAAATTAAGAACTTATAAATAAAAAGTACTCTGGTCAGACCTAGTAATTCCGTTAGTACGGTCCACCTACCACGCTAAATCCATGAAGCGGTGAGCCACATACCGCCTACTAAATTTGATTATTTTGATCGTCTGATCGCGTTCTATGAGCGCGTTTTGTTGAAGCTATTCAGAAGGCCTACCTGCCTGCCTGCCATGGCTGCCATTCGACCTTCAGCGCCTCCGACTTATTCGGACCGCCTGGACCGCGATACCCGCCTGCGGATTCTGACCCTTCGCGGCTTCGGATGTACCTACCAATAAATAGTCGACTATCTAGGCGACGTTACCTATCGCCAGGTCCAATATACCTGTAATTCTGAGGCCGCTACCCCTCGCAAAGCGCGTGGCCAACTAGCTAAGCTTTTAGATAAGTAATTAGATAAGATAATTACCTTTATTTGCTCGTCTAAACGCGGATGTCGAATTTCCTATAAAAAACTAGTGGTTAGGCTTAATTTACAAGTTGCTGCGTCTACTCTAGGACGTGCATTACAGAAAAGGGGCTATACACGCTGTATCACGCTTCGAAAGCCACCTCTCAGCGATACTAATAAGCGTGTACGTCTCGCATAGGCTTTATAATATGTCTATTGGACCCCGGAGTAATAGAAGCAAATCTTATAGACCGATAAGACCTAGATTAGTTCGGATTCTTATATAAAAGTCTATATAACACGCAGACCAGGCGAGGAATTAGAGGAAACCTACCTTTGTATCGCTAGACCGAAATGCAGAGGTTGGATGCTCTAGGGCTCGTTCTACGGGACTACTAAAGGCCCCTGCCTTTTTTAGGAGAAAGAATAAGGCTCTATAAATGCAGAGAGATATTGCGAACGTACAGTTCCTCTAATAGATAGCTATTTACGCCTTCTAAAGCAGGAGTATAGAATCGAACTATCTCTAATGCAGGATGGAGCCCCGGACCATAGTAGTTCTTATACTACTACGGACCTGCAGGAGCGCGGTATTAGACCTATTTTCTGGCCTGCCTATTCGCCTGATTTGAATCCTATTAAAATAGTATGGAATTGGATGAAGAATTGGATTCAGAAGCACTATGGAGATGATGACGAACGGCCATATAATTAAATACGCAGAATAGTACGCGAAGCGTGGGATGCGGTGCCTACAGGGTTTCTGGAGGAGCTGATCAATAGTATGCAAGCTCGCTGCCAGGCAGTCATTGATGTAAATGGTGGCCACACTATATACTAGAATGAACGAATCTATCTATATATAAATATATGTGTGTGTGTGTCAGTATTCTCATAAATTCATTAAAATATATATTTGATTTAATTTGGCCGGCAGAATTTTAGTGCGGTGCGTGGACCGTACTAACGAAATTACTAGGTCTGACCAGAGTACTTCGGTTGTTATCTAGACTCGAAGGGTCGA
Source organism: Aspergillus sp. MEXU 27854 (assembly GCA_019721355.1). Taxonomy (NCBI): domain Eukaryota; kingdom Fungi; phylum Ascomycota; class Eurotiomycetes; order Eurotiales; family Aspergillaceae; genus Aspergillus; species Aspergillus sp. MEXU 27854. The sequence continues at coordinate 647,618 of JAGMTT010000008.1, read as the reverse complement.
TCGGACCTATTAAAAGTGTAAATCTAAGGAATATGTTTTCATCTTTATTTTAGTAGAGTGGGGTATGTATATTAAATTCAATAGTAATAGAATATGTTAGGTATTATTTGATTGTTTTAGCGTATTCTTCTTGGAAATACATAATATTATAATTAGAAATGGATTAGATGTTAGGTGGCCTAACCTATTAGTGCGATACTATATATATCAGTCCCAAGGGTTGAAACCCGATGGGGTTCAATATAGTAGCCTTTTGGTCTAGTGGTTGATACGCCACCTTAGGGGCAGCCCTATTTTTGAATATTCCTTCATTATATTAGAAATAAAAATACCATATCTGATTTTTTAATATTATTAACTTGGCGACACTTAACGTCCGTTTATTATAAAGTAAGATTAAAGTTATTCGCGGATAAATTTCTGAATTTTCCTTTAAAGAAATAAATATTCATAATAAGAGATATATCATTTATAATAACACGGCTAGATATCTAATAAATATAATTATATATTCAGAAAATTCTAATAAATGTGTCGAAGGCTTAAAATGGCCTCTAATTAATTTTTTAATTATTATATTATTTCTATAGATAGTCCGTTTAAGTCATACAGAATATTTTTTCTTTAAATAATCTTACTAAGTTTTAGTACTATTATTTTTGAAAAATTATAAATAAAGTTAGTATTCCTATTCCTAAAATCATTTTTAAAAATCTATTTTTATTAATTAAAGGCGCTATTCGAAATTTATTCTGATTCAATATTATAGTTTAAATTTTTATTATTAAATCTAGAAATCTTACCTAAATCTCTATTTCTAAATTTTAAGATATTATTCAAATTTTTGTTTTTACAATTTCATCTATTTTTATAGCCCTGTCTCGCACTGTTCGCGCTCTATCGTAGAAAAAATATTTAATTTAATTTAGGTTCTTAGGAGTAGTTTGGCTAGATTAATAAAATTAGAGTAATAGAAGGTGATAAAAAACTATAGCGGGTATACAAAGTATAATAAATACTTTAGTTATAGCTAAATTAATTGAAGAAACTAGAAGAATAGGAGAATTAGAGGGAGAAATAAGAAAATAATAAAATTAGTACAAAATAAGATAGTATTTTCCTATTAAATTTTATTTCTTTATAATACTAAAAATTTAACTTTATTTTTTTGGATCTTTTCTATCTCTGTTTCTAATGGAGGTACTTAAATAAGAAGCCCTTTTACTTCTAAGGTATAAATAAATAGTAATCCCGATTAACTAATTAATAATATTATATCAAGTTTCAAAAGTATCTTTCTCCTTAGATATTAATTTCCTTATATTTCTTAGGATTATTACATAACAGAATCTCAGAATAAAGTTGAAAACGATATATTTAAAATTTTCTAGAAATTTTAGACTCTTTCTTCACTTTTATGTTTTTAGATTAGTCCGTTAATCGCTAAATCTGTAATATACTATACAAGAATACTAAGCCTCACTGAGATTTCTTTTAATCTTATTAGAAATAAATATAACCTCAATTATTATTGAATTAGTTAAAATACTGTTTTTCTTTATTATATTTTACCCTATTCAGAGCTAGCTATAATAAGGAAATTAAAGTTTAATAAAAATATATAAAAATTTAAATACGGGTAGCTAGAATTAATTATATATTTTTATAAAAAATTGGATCTCTATACGGGATTTTCATTAAATAAATATACGTATAATTCAATATTTATAGGAGGCTATTTCTTCTTTTAGATACAACTCTAAATTATTATGACTGGGAGCTAATCCTAATAGTTAACCAAGCCAAATTTACCGCGTTCTAATAATTTAATTAGTATTTTTCTAAATCAACCTTTTTAGATAGGAAAAGGAAACTAATACTTCTTATTTTCAATAAAGATAGTTTCGCGCATATATCCTATTAAATTAAAAACTTTCAATTTAGCCTCCTACCCTACCCGCAATAACGGTATTTGTATATAAAGATATCAATTTTTTTAATTAGTAGCCGGGATTGTTAAATTGAACGATAAAATATGAGAATAAGAATAATGAAAATATAAAGATTGTTAAAGTAACATAATAATTAAAAATTAATGAGGTTCGAAGGAGAATAATATTAAAAAAATAAAATATGAAAAATAGCGAAATAAAAAATAAAATAGAAAAAGTAAAGTATAATAAATAATTTTTCATTTAGTTTAACGCGTCGTGTAATCTATCTAAACATATTAATATTTTATTTTTGTTGTTTTACTCTATTCCATATTCATTAATTAGCTTCTAAATTTTTTGGGCGAGCTCTTCTATATAAATCTATCAATTAATTTAAGTCCCGTAGCTTTCCCAGTAAATGAAGTATTTTTTAATTCTTCTAATTGTTGTTCTAATGATTTATTGAATATTAAAATAATTAGGATTATTAAGATATCAATTATCGGATACAGCCGTTATTTTTTCAAATTCTGATTTATAAAAATCGGTATTAGAAGCTTATTTAAAGAACATAATAGATACTATAAGATCGATTTCCCAAATTTTAGGAAAGTTTAGCTGGTATACCAATTTTTCTATCTATTTCTTAACTATAAATAGACCAGTATATTATTAATTAAACTTTTTTCTTAGTATTTTAGTTGAAGGAATGGAATATTTCTAATACAATTATAAATACATCTATTTGTCCTTAGTGAATTTAAACTGAATATAGCGCTAATTATTGTATCTTTTATATGGATTAAGGCGTACTTCAAATCTTCTTCAATATTATCTTAGATATTGAAGCCCTATTCGAATACCTTTCCAAATATATCTTAAGATTAATAATTTTCTCATCTAAAAATTTATAAAAAATTTTATTAGTGAAAGTATTAGGCGTTCTATTAAAAATAATAATTATAAATATAATTTTCTATTACTTCTCATCTTCGAGTTTGTAGCGATTTAGTACTATATTATACCTTTAATTATTTAGCTTGTTTATTCTAACTACCTACTAATTTAGGGATAATAGGTAGTAGAATATCTCTGGAAATCTTTAAATACTGTAATTATATTTTTCAGATTTTATCAATGAATTTGGAATCGCCATTGTATATATAATCAATAAAAATATTTTAGTTAATAGCTATCAGATATAGTATAAATGTTATGTTCTTTTCTTTAAAATTTTAATTATGAATTTTTAGAAGAAGATCTGTTTACTTCGTGAATTTATTAATGATTAGGTATATCTTGAAATAGCGACGGGCAGCCTGATAATAAAATCTATAATAATAATAGAGAATAGTTTAAAAGTGATATTAATTGGTTAAAAAATTTATATAGTTCAAGATATTTTAGTTTATTTTCTTAGTAACGGCGGTGATGCATCTATTTTTTAAATCAATGGTTCATCCGGTACGCGATAATTCCGTTTAAATTACCAATATACTTTTCATAACTCTAATATTTTATTTAAAATATATATCTATAATTTATGTGTCAACCCTGGGATCCGTCTAAGCTGCACAACCTGCTAGCGTAGTAGTTAAAGCACGAGAGTGACTAGATTCCACTAGTTCAAGAGATAATAATACTTATCCTAGAAGCGAAATAGCTTCTAAGAATAATATCGAGGTTTTTAATAATAAATATAATAATCTTAACATCCGAAATAGTAAAAATAGAAGTAAACTTTTGGAGATATATATATTTATTTGTAATAGAGTATAGACGAATCGTACTAGTAGTAATAATAATAAACTTATTAATAATAGTTATATTAAACGCGAAAAACTAATTTAAATATATAATACTAAGTGTCCTTATATCATTTTGATCCAGTGATAGTAGATATAATAATTTAGTATAGTAGTAGTTTAATAACACTTAATTGAGTGTTGCAATATTGCTATCGTACAATCGTGCTATCATTTTATTATATATAATATCTAATTAGGTAATTTAATAGTTTTTAAAAAATCAAGTGTATGTAGGTATATATGGACCTAATTTCTAATAGTTTATTTAATTGAATTCAATATTTATATCTTAGTTACTAAGCCGCGGGTTAAATAACGTATTTCACGTACGAGTCGGCCACCTCACGCGTTTCCGGCGCGACGGAAAACCTCACCTATCTCAACCACTAACCATGCCTCTAAAAGCGCGTTAAAATTCGGAAATCAGCAGAACAGGAGGGAAGGAATTAATTTACTATTTCTACTTTAGAAAATTAAAGAGTGGTTTAACCGCGTACAAATCACTATAATGCAACATAGCATCGCACAGGAAGATATCTATAATTTTAATAAGATCGGCTTCGCTATGGGCCTAGTATCTAATGCTCGAGTAAATACTAGAGCTGATTACTATAGCAAAGCGCGTGTTATACAGCCAGGTAATCGGGAATAGGTTACTTCGATCGAATATATCAACTCTACTAATTGGATGCTCCCTCCATGTGTTATCTTCAGAGGGAAGGTCCATATAGAAGGTTAGTACGAGAAACTAAAGCTTCTATTGAATACCCGACTTAAAGTTAGTCCTAGTAAATGGATTTGTAATAAGATAGGCCTTCGCTCGCTAAAATATCTCTTTATTCCGATAACTATATATTATATGATTAGGAAATACCGCCTCCTAGTTATAGATGGCCTTGGCAGCCATCTTTCACCTTATTTCAATTAACTATACAGTAAAAATAATATTATTCCTATCTATATACCTCCGTATTTGTCCAAAAATTTCTAGCCTTTAGATATAGGCTCCTTTCGAGGCCTAAAAGGCGCGTACGGCAACTTGGTAAAGTAGAAGATATATTTAGGAGTTAATTATATTACAAAGTTTAACTTTTTAAATATGTTTGTAGATGCTGCGACCTCGCTTTTATAGTAGAGCCTATTTAGAATAGCTTTAAAGCTACTGGCCTAGTTCTGTTTAATCCAGATAGGGTGCTTTATAAGTTAGATATCTAACTAAAGACCCCTACACCACCAGGTAATCAATGAACCAATTCAGCGCCTAAAACACCTTATATAACCAGACAGCTGGAAAGGGAGCATCTATAGTAAGAAAACTGCTTAAGGAACGCGCATGCGGTCCTTTACCTTTACTAGAAGCGCGATTGAATAAGATTATTAAAGATCATAAATTAACACTTAATAAACTTCTTCTTATAAAGGAAGAAGTACGCAAACATCGCGCTAATAATAATAGGAAAGCGAAAGGCGGAAAAATTCTACTAGATAGCGAGCTTTAGAAGAGGGTTTATCTCTTTGAGAAGGTCTAGAGCGATTCTAAGGCAAGAATAAGGGTCAGGAAGCTCAGGATACTATCCCTATAGATCCAGCGCTTTCTGTAGTTGGGCCGCGCGTACGAGCGCCACCGTAGTGTTCTAATTGATGACTCATGATCGGGGGCATACTAGAGTTAGATGTCCTAAACCACTTAGTAATTAATTTTTAGATAGAAATGCAATTGTTTGGTTGATAAAAGGCTTCTAGTATTTATCCCGAGGGCAGGAGCTGGCAGGCGGTGGCCGACTCGATGGTGTGGCCGACTCGTACGTGAAATACGTTAATAGGTAAATCGCGGGTACCTCTCTATTACGGGGTTCAGTTAGTTATTATTACCCGATAGGTTTACCTAGTATAGCCGCCCTTAACTAATAAAGGTGCCGTAATATTACTCCCCCTCTCCTAGATTTTCGTTTTTTAGAAGTATAAAGACTGAATACCCCCTTAGGTAAGTATTTATTAAATAGCTTCTTCAGTTTCCTAATCTTAATCATTATATTGAAACATCGTACTGATAATATATTAGAAATTTCCCTTAAATTCTCTAAAATTAAGTATAATTAATAAGCCGGTGTCATCGTTAAGCCAATTTTATCGAAGATAACGGTCTGATTCCTACTCTTACCTATAGTTATTATTTCTATCTAGATGAGGTATATATTATAGATCATACTTATAAAAGCTTAAAGTATATTATCTATACCGCCACGGTCGGATTTATAAATATAATTTCTATATTAATAATAAATAATTTCTTTTATGTCGTACTAAAGATAAGTGATCCACTAATATTAAAAAGAGTAATAAGGAGTTAGATCTTCTCGAGCCCGAGTATAGTTAGTTATAGGCTTATCTAACCGAGCTGTATTAACGGGTTATAGAGGAATTAAAGAAATATTAGATAAATAAAGGTAATATTAAGAAGCGATAGCGCGTTAACGAAGATTATGAAAATAAGTAATTATTTTAAAATAGAAATAATTTAAAACATCGGCATATAATACTGAATTATTATATATTTTAGATAAAAATAATAGCGAGAGTTAACCCATTATAAAAATTAATTTAGTTAGCTACTTCATCCGATGACCTTCTAAAATTATTTAACTAGCGGGACGAGATTGGTCGCCTTTCCCTTTTTTAGAAGATTCTTAATTTTCCTATTTCTAATAAAACTATTAAATTAGTCGGCGCCAGTCCGTTAAATATTTAACAAATTTTTATATATTTTTCGAGCTATCATATCTAACCTATTTAATTAAATAGTACAATTTTTAATTAACTTTTTTATATTCTAAAATCTTCTTAATTTCGTACTTTTTTTCGGTTTCTTCTTAAGTTTCAATATTTTTAGCGAGTTTTGCGTTTTCCGGTACTAGTTTTAATAGCGATATATGTTATATAATCGCTAATAATTTAAGCCGATAATCTATTCGTCCGGTTTTCTTATCAATTTTAAATAATCCTATCTTTTAGTGATTGAGTTTTTAGCTTAGTTATTTAATTTTAATATTTTTACGGAGTAAATACACATTTTCCCCCTCTTTAAGATTTAGTTCTTTCCTATATTATTTATCGTAGTAGATATGAATTTATAGGTTTACAAAGTCGATGTCTTGGGAAAATTAAATATATAAATATAATAGTATTCCGGCCCAGTCGTATATTTATTTAACGATAGATTTAACGACCCGCGGTTCGCTAAATATTATAGAATTATATCTATAATTTACGAAGAATAGTGATTCTTTAATCATTACGTGGTAAGCGTTATTATAAGCGAATTAGATTCATAATAGGAAGTCAATCTAGTCATTTTATTAGTAGTTAATATAGTAATATAGATATTATTCTACTATTTAATTTAATTTATTCGGTTTATCTATTCGCTTGCGGGTGGTATACCGTTATAAGATATTAGTCGATTTTTATAAAATTCGTCAATATAATTTAAAAACTTTGAGGTGAATAACTTATATTTATTTAAAATAATGTGAAGTGGCATTCTATAATTAATAATAATAGTTTTAAAAAAAATATCTTCGTTAATATGGGTGCCTCTGTAGTTATAAATATTAATATACAATAGACGTATCCAATTAGTCGATTAATGATAATTATAAAATATTAATAACTTTTAGTATTCTTATAATAATAAACACTAATATTAATAATAAGTATATAATGAGGGGCTCTATCCTACCCACTACTAATTCTTATTAAATATATCATATTCAATAATGACGCGACGCGTTATTTTTATCTATTCAATATAATGTTTTCAGAAAATTTCTTTTTTCTATCGTCTATAGTAATATCTATACTATTAATAAAACCTTATTATTTATTATGATAAATTAACTCCACCCCGTTAATCTATACTTATAAAATACTTTTTTGCCAATGACTGTATCAGTCGTTAGTTAAGGTTCTCTGTTTAACCTATAACAGGTGTCTGCGGTACTAATAAGGTACACTTACACAGGCGGCTGCCTAAGGCGATAATGAACTCGGGGATGACAGCGCAAATGAGGGCACAATGTCATAAAAGAGCCTTTAATTTGGCTAATAAAAGTGTTGAGCCCAGGGTGCACTGTGATGGCGTGGCTGGTGTTGTCAAACGACTAGTGGGGGGTTTTGGCCGCATGGCGCTTCGTATTCCTGAAGTTGGTAATCGCTGCGGAGGTCTATTCGGATATTTGACGAAGAGTGAGGTCGATGCCGCATAGTTATTACTGAGACGCACCGCATAGATTCCATGCTAATTGGCGAGTGATAACCCCATGTCCGATAAGAATCACTAAACCGTGTACCTTGTGTGGTGAGGAATGGTATAATGGCAAGCATATGGACGGATTGCTGTGTAATGGAGGAATGTTCTTCAGTGATAGTAGAGAGGGCCACGGGCTATATATTCGGCGAAAACAGCGGGGAGTGGATCATACCAGTGCACCTATCTCTATGAGATTGATGCTAGGACTGAATTTGACGTCTGCTACAACGACACGCAGCCATTCAATCAGGTTAGCACTGTATATGTATTACTATCTCCAAATACTTACCTGCTTTAGATAGTTGCTCCATGGATCCTCTTGATCCCATCTCCGAGTACCCCAGCCCATGGTTGAAGAGACCAGGATTGAAGTGTAGTTAACTGTCTGTAGTTCGAACAATACCAAACAGGAAGAGAGGAAAGGGAGAATCCCGGTGGGGGGGCCCAATACCCTTTCTCGGCCACGTAGCTATGTACAAACGGAATGCCTCTGAGGATGGAAATAAATAATACTGAAGCCATTTGGCATCCGTGGGATAGAGCATGACAGTCATGGGCGTCCACCTCATGGAGGTGGCTAAGATATCCAGGACCCGAGAAGCGCAAATAGTCTCATGACTTCCCCATATTGCGGTGGCGGCATCTCAGCCAATGAATACTAGGGCCAACTCCATTCTTTATGGCGAGCTTGTCGTAATCCTATCCATGGTTATGTCAAACAGTTATAAGCAGAGAGTGAGGATGAGATGAAGGCTTCGTTTGAAATGGTGGAGGGAAGACCTCGAGGAAACTTCCTGGAAAAGTCCTGCCTTCTCTTCGACGGAGAGTTCCACTTGAACTGCTCACGTCTTGGCTCTTTTTGCGTCCCGTGGTGGAGGATTGACCGTGTCTGAGCAACGGCCCGGTGGATTCTGGCTTTAGTGAGCCTATGGAGGTCCAAAGTCCTAGCAGAAACCGGCGCTTGTGTCGAAACCCTGCACCTGTGACCACTAGCCTGGGCCAAATCTAGCGCGGGATTTATACCCACGACTTACTTATGGTCCTGATCCATCCATGATAGGATTGGGTCTATTGTACAGTTGAAGTAAGAGCGATGTTTCATGGGCTTGATGGTCCGTAGTCACTCAGGACTATATCTAGTTCTTGTTTTATATAATATGCTCCTCTCAGAGCATTAAGCTTACAAGTGGCTGCGCAGCTCCATCATTGATCGCTCATTTTTTGAAGAATATCGGATCCTATCACCACCTCCACTATACATATGAACGCCCTCTCACCCCTCTTCTCCCATTGGATACATCCGCACCGCGGCGATGACCATAGGACGGTAAACTACAACACCGTTGAGTATTTATGAGCTGGTGCAGGATTGAGGAACACAGATACCGCTGCTGCTGTTGCGAAGATAAACAACCTATCATACAGCTGATTCCTACATGATGGGTAAGTTTGCTAATGTCTACTGGTTTCGATGTGGCTATATGCTGTTTCTTATGTTTTCTCACTCTTTGGTCGAGGATCGAGGGGGGTTTAATTCGATCATAGGAGTGCTTATATGTTTGATCAAACCTTCGCATCCCAAAGGCGAAGTGCCTTGAATTATATATCAATATTTAGCAAGGCATGGGTGTTCCATACATACCCGATTCAACTGCAAGCTGCTGTTGCGAGCCAGACCATCCCGTCCCTCGTCTATTAGCTGAATATATGAGCGAAGAAAAGGAGATATGTATTTTCACACAGGTGAATGGGTCGTTACCTTTGAGGATGGATATGATGCTCAAGTTCTATCGAATTCAGTCAGGCCCCACGATGATTTTCCACGTATAATGAGGTTCCTCCTCTCCGGAAAATTACTCTCAACGCCATAAGTATTCGCGTTCGACCTTCATCCATCTCGCTTGTAGTAAGTGAAGCAGCGCCTACAGACAGGGAAGCACGGACTTGTATAGGCCGATTGTTGACACTGGAGTTAACAACACAGCACTGGACTGGGTGTGGCTTGCTGAACCTAGATAGTGATATCAGTCAGAAATTATGGAACATATCTTTGTTATATCGTGTTCTTGAACAATATATTAGAGTCCCAACCTATCATAGCCAGTGGGAAAAGATCAACAGAATAGCCTATTGGATATATTCCAAGTATCAAGTACTTACAGTAATAATATGCCGGATATTGTCCTGTTTTTATGATTTATGATTGTTGGCAACAGTGTTAGATGGAAACAATATTCTTCTATACCAAGACAGGCCCTAGGATATAATTGCGGTCACTGCCTGCTGTTGTATAGCAGATGACCTCTTTGGCGAATGATTTCACAGGAAAGCCCCCTAATCTTAGTATGTGTGTATGCTTTGTTATCTCTGGCTTTTCCCTATGGCTTGTTATGGACCCCAATGTAATTAATTATCATCGCCCCGCAAAGGCTGTGACATGGGCAGCAGCTGTATGACGCGACCGCAAAGAGGTCTAGAAAATAAAGTTACCAGGCAAACTGCCAGCGACCTTTGAGTGACGATCAAACGCGTTGTCAGCGACTCAGCGGGAGATACCAGACGCCCAGGTCTTGGTCAGTCATCTGACACACGATACAGTCAGAAGGTGTCTAGCCAGACTACGTCAAGCCAGCGACCATCAAAAAGGTCATCATGCATTGTCATTCCGATTCAGAGTTTAGTAGCTATCCAGGCAGCTCGAATGTGAAGCGAAGCATGATCGGAGTTGTTGGTCATACTGTCAGCATGTTGACACCAATGTCACGTGTACATGGCTCGAGACCAGCAAGTAACAAGAAAAAGACTACATATTGAATTGAAATAGGGTATTCATTGTTCCCCAGAACACACAGAACGACCAGTGAATTGAGTCCAATTCAATACTGGACTGTCTACGCGGTAGATCCATGCGTCCCACTGTCGCCTGTTGCGGGCTAAGCATACCTACACTGACGACGTCATCTCTCAGAAACGACGAATCAATTTGTCCGAACCATCTATCTGGAAGGGTCAGCATTGACTCAAAGGGATGACAGACATTAGCACGGATTGGGGAGGATTCTGACCTGGGTAGGTCTGAGCGTTCAGAAGTGACTCCTGCTGTGGGGCAGGCGATCACCCCAGCATGAGGCATTATTTATCGAGAACCCATGAACAGGGTGAAGAATGGAAGAGATTTCCTGATGATTGTGCCATTGAAGATGAATTATGACCCGATTACCAGCGATGCGCATCAGGCGGCCATGGAAGAAGGGCATCGGGAGCCAGAAGGGGGTGGAGCCCCAAGGTACAGATGATCTGACTCTTATCCGTCATCTCAGCCTAACGAGTGGCGGCGACAACGCTGATTGGTGGGTACACTGCCACACCACGCCCCCTCAGTGGATGCCATGTATCGAGAGGAATCCACTCGTCGACCCTTGCCCACCACCGCTTATCCCCGCTCTGTCGTCATGTGGTGTTGTCGTTGTTCGTAGATACAGGTACCAGAAAGGGTCATTCGGTACCTAATGGCGGCTCCTTTTCTTCCCAACACCCGTTTCCCTCTTCCATTGCATCAGAAAGATCAAATCCAACAGCTTTCCAGTTACTTCTTCAAATTATCCCCCCCCCCGGCGAGGACAAACATACTGCCAAATCCGAATCGAACCCCATTGAGATCCTATCGGCCTGCATACCTCATTATCAAGATCGCAATTGGCGCCAGGGCTGAAGATCAATCATTATTGGGGGCCCTGCTACTGCCACGCGCCAAACCCCGCAGTCTTGTGAACAATCACTGTCACCACCTCAGTAGTTCGAATCACCCAACCTTGACTATTGGCGCACTGACTCATAATTCAATCTCTCCTCATTTTATGCAGCGGTCCAGGGGCTGGTGATTAGACCCTACGAGTCTTTTAATAGACCCATCCCAACCCCCATCACCCCCCTCCCAGCCGCTCTCTCTACGGTCATCATTCACAACAGACTTCTGCTGCGCCCTCTGACCAGGTCTCGATTCCGGTATTAGAGGCTGACACTGACTGCCTGCTGATTGACTCATCCCCTCCGTCTTGTCTCGGGCATTGTGAGCCTTATCGCCGAGACCGATGTCATAGGGTATCTGCCTAGTATTGCCACCATAGACAAAGAGGCGGCCCTGACAAATCACCTTCACGTGGGTTGTGCCAGCAGTGCCAAAAGCCCAATTCCATTCCCTTCCATAAACACGGTCATCCTCTTTCGCCTTCCAGGTCCTTCAGGTATATTTACTGGTCCTCTTGCGGATTTTCTGCTCTTCATAATCATCCCCAATTCGCACCCTGCCGCGACCGAACACACCGTACGGTGACTCTCACATTCGGCATCAGCCGCATGCCGCAATGGCATCATTCGCACCAAACCCAATGTTTCATTCCAGAAACGAGAGCAAGATGAACCGTCTGCCCTCTGTTTCCACTCTGATGTCCCCTCCAGAATCCAAACCCTTCGAGAGCTTTAACCCGGAGTTTTCGCCACACGGCACAAAACAGAACTCGTCATTTGACCATGATACGAATGCACTCCCTCCCATCTCCATCGATCGGAAGCGAACGCAGTCTGAGATGGACTTGCCATCGCCCCCCGTAACCCCATACACGGGGACGAAGAAGCGAAAGTCGAATGCCTCAGAGCAGCTGGAGAGAGATACAATTGGCGCCACGAGAGATCCTGTTCTCTTCCCCCGTCACGAGTCCGTGAACGATGTCGCCACCGACCAACCATTGTTTGGCCCGATGTTTCCATCCACGGCAGAGGCTCTGGTCGAGAGACACATCGATTCCCATATGGCAAGGTTTGAGAATAAGATAAATAAACCGACGCGCGAAGAATACCTCTTAGCTCTGTCATGCGTGCCGATCGTCTCCACTCAGTATAATCGCAATCCTGCAGCGTGGGCCAGGGAGGAGCGAGAAACACTTGAGCGCCAAATGTCCATGATGAATCGTCGTCGTCCTCATGGCTTGGAGATCAAGCTGAAGAAAATTGCGCCCGCCCCGACCAAGAGGGCACCTGGAACGCAGCCGCGTGTCCAGCGGACTCCCAGAGTCAAGCGCACACCGAGATCGACGCCCAGACAAAGGGCTCATGATTCGTTTGACTTACCTCCTCAACCGAGTAACAAGCCACCTCGTGCCATAGGTACCAACCGTGATGACACGGATTTCAATTCGATCAGGGACTATTGCCCTCCCCTAGAGACGCTTGGGAACAATGCAAAGGCTCTGAAGGCGGACTGGAAGGGGCAAATGCTAGACCTCAGCAATGATCCGGACCGAGATCTGCTGAGTCCAGCCGAGCTCAGTCTCGCTGCCACGCTGAGACTGTCTTGCGCAACATATCTATGCAGCAAACGTCGCATCTTCGAAGCCCGCGTCAAGGCTTTGAATGTCAACAAAGAGTTCCGGAAGACTGACGCACAGCAAGCCTGCAAGATCGACGTCAACAAGGCAAGCAAGCTGTGGACTGCATATGATCGAGTGGGTTGGTTTCGACCCGAACATTTTCAACAGTATTTGAAGTAAGGTCAGCCGATCATTGAATTGTTTACCTGAGACTTTGCACGACGCATTCTCACACGGAAGCTCTTTTCTTGACGGAGTGGATGCTTCCTGGTTTAATGAGTATATATCACCGCAGTCTTTCGAATTCTTCAGCTGATCCCAATCGGTATGGGCTGCTATATCTTCTCTCTTTGGCCGTCACTGCACATAGCTGGACTGTGTTCAATGCAGTGGCTTTTCATCTTTTCCCTTGCTCACATGCGACTGGCGTTCTTCGATACTGGCTTTGGTTTGGTGTTCTCATTGGTCATTGGATGCCGGGTACGCTTTTGTTGCAATAGCTTGCTATTCGTTGTGTGATCTTGTCTTTTCCTTTTCCCTCTTCGTGACAATTTGGCAGGAGATAGGTTGAAGATTTTGTGCGTGTGCTTCTGCTCATACCCATACCCCACTTGGTTGATTTGTTTCACTTGCTTGATGAGTTGATCGGGATCGAGAATCGCATTAGGATGACTGCTCCCCTTAGAATGGAAGATATCTCGTCTCAACTAGCTTTCAGCTGTTTCATTGTGCATAGCATCTCCGCTTTTGATTACATCCTGGAACTCCACAAGTAATGTTAGCTGGTGTCATCTCATCGTGTCATTGCTATATTTCTGAGTCACATAATGGGATACCTGTTACAAAAAAATCAGATCGACTGTGCGTTCCGCCAGATAAGAACATAACATCTGATGGAAATCGAGATAAATAAAAGGCACCATATCATGGTCCAGGGGTCTGTGGATATATATGGGCATGGTCCGCGTGGGTCGAGGAAATTTTTCCAAGAATAGTAGAGACGTCTAGAGGGAGGTGGCGCCGTGGTTTGCAGCCATTTGCATTCCTCCGTAGTGCGGAACCGGCCAACTTACATACGCAACCTCCCCGGCCCATCATATCCGCGCCACCTCAATAATTATTGTTCCAGACGTTCCCACCTCCCGCCTTACTATCATCCCTTCACCCATACATGATCGCACGTCGCATCGCGCATTTACACTGATTACGATCCCTAGGGGTGATCATTCGCGGAGATCATGTCCCAGACGGAGGTGGCCCGTACCGAGTCGTTCGGCGAACAGGAGCATCGAGGAGACGTTGATGCCGATAAAAAGCCCCGGAGTCGACGACCTGCGAGTAAGTATCCACCTTCTTGCGCTAAATGTTCGCTCTTTTGTCTTCGCGATGCTGACTTCTCTTGAGATACGGCGTTCCGGCAGCAGCGCCTAAAAGCCTGGCAGTGAGTCTTCCTTGAGCCGTGGTTGTGAAGACACCTATCGGTGGACTAACACTCGCAGGCCCATTTTAACGCCGAAGAGCGTCCTACCGCTCTTTTTCATTGTCGGAGTCATCTTCGCGCCCATAGGTGGCCTTTTATTATGGGCAAGTGCATCGGTACGTGATTCCAACCGGCCCCCTCGGATACCCCCATACTCACGACGCGCGCAACAGGTGCAAGAGATTGTCATAGATTACTCCGAATGCAGAGACAAGGCCCCCCTATCACCGTCCCCCGCAGTGGGAATTTCAGACCATGTCACTACGTCGTTCAAGTCCTCCAACCAAGATTATACACCCACATGGCAGCGCCTTACGTCGAACAACAGTACCATTTGCCGGCTTACGTTTAAGATCCCAGAGGACATGGGTCCGCCAGTGTTCATGTACTACCGCCTCACAAATTTCTATCAGAACCACCGGCGATATGTAAAGTCTTTGGATGTCGATCAACTGAAAGGGAAGCCACTCGATAACAGGACCATTGATGGTGGCTCCTGCGATCCACTCACGCTTGATCCATCCGGCAAAGCGTACTATCCATGCGGCCTCATTGCGAATTCCATGTTCAACGATACCATCAACAGCCCCCAACTGTTGAACGCAGACGACGCAGAAACCTACGTCATGTCCAACAAAAGCATTGCATGGGGCAGTGACAAGCAGCTCATCAAGAAAACGCAATACACTCCGGACCAGGTGGTCCCTCCTCCGAACTGGCGTGAACGCTATCCCAACGGATACGCCGATGGAATTCCCGATTTGAACCAAGACGAAGAATTCATGGTTTGGATGAGAACCGCCGCATTGCCTACCTTTAGCAAGCTGTCCCGGAGGAACGATACGACGAAGATGTCAGCGGGAATCTATCGGCTGGACATTGTTGATCGTAAGTGACATGGCGCATGTTGCATATTGTCACTCTCAGCTGACCTTTCGTAGGCTTCCCAGTTACTGAATATAGCGGCACGAAATCGATCCTTCTGTCTACGCGTACCGTTGTTGGTGGTCAGAACCCATTTATGGGTATTGCTTACGTTGTCGTCGGTGGTATCTGTGTCCTTCTCGGTGCCCTCTTCACGCTCGCGCACTTGGTCAGACCCAGGTATGTCGCTCTCCCATTATTTTTTCCGGTAGAGTACAGGCGGACTTACAATTCGCAGGAAACTCGGAGATCACACCTATTTGACTTGGAACAGCGAACAAGAAAGTACAGCTGTTGCAACCGGAAGGGATGATCGATTCGGGTCACATGCCCCTTAAGGCTCTGTTTAGTGTATATTATCCGCCCCAGTGACCTGACGTTATGCGATTTCCCTGGTTTGATGATTCCTGGCTGCTTTTCAGCTGCTGGTTTCCTTGTGAACAATTTTCAAGGCGTTGTCCGTGGAGTTCTTGCGTGGTTTGAATGAAGTATTACTTATGTCTTGCTTGTTTATTATCTGGAATCGCGTGAGTTTACTGCATAAACTCTGCTGCGTAAATACAGCCTTCTTCTAACATGATTGACATTCCAGTATCGTTGCTGCTGGTGATTCAGGTCATCCCTTGATGTAGCGCAGCATGCTTGTACCCCCAACATTCCTCCTATCTATCAGGATTTAAACATCACACTTCGTTCCTTGCATTCCATGTAGCCGCGAGCAACGTGTTCCCCAAACCTCTTATATTACTCTGGTGTCCGCCACGTAGCGGGGAACCTGGAGACTCCATCGTGGCCGAGACCAATATGCTCAGTCTTTCGGCCCTCAAGATCGCCTTGTTCCTTGCCCTGGGCAGTATCCCGGCTTATTGCACGCCTGCCGTCCTATCGCCCCGCGGATTATGTGCAACTGCCTCTCCCAGCGAGCCGTTGAGAGCGGTTTATCAGAACTTGAGATCGCAACCGTCGCAGAACGAATCTGCTGAAGGCTATGAAAGCCGGAAGGTCGAGACCCCGATCGAGATAGACACATGGTTTCACGTATTAAGCACGAAGGAGAACGCTGGACTAATATCAGACGCAATGCTCAACGACCAGGTAGGTCGCTCTTCTCCCCATACCCACTGCAAGGTGCTCTTACGAGCGTCCCCGTTGCTCTTCCCATCTCTACCCAACTCTACCAGTACAATCAGACGCTGATAAAACCCTGCAGCTATCCGCACTGCAGGACGCCTACAAAGACGCCATGATCTCCTACAAACTCCAAGGCGTAACTCGTCAGGTCAACGACGCCTGGGCCCGCAACGAGGACGAGGTCGGCATGAAGACAGCCCTGCGCAAGGGCACTTACAACACCCTCAACGTCTACTTCCACACCGATCTGGAGAATTCAGCCGACGGCGCCGCACGCGCCATGTCCAGCGCCGCCAGCACGGAGCGAGTCCTCGGGTTCTGCACGCTTCCCGATCCCAGCATCAACGCCAGCAGCCCGCGTGCGGCGTATGTCAAGGATGGCTGCAACATACTGGGGCATACCATGCCCGGTGGCCCGCTGCCGCATTACAACAAGGGCGGGACGGCAATCCACGAAATCGGGCACTGGAATGGCCTCTTGCATGTGTTCGAGGGGGAGTCGTGCTCGCCTAACAATGACGGCGATTATATAGATGACACGCCGCAGCAGTCGTCGTCCACCGAAGGATGTCCCAGTCAGAAGGATTCGTGTCCGGATTTGCCTGGTGTCGACTCCATACATAATTACATGGATTACTCGTCGGACGATTGTTATGAGTCCTTTACTCCCGAGCAGCTGAAAAGGATGCGATATATGTGGTCTAAGATGAGGAAAGGGAAGTAGCTTCCATCTAGCTAGCATGTTCACACGGGGCGCGGTCTGACATTTTGGCGTTCCACCCACCAATGAGGCTTTGATTCATTGTTTGTATATAGAGTTCTATCTAATACGGCTTATCTAGTATTGTTCCATACTTTTGTCCACAGTATACGTTCACGGTAGAAAGTAGTGCATAATAGTATCTCCCTTGCCCTGCGTGCAACCGGACTAAGCTGGTCAACGACTACCCCATACATAGCTCAGGGGGGAAAGCCGACACGCTGGCTCATCAAGGCCCCTAATAAGAAAAACCTGGCCTATATAAGGGCCTATCCAAGCCGCACACATCGATCTTCATACAGATGCGTACCATACGCATTGGCCTGCAGCATTACCTCTTCAAGATTAGAGCCTCCGAAACGGACCGGGAATTCATGCATTAAATAAACGTGCTTAGCAAGTTCCGCCGCGCGGAGGTTGGCGAGCAGGACCAGGTAATAAGGAAGCCTCCTACGAGGCTCTGAAATGGATGTGAAAGACGATGGTTAGGAGGAATGAGTAAGCTGCCTAGGCAGGGTCTACCTAGGCGTGGCAACGTGTCAGATTGATGGAACGACTACATGGAATGGAGTGGGATAGGTGCTTTGAGCGCTAGGCTGCTCTAGTTGTAGTTTTCTACGTTCTTTTCGATGTTCCTAATGTCTTTTCTGCTTTGGGATATGTGAAAGGTGTTTAGGCACCAGATTCCTGCTTCATTTGGTGAAGCGCCTGCATAGCTAGTCGCCTCCGTAGACGGGCTCCAACAGGTTAATAGAATCCTGATTGATGCTTGATTGATTGATACCCCATAGCTCACTGTACCTCAAGTCCTAGCCTCGGTGGAAACATCAGGTAATAGCCCATTCCTCTGGACTTCAAGTCGGTCATGGCAAATCAAATTCTGGTTTACATAAAATTATGTGATCAACGCATGATAAGAACAAACTGAGAGTTGGCAGCAGAACAATACAAAAAGGCCAATTGCTATTAGATCACCGTTTGCGTTTTTTGCCGCGATCCTCATCATCCAGACCGCCCTCTCTGTCCTTCTTCTTGGCCTTCTTTTCGAGCTCGTCCCAGTCCTCGCCACTCTCTTCATCGGCACTGAAGTCTTCACTTGCCTCAGCGCTCGCATCGTCATCAAATTCACTGTCGTCCTCGGAGCTCTCGTCCGCCGCGGCCAATTCGGATTCAGACAGCTCAAACGCAGACTCCTCGTCCTCTTCTGAACCATCCTCGGAATCGGATTCCGCTGCCAGGAAAGACCAACCACCGTCGGCGAAGAAGCCATACGGATCACTCACCACGGTCTTCATGATGGTGGTCCAGTTGAGGTTCAAGGGACCTTCCGTGAATGCAATGTCGACGGAATCAAGCCAGTCCTTGACACCCTCCAGGGCTTCAACTGGGATCGTGTTAATGTGAACAGGAGGCCTGTGGAAGTCCTTCAAGACGAAAACGAGATCAAAGTTTTTCAGACCAAACTAGAAGTCGTTAGTTGACGGTAGATGGAAGCTGCAGTTTTTCTTCTTACCTGAACTCTCTCGAGGTGAGCAATTTCGATCTCATTCAACGTGATCACAAGGAAGGGAGGTTCAGTCAGTTGGACAAGAGCGTCGGTGGTGGGCTGAATCAATACATTCGAGCGGTTGGGAACACCCGTGAACCCAATCTCTCTGAATGGAATATCAACATCCACACCCTCGTCCTTCCCGGCATCAGCGATTTTTTCTGCAAAAGCCTTGAACTCGCGGTCCAATGCGGCTCTCCTGCGTCTCTCTTCTTGCTCCGCCTCGAACTCCTCCTCATCTCCGTAGCGGTGCTTCCGCCGGCGATTTCCAGTTTCGTCAAATTGCATTTCAGTCGCTTCTCGGTAGAACTGAACGTCTCTTGTCTTCCTCTTACCAATCATGATCGGGGTCTTCAGGTGCACATGGATGAGAACGATCAATTCATGAGCACAGGGCTGGAAGAACAGATGCTTGACGTTGCTGAAAAGAACATCGACATGTTCATTCCGGAAAGGAGACATATACCGGAGACCGTTTTGATGGATCTCAACTTCACCAGGCACTCGCTTGCCATCCAAGGGAGGCCGGAGGTAGACATCAGGGAGTTTGACAGGGCGCCGGTCTTTTGTACAGTTAGTTCATGTACAAAGAGAAGGGGGAAAATGAAGGTACATACTCCGGATTTCGACAAGCTTGTCTTGCTCGACCACGTCTTCCATCTCCTTCTTCTCTTGTTCACGTCTCAGAGCATTCTTTCTGAGTTCAGTGATGTCCTGCGCGACCTGCGCAAGTCGGTTGTTATCCTTAGATCGCAGAGTCAAGTTGCGCAGGAAATGGGCAGACAAGTCCTCGAAAGGCTGGTCGTCCTTCCGGCCAACACCTTGTCCCGGAGAAAGAAAGTTAATTCGCAGGTAAGCGTACTCTCCTTCGTCGCTTTTGCTGGCGTTTTTGATCGTGTTGATATGGAAAGGAACAGGGCGGCCCATGATCGGAACAATCACAGTGGATGCTTTGTGGTCAACGTAAATAGCCAAGTCCTTGACCCTAGCGGGGAGCTGGTTGTCTCGCTTGTAGGATTCAAAGCGCTTGAATTTCTTTTGAGTAACCCCATTTTCGTCACCGGTAGTCCCAGCAAACCGGTCGAGACCTTCTTTCGTTTTCTTTGTGGCCAGTTCTTTCTGGTGCTCCCGACGACGCGCCTCAGCACCCTCGTTGACCTGGGTAGGCCGCTCAGCTCGAAGCTTGGTCCGCGTAACATTTCTGCTGGCAATTGCGCTGGACTTCACCTCCTTCTTTTCCTTGGCAGGTTTTTGAGGCTCCTCTTCGTCGCCAAAGTAGAAAGATACCGAGTCCATGTCGATTCCCGCATCTTTGGTGAAGACGTGCGGGCCAGTTTCGCCAACACGGACAGTGTCTGTGATAACCATCGAATACACAGCGTTCTTCTTGTCCTTTGAATCGGGATCTTCAACACCAGCCAGCCCAACCGTGATTGAAAGCGTCATGCCACTCTTTAGCACCCGGTTGTTCTTATTGTTCAGTACCATGTTGGGATCCCGCAATTCAATGCCGATGCCGGCGCCAACACTTTTGACGAAGTAGGGCTCCAGATCAGGTTTCTTGGACTTAACCAGCCCAATCGCCTTGTTGTACAGGTCCTTGGCTACTGTGCCATCGCGAACGTCCTTGATGACTGTTTCGTGCAGACTCAAAAGGAAGGCATAGTTCGCTTCCTGAGACTTGGTTGGATCGACCAGATACGTGCGCGCAATGATCGAACTGTATGTCTTGTATCGAATGCCAAATCCGGCGATGATGATCCCAGGCTGAAGATTGTTGCTATCGGGCACAGCAGTGAGTTTGAGATCATACTTTCCGCCACTTTGAATGACGGGTCCATAGGCCCAGTCGATCTGCCGAGGGTCAAATTCAGCTGGTAGCTTCGCTAGCTTCTTGAAAAACTTCTCATCGTCGATCTTTGCGTCGATTCGCATCGAAAGAGCTTTGTGCGTCATCTGCTTTTCTTCGTCCAGAAGGCGCGACATTTCGTCGACGAAATACTCCGACATCAAACCGCTGCATGCTCTCGAAGCATTCCGAATAGACACCTTTTTTGATTTGGTCAACATGGCATTTCAATACTTTGTGGGCGAAGGAAGGACTCACTAGCTCGTCTGTGTCCTTTACAGAAAATGCGGCCGACGAAAGAGCAGGTGAGATGTCGACCTCCTCAATATCCTTCGAAATGTTTGCAAACGCGCGTTTCCAGTCCTCTGCAAATGGTCCGGTAGTTGTGTCTTTAGGGAGGAGGCCAACTTTTGTCTGTGACCAGTTAAAGATTAGTGACCAAGTTAACAGACCGGGATCGTAACCACTTACACCGGAGCTTTTGATAATCTCCAGACACTTTTCGAAGATCTTCGTTTTCTCTTCCTGATCTTTCGTAGTGACCAGAATCTCGACTGGGATTTTCCCACCCTTAAGGGGCTCAAGGTGCTTGGCTGGAAGAAGTCAGAATCATACCTCGGAGAAGGGAACGTGTATGATCAGGCGTCGTGAATCACCTTTTTTTGCCGTTGTCACGACGTACATCGTTTCGGTGGTGAACACCATGAGCGTGGCTGGGAATTCATAACCAAGCAGCCAGAACTAAGACACACGAACGAGTCAGTAAGTGTAATGGAGAATCGATGGAATGCACCACATACATGCATCGCATTGTTCTTCTGGAAGCTATTGGCCTCGTCGGTTTTTCCCATCAGAATCACGATAGATCCAACACCGCCGAACACGCCATGAGTGGATCGTTTGTCTGCTTTCCATGCCGAATAGAAGCTCGACAATCGATTGAAAAAGGCATTTTTATCGATAACGATCTCTTCGGACATCGTGCGACCGGCTGACAAGCCAACGTCAGTTTCTTGTTGACTTGCGACCTTCCGGTGGAGATGGCGAGGAGAGAACAAGTCTTCAGAAGACTTTGGCCGGGTAGGTATTCAGCTCAAGCTCAGGCGCGGTCAAGGGCGAAAGAGGTACGATGGGGAGATTCTACTTGAGAGAATAAGAGAAAGTCCGGTGAGGAGAAAGAAGGGTGAAAATACCTCGCGAGCTACCCGGGTAGATCGATATGGGATTAATTGTACGAACTAGTCCGTAGCTTCGGCAGGCACGTCCATACGCGAAAGCGCGTTTGAAGGGAAAGTCCGTGGCCACCGCCCGGGTGTTTGACTTGTTTGCTTTGTTTGGCTTGCCTGCCATCAGGTCCTGAGAATGACTTGTGACTTGACAACCATAGATTATTTTCGTTCTTGCGAGCCTACGTCGAACGAACCGCTTGTCTCTCTTTTCTATTGACTCTTTCCACAGACTGGATTGTATCTCACTCGTTTAACCTCAGCGCGGTGCCTGAGGGCACCTTTAACAATGTTTACATCTCCAACCTTTCCTCCATCCTCCCACCTTTGATACCCGATAGTTCCCAGAGCCGACAATAATGACATCGAAGGACCTTTCCGCTCCTGGCGATCCAAGGCGCTTAGATCAACTGGATTCTGTGCTTGAGTCTGATGGTGTATCGCGCAAATACCCTCGAAATAATGCGGCCACGGGAGCTTCGGCCGCAGGAGTGCGTGCTCTCAGCGCGCAACTTGTCGCCTTTTATTTCAGAGCGCCCGTCAAAGCGTTCTTCCGAACAAGAGTAGAGTATGTTGACCTGTGGGCTTATCCTATTGATGTGGGAATCCATGTTAACACATAGTCTATAGTTATATGGTATATAACCAGTCCCTATCGTGTCCCAATTCAACAAACATCCTGTCTCTCGCATGTCCACCACATATCCGAGACCTTCCTGCTGATACTGGCTGTTTCTCTGTTGTTTACTAGGCTTTTGCAAGGGCGGTAAACCCTCATAGCGCTCAGAGTGGATGGTCATTTCATACGACAACCCCAGGATTGCTTGTTCATGCCGTTCGCACCTATGGCTGGCGCTTCATTCCAAATCAAGTCATGCCCCCTCTGATAGCAAATGCTGGGTGAGTCAACTTGATATTGCTTGTAAAATTATCTGTGAAACCTGACTCCTACTGTTTGCTCGGGCAGGGTTGGTGCTGTATTATATACGTCTTACCTCCAGGTCCTTGGAGCGTTGCATGAGCCAGTCTCCCGCGGCGTTAAACGTATCTACCCTCCTCCTAGTCCTTTATATACGTTTTCGGCTGGATTTGCCGCTGGCACGTTACAATCCATTGTGGCGGCTCCATTAGATGCCCTTCAAGTGCGCCTTCGAGCAAACGATTTGCTCGAGGGACAGTACCGGAGCATGTGGCATTACGGATCGCACAAGCTTCGTCAAATCGGCATGCGTGGTATCTTTGCCGGATGGGGCTTGTCCTTCCTCCGTGATGCGCTTGGGTACGGCGTGTTTTTCTCTTTCTTCGAGTATATCAAGTCGCAGGCGTATTACTCCTTCATCACTGCTTACTACGGAGACCTCCACTCGCGTCATCTCGATAAGATGATAGTCACCCAATCGAGTGACCGTGGAGTACCATTGATCAAGCCTCACTACACGCTAGAGCCGCTCTTCTTAATGCTTGCAGGTATCTCGGCATCTGTCGCTCAGCAGGCCATACAGCATCCCTTGAGCATTATCCAAAATCTCCATGTTGCGCGATTGGAGTATCTTGATCATCAGGCGAGTCTACAACCGTCGAGAAGGCAAATGATGCGTCTCTACTATCTTGCCTATCAGGAAACATACAAACGATGCGAGAGGAGAGCTGCACGTGCAGGAGGCTGGCGTCGGTGGCTGTTTCGCGGGTTTTTCCGCAGTGCCATCCGTCAAGTTCCAAGCACCAGTGCTGGCCTGGTGATATTTGAAGTGGTGCGTCGTAAATACGCTAACTTGGCAGACGCCGTGTACATTCAAAAAGACGGATATGATATTCTTCTATCCTAGCGTCATCGCCCAATGCACCCACACGCACCCTCTGGGTCGGTTGAGAAACTACGGAGTATGCCTGGTTGCTTCTCTGGGATCAGTTACTGCATGGGGAATGGAAGACGCTGGGCGGTATGCATCTTGTTACGGACATAGAATAGACGGTTGGCGCATGTTGAGGGTTATATATGTATCAATAGACCTACTGTACATAATGGCATCACAGTGATTTATTCAGCGAGCAATCTTCAACCCATGGAGAAGTGGATCGACAACATGATCTACATACATACGGAGTAAGGACCGATCGTATCTGGAGATGTTCTCCACTCGCTTATATGCAAGGCCTTAGACTAGAAGGATAAGTACGGAGTACAGCCACTTCCATTATGGACGGAGAGTAGGACCAGTCTTGAAAAGTCTACATACTGCCTCATGGCGTTCAGGGGCCGAGAGAGAAAGAATGTGGTATGAATTACTCAGTTAGACTGGTATAAAAATAGAATACTAGATAGATACCAGGTAGTGTAAAGACACCTTCAGTGCCTACCTATCCTATCCCGCCTGAGCCAGCCAAGTCTCTCTTCCGCCTAGAATGAGACATTATTAGATAACACCTGACGGTTCCTGAGACAGGCACGCGAGCTGTAAATTGAAGACCATGGTTGTCTACATATCTCATGGTGATGGTCTTCTGTTCATACTAGCTTCCTAGGTTGTTAACAGAATTTTTGAGAATTACGGAAATACGGCGAGACACAGCCTGGATTCAGCCTTGACAGAGGGTAGGGCTGCGGTACAAGCAGTTATGTACAGAGTATACTACATCCATCTAGATCATCAGGCATGATATCCCTTTACATAATAGGTAGCTGAAAATCAGTCCAGGTACTCCAGACTCCAATATTCCTCCACTACTCCGTTCTTCCTGGGGTCTTGGCGGCTCGAACAGATGACACATTGCCTGTTTGTTCTGGTGGAATCATCTGCGCCCACAGACGCCCATTATGTCATTGAATTTGGGCGATCAGGCCCATTTCGGACTAGAGGTAGTACAGGTAATACACAGCCCTAAGTACCTAGGTGCCTCCTTACCTGTGTACCTCCCGGGGTAGATTAGGGCTACTCAGAAAGTACAATTTGTCTTAATAGATACTATAGAGTCAATCTATTGTAGTCTCACCTCTTCTACATATCTAGTCCAGAAGACATCCTGGCAGAGAGAATCAAATCATCAAGATGCGGAAAGATTGATACCGTACCGTTCCGTACTAGTTTCAGCCTGCCGGACTGCCTGCAAGCAGCGGTCCGCCTCCAGACTCCCTATTAGTTGGCGCCCTCCGCTTCCCCCAATCCTCTTCTCTCCTGTATCCAGTAACATCTTCAAGCCACACTCTGATGATCAATCCGTCTGTACATAGTCAAACCATCATCTGCCAACCGACCTCGTCCCCTTTTCACACTACTCCTACCGATTCTCTTGCCCAACGCGCCGGTAATTGGCTTCATTCTTTAGCCTTTCCACCTGACCAAACAATTCCCCGCTCGGCTGAATAGCCTCGACTGCCGTCATCTTACGTCGTTGATCTCCTTTTCGTCTCGTGAACACCGCTTGTCCTCGTAGACTGTTGGTTCTCTGCGCGCACGCGGGTCTCCGCTCTGTTGCTGCACCGACTTCCCCCAGGCGACTACTCCAACTCACCCACTCAGCAATCCCTTCCAGCCGGGACCGCCGTCCTGCTTTATAGTTGAACCCCCTTTTCATGCGCGAAACTTAGTCTCAAATTCAAAATACCTGCGGGGGATCACGGGAATTCCAGAACTGTCTCCCCGCCTTTTCCCATCCTACGGCCATCGAGTCACACACGCACGCTCACATACAAGGGCTGTCTCTTGCAGCCCACCATCACCGCCAACATTCCTTTATCAACGTCCTCGCCGCATACCTCGCCCTCCACGATCCCCTTGCGGTCTCTGTCGTCCCACTCTAGACCATCTTCTGCACACGCCGTTCGAACCCTGGAGTCAGCGAGTGAGAAGGGCAGCCGACGTTCTTCTCTCTCCGCCCATTCCGTCGAGTCCGACTTCTCGATCTGGTCCGACACCGGTGACCTCGGCGAACAGCTTGCTAATGCAGAAGATCCCCTCCAGATTCGACTGCGAAAATCCTTCGATCGTGAGGCCTCCGGTCGATCGAGGTCGAGGGCTGGAGTAAAGCGTGTACATTACCAGGATCCGGACGAGGCTGAATCCGAGAAGATCTCCATCGAGATCCCTCGTCCATCCCCGCGACGTATTTCACGAGTGGAACGTTTCCTCGCCGTCATCATGTCGCCCAACAACCGGCAGGCCGCTCAAATGCACGGCCTGGTTGGGAAGCCATTGCTGTAAGAGATCTCTCTATGTCCCATGATGTCACATCAGACCTTCCACTGACATTCCAACAGGTACTTCACCAGTGTTTTTGTATCATTAGGCGTTTTCCTTTTTGGGTATGACCAGGGTGTCATGTCAGGCATTATAACGTGGGTTTTCGTTCCCTCGGATAATCACTCATTCACTAACAGATGCATAGAGGTGGATATTTCAAAGACTATTTCGACCAGCCATCCAAGGCAGAGATTGGTACCGTCGTTGCGATTCTCGAGGTTGGAGCGTTCATTGCCTCGCTACTCGTTGGTCGAATCGGGGACTTGATAGGTCGCCGCAGGACCATCCTGTACGGCTCTATAGTCTTTTTCATCGGTGGAGCTTTTCAAACATTCGCAACTGGTTTGCCCATGATGATGGTTGGCCGTATCATCGCAGGTTTGGGAGTTGGCGCGCTCTCAACAATCGTTCCGGTCTATCAGTCCGAGATTTCGGTATTTCCCCCTTGACACACAGCAAGACACATAGCCTGACTGACATCGACGCCAGCCACCTCACAATCGCGGAAAACTTGCATGCATTGAATTCACCGGAAACATCTCCGGATACGCTGCGAGTGTCTGGGTCGATTATTTCTGTAGCTTCATAGACAGCGATTGGTCGTGGCGCCTACCCCTTCTCTGCCAGTGTATCATGGGAGCTTTCCTGGGTTTTGGTAGCCTCATCATTTGTGAATCACCCAGGTATGTTCCATTTAATTCCCTAGTCAGACTTCCCTCCCGTATGATGCGTTGCTGACTTCCGGGGACTTAGATGGTTGCTGGACAATGACCATGACGAGGAAGGCATGGTAGTTATTGCTAATCTCTACGGGAAAGGTGACCTGCACAATGACAAGGCCCGACAAGAGTATAGAGAGATCAAGATGAACGTGCTCCTTCAGCGACAGGAAGGTGAAAGGTCTTACAGCGACATGTTTAAGCGATATCGCAAGCGGGTCTTGATCGCTATGTCTGCGCAAGCTTTGGCTCAGCTGAACGGTATCAACGTCATTTCGTACTACGCACCCCTGGTCTTTGAATCAGCAGGCTGGGCAGGTCGAAAAGCTATCCTCATGACCGGCATCAACGGCATCTCTTACCTTGCGTCTACAGTTCCACCTTGGTATCTTGTGGATCGCTGGGGACGACGACCAATCTTGCTGTCCGGAGCAGTGGCCATGATCATCTCTCTCTCGTTGATATCGTATTTCATCTACATTGATATTGAAGCAACTCCCGCCCTCACGGTCGTCTTTGTCATGATCTACAATGCGGCCTTTGGTGCGTCGTGGGGTCCTATCCCCTGGCTCTACCCTCCGGAAATTCTGCCCCTGAGCATTCGCGCCAAAGGTGCCAGTCTCAGCACAGCCACCAACTGGGCCTTCAACTGGCTTGTTGGAGAGGTGACACCAGTTTTGCAAGCTGTTATCAAATGGCGACTCTACCTGGTGCACGCGTTCTTTTGTGCATGCAGTTTTGTGATGGGTGAGTCACTCCGTGCCCACTCTAACCCACTACCTTATGATCATCTGCTGACCATCATTGTCAAGTGTACTTCTTGTATCCTGAGACCAGTGGAGTCCGCCTGGAAGATATGAATATCCTCTTTGGAGACGCGACAACTGCCATGCCGACTCCAGCTACTCAAGGTGAACGAGGGTCTCTTATGAGTGCTGGTTCCCCCATCCCTTCTCTCGACATCAGACGGCAGTACGGACAGCTTGGTGCAGACAATGCTATCCCGGGACTGGATATTGACCCCCCGAATATTGCTACTGATGACAACAGCAAGAATGACCGTCCAGGCTCCCAAGAAGCCAGTAGTCACCGCAGCGAAGGCTTTGGCGGCTGGATCTCGAACATGGTTAGCCGTCATAAGGGGGGAAAACGAGCGCAAGGCAGCCAGTATAGCCGCCTCGGACAGGATGAGGAAAGTTAGTAGGGGTGGTTCTGGCTCTTCGGTGACGTTATATACACCCTCGATCCCCCCAAGGCTGCTCTCGACGGGCTGCATTTTCGGTTTGCTGTTCCTAGACCGTCCCCCTTTTTTATCTGTCTTTACCGTGTGTCCATATCTTTTGAACCCTTTTTTTCAAGTACACATTGTTTCTTTGTTTTTACTAACATTTCTTGGTCTCTTTCTATTCCCTGGATCCCTTTCGTTCTCTCTTGACTTGCACCTTTTGTTTTCGTGTTCACATAGAAAGTGCGGGATACTTTTCACTTACTTGGGATCTCTTCGAGGAGGTGTGGCGATGTGGGCCATGCAGACAGCTTCCTTTACTATCGATGAGGTGAACAGGTAGGTAGGTATCATGTCCTGATTTGGAATGGGTAAGGGGAGTGGCATAATGCCACAATATCCAGATGAGACGTCTGGTTTTATGAAAGTGACGATAGAGGCTTCCCCTCTTTATAGATCCTGATATCCGCCGGCCTCCGAAGAAGGTTATGTACATACATACTGGGGTGAGCTGGTTTCTGACTCTCACGTGTTTTCCATCCTACCACGCAGAGGCGATCTATCGAACTTCGGAATAGATCAACCCAGCCTACCCACCTGATGGCGAATGCGACTGCTAGATTGAACTTGATGTATTACACGAAGTATCTGAATACCTAGGTAGACCATCGTATGGATTCATGAACGGTTTCTCTATACACCGTGAACGACGTCTGTAGCCCCAAAGAGGCGTCAAAATTGGCCAGAAATCCTTAGAGCGCCCAGCATATACTAGTTACTAGTTTAATTGCGTCTTTCTAATTATACATGCATATTTTGCTATTAATACTTTGTCGTTTTAGGAATGCCCATCTGGGAAATTTGTGGTTATTAGTCTGTTCCCGGAAGGTGGTCCATGCGGAGTGGCAGCTTGACGCGCCCGGGTTTTCCGTGTTATCTACAGGCCAACTCTCCGTTTGCTTCACCACCAAACCATCTCACCACCACCTTGTGCCTTTGGCTCCTTCTCACCATTCCTTTGTTTCCTTTTCTTTTCTTCTTTTTACCTTGAGGCCTTCTACTTGACTGTGTCATATTCTTCTATCGGGTCTTGACTCCCTTTGGATTGTGGCATACAATTCATCGTGGTTCTTCCCCTCACTTGTTGCACAGCATTCACGGAGCTCCTCCACGTTCGATCATCAGATATGACTTCGTCCCGTCGCTAATTTTGAACCTTTCTCTTCTACTTCTTGACAATTTCTTGACTGTTTCTCAATTTCTCTCCTCGACTTTTTTCCACGCCGAGGAATTGACTCCCTCCGACAACCCCTGATCGGACCAATTCCCGACTAATATCCGACATCGACATCAAAATCATTGCCTGCTCCCCCATTTGGTTCTCCTTCTTCAAAATGACGGCCAAAAATTCCGCGTCTACCACTGGCGCCAGTTTCGCCTCTGACTTACGCCGTCGAAATGTTCCCCACACGGAGAGCTCAGGCCAAGGGCTGTATGAACCGCTCGAGAAGGGACGGAAACCCAAGGTATGGACATTGTCGAGTTTGGACGTACAAAGGGACCTGTTTGGCTGATCTATATTGCCTCGTTCTCCAGAACTCTTCGTATCTTTCCGTGTTGGATCGCTGGGAGCCTTTAATCATGCCAGTCATTTTCACGGCTCTGGCTATATTTACTCGGATGTACCGCATTGGCCGCTCCAATATCGTGACGTGGGATGAAGCACAGTAAGGCACATGCGCCACTACATGACGGCATATATTGATCATATTGATTTAGTTTCGGAAAGTTTGGCTCGCATTATCTGAAGCGCGAATTCTATTTCGATGTACACCCGCCGCTTGGGAAGATGCTCGTTGGGTTGTCCGGTCTCTTAGCCGGCTATAATGGGTCGTTTGAGTTCAAGTCCGGCGAAAAATATCCCGAAGACCTCAACTATACGTTTATGCGCGTCTTCAATGCCGCATTCGGAGTCGTCTGTGTGCCACTGGCGTACTACACCGCTCGTGAACTTGGTTTCCGGAGAGCTACCGTCTGGCTCGTCAGCTTGATGGTGTTGTTCGAGAACTCATATGCCACCATCTCCAGATTTATCTTGCTCGACTCGATGCTTCTTTGCTTCACCTTTACTACTACGTTCTGTTGGGCGAAGTTCCACCGTTTGCAGCACGCCAGCTTCTCGCTCGAGTGGTTCACTTGGCTTTTCTTGACTGGAATCAGCATCGGCTGTGTCTGCAGTGTGAAGTGGGTTGGCCTCTTCTGCACTGCGCTTGTTGGGCTGTACACTGCTGAAGACCTCTGGAATAAGTTTGGTGATCGCAGAGTCTCCGATGTCCGTGAACCCAGAATTCTATACACACCAACAGTCTGCTAATCTTTCTAACTAGGTCACACTGGGTAAACATCTCGTTGCACGCGTGGTCGGACTGATTATTGTGCCGGGCCTGGTCTATATGGCTTCCTTCTACGTGCATTTCTGGATTCTTGAGAATAGTGGACCCGGAGATGCGCAGATGAGCTCGCTTTTCCAAGCAAACCTGAAAGGCACTGAGGTTGGCAAGGATAGTCCTTTGGAGGTAGCCTACGGCTCCCGCGTCACGATCAAGAACAGGGGCTATGGTGGTGGACTCCTTCATTCTCACGTCCAGACATACCCTGAAGGCTCCCAACAACAGCAAGTTACTTGCTATCACCACAAGGATGCGAATAACGATTGGTTCATCTACCCGAACCGCCATGAGCCAGAGTATGATTCCAATGGTCCGCTGAAGTTCCCCGGTAACGGCGATGTCATCCGCCTTATCCATGGACAGACCGGTCGTAACCTGCACTCTCACGCCATATCCGCCCCCGTCTCAAAATCGCACTACGAAGTCTCCGGTTACGGCAATCTCACCATCGGCGATGACAAAGACCACTGGGAAATCGAGGTGGTGGATGATGCTGCCTCGAGGGACAGGAGCAAAGTTCGAACCCTGACGACAGCATTTAGATTGCGCCACCCTGTTCTGGGCTGCTATCTTCGAGCCGGCAATGTGAACCTGCCGCAGTGGGGTTTCAAACAGATCGAGACAACATGCGTGAAGGAGAACAAGCCACGGGATGTCTACACCCACTGGAACGTTGAATCCCACTACAACGAGCGACGTAAGTAACTACTCCCTTCTTTGTCTGGAATATCTGCTGACTCGTTTCTTGAAGTCCCACCCGGTGACCCGGGATCTTACAAGTCTCCGTTCTTCAAGGACTTTATCCATCTGAATGTTGCCATGATGACGTCCAACAATGCTCTCGTCCCCGACCCGGATAAGCAGGACGATTTGGCCTCAAAGTTCTGGCAATGGCCGATACTTAATGTTGGTCTCCGCATGTGTTCTTGGGATGATAGCACCATCAAGTACTACCTCCTTGGAAATCCCTTTGTCTACTGGGGCAGTACTGCCAGTCTTGGAGTCTTCGGACTCTTGGTCCTCTGGTATCTCGTGCGGTGGCAGCGTGGTTACAATGATCTGACCCAGGCTGAAATCGACCACATCCACTACTCTGGAATTTACCCTGCCATCGGATGGGTGCTTCATTACATACCCTTCGTTGTGATGGCACGCGTGACTTACGTCCATCATTACTACCCGGCTCTTTACTACGCCATTTTGACGTTTGGATTCTGTGTGGACTGGCTTTCCCGGAACGCAAACAACAAGGTCCATTGGGCGATCCACGCCCTTCTCTATGTCGCTATCATCGGGCTGTTCACGTACTTCAGGGTCATCGTGTTCGGTATCGAAGGCTCTAGTCAGAAGTGGGCTCATCTGAGTTGGCTCAGCGGCTGGCGGATTGCCAACTAAGAGTGATCCCACTTCACTCCTTGGCTTTTCTCTCTTTCTCTCAATCTTGACTTCCATCCTGTCTTACGACCGACAATTATCTTTTCCTACTCTCACCTGTACTCTTTTGCGTCTGACCAGCAGCGAGAATCAGATACTCCACAAGCCAGACTGTGACTGTCCAGTTTGTTTGTTTGCGATAATATTAAATTGGATTATATAGAGCTAGTTATCACAGATGGTCCTTTTAGGTTGTCTTCCCTCTTCCAAGGTCGCCTGCCTGAGAGGGAGCGCTCGGGCATGTCACCAATACTATAACGTACAGCTTCTACACATTCGTATTTTTTAGCAACACGTCCCATTCCATCCGTTTCCGCCACGACGCATCGCATCGTTAAGGCCCAAGGTGACGGTCTTCGGCATCCCAGAATTTGTGCCCCCCGTGGCACCAAAGCCCTTCACGCCACTCCGACGGTCATTTAGATCGTATTTCCCTGCCTCAATGTTTTGGTATATCCTTTCAGCAACCTCCAGGAATGCACGCTCAACGCCATCGCCGGACTTGGCGCTAGTTTCGACATATCGCACAATGTTATTCATGCGACACCACTCCTCGGCTTCTTCTCTGGTGACCCGCCTCTGATTTGCGCTCGAGTCGTCGCCCACAAGATCACTCTTGTTGCCGACTAAGATGACGACAATCCCATCTTCAGCGATCTGTCGCAGATCTTGCAGCCATTGCGTACACGAGGTAAACGTCGCGGGTCGGGTAATGTCGAAAACGAGCAGCGCGCCGGAAGCTCCCCGAAAATACGACCGAGTGATAGATTTGTAGGTTTCTTGTCCGGCGGTATCCCAGAGCGACAGCTTCATCTTTTTCTGAACTTCCTTGTGCTCATCTACCTTCCGCGGAGGGGGCGGGAGTCCGGAAGCGATCGTCTCGTCCGGCGTGTCTGACGCCGTGGACGCTGGAGGGTCCGTGAGAGAGACGGTGGGATCGTTGCGATGGGGTTCTAATCCGAGGCTTCTCGATGCAGGTGGGCCGACGGGGACGATGCGCGACCCGAATTCCACACCGATGGTAACATCATGGGTGGCAGAAAAGCGTCCTTCGCAGAGCCGGATAGTCAACTATGTCGGACCGAGCGTCAGTCCATGTGATTATTGAGCATGAGAAGACTTGGGCGTACACTGGACTTGCCAGTCCCAGAATCGCCGATGCAGACGAGCTTAGCGATATAGTCCCATGGCTGTGACATGAGTACGGAGGATTCGAATCCGCGAACAGATCGCCACCGGAGAGTGGAGAGCGCGCAGACGGATCAGGTATGTAATATGCGCCAGAGGGGATCCAGATCTATGACGGGAGTAGCGATCTGGGTCCAAGCATGTATATATGGGGGGGCAGTGTTTCCGTTGGGAGAGTAGGTCAAGGCGAGAGTTGCGGCGGATAAAGGAGTGCGGAGATAAGCTGATGGATTGTTGATGGGTTAGTGATGCCCGGACCAAGTTGTCTAGTCTAACCCAGCTAGCTATGGTGGGGACCCGACGGTATCAGCGGCTGAGTCATCTATCGGTCGCCCATGACCGTTCCGTATGACGCTTGCACCCTCCGACTCACCCCATCCATCCTACTTATCGCATCCGTCATGCCCATCTTCTCCCACTGACACACACCTTCTATCCATAGAGACAGTCCAACTCTTCGGAGAGAGGGTGTCTCCATGTCGATGTTTATGCGGATCGTTGCGCCGTCATAACCCATCCAACTTCCTGGCTATGTTACTGTGGTCCTCAAACTCACCGCTACGCCTTCCCACGCCGTTCGAAAAATAGCCGGAGACTTCTATCACCTTACCACCTGACCCTCGACGGACACTCCGGTAGAGATGTTTTCAGAATGTAAGAGAGCTTTATCACCGTACTCTGTGGTCTCTATCTGCCGCAGTTGATCTGACCATGAGTGATCCCAGATGCCTCTCGCTTTCTTGCCCAGTCACAATCCCGAATAGTCCCTCAACCGGACCAGCCTCAAAGAAAGTCCCACGGACGCCGCACGCAACAGACGGGCACATCCCGATTCAACTCATCTCGCTCGTTTCTCCAAAGAGCACAGGCCGATCCGTACCAACAGGGCGCCTCGCAGTTCTCCCATTTTCCTTTCGGTTCCCGACATGTCGCCCAGCCAGCTCCTCTCTTTTACAGCGCCACAGATGAATTTCGCGAGGAAGACGACGAAGCCGAGCATGAGCGTGAAATCGCCGACTTCTATGCGTTACAACGATCAAGGCGGCACTTCGGAGGTAGTCACCTCAAGGAGTCCTCGGAGCTCGACGACGATGACAGCTCTCTAGGCAACAGCGATCAGAGGCTACTATCAGACGACGTTCCGGGGATAGGAAAGGGGATCAAGAGCTCGTGGCGTGCGGATGAGTCCGGTCACCGAGGCCGGAATGTCGCAGCTGAACCCATGGATGGGCTAGCTGAGGATGACCGCGAGTTTGCTGCCGAAGAGAGCACACACCGGCCCAGGGATAATCTAGTGGATGTGCGACTGGAAGATACCTTGAGATCCGAGCTGGATGCGGATAGGGATGACCCTCCCGACTTGGGGGACGAAAACCCTCCTTCTGTCCAGCGATTTCGGGAACTGCCTCAGTCCCGGAGAGGAAATTTCGGGGCGGACTCACTTTTCACGTCGCCGGAAAGAGACAAGAATTTCCCTTCAGGCGAAAATCCGCGCCCATCAAGCGCCGCAGAGTCATACCAGACATCGACTGCTCCGCCAAGGTTAGATTCTCCAGTATATGATGCTTTCTGGGGTCAGCTCTTCTTGATATCTCTGGCCTGCCTTTTTGCGACGTCATTCCTTGTCTACCTGCATACTTCATCGCCTCCAATGGACCGGTCCAAATTGGGGGACACAATATATACCACCATCCATCGCTCCTATTACCTCCTCGGTGTCTATACTGTCGTTTCGGTGTTTGTGTCGCTGCTGTGGCTGGCACTCTTACGATCGTACGTCCGTCATCTGGTTTACTTCATGGTTATCGCTGTGCCAATTATCCTATACTCCTTCGCGCTCTATCCTTTTGTTTCCAGCTTCAAGGGGTCGTGGCACGGATCAAGCGTACAAGACAAGGTGATGAGAGCCGGCTCCATCATTCCTTTCATTATGGCTACCGCATGGATATACAATGTGATTCGTGGTCGCCACGCCATAGGTAGAGCGGTTGCTATCCTCGAATTTGCGTGCCGGATCCTTGCTGCGAATGCCGAACTACTAGCGCTAGGCCTGGGTGTGCTTGGTCTTATTGTTTCATGGACATGGTTGTGGATGCTCATGTTTACTCGGGTGTTCCTGGGTGGACATCTGGCCGGCTCCAAACATTTCATCATCAATCTCAGCAGCTGGTGGCTAGGGATATACTTCATCATCGTCTATGTATGGTCCCTTGGGTTCGTTGCCGGCATCCAACGAGCAGTCACTGCGGCGACTGTCAGTCAGTGGTACTTCCACCGGCTTGCAACCCCTGCTCCCACCTCCAGACAAATTGTCCAGGCAGCGGTTGGTCACTCTCTGACTACGCTCTTCGGGACAATCTGCCTGTCCCGGCTGGTTTCTTTGCTCGTACGGCTTCCGCTCATCCTTCTTCCGAGCCGTCTTTCCTCAATCTTGGGTCTGTTTGCATATTCGCTGGTGCCCACGCCCATCACGGCCCTCACAGACCCTCTCGCGCTCACATATGCTGCCATCCATTCCCAGCCACTTTCTGTCTCCGCGCGCGGTCTCACACGGATGACTAACTTATCAACCCCAATTGCCTCATCTTCGCTGCATCCACGGTCCTTTTCTGCGTCCCGTGATAGCTCGCCACCTCTTCTTCCGTACCGGCTGTCGAAGCTAATCCTGCATGCTGCCCGCCTCATGATGTCGTTGGCCCTTGGTTTCGGCGGCTGGGTGACCACTGCTCGGAATTTAGGTGTATCTACTAGCAGCGGGACAATCCGGGGCAGCATGTACGCCTACGTGGTGGGTCTTATCGCAGGAACCATCGGCTGGAGTGTCCTCGGTGCAATCGAGGGCGTGATAGCCGATATAGTGGACGCTTCGATCATCTGCTGGAGTAGCGAGGTAGGAACCAGTGGCCGCGAAGCGAGGTACTGCCGAGAAGCCGGGTGGTTGTTTGGAGAGGAGCCGCGATTCGCACGTTATGACGATATGCCTTAGTGATTTGATCCGATCACGCACCGTATTTCTATCTTGGTTTGTTGCGGGAGGAGGACAGGTGTTTGGCTGTTTTCTTCGTCCTAGAAGTTTGACCTTATTCTTCCCCATCATGGACTTGAGGCGTTTCAAGCGTTGATACGGATATAAGTATTGTCGTTTTCATCATGGTAGCCAGTCACATATGGTATTAGCGCTAGAACTTCGGTAGCTTTGCAATTAGCTTTGTAAATTCATTGGAATTCACGAGTTATGGCCCATTCCTTCACCCAGAACCCTGGCATCTGAAATACGTATCTGATTTTATTAACGGAATCATAGACGCTCATATTGAGGCATCGAACTAAACACATCAGCCCATCCATATAGATACATAAGATTACGCGAATATACATCTATGAAGGAAAC
Organism: Aspergillus sp. MEXU 27854; assembly: GCA_019721355.1. Taxonomy (NCBI): domain Eukaryota; kingdom Fungi; phylum Ascomycota; class Eurotiomycetes; order Eurotiales; family Aspergillaceae; genus Aspergillus; species Aspergillus sp. MEXU 27854. The sequence goes on along the minus strand of JAGMTT010000008.1, from coordinate 610,637 downwards.
ATCAAGAGCCGTGGTATCATGAATCAACAGGCAGAAAAAGAAGGTAGAAGAAAAGATCCCAGCACGCCCAACGTGCACAGTTCCAGACGCCGACGCAAATTCGCAAGCATTGTTTGAAACACAGATCACCGCCTTGAATGCACCGAAGCGGGCAGGAGAGCATGCGTCAAAGCAAGAATTCAGATAGGAAGAAAGGAAAGACCTCACTATAAGCTCAGACGACCCCTCCAGTCCACGCCTTCGTTGGCGCACCACTCTTTCAGCATGGCATATCCGAACCTGACGGTTTCCACAGGGGTGGTTGTCCTACCGAGCGGCAAGAAATAGTCGCCCGAGTAATCCCCAGCTTTCAACTGCTGCTTACCCTGCTCAGAGAGATTCCGAGACCGTCGTGACCACGTTCTGGGAAACTCTCGCTCGAGGACGTCTTCGTTGAGGCCGCGGGAGCCTTCAAGCCACAGTCTCCGGGACTCTTTGTAGCATTCGGGCAGTCTTTTCTTCAGATCAGCCAGGTCTTTCCGATTCCTCCTGCTCTCGCTCGACGCGGAGCTCCCATCACTCCCTGGTGTGGGGACCGAGGTCTGTTCGCCCGGAAGTGGGAGCGCAGCGAGGCGTTCTAGATCGAGCGCGTGAATGGTCTCGTAGGACACTGCGCCCAGAATCAGACACAGACTATGCAGTCGCGGATAAGGGGCGCTGTTCTTCTTCACCACGCGCCAGTACGCAAGGATGGATAGCCAAGAAGACGAATCACCGGTCTGGCGTGATACTTCCTTGGACTTATCATCTGCCACAAATGCAAGAATGAAACAAAGGATGGCTTCGATCGCCGTTGCAGCTGCGAGCTTCTCTTCCGCGGCAGTAACGTTATCTCTGGCTGTGTGTCGTTCTGCAGCATGCTTTAATTCCCGTCCAAGATTTCCATACTTTTGATATTCGTCTTTCCATGCTCGACGATCACCACTGCGCGCGGATGGTGGGTTGTTGGATGGCAGGGGTGATTGCCGAGCCGCAGCGCTTGACTCGCCGGACGATTGTCTTGCGTTCGACCTGAGAGATGCATCAGCACCCACCGTCTCGCCCCGACGGTTGGGCTCCCGACGGTCTTTCGACGGAGCGGTTGAGCTCTGCTTCGATCTTTCCTGCTGGTGTGGGGTGATGGAAAGCCCAGGGGTCCCTGGCTTCTCTGAACTTGCGGTCCTCAAATCTGTTGAACGTTCCTTAATCGGTGGAGTGTCAATGCTATCCTTCGCTTTCCCCTCTACGCCCAGAGGTCTGGATGATTGGGTCTTCCCTGTGCTCCGCTCGGTCTTCGGTGCTGGGGCGGTCCCAGGATCCGCCAAGTCGTTGACTGGTGACTTTGACGCAGTTTTCTTTTTACCCGAAAATTTAAGGAGAGCCTCAACGCGTTTTCGGTTTGACCTTCCATACTTCAACTTCACAATCAGGCGAGTGGGCTTCTCCCTTTTCTGTAGTATTGGGTCGGTCTTCACTGTTTCACAGGAATGTGGATATGTGGCGTCTAACGTAGAAGATGGAGGCTTATGTATGGCGGAAACCGGCCGTTTACTTGGGCGACTCGTCCCTGGATCCAACTGGGAAGGACCCTTGTCAGAGTATTTCGGCTTCTGAGGTTTGAGCTGTGTGGTATCGTCATTCTGTTTGTTTCTATGGGCCGATTCTGGGGCAGGTGACTCGTCGCCCAACTTGGCGAGCTCCTTTTCAAGATCAGGAGGTAAAGTGGGCGATAAGAGGCGGGGTAATCGGGGGCTCCGCGAGGTCGGGGGAAGTGTAGGCGAGAGCAAGGCAGGGAGCTTGTGAGGTTTCGAGCGTTCGCGTCTATCAGAGTCTGTTGGGGGCTCGGGAGATAGCTTCGGTCTTTTCGAAGGCTGTTCCCTTTCATGCAATGTAGATTGCTCGCGGTCTGGTTGCGAGGGGCGTTTGCGCTCTAAGCGATCTGACGAATGATGTGATGTAGAATTTCCGGGCGGTTTCGAGGACGGCTCTTTTGTAGGGCTGGCCTTCGACGTGGGCTGGTTATCGCCGAATCCATCGTTGGTCAAAGAGCCCTGGCCCGCAACTTCATGGCTGGCCGGGGAAGCCGAGGTGCCGCTTTTCCTTTTGTTTTTATAATCGTTGAGGGTGATCTTCTTCTTAAGAGACCCACTGGATGGAGTGCTTGCAGCACTCTGAGGCGCAGAGCGTTGGTCAGGCATCACGCTGCCGGTTCCGTCTGACCAATCACCAACGGCCACCAGCAAAGAGTCTCCCTCGTCGTGGGTTAAAAATGTCATGTACTGAAGTTGGTGTTCTTCTGGTGTAAACGGCCCGTCATCACTCACAGCCCAGTTGTTGACAAAGCGGTTTCCGAGGCGGAACGGCACATCGGTGGGAACTGTGAGGAGGAAAGGGTAGAACGGAAGGACTTCGTCTCGCAGGCGCTTCAGTCGGTGATCAATGGGGTCCTGTCCAAATGAGAGAGGTGGTTCGCTAAGATAGTTGGAGGTATTTAGTTCATCATCCGCAGGGCGAGAGGGCCGGTTCACCGACATTGCAGTCCGAGGATGGCACAACTACAACACACAATTGGGGGCAATTGGATGGTGCCTCGGGGGCGGATGGATGGCGGGTAATATTCCAAGATTCACCAGGGTTGTCACTGGGTTATTTCCTTCTTCTCCTCTGATTTCTCTCGGTGGTGAAGGTACCGGGCTTCATGTGGTTTCCGCAGCTGAGATTCGGGCGTTGGGTGCGTTGGAGCATCACAGGGAGAGGGTTCGAAAGCGAGTGCGCGCATTCCCTGGAGAGCCGTAGGCATCACTCAAGCCAACCTTGCCGGAGACATATGGTCACCTCGATATGATCCAGCTAGCGCCAGGCTCTATATCGCCGGTCTGGTCGTCGGATGTCGCGCGACTAAACAAGTACCGCGGAGGCGCAACAACAACAGTCGCAAGTACCGAGGCAGAGTGGTCTATGGGAAGATGGGCGTCCTAGCCGGCGGATAGAGTAGTATATTTATAGAAATGAAGAAGTGGCCTCAAAGAAACCGGACCGAGAAGAAAGAAGTCCGGGGTTTGGAGAAGAAAGAAAGAAACCTCCCGGGCAGGAGATGCCGCGCAATGCCAATGCCGACGACCGGGCCCTATTGGAGAGGGCCCTTTTCGAACAGGGTATATGTGATATCGGCAGAGGACTCCCAAGCAAACAAGACGGACGATAGCGCTTAGGGCGGAGGGAAAGGATCTTCAGGAAGAGGGAGGGGGAGGAAGAGAGTCAACCGGGAGGTGTAGGACGGGAGGGGGAAGAGAGATAGAGAGCAGCTGCTCCGATGATGGTCTGGAATTCGATGCGGTCGGTTGGTACCACCCTTACCGTACATTACCATACAGGATTACCATTCGCAGCACAACACATGATTATTTGGGATTGATCCATTCACGATTGGGTTGGATTGGATTGATCTTGTGAGAGGCAAGCAGTCGTCCTTCATGTCGTCCGTGGGAAATACTCCGAAGGCAGAGGTTCCTTTGTCCTGAGTACTTTCACGATCTATTTACAGATGCTCAGATCCCATTCAAACCCCCAGTACATAACATGATAGGGATCGATAGCACACTCCACCACTCTAAGAACGGTCATCCGGCGCAAACTTGTCCCCCCAGAAGGCTCGGAAATGCTTTTGTTCTCCTGTGGCCGAGATCTCCTCCACTTCACTCGGCGTCAGTTCAAAGGTCAAGGCCTTCAGATAGCTGCTCAGCCGCTCTTCTTTACTACTGGTAGAAATGGTAACACAGCCGCGGTCCATGGTCCACCGGAGCAGGATCTCAGCCTCGGAGACTGCATACTTCTTGGCGAGGTTCGACAAGAGGCCATCCAAGGGTCCGCCCTTGGCGCGGATGATGGGGGTCAGCGGGCCATAGCTGGCGGTTCTGATGCCCTTCTGCTGGTGGAAGGGGACCAGGTTGCCATGCTGCAGATATGGGTGGAACTCGATTTGGTTGACCGAAGGAGGCACCTGGGCCGTCTTCAGGAGCGTTTCGATGTGGTTCTGCAGGAAGTTGGAAACGCCAATCGACCGGGCTTTACCCGATGCCTTGACTTTTTCCATGGCAGCCCAGGCCTGCTGGAGCTCACTCTCAGACTTGGCGAAGAAGGGGGCGTGGATTAAGTACCTGTCAAGCATCTGATGAGCTTTCAAGTGATCAACTTGAGAAAGAGAATTGGGGTGGGGTAGGGGGGCGTACAGGTCCACGTAGTCCAGCTGGAGCTTCTCCAGGCTGGCATCGATGGCCTTTGGGATATCGGCAATGTTGACAATGACTTTGGTCGTCACAAACAGCTTCTCCCGTTCGATGCCACTCTCTTTGATGGCCAGACCGAGCTCCCGTTCGGTGCCGTAGACTTCGGCGCCATCGAGGTGGTGATAGCCCAGCTTGATTGCGGTCTTGATGGAGTCGACCAAGGAACGATCAATGTCATTGTCTCCGCTCTTTTTGAACCAGGCGGTTCCTGTGCCGTATGACAGCTGTCCGTCCCGCATTAGCTTTGCACTACCCAAGAAGCATAGAGGGAGCCGTGGGTACAGGCCCCTGCAAGCCTTACCAGAGGGATGGAAACACCATCATTCAGCTTGACGCTGGGAATAGCTCCTGCGGGGCTCGCCATACTGACTGTTGTTGGTCTTCTGAAGACGGTGCGGGGTGAACAGCAAGACCGAGGAAAGTCCCCGCAGCTGTGGGATCATCCATGGTACTTATACCGTCCTGGCCATTATTAATGGCCCCGCGGCCTGGTTCCGTCGGAATCGCTGTTATCGGATAAGACGATTCTTGAGATTGTAGGTCACCTAGATGTATGTTGACTTGTCATTGTAGATTATCGGATGTCGTAATAAGTAAAGTGAATGGTGAAATAAGGTAGTTCGTGATGCTTCGTACAGTAGTTTTCAAATATATCATGTCTGCACATGGCGTCCAACGGTATTACCAGCTTAACTTCCACGAATTTAAAGAGAAGAGACCAATCTGTCATCCTTCAACATACGGAGTACTTCCAGACATTAACCCTCTCCATTATCGTCACCATCAAGTCGGAGTGGGTGAACGCGATGTGCATCCTCGGTGACATCATCTTCTCCGCGCACCCGAACCCGCTAACAAATCTTCCGACAGCAGATCCGACCCTCGCACGCCAACTATTCGCTGCCTAAGCACATCAAAACACCAATCCTCCTATTCCTCCCTCCTTCATTCCCCCATATCATTGATAACACCCCTGGGACATATGGTACAGGTCGCATCCCGGCTCTCTCGCCTCAGCCACCCGTACATGTACATGTCTCTCCGTGGCACCCTATCCCAGACACGGACCCTGCACAACCGGCTGAGCCAAATGGCCTCCCACCTCAGCACCGCCCCGGGCGTCTCGCTGGGCGACCTCCCCAAATCGAATGTCTTTACGTCGAAGCTCCCGGCGGACCCCGCGTTCGAGACGCCCGAAGACTCGCACCGCGCGCCGAGAGAAACCCTCGGCCCGCGTATGGTCAAGGGCGCGTTGTACACGTTTGTTCGTCCTGAGCCGGCGGAGGAGCCCGAGCTGCTGGGAGTTAGCCCCAAGGCGATGGAGGATCTGGGGCTGAAGGCTGGGGAGGAAGAGACGCCCGAATTCAAGGAGTTGGTTGCGGGGAACAAGATGTTCTGGGATGAGGAAAAGGGCGGCATATACCCGTGGGCCCAATGTTACGGAGGTTAGTTTGCAGCCAGACTACATCAAGTTGATGTCCCGTTATTGACACGCGACAGGTTGGCAATTGTATGTTCCGTTACGCTAGCAGATTACACAGGAGGGTACTAACATTCACAGCGGTACATGGGCCGGCCAGCTGGGCGATGGAGTTAGTTGCGCTGCTTCTATAAGACATGAACTGAGCTGACACCCGCCAGCGTGCCATCAGCCTGTTCGAAAGCACGAACCCGGAAACAAAACGCCGCTACGAACTACAGCTGAAAGGTGCTGGACGAACGCCGTATTCTCGTTTCGCAGACGGCAAGGCCGTCCTCAGATCCAGCATTCGTGAATACATCGTGTCAGAAGGTATCACTATCTACCCTCTTTCATACACAAAGCACGATCTCGCTAACCAACTCAGCTCTCGCTGCACTCGGCGTGCCTACCACGCGCGCCCTATCGCTCACCCTGCTCCCCAAGTCGAAAGTGCTTCGCGAACGCATCGAGCCCGGGGCGATAGTGGCGCGGTTTGCCGAGACCTGGCTCCGGATCGGAACCTTTGATCTGCTCCGCGCACGCGGCGATCGCGACCTGATCCGAAAACTGGCAACGTTTGCCGCGGAGGATGTCCTCGGAGGATGGGAGGCACTGCCGGCCGCGGTGACGCTGGCAAAGGACCAGCTGCAGCCGGAGGCCGTGGACAATCCTGCCCGGGGCGTCGCATGGGATCACGTACAGAAGCACGAAGACGTGGAGGAGAACCGATTTGCACGACTGTACAGGGAAATTGCGCGACGCAACGCCAAAACCGTGGCTGCTTGGCAGGCGTACGGGTTTATGAACGGCGTGCTCAACACCGACAACACGTCGATCTACGGGCTGTCGCTGGACTACGGACCGTTCGCGTTCATGGACAACTTTGACCCACAGTATACGCCGAACCACGATGACCACCTCCTGAGATACTCGTACAAAAACCAGCCGACCATCATCTGGTGGAATTTGGTCAGACTCGGAGAGTCCCTGGGCGAGTTAATCGGAGCAGGTGGAAAGGTTGACGAGGAGACTTTCGTCAAGGAAGGCCTGACAGAAGAGGCCGCTCCAGCCGTGATCAAACTCGCGGAGGATGTCATTGACCGGACCGGAAATGAATTCCGAACGGTCTTCTTGAACGAATACAAACGTCTGATGAACAGAAGGTTGGGGCTGAAAACCCAAAAAGAATCAGATTTCCAGGAACTGTACTCGGAGCTGCTCGATACCCTGGAGGCGCTGGAACTGGACTTCAATCATTTCTTCCGGCGACTCTCGAACGTATCCCTCAGTGAACTCGACACCGAGGAGAAACGCAAGGAGGTGGCGCCGAGATTCTTCCACACCGAGGGCTTCGGGGGCATTGGTTACACCGAGGATTCTGCGCGAGAACGCATTGCCAAATGGCTGGAGAGCTGGAGGGTGCGCGTCCTCGAGGATTGGGGACAGAGTGGCGACGAAGAAAGACAGAAAGCCATGAAGGGCGTCAATCCGAACGTGAGTTTGATTCCAACGATTCTCTACCACCCCAGTTCCTTGGGAAAAAGAGTCAAGCTAATGCAAACCCCAGTTCATTCCGCGTGGTTGGATTCTAGATGAAGTGATTGAGCGCGTCGAACGCAAGGGAGACCGAGCGATTCTCGGACGCGTCATGCAAATGGCCTTGAAGCCATTCGAGGAAGAATGGGGGACGAACAAGGAAGAAGAGGAACGGTTCTGTGGAGATGTTCCGCGATTCAAGAGAGCCATGATGTGCAGCTGCAGCTCGTGAGGCGACTCCTGGTTCGAAACCCCTTGTAAATAGTGCAGCACTGTCTTGAATCCCTCTGCTCCATTGGCCCTGTCAGATACGCGGCAAGTCAGACAGCCTCCTTACGTTGGGCCTCAAACCCATAGATCAATAGGAAGAGGGTTCCTGTCCTGACATATTGGGCCATAGCCAGCAAGACGAAACACGAACCAACCGAGGATTCGAACTCATCCCGCTTTGTCGGAAGCAGCGTTGGCAGTCACAAGGCGAGATGCCTTGCATGAAGATACTGAAGATCATGAATGTTCTCAAAATTCGATAAATAAAACTCGCGCATATTTTGGTTTAAGGTCCGTCCGACCACATGAAAGAAACCATCACATTTGTCCACCCATAACTCAGACCACCTGTCATAAATTTTCATTGCTCGCAACCGCGCTTCGCGTCCCACACTCAGAACGGGGAGGGAACAAACGCTGCGGGTACGATTCTCAGCGGCAAGCGGGTTCGATACCTCCTGGGGATCGAGCGCAAGCACCGGAAGGGGCGGGGAAGTCGATTTGAGAGACCAGGGTCGTAAGCCAGGTCGAGATTTTGGCCACAGGTTAAAAACGAGAAGAAGTTCGCATATCGAGGCGCTACTAAACAGCACGGCTTCGATCCAAAGAGATCGTCTTCATGTCCTGGCCCCGTGTACACTATCGCGATAGAGAAGACAAAGGACTCGTAGCGTGTTCCTCCTAGTTGGGGCAGGCCGCCTGGACGTGACCAGGCTGCTTGCAGTTGTAGCAAACTCTCTCACCCTTGGCCTCAGTAGGGCAGTCGCGGGAGACGTGGCCGACCTCACCACCTGAAAGCCGGTCAGCAACTGGAAGGAGTTTCGGAGGGGTTTGGTAGGGCAGCTTACAGTTGTAGCACTTCTGTCCGTGGGTGCAGTCGCGGGCCATGTGGCCGAATCCGCCACACGAGTAGCAGGTCTGCTGACGGCCACCGTATCCGCCACCGAAACCGCCACCGTAGCTACCGCCCTGGGGGCAGTTGCGCGCAATGTGTCCGACACGACCGCACTTGTAGCATTCCTGGCCACCGGGAGCGCCGCCGTAGCCCTCGCCAGCCGCCTGGGGGCATTCCCGGGAGATGTGGCCGGTAGCGCCGCAACGGTAACACGACTTCTCCTTGGGAGCTACTGTGCATTCACGGCCTGCAAGTAGGAGATGGGTTAATCTCTGCGGGGCGCGAGTGGGATGAGTATCTCGAGGCAAACTTACTAACATGTCCCTGACCTGTGATTGCGATGAATCAGGTTAGGCATCGGTATTAGAATAAACGGGGAGATGGATATAGCATACCACCGCAGTTGTAGCTACGATGGTTATTAGCGAGATGAAATGCAGGCGGAAGGAGATGTTATATACCAGGTGGGAGTGCCCTTCTTGGGACAGTCGCGGGCCTGAAATCAGACTTGTAAGATTGCATTCTTCGAAAGACATCGTGTCGAAAACGTGGACAATTGGGCCTTAGAAGCTTGCAGTGGGGAGAAATTTACCTGGTGAGTGGCTTCGCCGCCTGCGTAGAGAAAAGTCAGTCACTTGTCCGGTTGCGCACGAAGGTAATCAAATCGCAGGAATGTCAAGAAGAACGATAGCAAAGCATGATGAGGAAACAAGACGGTGCAAATCGATACATCGCAGTAAAGCTGTTGGAGCGCGCACTGTCGAGCGCACAGATGCGGCCGAACAAGGATTTTGCAACGACTGGGGACGACGGTTGGATCGTCAGGACGAGGAAAACTCACAGTTGAAGCAGCCACGGCCTCCAGCTTGGAAACTCATTTTGAATCGGGAGAAGGGAGATTGGAGATGAGGAGAAAAGAGAGTGGTTGAGGAAGACGAGAGGATGGGGAGAAGATGAAAGGTCAATTGAAGGGAATTCTGACTGGAGGTGGGGGAAAGAGAGAGAGACACAATCAGAAATTTTATTATTCGATTATTAGTGAAGAACGGTAGGTAATTTATTTTTCTCTGATTACCCGCAGGTATTTTATTCTTCGCCGGCCAAAAAGTCAGTTCGGTGCGGGGGAACGGCCCAGACGAGCTGATTCAGGGTCAAAATGGGCTGGAATCCTTCTGAAACACTGTCCTTCTGGGGGGTTTCTGCAGGTCGATCCGTCTGTCAATCTTGGGTGGGTTGACTGTGGTCAGGTATGGTCGATGTATGAGGCTTCTGACATGCCTGAGAATTCCTCTCCAAAGACGTCCAGGAACCACCCAACTTAGAAGGACTTTCACCTGAGAGAAATCCATTGTGAGCGGTAACTGGTGTTAACTACCATTCAGTATAGTTTCATCTCGTGTGCCTCACGGTGTGGTGAGGACTGGTGGTGGCTTGTCATCGTAAGCCCACCCACCAGTCTCATCCTGAGGATCTGGGACGCGTCATGGAAAAAGACGACAATGAGCATCTAGAGACAGGATGTAAGAAGACATAAGAAAAGATCTTCCATCATCAAGGTGTGGAAGTCCTGGGTTTTATATCCAGACATGTCTCCTCCAAGGTCCCCCGATTAGACGCAGGTACCTTGGTCGTCCGGTGTCCTTGACAATCATTCCTATGCAATCACCATAAGATCCACATTCATTCCATTCAGTAGGTAGGTATGCATGTCTATATGGCGTCTCAAATGCCTATCGCATCAAAGGCTCAAATCAAACCAAAAACATTCGCCGTCATACAGTCGTGATATGTCCAATGTTGGGCTCAACATGCCAATGTAAGGTAACGAATAGATGTCAAGTGAAGTCGTAGAACTCCAAAAATCGCGTTCCCAGCTGATTCTCGCGAACCAAAAGCACTCGTTCATCGTCGAATCCGATACAACCGCGCTTTTGACATACTTGGCGAGACGTTTCCGTGGGGCCAGGGCCACGGTTCTCACCAGTCTCACAATGTGGAGCAACGGAGAGCAGTGTAAGGCTCTCCCGCTGTTCGTGTTTGCCCTTCTCAGGGCTGACTTGGATGCTCTTCTCTTCCCGAAAAGCCTTTGAAGTGCCGAACAAGGAGATCAAAGTCTCAAGCTCCCAAATCCGGATCTCCCCACCATGCGAGCTGACGGATATAGCCTTTCCCCGATCGCTGACTTGGACCGTCGAAACGGACGATGTGTGGCCCCAGAGCCTCTGGCCGCCTTTGACATAGAGCCCATCGGCTGTAGAAACAACAAGATACACAGTTAGAGTATTGTCCCGATGAGAGCTCAGAAGATACGGGTGTGAGTAAGAGACAGAGGTAGGCGGTTCATGGTGTGATATCGATGGTTCGGTTGCTGTGGAATTTTGCCGACGTCCCTCGCTCGGGAAATCCGCTGCTGACTCGGTCGAAGGAGACACAGAAATCAGACCATACTGGGAATCCACCGTAGTGGTGAGCCGGGACGTCATCTGCTCCCCTCGGTGATTAAAATGTACTTCCTGGATCCCTAGCGACCAGCCACAGCCGATATGGAAGAAGCTGAAAACGACGGACGAGATAATCTCCCCACCCGTGGCCCGAATAGACAGGGACATTGGTGTCAGAGTGCTTTCGCCAGTGAGAAACGCAAGTCGGTGAGCTTCCTCGTTCGAGGCACCCTCATTTCCAGGAACCCTGTATAAAGACAGATCCTTGTGGTCTGAGACCATGAGAATGTACGGGAATGACAATGCCACGGCAGTAATAGCTCCGCCCGGACTGCCACCATGAGATGAGTGTGTCCGCAGTTGAGATGTGTTGGTATCGATATGATAAATGCTGAAGCGACCGCTTTCAAATCCCACCGCGACATAAATCCGATCCCCTTCTGGGCAGCGACTTGCGGCCAGCGCCGTCGGAGCATTTGCTGATTGGGGTCCAGGACCGTCAAACGGAACGGTTGCCAGACACGATTTGGGATTCCCGGAGTCCCACGCCCTCAACCCATGGTCAGAGTCTGCGGTGAACACATACCCAGCGCCGAAATCCACCAGCAATGGTGAACGGGGTGGTTGCGGGAACGCAACTTCGGACACCCGGCAGGCTCCCCTGGACCAGTTATGGCGCAGACGGTACTGTCGTTTCCAATTTGTCGCGCTGCCCTCTTTCGCCAGATGACTGTGATCCAACCATGTTGATACCTTAGGAGAGTATTGGAGTTTAGGCCGTAGAGGGCTGGCGCGTTTGCCGTTCGCCAGTCGACGAGCGCGAGGTCGCACCCAGCGAGTATAGTATTTCCTTTTCCAGAGTTCGGAGTCTCCAGCAAGGATGTGGAAGCGACGCGACACACTATGCGATTCGTTAGTATTAAAATCAACAGGTAGAAACTGCATAGCATGCGCGGTGGTCATACCTTTGGCAAACTAGTAGGGAAGGTATTGGCAGATAGGAGAGTATGTGGAGGAGGATTTCGTCACTCAAGGAGGAGAGACGATCGGCCGCCCTGTTGCCAGCTCGGGTCACGCGTGAGCGTTTCGATGGAGGAGGAGCTGACAGCGTGCCATCATTCGGCCTCTTGGACATGCTGGCAATGAGTTGGAGAACATGCGTGGAAAAATGCCCGAGGAGGTTTGCGACGGTGGTTTTGGAGGGAGGGCTTATCTGACTGGGGTCTGGAGCAATCGATAAGATCCCAATCGTGGAGTTACGCGAATACGAGAATTACAGTACGTGTAAAGGGTGCTTCCGTATGACGTAAGATTCTCCCGTCTTGTCGCGTCTCATCGCGTTCTCCCCAGGTACCTAGGTACATAGGCAACTACCACAATCTTTATTATTCTACATTGTACAAGTCCGTTCCGTATGGACGCGCTGCCTCATTCATGGATACCCTCAGTCGCCTTCATGCTTCTGTAATTCAGACTTTCGAGACTGCCTTCGACACCGCGTATAGCCATGTGAAAGCCGAGCTATTGAGCCATGAAGTACGAGCTCACAAAGCCGAGGAGCGTGCTCAATTGGCGGAAGAAGCACGAGATACTGCATCAAGAGAAATTGATTTACTGAAGGAAGAAGTCGAGACTCTGCGCGAGGAATTGAATGAGAGAACCGTCGATCTAGAGTCGAACAAGACATGTCAACGATTGGAAGAGACATATTCACCGCAAGACGTTCTAGCTTTCCGCGACAATGAAGATCCGAACAGCGGGAAACTCGATGAAAAGGAGTATTCGGCTTTGCGTGACAAGTATACCAACTTATACGATGATGCCCAAACTCTGGCGAGGATTTCTGAAGAACTGAGGGTGATAATTAAACGACACAAGAAAAAGTTGCTCGACTGGCAACAACGCCTCCTCTGCGAAGAGTTTGTGGTTACATCAAGTGATGGGACGGCTGTCAAGTTTAAGCGCGTCTGTCCCGCAGAAGGAGATCAACGTTCTGTCAGACAAAAGCTTGGACATGAAATCACGGATGCAGCCTTGACTCCGACAATACCCAGCCCAGAGACTAGATCAGCTGGCGATGAGGGAACTGAAACTTCTCTAATGGGTCATGTGCCGCTGAAACCGGCGCAAACTGATCTATCCGAGTTAGCATCAACCCAGTCTGGATCTTCGCCTGTTGGAGAACGGGAAGCTATCGACAGACACACCACCGCCGACGATGATACGCACGCAACAGGGACTTTGAAGCGGAAAAGAAAGATTCGACAGAGTCATTCTGCATCACGCGACTGTGATGCGCTCCCGACGCAAAAAGTCATCGAACCTACCATCATCAAAAGTGAAAGTCTCTCGTCTAGTCCACCTCGAAGCCTTTCAGGGCCTATCGGAACACAGGATCTGGATGAGATCGGCGACACCGTCGAAACCCCGACTAAAAAGAAGGCCCGCGGCATGGTCCAATTTCACGTCGCTGCGCAGTCTCCCACGAGGTCTCTGAATGGGTGGCACACTGGCAATCTCAAGACGCCTTCGAAGAGGTCCAACATACTTCAACCTGTGGACAGTAACCGACCACTTCATGTTCGAAGCTCGGATAGGTCTGTTGGAAGAAGCTCTGAGAATGCGAAAAAGTATCCTATATCTGTGCTGGCAGAAGACGGTGATGAGAATGGTGAATTGCGTGGAAGGAAACGGACGACACATCCTGTACATGCACACGGATTACAGCCGACAACACCCGGAATAGACCATGTTTCGATAAGTCATCGACTAGAAGATCTCCTGGAGCAACCGTTCCCTTCGAGACAACCCTTATTGTTGTCTAAAGGAAAGACGAAGACGAAGATGAAGACGCGACATGATACGGTGAAGGCTCCAGGTGCAGCGTTGCGTGGCCCCGAGCCCCGAAGTACTTTTCTCACAGCAAGACCAGTACACCGAACCCCCGATTCAAATGGGGAGCAAACATCGAAGGCTCATCCGCTTCCTGAAGCCGACCCTGAGCCTTCGCCAGTGCTTCCGGAAGAGGAACCATACAGATGTCGACCGTTGCACCGGCTTGAGTTAGACCATTTCAAGATCAACCCTGATTACAACCAAGGGTTAGAATTTGCGTTTGATGAGGTTGTTCGCAAAAAGGATGAACGAAAGTGTTTATCTGGCTGTATGCGTCCGGGGTGTTGCGGGGACAAATTTCGAACCATGGCCCGTTTGAACTACAAAACGTCTCCTGAAGAAGAACAGAAAATTCTCGAGGAATACATGGGAGATGACAAGCATTTACTCGATGGATTAACTGAAGAAGAGCGCCAGATCTACCTGGAAGAGGCGAAAGCCAGACGCCTGGCCAATTCTTTCGGGAAACACAGACACATTCATCAGCGGCCCGGCACACCACCGGGATTCTGGCGCACCGACATGCCCGACACCCAGGAGTTGGAGCATGATCGGCAAGAAGCGAAGAAGCTCGAACGAGAGAAGATCAAGGAGCGATATCGAGAAGCGATGCGTCCGGGTGGTATGTGGAAATTTGCAGACGAGTGAGCATATAGATCGAAACGGTTTTGCATATCAGATGGATTAGCGCATGTATATAGACTTTTAGATGGTTCATCTGCTTCAAGATCTGTACAGTATACATTCACCTAGATACGGCCGGATAGATGCCGAACTGACTGTATGAGGATGTCGGGATTTCTGGAGCCCCAGAGAAACCTCGGCATTGATGGCTTGGCAGACGGGGAAACACGTGCTCTGGGGCTCCCTCACTTATCCGGACGTCACATCCCTTTCACCTTACCTCGATCTGCCGGCTGCTCTTGTGCTACCTTATCTTACGCATCCATCTCATTTCAGAGATAACCAGGACTTGTTCAGTTGGAGAGTACACGCAGACACCCTTGTTTGAGATGGAGTCTGCATGGAACACTAAGAATCCGGTGCCTCCTGCACTTTGGAAGCCGTCGAAATGGCTGCCAATGTACGAGGACTTTGTGACGAAAAACGCTAGCACCGTGGGACAAGTAGAGTCAGCTCTGCGATCTCTTACCTATATCATTCCAGGTTCGTGAGGACCCGTATATGATGATGCGAGCACGTTGACTGATGTGGTACAGGGCGATACCGGGATTCGGAGATATCATCAGAATGTGGTATGTTCAAGACGCGGTTGTATATTCTGCGCCATTGTCTAATATTGTACAGTGCATTCTGGCGTGCAGCTTCTCTCTTTATACCACGACAGCCTTGTCTCCAAAGTAATATCCAGACTCCCGCCGACCGTACCTCGACCAACGCCCACGCCGCACTCTCGGTATACCAAGTACTGGTCATCAAAATCCTCCCTGTATCATCGGGTCGCCCTCACTCTCCAAATGGTGCAATATACAGAACTTCTCTGGGAGATGATCGCTCGGCGACGGGGCGAGAAAGTCCGCTGGCGGATTGTCGTCCTTATCGAAGTCGTCAAGGCAATCTGCCGTCTTTTTCTATTACGCCTCACGAACTCCCGGCCCCTAGTCAGCCCTCCTTTACCTGAGCGTGAAGTGGACCCTCGGACTACGGAAGAAGAGGAAAGCGACTGGAATGGCATGCAGACTCCTGTCAGCGAGGGGTCGTCCGACTTGAGCTGGACCATGCCTCGCACGGGACTCTCCCTCCCCACTCTTCCTGATGTGAACGACGTGTCGAATTACCTCATCTCGAAGGTCCTTACGGCGGATGATATCAAGCCACCCAAGGCTCTGCTTCACCGAGTTACAGGCCAAGGGCAACTCGCCGAGGTGCTCTACATTCTTCGGCCGGTGATCTACGCTCTGGCATTGCAAAGATGGGGTGGGGATAAGCGCAGCTGGAGACCCTGGCTTATTGGTTTCGGAATGGAATACGGCTGTCGGCAACTGGCCAAGGCGGATTTCCGCGAGAGAGTTGCCGGCGGTCTTCGGGGACTTACTGGCCTCGAGCGCGAGGAATTGAGAAAGAGAGGCTGGGCGATGGGTTGGTGGTTTATGCGAGGTGCATTCTATGAGAACATCACTCAGTATGTGTTCCCTTTGCAATCCTCTGGAAGATCTGAAGCTAACGTCAAACAGACCCTGGTTGAAGGGATTGACCGGAAAGATGAAGGGCAAGCCCCTTCTTGATTTGATCGGCAGCGTCATTGAAGACTATGAATACCTCTGGGACAACTTCTACTTCCCGACTGCGACTCTGTGAACGTTTCTTTTGTTATCACCCAGACGACTTCCGACTTCTCTTGGCCTTGACGAACTAGGCAATACTTGACGTGCTTAGATCGGTGGTCCGTGCTCTTTATAGATACCCGATTGATCTAACTTCATGCTTCATGGTTTTTACTGCCAGCACTTGTATTATTTATCTATGACGTTGCTAATATTGGGTATCACAAGTGTCGTTGAATGTTATATAAATCCTCCACAGGAAGCTTCCTTTGTCACAGAATTTCTGTCGTCCTATGACCAAACCAGTCGCATAGCTCTTGTTCTGTCTTCTTGGCGCCCCCTGTAGCCGTCAGAAGAAAGTCTCTAATCTGTGTGTTCTCCTCTTCTGGCCAGTCGACTCTAGCGCCACCTTTCAATTCCAGCATTTCTTTAGCAGTGCCCCAGCTAAATCGGCACTCATTACCCCAACCGAAGATG
The DNA here is from genome assembly GCA_019721355.1 of Aspergillus sp. MEXU 27854. Classification (NCBI taxonomy): domain Eukaryota; kingdom Fungi; phylum Ascomycota; class Eurotiomycetes; order Eurotiales; family Aspergillaceae; genus Aspergillus; species Aspergillus sp. MEXU 27854. The sequence goes on along the minus strand of JAGMTT010000008.1, from coordinate 594,072 downwards.
GGATCCATGTTTCTTCGAAGCCATCCAACACACTTGGCGTCCGAAGGATAGCCACTACCCCAGGTGTCGGTTGTCGACGCGTCCCCGAGCGACTTTGCCTTCATAATTTCTTCATAGCAGAGTTCCAGCGCGATATCTCGCGTCACCTTGGCCGCAACACTGGCAGCACTGACGCACGGGTACAGCGAGTCGGCCTTCTTGGCCACCGTTATCTTCAGGGTGGGGAAGATCCTCTCCAGTTTCTGTTGGTACGTCGCCGGGTTTCCGATGGTGTCGATGTACACTTCTTTAACCTTGACCCTCCGTTCTTCGACGATCCCCCGGATGATCTCTATCGTCGCGTCCATCGCCTGCGCGTTCAGGTTGTAGGCCGCGGCGCCAGGACGCATCATGCCGGAGGAGATGTCCTGCGCGGAGAGAAGCTTGGTGGCCCATCCGCATGACTCGAACAGAGGGGTCCCCGGCGTGCAGAGGGTGCGCATGAGGTTGAGCCGAACAGCCGGCGTGAGGACCTTGCTGTCATCGAAGCTGTATTTTTGGGCGAGGAGGGAATGGTGAAGATCGTGGGGGAGATAGAACGCGCTGTAGACCATAGGGCCGAGAACGGGACCTCGGCCGGCTTCGTCGACGCCTAGGACGAAGTAGTTTTGCGAGTCTTCCGACGACGCGGAGGCATCTGTAGGTAGGGGAGGAGAGGCGGAGTAGTAGGCGTTGGATTGTCCAGTGAATAACCGCGAAAGATCAATGTTGGGCGGAATGAAGGTATCGGTGGGATGTGAGGCTTCCGGAGCAGGTGACTCGCGCGTTGACTCGGCCATTGTGGTTTCGTTGCGTGCGTTCTTTTCTGATGGGATGTATGACACGAAAAGAGAGTCATGCAAAACACGAAGAAAGAAAGAAAAAGAGCGGATCAATTCCAAAACTGAGTGAGGCAGGACGATTGCTGAAGTTATGCGAAGCAAAGTGGGTGGACGCGTCCCACACCGTTCGGGACTAGCGGCGCTTCCGCGCGTGTTGTTCGCCGCCCGTCATGAATTCCCATTATTCTCCCCTCCGCAGCTGCATTCACCAAGTCTCGCGCCCTCAGTGCAGGTTGACATCGCACCTATTTGACTCCTGTCTGGGACACTTCTCGTGTGCGAGTCACATTAGGACATCGATACGCTTCTTCCCGCCGTTGACACTCAGTGCATATCCACGTCGACCTCCGCAACAATGGCTCCTCGGGGGCCCGCGAAAGCCCGCGACTACGACTACTCCAACGTCGGCAAATCTGGACGGTGAGTGATCTGGCTCAAATGGGGCCGATTGACACGACTAATGAGTTCTGTCTGAGATAGGCGCACGGGGCTCACGTTGAAGGAAGCAAAGCGCGATGAATATGGAATGGAAGATATTGAGGAGCTGTGGTCATCTCCAGAGAAGTCTCCCGTGGAGGAGAATGGGTTTCACGATGATAATGACGATTCGACCGGCTCAGACGGTATGTCCATGGATGAAGGTATGGCTGCGATTCTTTCAAATCTTCGACCCAGATGCTCAAGTGACTTTTCCGCACAGGCAGCGGCCCTGGTCCCACCGATTTCCTCAACAGCGTTAATGGCCGGCGAAGCTCGATTTTCCCCCCCCCGGTTGCTCGATCGCCAATGAAGACCGGCCTGACCGGGTCGCCGCGACGAACTCCGGGTCTACGCTCTTCGCAAAGCCCACAGCGCGGCATACCCTCGTCCAGTCCGTCAGATGGCAAGGGTTTGGGAAGCGCAAAGGGAGATTCGCGCCATGAAGTTTCGCCTCTGACGAACCGCTCCATCAACGCGCCAACCCTGAACCAGACACGCGCCAAAGCGAGCAAAACGGCTGAGCCGGTCCCGGCGACCTCCTTTTCGGACAGCGATGTGAACGGCGATGAGAATGGCAATGCGTATGACCAGGAGGACTACATGGATAGTTTCGCAGCCGGCGACGAGACTGCTCTCGGGGACCAGATAGAGGACCAGGAGAACGCTGGTGACTCTTCAGTTTTGCTTCCTGACTCACGGGAAACGGAGCAGCGGAAGCCTGCTCCCAAAAGCAAAAATGGCGCAGCTGCGTCGCGCGCCAAGCCTATCGCGCAGACGATCGAGACTGAAAACCAAGAACAACCTACGAAGCGAAAACGCGGCGGAAGAGCTCCCAAATCACAGAAGCCGAACGCTGGCGAAGAAGCTGAATCACGACCAGCGAAGAAAACCAAGACCTCCAACAAAGCACTGTATGACTCGGACGCTCCCGAACACCCCGAGTTGGACAAGGTTGTAGAGAACTACGTGAATCGCACTGGTCCGCTCAAAGGACGAAGTCTGTACATTCTCAAGCGGGAGACGCCCACGGACAGCAGCACCACCCACACTCGGTCTGGTCGTGTGTCAGTAAGGCCTCTGGCTTACTGGAGGAACGAGCGGTGCGTCTACGGTGACGGCGAGGCTGCCGAGGGACAGCGGTATCCACTGTCGACTATCAAGGAGATCATCCGCACCGAAGAGCTACCGACAGAACAACGCAAAGGGAGCAAACGCCGGTCTAAAAAGTCGAAGTCCAAGAAGGATGAAGACTCGGACAGCGACGAGGAATACGTTGACCCTTGGGAGAAAGAGGGTGGCGTTTTGCATGGTTATATCAGGAAATGGGATTCGGAGAACCAGACGGGTACCGATGAGGAAGAAGTTCTTGGTATGCTTCCTTGACGGTTGTATTCGATATCGAGAACATGCTAATTGAGTGACAGATATTGCATATGCGCCGTCGGGTATCGAGACAAGGGCCGTGAAAGGGTCGAGTTTCCGATTCGCTAAACTTCTTAGTTCTCCGTTCCTGGGATCTGGGATTGTGGAACTACCGCCCAGTGGGGTCAAAAAACCCAAGAACTCCAAACGAATGCACATGGTATTCTATGTGTGCCAGGGTCGGGTGCAAGTTGACATCTCCGGTGTCCAATTCAGCGCTGGAAAGGGCTGTGTGTTCCAAGTCCCAAGAGGTAGGTTCCGGTGGATGGTATCTCTGTCAGACAAATAGCTAACCACTAGCTAGGCAACTACTACAGCTTCGCCAACAACTTTAGCAAGGATGCCCGTCTCTTCTTCACGCAGGGTTGTGTTCCTACAGAGAACGAAGATTCGGTCCCTGAGTCCGCCAGCAAGCCGGACATGATGGAGGGAGAGGGAGAAACCAGTATTGAGCCTCCCAAGGCAGTTCGCGGGGGGGCCAAGGGCCGACCCAAGGGCAAACAAAAGGCTGGTGCGAAGTCCTAGATGTCGCTCTTTGGTTCTATTGGCTTGTCGACTGTGATGTGAATGGAATGCGATGTTGCACCTTCTTGATACCTATTTTGTTCCCCGGCATTATTGAATACTAGTTTAGCGATGCAGTTTACGGTCTTGGTTGTTCTCATTTCCACTTTTCTTGCCGACTTTCAAGAAGACGATTGGGCGCTTAACTTAGTGTAGTGTAGGTATTCAATGTAATTCACTCATGACAACCTCATATCCGATCATCAATCATATCTCCTCCATATCATCATCGAGGTCATCGAGATCATCCAGCCCCAAAGGCGGAAAATCGCCCACCTCGACCTTCTCCGGCTTGACAAAGACACCCGTCTTGTTCGGGCACGAAAAGTAGCGCTTCCCCCCGACGCTCCCATCATTCTTCCCCGTCGGCTCATCCAGCTCGATCCCCACCCACAGCGGCAGCCCGTCCTGCGCGTCCGCAGGCACCTCCACACCGGGGAACGGGATCGTCGGCACAGGCCCGACGAAGCGGATCGTTCCGCGGCGGATATGCGGCGGCGACGAGGGCAGGACGATGGCGCGTTTCGAGACGGCGATGTCTGCAGCACGCATCAATAAGAACGTCCCACCCGCTCCGGTCAGGACCTGAGGTTGGTTGGGGGAGGGGCTGCGCTACTTACCGCGGGCTTGCACCTCGTGCGCATCCTTCTGCGCCTGCTGACGCATGGCATCCTCAGGCGCGAGGGCGTTGGGATCGAACCGGCCGAGCTTCTGGTTCTTTTTCCAGGCCAGCACGGAGTTGGGCAGGGACTCGTAGGTGGAAGTCGGGAGGACGTATTTTTCCACGGCGGAGAGGTCGGTGAAGTTGGGTCTCGCTGCTTGGGGGCGGGAGTCGTGGACCTGCGTGCGTTAGACGGACCATCCTTTTGGGTTCGTTCTGTCCCGTCCTTGACTAGTTCTGTATACATCACGTAGGTCAAGTAGGTAGAAGATAAATGAGAGAGAGAGGGGGGAAGAGACGGGGGAGGGGATACCTCTATCTCGCAGCCCTTCATCAACCCCCAATCGCCGATGATGCTGTCATCGGCGTCGAGCCATTGCTCTGCACGACCCGGGACTTTGAGGCGCAGACGCTGGCTGCTGGGCGGGACACCGGTCATGGTCTCCAGCTTGGACTTCAATTGCAGGACGGACCATGTTGGGGTGACACGGCGCTCGGTCACAAAGTGTGGTTCTTTGTTGGCGGCGGATGCGGGCGTGGTGATGATGACAGAGATGTCTGTCGGGGTGGGTTGGAAGGCCATTTTTCTAGGTCTAGGAGATGAATGATGTCTTAATTGTTCCTGAGTCCATGTTAGAACGTACTCGTGTTCGGGTTTAAGGTGAAGTCTCAGGGTGTTGGATTGGGGGATGTAGAAGAATCACAGGTAGAGAAGGACAGTCTGTTGCCACTACACAAAGGCAGCATAGCATAGCTCATCTTCTCATGTAGTCACAGTGCAAATCATACTCTGGTGTTCATATTGTCCCCTTCTCGGGACGTAGACATACAATGGCCTGGATCCAGATGCTCGGCAAACAGACCAACTAGAGACAAAGACTTACAGGAAAAAATAACAGATCCAGCGCTCGACACCGATCAGTGGACAACGAACGTGAGGCCAAAGTTGATGCTGATACTGATGCACGTGGAGGCTTAGTCAGAACCTTACGCCCGCCCAGACGCGACTAGCCGAAAAGAGAAGAGCTCGCTTCTCTCACGTCCAGAAAGTTTGACATCAACTCCAACCAGAGTACCTCTATACATACCTCTATATTACGCAGTAGACGCCCAAGTACTCTATCAACTACTATACTACCTACTTCTATTATTTGCTTCGGTTGCTTCACAGAACGATATGGCATCCACATCGGATCTTCCTCCCCAGGCCCAGGAGGACGCCTATGAAGAGAAGAACGTGCACGAAGTATACCAGCAGATTGCAACCCATTTCTCCAACACGCGGTACAAGGTACTATCACTGTCCCTTAGTACTGTCACTGGTACTGACACATCTAGCCATGGCCCGTCGTGGAAAAGTTCCTTCTAGACCTGCCTCCAGGCGCTGTCGGCTTGGATGTGGGCTGTGGGAACGGCAAGTACTTGACTGTAAACCAGAACGTGTTTATCGTTGCGTCGGATCGGTACGTTACTCATGACTTGGGTCCCCAATCGATCATCATCGTATATCTCATTTCTTGTTTATCTGATATTTACATTCGGCATTGCCATCTCCATCATAACTGCAAGGAAAGTTCATATCTTTATGAGGTGCTAACGAAGGCACCAGATCCGAAAATCTTGCCCGCATCGCGGCCAAACACCACCCACACTCGACCATTCTGGCAGACATTCTGCACCTGCCACATCCGGATGCCTTCTTTGACTTTGCCATCTCGATCGCGGTCATCCACCATCTGTCCACCCCGGACAGACGCGTGCAAGCCATTCGCGAGATCCTGCGCACCCTGAAGCCGTCCACGGCCGAGGGTCCCGGCGGGAAAGCTCTCCTGTACGTCTGGGCCCTCGAGCAGAAGAACAGTCGTCGCGGCTGGGACAAGGGCGACCAGAAAGACATCATGGTCCCGTGGGTGCTGAAGAGCGGCGCGGCCAAAGACACCGACGGGACGACGACGACGGAGCCCAAGGTCTTCCATCGGTACTATCATCTCTTCGAGGCGTCGGAGTTGGAGCGGGATATCAGCACGGCGGGCGGCCGTGTCCTTGAGTCAGGATATGACAAGGACAATTGGTGGGCAATCGCAACACGATGAGACCAAAAAAACACCATAACTTATTCGTGCACGTACTTCGAGATCCAGCCTCGAAGCCGTTTTTTTTCCAATATTGCGTATTGCATCGGGGCAGGGGCAGAAAATGCGCTTCTACCCGGACAGCAGCATGCATCCAACAAACATCTATGAGAATTCCTCCCTGAACGAAGGTATACCTCCAACCAGCGCTATGCAAATCGTAGCAACGCAAAACAAGAGCGTGGACATCGTTTTTCGAATCAATCTAAGGCAGCGTGCGCGGGGGCATGCCCAGACTCGGCGGCAGGTGTGTGGGCGCGCCGTGGCCGGTCAGATCCAGTGGCCGGCCCATCCGATACGCATCTCGGGGCGGCGGGAACGGCGGCGGCGGGGCGTATGCGGGGACTCCGGCCGTGAGTTCCTCGACGGAGGGCAGTTGCGGCGGCGGGGGGATCGCGCGGGATGTCGACCCTTTCCGCGGCCGCGCGAGCGAGGTGCTGGCCCGTCGTGCGCGGGTGGCGGGGGGATCGATGGCGGTGCTGGAGAGCGAGAAGGGCACGACGCCGGCTCGGCGGGCCATTTCCTGTTCGCCCAACTGCCAATGCATGGCCTCTGCGGCTCGCCACGGGATGGCCATTTCCTCCGCCACCTTGGACCACATTTCTGCCTTGAATCTGGGGGATTGTCAGCAAGAATTCCCGCCTGTGGTTCTGCGCGAAGCGCTCATTCCACTCACCTCTCGTACAGCCTGGCCAGCTTGTTCTTCTTGTCCTCGTCCCACTCACTTCGACGCTCCAGGTAGTTCTGATAGTGGAGTCGACAGCTGATGGCACTTCGCCCGGGGAGCCGCTTGCTGATGTCCTCCCACTTCATGCCGCTGCCGCGCAGCTCGATGATCAAGGCGTCCTCCTCGGGCGACCATTTGGATTGTTTCTTGGCCGGTGACTCGGCGGTGTGGGCGGGCTGCAGACGCTTTGCGGGCACGGAGACGGGGGGCGGGGCCTTGGTCAGCGGAGGGGCGGGAGGCATGGCGGCGACGGCGGCAGCGGGGGGCAGCGGCATGGCGGGGGGGAGAGGAGGGCCATGGGGGGCGAGAGTGGGTGGATAGGCAGACGTGGTGGTCACCGGGGCGGCCTCCTCATCTTGGGGCTTCAGCAGCAGTGAGATATCCACTTTGGCGGGAGGTAGGAGAGCCTGGTTTTGTAACGCAATCATATGCGCGATTCGCAACGGATTGCTTGACTGGGGGTATAGAGGATTGGCAAGTGGTCGAGGACCGGTAGGAGTGGTGGAGGGAGGAGCTTTGGAGGCGTCAAGCTGTGGTTGGTTGTGCTGACTCGGTTGCGGTGGTCCGATAGATGTATATCCGTTGGAACCAGATGAGAAACTCGTTGAATGATCAGTCCAGATAACGAAGAGATCAATCGAGCTGAAGGTACGTGTTGAAGAACGGTGCAAGGTAGAGTGGCGTAGGTCGAGGGCAGAAGGTGTAGGTAGAGTAGAGTAGAGACAGAAGTGGGAGAAAGAAGGTTTGATACTGGGTCCAGTAACCGGGATAGGCAGAGGTTCGCCCAAGCTAATTAATCGGGGGGAGGGACGAGAAGAAAAAGAAGAAAGCGGGCGAGGGAAAGAAAAGGAGTGGGTGAGTGAGTGGCCGAGCAGAGGATGAAACGGCTTGCGATGCATAAAACAGAGATCATCGGCATGACAGCTGATCGAGTGGATTTCTGATTTATTTATTTCTCTTTATTTAATTAGATTATTTACGGCAATAATAACAGTCTAGTATGGACCGTTGGCCTAGTGGTTCGGGTGGGTTCAACCGTCATTTCTCGGAAAATTAAATCGTGTCGGCGAGGGTTTGGTCCGTTGGATGAGGTTCTTCTCGTCGTCATCAGTCAAGCCATAATCTTATTCCCTAGTTCTCATTCCATATATGGACACAGAATACTCTGTACAGAGTCCTTGTTCGAGGGAGCCATAGAGAACGTGTGATCCACCTCCTCTACAAGATGGTCCACCGGATTAGAGTACTCTAGCGGTCAACCCAACGGTCGAGCCCAGTCGGTGTCGAGCGACCCTGGCCCGTGAGTGGATGAGCAGGAACAAATCAGCTGCGAACCATCGACGATGGTCGGGATGCTGCGTCTATCTACGGAGGACCTACAGGGTACAGACTGTACTCTGTAGGTATGCGACGGAGCGTTTCTCTGCAGATATCACCGACTCTCCTTTGGTCCCTCCATGAGATGAAGGATCAGGGCGAAGAAGAGGACTGATTCTGACGTGATAAGCGAACCGAGAGCAGATGAGATTAATTAATGAATCTGGATCAGGATTCTGGCACGCACGAACCAGATGATACTAGTCTAACTTGCAGTCACAGTGAGGAGGTACTGCCTCCTAGGGAATAATCATAATGAAGGACACGATCGAACAAGATCCCGACAGAAGAACATGGTTCCTCCCTGTGGGGACCGCATCGAGCCGGGATATGAAAGTCAGAGCCAGGCGCATGCGGTACAGGATTCATTCATGAGAACCGGAGTAGCATACCTATTGTGGGCTTCTTGTTCTATGTCTACCTGTTTCGCAGTCCTCCCACTCTTCGGTAGTTGACTCGAATCCTCGTCCAGTCTTGATATCATCGGGTACAGAGACCCCCTACTCGTAGGGACTCTGTAACAAAGTAGATTTCCGAGTAACGGCTGGACGGGGCCGACCAATGAGTCCCCAGCGAGACGATGGATCTGTCAACGGCGAACCAGCCCCAAGCCCCAAGAGGCAAGGATGGGCACCCGCTAATGTCGCTGGTCCACGCTAACAGGGATCCGGGGTCTTGCTCGCACCCTTCTGCATCTCAAAGGAAGAGGACCTTACTCGGTTCTTATCCAAACAGTTGAGGTACCTACTCCGTACCCACCATTGACTTCTTTTATTCTCCTCTGTACAGAATCGAGTCCAAGCACTCTGTAACTTCTACCAGAAGCACAACCGGGAAAAACGACTCCGGCAATGGCATCCAGACTGGAGCATCCACAGCTCCACCAACCGCGTTTTGCCGTAGTCGACCGTCGAAACGGTGGATCAGCTTCCGGGTTCCCGATTCTGCAGTAGTCCTCGAGCTTTGATCTATTGTTCTTTTTTATGATTTCTTTCCTATTCATCATCATCATAACCTGACTCAGGGAACCGAGTCGTCGTCGGGTGGTGAACAAGTGGTCTAATGGAAGGTCATGGTTCATGTTCATGGTTACGATACAGAGTATATACCCTTGCCACCACCACCACCACCACCTTGTCTCGAAACCATCATGATTCACCACTGGCCTCATCACTCCCAGAAGTCAAGACTCAGACTCATCTCATCTCATCCCTGATTCTGGGATCATCCTGGATGGGCCTGATCATTTCGGTTGGACGGTTCGGTCCCGTCGCGAGCGGAGCCTCGCCTAGCGATGCTATAAATATTCCGGGAATTAGAATGATTCTGATTAGGTAGGCTATGGAGGAGTTCGTTTGGTCAGGACCTTAGCTACTAGGGACTCCCCATCAGACCGACGATCTTCGGTCTCGACACAGAGTAAAATTGGCGGCCGTTGATCTATCGGCCTGGCCCTCGATCCAGACTCAGGGGTCCGCTTTGCCGCCACGCGTCTCTTGCGTCGCTTGCGCTTGTGCTTCCCAGACACCGTACCGAGTGCCTACTCCGTAGGGACTCTGTAAGTAAGGACCGTTACGGCTTGGGATCAATGGGTGATGGGGTTGATGTAGATGCGATTCAATCATCGGCCTAGCATAGGTCCTTCAAAGACTCGTCCTCCAAACGGACTATTCGTATTCTGAAGAACGACGGGGCGGGAACAGGGGTTTCCCGCAACAACGCGCCTGCAAGATTACCTAGGGACCCGGTGGGCCCAACGGTGGCTTTCCACCGGGTGCCAAGGGGGCCCCCGTGGCCCCCAATCAGGGGGGCCGCTGCCCTGGCGCTGACAGCCCAAGTGGAGCGGCAGGCTTGGTTATTTTCCGCGCTGACCTGGCAAACGCTTGACTTGTTTGTGTACAGAGGCTAGGGAGCACTCGGTAGGGTCCCTCCAGACGAATCATTTCTGACCCATACGAGGTACGGGTCGTGGTATGCTTGTCAAATCACTCGACTCGGCGTCGCCGAGGAGCGCCTATCCTCATCTGCGTCAATATGATACCTACTTCGCTTCACCTCAGAGCTCAACACTAGGGTATTCAGGTACTGGTCTGTGGAGGCTCCGAATTAGGTAGCAGGTCACCTCGAACCTCAGACAAATGGCGGTGAGTCTAGAACTACGGAGTAGCTCCCGAGCATCACAGCAGTTCGCACAATGCCATTATGATTCGGACCTGAAGGCGTCCGGCGCACAGAGGAGTCAACCCGCAGACCGATCGCAGGTCGGCGAGGTGCAGACCGAACAGAGTGAGTTGTCACATGGCACGACACTCGGATTTTCTCTCGCCGCCGTGTGCTCCGTCGCTCCCCTCGTGTTCTGTCGGGAGCCCGGGCTGTCGATGCGGTCGGCAGCGTCTGCAGTGATGCAGTGATGCAGTGGATGCAGGGAGCCATCACTCCTACCTACAGAGTAGAGTCTCGACAGTCCTACCTGCGGAGTACCTAGGGAGTACCTAGGTACTTTCATAAGTGAGCGGGACGATAACTACTCCATCCAGAGTACAGACCGGGTACTTACTCTTAGGTACCTAACCTACAGAGTAAGTACTCCAACCAGGATACCGTTGCTTGCGAGTGGGCTAGCCTGGCTGGTGGAAATCGGCGCCATGATCGTCGCAGAAGAAAATGTCCGACCCGTCTGGATGTGCTGATTGGGTATTAATTTCCGGTCAGATTTCTTTTTTCTTTCTTCATTCGATTATTTTATATTTTATTCTTTCTACAAGAGTTGTATTCGTTGAATAAAGGATGCAGTATCTGATGTATCCCTACATCGATCTGAAGAACAGCTAAAGCTACCTACCAGGGAATGACCAGCTCACTCCTCCAATATCATCTAATATCATACCATTGACCCGAACTAGCACCAAACAGGCAAGACGCAGCATCGGCCGAAACGATCAATCAATCAGCGACCGAACAAACCCATCTGAAACGGCGAGGGATCGTCTGGTGGCAAGCTGAACACCAACGGCTGTGGAGTCGTCTATCGGTAGTAAATGAGGGAACACGGGTGGTTTAATTTGGTCGTTTGGATGAATCACATACTCTGTAGGAGTACGGAGTAGATTGATGGGCTTTCGGTTCTCCCATAATTCTCATTTCCTGTTCCAAGTATTTGATGGCCATCCAAGCTGTCACTTGACTCGACCCATGGTTCTCTGCGCCTCCTCTGGTTCTTCCTCGGTTATCCACTCGTTCATTTCCCGCCGAGACAGACGCGTACTTTAGGGCAGTGGTGGATCGCTCGATCCGTGCACCGTGAAGAACTGTCTGGTCTAGGGTTAATCTATCAGAGTAATTGCAATTTCAATCTCATCAAGGGATATAGATCCCACTAGTCTGTCATCTCGTTAACACCGCCATTCACATTGCAGCGGCATGATCCTTGGCGGGGTTCATCATTCTCCTGCGTAGGAGCAACTCGCCGAGTACCAGCTGTACTCCCTCGTATATAGCTAGCTACCCTCACAAGAGCATAGAAGAGTATCTCTTCTACAAGAGACCATACCTGAAGACTGGGGCCTCGAGCAAAAGACTCGACAGTCTCCTGCTCATACCTCGAGTACTCCAGTGGAGACATCCACTGGAGCATCCAGTGGAACACCACGAGCGGTGGGCCCGAGAAATTACACGGATGGATTTAGTATCATCCTGATTGCGATTCTCCTCACACGGCTCACGACCATCCTTGGTAGATAAATAATGGTGCGATCCATGCGAGAACCGGTTCACCAGACCCCCGCGGCCAGTGGTCTAGACTGTCGCAGTGAGCTGGCTGGTGTCGGCACATTTAATCTATCCCGAGATGAGGGGATGCCTGGTTTCAGCTTCTGCTTCTGCTGTCACTTGTCTGCTGTCACGATGATGTGGCTGTGACCGCACGCGCGAGACTGACAACAAACATCCAGATTGAGCGGCTGGAGCATGGGGCGGACTGGCGGACTCCAGTATACTCTGTACTCTATAGTAAGATACTCTGTAGGCTCCAGCTCGCACAGACACCTACCTACTCTGACCCTACCCCCGCTGTAATTTGCTTGAAACGTCCCGCGTTGGACCGTCCTCTGCCGGGCCCATGGGTCTGTCGGAAAGGGTCTGGAATCCTCCCGTCCACTGGCCGGTGGCCAGACCGTGGATTCGTCCGTTCTTTCGACTGTCGTCAGAGGCTTGGAGAAACAGGTTCTACGGTGTACGGAGGAGAGAACTGGTTGACTGGCATGACGTGTCAGAGGATAGGGTGTGTATGACTAAGTTGTGCATGTTGTGCACATCCTTGGATACGTATCAAGATACTATCTAGATACTCGAACGTTGAAGACGCTGACTTGTAGCTGACTGGACTACATCCATTGTCCTGATAGATGCTATTTTGATCACAAAGCCAGCATGTCAGGTGCCGTGGATCACTACAAACAATCATCTTAACTACTCCTAATACACCTCTTTTATCTAAGTGCTTTGTATCCCCACGTGGTCAACAATCCATTCCCTCACAAAGAATTGATCTAACAATGCCAGGCGGCCTCTCTTCCAGACGAGATCTCATAAGGAGATTCTCATCCGACTCTTTATCAGACAATGACATGTCCAACAATGAACACCACCAAAGCTCTACAAAGAAAGTCAACGACTGGCTCCGTGCACTTCAATATGGCAACAGACATAAAAAGCCGTCGATGACCAGGAGAAAACATCATCAAGACTAACTACAACATCAACAGCAGAGCAATTGCAAGAATCAAGATGGAGGAAGTCAACGAGACTCCATTCGCCCGAATGGACGGAAGACCAGTAAGTACCAACACCCCCATGACAGCAGCGCAATCCATACTAACAAGTTACAGACCCTCCCCTTCTACACCGGCTGGCGCAACTTCTACCAATCCTTGGACGGTCCCATCGGCATCTTCAACCCGCTGAACCTCTGCTACCGCAATGTGATCCTCCAGCTGCTCCTGCACACCCCCCTTCTGCTGAACTTTCTAGAGCTGAACTGCGTCCCCGGCCACGCGTGCGTCGAGCCGGCGGCCCTTTGCACGTTCTGCGTGCTCAAGGCCTTCGTCGACGCCTACTGGACCGGCTCCCGCAACGAACAGGACTTCACCCGCACCCTGGAAGCCCTCTGGGAGAAGCTGCTGGTCAGCTTCTGGGCCGGTGCGGTCGAGGACCTCGACGAGCAGCAGGATGCCCGCGAGTTCCTGGAGCGGACGCTCGCGCAGTTTCATTTCGAGGCCACGTAAGCCCCCTGCCCTCGTTCTCAATGCGATGTACTAACGTGTAACTGCACAGGCTGGTCGACCCCAGCGCGTCCTTCCAGGTCGTCACCCACAAGCACTTCGAGTGCAGCGCGTGCCACGCCGTCCACAAGGCGGACGACCTGGACCAGCAGTACTTTCTCGTCGCCGACTTCCCCGCCGACGGCGCCCGGTGCACGGTCGACGAGGCCATCGTGCCGGGGATGCACACCGTGCTCTTGCGCCGCTGCGCCGACTGCCACGCCGACACCGAGCACGCCATGGTCGACAAGATCGTGCAGCTGCCCGAGGTGCTGCTGGTCCAGGTGAACCGCTTCGCCGCGCAGCGGGACGACCACACCAAGGTGCAGAGGAGCATCCAGGTCGACGAGTATCTGACCATTTCCGACAGCATCCGCGACGCCGCCGCGCCGGACCGCCACGACGGCCGCTACCAGCTGTACGCCGTCGTCTTCCACCGCGGCCTGCGCGTGACAAAGGGCCACTACACCGCCGCCGTCAAGCGCCCCGACGGCCGCTGGGCGCTGCTCGACGACGACGCCGACGTCGTCGTCCGCGACTCGCTCGATGACTTGAAGCAACTCAAGCGCACCTTTGAGCGCCAGGCCTACATCCTCGCCTACCGCCGGCTGCCGCTGACCGCTGAGCCGGAGAACCAGAACCCCTCGCGGCGCCCCTACGCTACCAAGTCCGTCGCCCATCTGCCGCCCCCGGGCCCGGCGGACTCGTGTTCATCTACAGACTCGGACGGCGATACCATCATCGTCGATGACTACGTATACGCCTCCGGCTCAACCACCGACATCGATTACGACGCCCTCCCCATCGCCGGCGGCGTCTCCATGGTCGAGACCATCGCCTTTGACGGCCGCGACGTCGACTGGATCGTGAAGCAGCTGCTGCTTTTGCCCCCGGAGGCGGGTCCGTTGATTAAACTGCCCCCGCGCGCGAAGGTCCAGCGCGCAAAGGTCAAGATCACCATGACCTCAAGGGAGAACGGCGAGATCCTCGAGGGCGAGGCAACCATCTCGCTCCGCCCGCAGCGCCGGGAGGTCTTTGTGGCGGATGGCTCTGTCGAGATCACCACCAAGCGTACCCCGCTCATCAAGCGGCTGCGTCCGCGTGGGAAGCCGGCGAAGCCTGCAAAGACTATGAACACTATGCCTGCGAGGAGTAAGGCTAAGGCTACTAAACCCCGCGGGGAGTCACCAGCAAAGCCGCGCGGAGTCGCAAAGAACAAGGCCAGCACCAAGAACCGGGGTACTAAACCAGCAACGAAAGCGAAAGCGAAAGCGAAAGCGAAAGCGCGTAAGAACGCGGCTCCTTCACCGACCAGCTCGACGCCATCGGAGTCCCCAGACCCGGAGGGCTGGGTGCGGCGCTCGAAGCGGTGGCATAACCATCATCCGACGTACACGGAGAGTAACAGTAGTTAATTTTGATTTGTCTGGACGCGGGCGTCCAGGTCATGGTATGTATAGTATGGTATATTGCATGGTGGTGCAGGGGCGGTGCATAGAATAGATAGACTATATGGAATATATTTTCACCCGAACCACTCTTCAACTCTTCAACCCTTCATGATAATAACAACACAACATGCAAAATACACCTAATGGATCCCTCCCATCCTCCATCCAATTCATCGAAGACCTCCTCTCCAATCTATCCACTTTCACGAATTCAACAATACGACAGGCACAGGATGGCACCCTCTCCACTCTATCTCCCCAAATCAAACCATTCATGTTAACTCTCCACTGCCTCTTCCCCAACGAACTCCTCCTCGCATTGGACATTCTCGACCGACGTCTTGTGCGCCGTCTCCGTCCAATTCAAGACAGTGACCTTGACAGCCACGAAAGCGAGGGCCAGGACCAAGATCTCTTCTACGTCATCTCCGCGTCTGCACCACCCCCGCGGTCTCCGGGGTTAGATGCCCTCGAAAAAGGCTACGAGGTGCGCCTGCACGCGTGGAACTGCACCTGTCCGAGCTTTGCGCTGGCGGCGTTTCGCGGTCTAGGCACTGACGAGGAGGTCAGTAGTAGTGGTAGTGTCAGTGATGGTGTCAGTGTCCCGGCAAAGTACGCGTACGTGTTTGGGGGCTCGTTGACTCGCGGCGCGACGCGATGCGCACCCCCCGTGTGCAAGCATCTGCTGGCGTGTTTGTTGCTTGTGCGGTGTCCTGGGCTTGTGCCGGTGGAGGATGGGGTTTGTGTGCGGGTTAGTAGGGGGGTTGCGGCGGGGGTGTGTGCTGGGTTTGGGGGGTAATATTATATACGACCTATCGGTTGGGATACGGGTATCTGGATGGGAGGCAGCTGGCCTGCGATACTACAGGGTCTGCACTACGTCTTGCACAGCTATGCTCATAGCATGCATGTATCATCATTGAACATCTATTGTCCCTTGGACTTCTCCTTATTATCCTTCTCCCCGTTCACCTCCTTCTTGCCCTCCTTCTCGGCCTTGACGGCACTCGCCTCCTGCTCCCGTTTCAGCTCGGTCTCCTCCTGCTGCTGCCGGTTCTGGATCTTGTTCTCGATCAGGTCGTGGAACGCGGTGATGGCGCGGATCAGGCTGCTGATGTAGATGGCCATCAGCTGGTCGTTGGTCTTGATGCTCATGGCGCGCGCCAGCTCGCTGTTGTCGGCCGGCGGCTCCGAGCCGCTGAGGCGCGGCGCGACCGGCGGTGTCGACAGGTTGGGGAGGAGGTTGAAGACGTCCTGGAGGTTGCCGAGGATGGCGTGGTTGACGGGGAGCTCGTGGTCGAGCACTTTCTGGAGGTACTGGCCGATGTCGCGGAGGCGCAGGTGCAGGCCCTGCAGCGACTGCAGCTGCGACGTGATGCGTGTCGACAGCGTGCCCACGGCCACGTCCCTGATGTCTCGGAGGAGGTGCTCGACGCCGATCTCCTCGGCTTCCTCGGCTTCGATGATGGATGGTGTGTGGACGAAGGTTTTGGATGTGGTGGTGCCGTCCTATGCATGTTAGTGCTAGACGATCAATCGAGTGACATGGACGCTCACATCCTTAATCTCGTCCACCGCAAAGTATGCATCCGTCGGCACGCCAACTTCCTTGGGCTGCACGTCGACAATCACCAGCAACGGGTTCGGTGTGTATCGCTTGAAGAGCTCGTTGATCTCCAGATCCGACGCCCGCAGCTTGGGCCCCGAGTGGTACCAGCCGATGAGCTTCTCGCGCGCGTTGATCTTCTTGAACATGTCTCTCATCGACTCGACAAAGTTGTGGTCTAGGAACCACACGGAGGGGTCTTTTTCATCTTCCTCAAAGGGCACTACAATGGTCAGTAGTACTCAAGACGGCTGAAGGACCAGACGCACCCGCAAAGCTGTTTGATACCCGGACGGTGTTGCCAGAATTCTCGCCCAGCAGGACTCCGACCACCCGCTTCCGGGTGCCCTTGGCCGAGCGGCCATAATGATCTGCGACCGAGAGGAGGACGAGCGGAGCAACTGTGACGGTTCGTTGCACCAGGGACAGAGTGTCCGCGGTGGTAGCAGGCATGGCGGGGGACTGACGGATTACAGAGGCGGAGGGGGAGATTCAGATGAGGATCAAGATTAGAGGAGAGTGAGTGAGGTAAGAGGAGAAGAAGATGCCCGAGATGAGGAGACAATGAGACGGAGATGCAGGAGGATCGAGGATGACGATGTGAAGCTGGTTTGGCTGGAGCTCGGTGCTTGAGCCACAGCAGTTGACCGCCTTCTGCCACAGTGACACCGCCACAGGATGTCTGTATGCCTGAGGCAGCGAGAACACGTGTCCGAACCGGTATCGGCCAGTTGGTATCAGAGTACTCGATCACTACCTTGGGTATATCACTGATAATATCATTTATAAGTCATCATGTTATATGTCAGATTGATCTAACACCTAATAATTGTACCTAGGGAGATAGTTACCTCCCTATTCTGTATACCTGACCAGTTCACTGTACTCCTAGGTACTCCCTCTGATTGGTCCCGACAACCTCGGAGACGCGGGTCCGGTCGACCCTCTCTCTCACTCTTTTCTCCCCAACACGGCATTTCCCTTCCATTTCCCCGTCGCATCTCCAACCTCCTCTCTCTCCTCTCTCCGCAAGACCCTTCCCTCTACCTCTTCCCTTTCTTCTCTCCTCTCCCTCTATCACAATGGCTCCCATCACGGAAGAGACCGTCGCCGGTCTGAAGGACACCATCGGAAAGCTGGAGGCTCGCATTGAGGACTTGGAGGGCCGCCTCGGTCACCCCAAGCCCAAGTCGGTTGCCGAGCAGATGCGCATCATCCTGATGGGACCTCCCGGTGCTGGTATGTGCTTCCCGGCTGGTTTTCACTCAACCCGGAGTTATTTCCCCGGCAATATGAATTATATACTGCCCTCGGAGAACTAGAACTGACCATCGTAGGCAAGGGTACCCAGGCCCCCCGGATCAAGGACAAGTACTGCGTCTGCCACTTGGCCACCGGTGACATGCTCCGGTCCCAGGTCGCCAAGAAGACGGAGCTCGGAAAGGAGGCCAAGAAGATCATGGACCAGGGCGGTCTCGTCAGCGACGAGATCATGGTCAACATGATCAAGAGCGAGCTGGAGAACAACGCCGAGTGCAAGAACGGGTGCGTCTGCCTGCCGGGTCGTCTTTAGTGGCTACGTACTGATTCCAATTTTATAGTTTCATCCTGGATGGCTTCCCTCGCACCGTCGCCCAGGCGGAGCGTCTCGACGACATGCTGAACGCGCGCCAGCAGAAGCTCCAGCACGCCATTGAGCTGCAGATCGACGACGCCCTGCTGGTGGCCCGCATCACCGGCCGTCTCGTCCACCCCGCCTCCGGCCGCTCCTACCACAAGATCTTCAACCCGCCCAAGCAGGATATGAAGGACGACGTCACCGGCGAGCCGCTCATCCAGCGCTCCGACGACAACGCCGAGACCCTCAAGAAGCGTCTCGGCACCTACCACGCCCAGACCGCCCCCGTCTGCGACTACTACAAGAAGACCGGCATCTGGCGCGGCATTGACGCCAGCCAGGAGCCGGGTCAGGTGTGGAAGAGCCTGCTTGGCGTGTTCCAGAAGAACTAGACGGCTGCATGACAGGGGTTATCTGATACCTTTAATGGCTTCCTACGCCGGAGGGATGGGACAGTGAGACTTGGTCTTTTGGGCTCCCTTCCGGCGGCGGCGTTATGTATAGTAGGTAATCTGATCTAAAATACAACGGTAGACATTACGTCGTCGAAATGTAGATTGAGCGTACCATGCAATTGGCCCGCATGCAGCAGCTGCCTACAGCGCAGTAGGATACACGGTCGACTCAATCTTCTCCGGATACGTCAACCCCCCCTGGCGTCTCGCCTCATCCATCACGTCCATAATGACAATACTCTCCTCCCAGGGCATGGTCTCGCTCTCGAGCTTGCCATCGCGCAGACACCGCGCCACCTCGTCGGCCTCGTAGAACATGCCCTTCCCGCCGCCGGGGAACGGACACTCGACCTCCTCGATCTCGCCGCAGCCCTTCTTGGGGATGACGCGGTAGCGCTCGGGGCGGAACGCCGGCCCGTCGACCTGGATCTCGCCCTTGGTGCCCTGAATGCGGATGGCGGGCCGCGCGGCGTTGGTCTCGTCCGGGTCCGTGGCGACGCGGATGTGCGTCAGCGCGACGGCCTGCGACTGGCCCGGGTGCGGGAGGTTCGACGGCGTGGTGGTCGGGAAGCTGAGCAGGATGGAGGTGGCCTCGTCGGCGCCGGTGAGGTGGTAGAGAGTCATGTGGGCGGAGACGGCCGAGGGCGGCTTGCGCTGCTCGCGCGGCAGCGTGTGGTACAGCGTTTGGAAGACCCAGGTGAGGGAGTAAATGCCGACTGCCACCGTTCGTTAGCTATATCCCCCAAAGGGCGAAGCCAGGGAAGAATAAGGGAAGGGGGGCAAAACGTACGATCAAGCAAACACCCCCCCGCCAAATCCATATTCACCATGCGATGGGTCGTCCCCCACTTCTCCTCAACATTGTCGCCGAAGCTGTTATCCGCAACGACGCGGAGCACCTCGCCGACGGCGCCGGCGCGGATGCGGTCGCGGATCTGCACGCTGAGCGGGAAGTAGCGCGTCCACACGGCCTCCATGAGGAAGAGGTTCTTAGCCTTGGCAGTCTCGCAGAGGATGCGGGCTTGCGCCGCGTTGACGGTGAAGGCCTTTTCGCAGAGCACCGGCTTGCCCGCGTGCAGGGCGAGCATGACGTTCTGGAAGTGGTGGCTGTGCGGCGTCGCGACGTACACGACATCCACGGCGGCGTCTGCCACGAGCTCCTCGTACGAGCCGTAGGCAGCGCAGGGGGCGGGCACGTTGTTGTCTGCGATGAACTTTTCCGCGCGGGACTTGCTGGAGGATGAGGCCACGGCGACGACTGTGTGCGTCACGTCGGTGGTTCCCCGGATCGAGGGGTCGCGGAGGAGGTCGCCCACGAAGACTGTATGTTTAGCTTAGCTGGGATTGCAGCCATGGAGCAGGAGAGCGTGGTACCTTCGGCGATCCAGCCGGTGGCTATGATGCAGTGTTAGCTGATGGTGTACTCTGTAGCTTGGTGTTGCGGGGTCAGCTCACCCATGATACCCCACCGGACGTTGTAGGGAGCCATATTGTTGGTGTCTATGTGTAGTATCTATGTGTATCTGTGGGAGATGAATGGAGAGGTGAGAGAGAAGAGAGGAAGAGGAAAGGAGAAGAGGGGAGGGGAATTTATCTGCAGTGGATAAATTAATAATGGATATAGTTGGGGTCGTATTGATATGGCGGGGAAATTATGTCATCTCTACTACCATAGTTATCCACTCCATACTATAGTTACATTCTATACATACTACTGCTGTGAGTTACTTTGGACAGATACGTAGGGAGGTACTAGTAGGATGAATTGAATGCACATCTCACCTATATACAAACTCCTGATCAACCATGGCTACAAAAACGCCGCTATAACGCGAGCTCGGCCAAACACCCGCCGGCTAAATGCATGCATCCGCTAAACAAAACATCCGAGCCTCACACCGGCTCCATCTTCACGCGAACGTGCTGCCCCGGAGAGTCCGTCCCCTCCGCCTTGCGTTTCCCCAAGACAGAATCCGGCGTCCCAGTCCGGCCAGACGGAGTGCCGCGCTGTGCCGGCGTCGGTCCGTCCTTGGTGACTTCGGCGTAGCAAGTGGCGTGGTACACCCGGTTGCCGACCTTGACGGCGTCTTGCCAGATCCAGTCCTGGACTTCCTCGGACCACGTCGACTCGAACTTCTCCTGGCAGATCGGACACGGCGTGTTGCGCAGGGTGGCGTCGTTGGGCGCATGGATCCATTGCTTGGGGAGGCCCTTCTTGGCGGGTCCGACATCGCTCCCTGCGGCCGTCTCGCCCGGTGCCTCTTGGTCTACGAGGCCCTGTTCATCGCCCGCTTCCCGGGATTTGATCCAGTCCTGTCTTTGTTAGTCGAGGATCTGACAGAAGGCGGTTTAAATACGTACCCGTTCATCCACGTACCAGCTGCGGTTCTGGGCCCGTCTCGCAGCATCCGCCATGCGCTGGTTCGTGCGGAAATGCCAGTCCAGATGGCGCGCCTTCATTTCTTTGCCTTCTTCCGTTGCGAAGAACCGACGTCCGCATGTCCCACACCGGTTGGATCGCACGTCGTAAAGACTGGCTATGAGAGCATGTCGCGGGCTGTCGAACGTTAGACCGTAAAGCTAATACGACAAGAAGAGCAACTTACATTTTCATTGATGCAGTGCTCATTTGAACCCCCATCTGCCCGTCGGTACGTAATGTCGGAGCGGACACTGGAGGCGTGAACTGCACCCCACCAGGGATAATCAGCGGAAAGACGGAGGCCAGATTCGGCGGAGCAGCGGCGGCGGTAGGAGCAGGAGGGGCTGATGCAGGAGGGAGGAGACCACGGGCTCGAAGCGCAGCAATCAGAGGATTATCCGGTGCGGATGGAGCAGCGGGTTGCGGAGTGACGCTGCTCACAGGAAGCTGCGACATGAGGTTGGCTGCTTGAGGCGGAGGGGTCGGTTGCTGACGAGCGGCGGTACTTTTGATGAGTTCCGCTAGCGTTCCGGGGTTGAGAAGCTGCTGTAGCGGCTGGGACATCACCTGTGGTACCGGCGTCGTCACGGACGGAGTTGATATGGTTGGGAGGGTTGGAGGTACAGCCTGCGGTGGGGGGATGGCCGGCTTCGGCGCCAGCTCAGAGACGCGTGCGCGGACCAGCCGCAGCTGGTCCTGGGTCAGCTCCTGCCGTTGCAAGATGCCCTGGAGATCAAGAAGAGCCTTCAGCCGCTGCTGAATGATCGAATCGAGAGGGTTGTTGGCAAACTCGCTCCGGGCATTCGCGATCAGCGCTTCGAGGTCTCGGTTCAGAGCCGACAAGTCCACCTCCTGCGACTGCTGCGGCTGAGGAGTGGGAGTGGTTCGCGGATCGGACTGTTGCCTGTCAGCTGTCTTGTGTCTCGCTTCGACACAGATCGAGAGTGATGCATACCGATTGACCCCCGAGGCTGGGACCGGGTCTTTGATATGGCAACGGCGGCGTTGGGGTCGCCTGTGGTGGATATCGCGCCGCGTTCTGGGACGGTGTTGGGCTGTTGGCCCAGCCTGGCGGAGTCCCAATTCGTCCCCGTCCCAAGATCTCCTGCTGGCTCCGGGACTGCTGTTGCTGGAGGGCGGCGGTCCTCGCTTTGATCAGAGCACTCTCGATGCTGCGAGTGATGTCGGGGGAAAACACCGGCCGTGTATCCAGAGACCCTGGCACCGGCTCCTTCCAGGTCTTCAGCATCTCGTCGAGTTTCCGGCGTGTCTGTGAATCGACCAGCGTGTATGCATTCATGAAGGTCTGATACATGTTCTGACCCAGGAACCGCGTGTAGGGGGTTCCTACATTCTTGATAATGGAGTCGACTACATACAGCGCAGGCAGCTTCTGCGGCGGCGGAGTCTACACAGACAGATTAGAAGGCATTCCCACAAGAGACTACATATCGGGAGGTCATCAAACGATGATGGATGGATGCAAACAAGGATGCCACCTACTGTTCGAATATGATTCTCCAACACCCGACAGATGGCCATGGCATGTTCGGTGTTTTCTTTGGCGATGACGGTCAAATTGCTGATCTGAAACCTGTCGTTGGTGGTTAGATCCTCCAAGGAGTTCTTGTAGTCCTCGGCCACTTCATCCGAGGCGAGTCCGGACGACATGATGCGATATACAGGTGGTTAGACGTCGTGGACAAGACAGGGGGAAGTAGTAGGTAGGTATGTTTTTCTCCTTCTTTCTTTTCTTTCTTCTTTTTCCCTGGGGGTTCTCTGGTTTTTTTCTTCTCTTTGTTTTTCTTCCCTTGTCAATCGATCTTTTGTCACCCCGTCTTTCAATTTAATAATCTTATTCTCCTGTCCCTGTCCAACAAGAAGGTCTCCTGAGAAGAGCACGAGCTGGAAAGAAAGGTCGGAACTTGTAAATGCTTGCTAGCTATCTTGTCAGATTGGAGACAACAAGAAGAGGACGACGCCCGCCACAACCACAGCCGAATCCGAGATCTTCCTCCCCTGTTCCAATGTGCACGCAATCTACCTCAATACGATAGCCCACGGCGACTGACGCTTCCTGGAGACACCGACTAGCAGGTTCTAAGGTACGAGAGGGGGAAGGTCGGACGGAGAACTCGAGAAAATTCCGACGATCCGACGAAGGGGATGGGCGAAATGAAATGAAAGAAACTGAAAGGGAGGGTATAATGCAAGGCGATACAAAGGAAACAAGCGAGAGAGGGAGGAGGAGAAGGTGGTGGTGTTGGTGATGCTGTTGTGGTGAAGGAGTGAAGTGATGAAGAAAGTGAAGTTGTTTGCCCGAGGTGAAAGCGTGACCCGCTGACTCAGCCGCCCATGACGTTACATTGTCGGAAGAGCAGTTGAACACTGGCACTCGACACTGATTTCTCTTTCATTCTCCCAGGCCTTTATAGAATTCAGAACCCTTTAATTCCTCTACGAATACTCAAATCTCATCCACGAAAATGAAAGTGTCCGCTGCGCTCCTGCTGGGCGTCGTCCCCGCCGTCCTCGCCGAGTCCATCGTGGTCACCTACCCAAGTGGGACTCCCGATGGCGTCGTGGAAGAGGCAAAGAAAGCCATCACTGATGGGGTGCGTTCTTGATTGAGATGACTCTTGGAGAAGAGTACAGAGTAGAGGACTAATTATGTCAATCTTTAAGGGTGGCTGCATCACTCATACGTTCAGTGAGTATCTATATCGACCATGAGACTAATCCAGGCTAACCTCGATTCTCCACAGCGTTGCTGAAGTAAATGCCTTCTACTGAGTGCCCATCATCATTCAATCTAACCTCTTGCAGGGGATTTTCGGCCCAGGGTGCAACTGAAGCGATGATCAACCAAATTTCCGTCGAAACGGCCGAATATCGACCGACAATCGAGAAAGACCAGGAATATCACACGCAATAAAGAACCAAAGCTTGCTCATGATGACGGGATATCACACAGTTTGGTCTTGTTGAGCTGCTCGTGCTGGACTCGACTTTCTTTACATCGCTGGACGAGACGAATGTCTGTGTTGCTGGATAATGACAGGACTCCTTTTCTTCTGACTCTGTTTGCGAGGAGACAAGAGCTGTATTATGATTATATCTTATGTGTCGCTTATGAATGAAGTCATCAACTTAACACAGTTAGATGGACAGTTCTCGATTTACGTAAAGGCTTCTAGATTTATCCAATCGCCAGCTGTAGAACACTTTAAAATGCTGTTTTTGAGACCGCAGGGCCAAAATCTCTGCCGTATCATGTATAACAACCCGTTATTGATAAGGGGAATCTGGTTATCACGAAGTCATATGAAGTAGGAACCGTTGTACCAGTATATGGGAGGAAATATGGGATACTATGAAGTGTATACTTAAGTGTCACCAAAGCACAGTTTATACCGAGTACAATTCACAGAACACTATTGACAATTGACAGACTACTTCATTCCCACTTTCCTGACCTTTCTTAACCCATTCTCTACCTAGTCCCGGCATCATGACGATCGCTCGTGTGGATTATTCTTCCTTCCGCGTGGATAACGTGGATCCCGCTTGAAACCCCCGACGCGGCGCCGCGACAGTCCATTCTCTCCACGCTCTCCCACCACCGCGCCGCTACCTCTTTCCAGGCCTTTCTTCCATTCCTCTCCAGCCCAGTCCGAGGGATGCGATTCTACATGCCAACAAACCCTATCCTTCCCTCGATCGGATCCGCCGCCCTCACCCTCCTCGGCTTCTCCCCCTGAACATTCCGCGGGTGAAGCCGCCGCACCCACCATGGCCTCCGAACATACCGTCACGCAGGCCCTCCTGGAATGGATCAACAGCTTCGCTCTCGGAAAGACGATTCGCACGACCGACGAGCTCACCGATGGCATCATCATCTGGGAGATTCTCCAGGACATTGACCCGCAGTACTTCCTCGACGAGCTGCCGGACCGCAACACGCCCGACCACTGGCTGTCCAAGCTGCAGAACCTCAAGCACATCCACAAACTACTCGGCAGCTACATCCGCCAGCAACCGGACGGCTTCCCCGCCGGGCTCGATCCGTCGCCGAACCTTGAGGTCGTCGCGGAGAAGAACTCGGTCAAGGAAACCAACAAGCTCCTGAAACTCCTCCTGATCGCCGCCATCCGCTCGCCCAACGCGCCCTCCTACGTCGAGACCCTCCAGACCCTGAGCACGCCGACCCAGGAAGCCCTGAAGAACATCTTCGAAGACGCCGAAAACGGCCAGCACGAGCCCATCGACGCCGCCGATGACGCCCGCGACGACCCCGCCAAACGCGACCACCCCGTCGACCTTGAACTGCAATTCGAGGAGCGCGTCGGCAAGGTGCTCGCGGAGAATGACCGTCTGACCCACGAGAAGAAGGAGCTCGAGAAGGCCCTGGAGGATCTGCACAACCGCCTCGCGCGTCTCCAGGAGAACAACGACACGCTGCAGAGCCGCCTCGCGTCCACCGAGGACCGTCTGGGGAATTTGAAATCCGGCAAAGGGGATCTGAGTTTCAACACCAAGGCACTGGAGTCCAAGTCCCGGCAGCAGGAAGATATCATCGCCTCCCAGGAGGTGCGGCTGGCTGCCGTGCAAGACGAGAACGACAGCCTCCGCATGACCGTTGAATCTCTGCGCGTCAAGAACGAGCGGTTCCAACATCTGCAGGATGACTACGACGTGCTCAAGACCGAACGGGACCAGCTGGCCCGCAAGGCGAACGCCGCGGAGAAGTACCGCTCGAAGCTGCAGGCGAGCCAGGACTTTGAGAAGGAGAACCAGGCGCTCCGCAACCAGATCAAAGACCTCCAGCAGCAGCTGAAGGACGCCGACGCGCACCAGCGGTGGACGTCCGAGCGCGATGTGGAATTGGAAGAATATCGCCGCGTGCTGCCGCGCATCGAACAGGAATGTAGCGAAATGCAGAGCATCAAGAAACAGCTGGAGTTCAACAATCACGCCCTGACGGAGCGGCTGAGCAGTGCTGAAGAACAGCGCGAGAGAGACGACGCGTTGATCAGCGAGCTGCGTGAACGGATACGGGAGCTGGAAGGATCGCCTGGAAGCCCGTCATTGACACCGGGCAGCGAGACTCCCAAACTGCAGGGAACGTTGCAGAAGGACTTTGAGGCTATTGGCGTGAAGGAGTCTCAACTGTGGGTGGCCCTGAGTATCGCAAGGTATGAGCCGAGACTAACGCTTCTGACAGGAAAGCCGAGAACGAAGACTTAAAGAAGGAGGTGGAGTCTGTCAAGGGACCATCAACTTCGGTATGTCTGCTTGTATGCGACCCTCACTAAGATGTACTAACAGGTCATAGGCTGGCTCCCAGCTGGAGGCCTTTTCGGACGTCTTTGTCGAAACGTTGCAGCGCGCACGGGAGAATTCCACTCAAGGGTATGACCGCCAGATCACGCACTCTACAAAGCTAACCGGGCTGCAGAGAGGAATATTGGAAATTGTACGAGCAGTATACCTCGGTGCTTAAGAAGCTGGCCGAAGTACAAGATTCTTTGGACGGTTCCAGAAGAGCCCTTGCTGATGCGCAAGCAGCTGGTGAGTACTCGCGCCTTTATACTCCTGCGGACATCATACTTACACTCATACAGTCGACCTCGCCGGCAAAGAGAAAGTGGACATGATCAACGAGATCAAGGAGAAAGACTCTGCTGAGCTGACCAAGATGCGCGAGGAATGGGATGAATCGCAACAGAAGATCTACAACCTTCAGGCCGAGATCGATTCCAGCTTAGCCTTGGTCCGGGAAACCTGCGCGGAGCGAGATGAGCTGCGGGGAATGCTCGACAGCCGACAGGATACGATCGCCGAGAGTCGTGTCGAAGACCAAGAGACGATGGAGGAAATGAAGAAGCTGTTGGCCGAGATTGCGGCGCAAGATAGCGGCGATGCCTCGGAGGCGTCCCAGAAGTCTGGCGTCGAACTCACGAAGCAGGTCATGGAGCTGATTGAGAAGAACCTGGAGCGACTGGCGAAACGTGCAGAGGTGAGTTGCCATGTCTTGCCCTCTGCGTTGCCATTGACTAGCTAACACGGTCTAGTACATACACAACCAGAACGAGCACATCAAGTTCCTCCAGGAACGACTCAAGCGGTTCGAAGACGATAACGAGGTCATCAGCAAGGAGCGCGAGGTAAGCACCTGCCTGTGTTCGAGGGACTTCACGTGCTAACCACGTAAAGCTGGAGCTCCAGAAAATCATCGACGCGCAGACACGAGAACTCGCCTTGATGAGTTCCTCGTGGTACGAGCTGCAGAGTCGACTGCAGAACAACAATGTCACCATCTCAAGATACCGCCACGGGTCGAGCCTGGCGGATGCCCAGAAGGGCTGGCTGGCCAGACAGAGAACCGTGGTCGCTGGTCGATAGAGCAGGTAGATCGCTTGTGTGTTGCTATCGTGTTTGATTCTTGTCCATTATTCCCTGTACATGTGCCTTGCTAGACTGTTGTCATTGTTGCACTATATACACTACAGTTTCTTGTCAGATTACATCTATCTGATAGACCGTGCGATTGAATGGTATTCCCCCTTGATCTCCAGTCACATTGTGCAGTGCAGGTGATGGTAAACCACCTGCAACTCGAGGCATGCTTCTACATCTGTTCTCGCGCGAGCATCTGCTTGTCTGTCGGGTTCGGCCGGCAGAGAGATTCGGGCTCAGCTCAGAGAGAGCCCCTGGTCGATTCATGGCGTGTAATCCATCCAAACAAGCCAGTCGAAGGTGCTAGCTTCTTCGTAGTGCATGAGGGACCATGGCGCAGCTCCTTCTGGATCCCGCCTGGGAACGTATCTCAACATAAAAGCCCACCCGGATCGCTCCATCCTTCCAAGTCAGGGGCAGACCAAAATGGGACCGGGGGGGACGGGCTGATCTCGGGGCCAGAAGTGAAAGTCGGGGCGTGAAGTATACAGAGTACTACTGTTGGCGATGTTTCTTGGCATGTATGTAGTCACGTGCTGTGCCATCAGCATCCTTGTTTTGTCTGGGTTAGAAAGAACACTCCTAGGGCCATCGACCTGAACAATGTCGCTTGCTGTCGGGTTCTCATTGCTTGACCGTGATTATCTCGCGTTTGATCTAGTGGAATGGCTGCTTCTTTGTTCTTAGACCTTGAGGGCAACCCTCTACAGGACACAGAGATCCTAGGATATGGAGGAACAGGCGTCGTGACCTATCGTGACAGCCAAGCGGTCAAGATCCCCTTGAGGCATCCCTGGAGTAGCGATGCCGATGTGGAATCGAACATGGAGGTGATTGCGCGGGAGCAAGGCGTCTATGCTCGTTTCGGTCAGTGTCCAACCGACCAGGTCGACGGGATTGTACCTTGTGCCGGACTGCACAAGAATGCCACACATCTCGCCTACATGGAGAATGGAGACTTGCGCACATATCTAGAGAAACATCGACCGCAGTCCCGTGCGGTGCAAATGCGCTGGTTCCGTCAAATGGCTCGGGCGCTGCAACAAGTCCATGATCAATGTGTCCTGGTAGCTGACATCGCTATCCGCAATTTCCTTCTGGACTCGAACCTCTCGATCAGGATCTGCGATTTCAGCGAGGCCTCTCTCCTGCCCCTCGGAACGGAGATGGAAACGGCCGACGATGATGGGTTCTCGATCCAAACGGACATCGGGCAGCTTGGTGCGGTGATGTACGAGGTTGTCACTCGACAAAAGTGCGACTTTGATCTCTTCACGGACGGGATCCCAGCTGATGGTCGCGCCGTCTGGCCGCCGCGGGATTCCCTTCCTCGCACTGAAGGGATCTGGCTCGGTTGGATCATCGAGACGTGCTGGGTGGAAGGAGGGTTCCAAAATGCGCATGCGTTATCACTGGCACTGAGCTCCGTGGAGCCAGACGGTATCATAAACCAGGACAGCCTGTGCACTAAGCTACGGTCTATGACCTCTTGTACTCGCCAAATGCACCCCCAAAGCTCCGTTTTTGTACTGGCAGTCTTGCTCAGTGCTGCGGCCGTCGTCGGTGCTTGGACCAGGAAACCACGATAGGTCAGGGATGAGTTGTCGAATACCTTTACTTTTCCTGGGATAGAGTGGGTAAACAAGCATGGTCACGCATCCAACCAAGTTCTTTGGAAGCGAATTGGTGTTGAGAAGGAGCACACCGGGAATCAAGCAGTATCGCCGACAATACCTGACTAGTGAGCGGGCGAATACGCACTGGGTAAGCGAGGAGCTACTCCCAGGACGCTCTAGCGACAGTGCAGTGGCTTTGGACCAACCGTGGCGGATGTTGCGCAAAACGTACGCAAATATCCGACTGCATAATGGATATTCACCATCTAACTGTGATTTCCGTGGCTTTCGTGGTGGCCTGCCCTCTATGTTCAATACCACCTCAAAGCAGGGTTTTGCTGGGCACTTTCAAAACACAAAGCTAGCGCTGATGCAATCAATATATGAGAAGGAGCTAAGCTAGGTCGATCTATCCCTTAGTGCCAGGGGCCGAATCTTCCCTGTTCACTCATCTCGACGGACAGTCATCCTCGTGCCCGTCAACGAGCAGCCGCACGATGAAGATTACTTCTGTCCTCGGCGCGGTCGGCGCAATTCTGTCATGCATGCCTATCGTCGCCGCACAGTCCAACCCCGACCCTGTCGGCACGATCCATGATGGACCGGTGCCCAACAACCTCTTCGGGTCGAACTTCACCTACCCGTGGCCGGTGAAGCTGTTCAAATTCTACAACCAGCGCCAGAACCTCACCATGGCCTTCATGGACGTCCCGGCTCGCCGCCATAAGGACAAGAACAAGACCGCCGTCCTGCTCCACGGCGGCAACTTCTGCAGCGTGACCTGGTCGGCCACGGCGCGCCAACTGTCGGCAGCCGGGTACCGCGTGATCCTGCCGGACGACATCGGCTTCTGTAAGTCGAGCAAGCCGCAAGGCTACGCGTACAACGTGCATCAGCAGGCCGCCAACGTCCACAGTCTGCTCGCCGTCCTCGGCATCGACACCGCCACCGTCATCGGCCACTCGATGGGCGGCATGATCGCCGCCCGCTACGGCCTGCTCTACCCGGACGCTGTCGACCAGCTGGTCCTCGTGGACCCGCTGGGTCTGGAGGACTGGGTCGCCAAGGGTGTCCCCTTCGTGCCGGTCGACGCGACTTACGAGAGCCAAGCCGCGCAGACCTTTGCCAGCCTTAAGGCGTACGAGCAGGCCAGCTACTTCCACAACGCGACCTGGAAGCCCGAGTACGATGTCTGGGTGCACATGCTGGCCGACATCTACGCCGGCGACTATGGCGCGCAGTATGCATATGTGATGGCGCTCGTCACGGACGCCTTGCTCAGCCAGCCCGTCCTCTATCAGCTGCCGCGGCTGCAGACGCGCACCTATCTCATGGTCGGAGAGAACGACATCACCGCGTTGGGGAAGGCGTCGGCGCCTCCGGACGTCGCAGCGCAGTTGGGCCATTATGATGTGCTCGGACCCGCAGCTGCGGCCATCATCCCCAACTGCACCTTTCACATGTTCCCCGGTTTGGGCCATGCGCCTTTCCTTCAAGATCCCGAGGCGTTCTACGAGGTTCTTCTCTCGTGGCTGGACTAGTGTATGGCGACCGGCAAAATAACGTTGAGAATTACTGTACGCATCGGTCAGGGTTGGATAAGCATCCAGTTTAGACGGTGGCCCATCCCTAGCCATGTATAGGGGCGCTTTTCTCAAGCTTTCTATGGAATAGAGTGTAGAAACTATGTATAGTTGGGCTTCTTTCATACAGCTTCCCTGGCATAAAGTAAGCTCCTCTGTATGCCGAGCTATTATGCATACATTCGACACCTCTTTTCATAAAAAGAGCAGTATTGTGATATGGCATACTCAGCACATCAGGATGGAACCATCTCCTCTCCGTCTAGGAAGATGTCCTCAAAAAGACTCCCGAACGGCAACGAGAATGGCAGCGTCGTGCTCATGCTGTCGAGTAGACCTTGGTCAAACCAGCTCTCCGCAGCAGCGCCAGTACCAAAGTCGCTTTGATTGTCAACCCGGCGCGGTCCGTCTTGTACCGACAGCCCTGCCGCTGACTCCTCTCGTACCCCTGAGCCATCCGCTCTTTGTGCACCCGTTCCATTCCGCTTCAGCCGGGACTCATAGATCGGATAGAAAGCCGCGACGATGGGGAACCGATCCTGCAACTTGTCCAGTATCATCATGCAGAAGTTGGCGCGATGCTCTGAGATCGTTTTCACACCCGTATCTCCTCGGCGGATGTTGACCAGATGGATCGAAAGCACCGACAGCACCGGAGGGAGTCTGGAAGGCGTTAGCCACAGGGTACAACGGAAGACGGTATACAGATAGAGCAACGTACATGCTAGCGGCAGCAGGATAGAGGAGATCATGTGCGATGAGCAGCTCTAGCAGATTGGATATTTCTGTACATATCTCAAAGACCGGGGTGCCGGGGCCTGTATTTCCTGAAAACCTCGGGTTGCTCCGATGAAGCAGGAGGCGGTATCCCCTGGACAGTCAATAGCAGAGCTTTCCGGAAGCCTGGAACAGAGCAACTTACTGGTACAAGAGCTGAGCTAGTATAGCCGCCATGCCGTCCGTCGTGGACAAAGCAGTGGGGAGTGATGACGCCCACAGTGCAATCTGTTCTAAACAGGTATCTTGTTGGTGACCACTGTCTTCGTTGAATTTGATAGCGAAGAAGCGGTCCACTGCAAGAGAAGTCAGGAGAGCAAAATCTGAATAGGACAATGGCTACGGTACCCGTCTGAGCTAGTCGCACGGCATGTATCCAGTATGTATTTGCCTCGCTGAGAGCTTCAGCCTTAGGCTCGTCCACTTGCTCAAAGTCGGCCTCAGACAGAGGAGGGACGTTGCACAGTCGACCTTGCACGTGGGGCGGACGGTCGAGAAGCATAGACAGATGGATGTCCATGGCCTTGCCTGGAGTTAGAATAGTCCTCCTTCGGGCTTCTTGCATATTCACTGACATAGACGATCCACCATAACCGTCGCCAGACCTTTCGATCTTTGTCGTTAAGGCGTGTGTACGACTTTCTGGACTATCGCTTAGCACCCTCGGTCGGTTCACAGGAGAGAGATAAGACCCACGCTTGGTGCATTCCCAAGGCCTGCGCCATTCCTGCGGATACACTAAGCCAGTACCACGGATCTTTCTGTTCGAAAAGGCCACTCCACCAGTGACAGATAAGGAATGTGGCTTGGATTGTCGTGATCGCATCTGTTTCATATCCAGCATCGTAGAGGGATTTGACTCTCTGGTAGAAGGTGAGGCTTGCAGCATATCGGGATGCAAACCCGGCTTCAGAGATGACCGGGTCCGAACAGTAGATGGTGGCAACAAGGTAGATGGCGTTCAAGAGGAGGTGTGAGCATTTGCCCTCGTTGAGGGCGGCAAGCAAGCTCGACCTATCCAGGATGGGGAGCGCAGGAAGTGAGTATTGGAAGTAGACGTCGAGAAGAGCCTGACTGGTCTCGTGTGGCGGTAGATCAAACGCTCCTTGCCTCTGTAGGTTTTCACGAGTAGCGATGCGAAGTCTCTCCATTTCTTGTGTCGTCGACCTGCCTAACCGGGCCAGCATTGCCCCCTGGAGGTGGTCCTGTACTGGGCGAATGTCCTTCCTCCCCGCGAAAGGGTTTCCAACATGTTGCATCAAATAATTCAAATTCGAGGAATCTCCTACGTACGGCGTTTCTCCATTGGCTCCGACGGTGGGAAAGTATTGCTCTGGATGACGCTTCTCTCTCTCGGCTGGAGTATGAGGAGTGGTTGAGGGCGAGGTTGATGTTATCGCTCCCTGATGCGGCACATGATGGGGAACATCTGCAAGGCCCTTAGAGGGTAAGAGGGGAAGCTTCCTTCTCCTAGAGTACATTAGTACTAGCATGATAGCCACTGCGTCTCAAGTCCTACCGTCCACGCCGTGAAACGATTGGCACGCAGTCACGCCGTGCATTCCGGCAGTTGGAACACGCAACGCCTTCACTACGGTCACACTTGACCCGCCGGTCATGGCACAGACGGCACGCCACTTTGACAGCCGGTCCACCACGAGGCATTGGGTGTTTCTGAAAGGCTGGAATGGTGTGAATGGCAGACTTCGGCGAAGTTGGTGAGAGGCGTAAGGTACTTTTGAGAAGTCGCCGAATTCCGGGGATTCTGATTGGTTGAAATACGAGCATCCACGATCATTGGTGGGTTCAGCAGTATATCTGGTCTTCCTCTAAGAGAGGCAAATTCCCCTGTTTCTTTCATTCAAGAATCTTCTCCTTTGCTAAAGAACTATGTTGTCCGTCAATTCCTCGCGGAGCGTACTCTGTCGCTCAATTTCGAACCTATGTCCAACCGCAAAAATCGCAGGAACGCGATACCTGGGCACATCGAATTCTAGCAAATCCACATCAGTGCCCGTGCCAGTCAACAGCCAAAAGACCGGTGACATTGGATACTTCCTGTACGTTTGACAAGTCCCGAAAAGAAGGCATATACT
This sequence comes from Aspergillus sp. MEXU 27854, assembly GCA_019721355.1. Taxonomy (NCBI): domain Eukaryota; kingdom Fungi; phylum Ascomycota; class Eurotiomycetes; order Eurotiales; family Aspergillaceae; genus Aspergillus; species Aspergillus sp. MEXU 27854. Next base: position 560,448 of record JAGMTT010000008.1, on the reverse strand, counting down.
GCCATCGGTACTGTTCTGACTTTCGTGTGCTCCAGGACAAAGGCAGACCAACTAGTCAACTGGGCCAGACAAGGATCCCTGTGGCCTTTAACCTTCGGCCTGGCCTGCTGCGGAATCGAAATGATGCATGTGTCCATGCCACGCTACGACCAGGACCGACTGGGCATTATTTTCCGGGCCTCGCCGCGACAGGCCGACGTCATGATCGTGGCCGGGACGGTCGTCAACAAGATGGCGCCCGCATTGCGACAACTCTACGATCAGATGCCCGAGCCGCGCTGGGTGATTAGCATGGGCAGCTGCGCCAATGGTGGGGGATACTATCACTACAGCTATAGCGTGGTCCGCGGGGTGGATCGCATCGTGCCGGTGGATATCTATGTGCCTGGGTGTCCGCCCACGGCGGAGGCTCTTCTGCAAGGAATCTTCCTTTTACAGAAGAAAATACGGAGGACGCAGGTGACGAGAATGTGGTATAGGCGCTGATCAGTCTCCATGTTCCACGGTCTTCGTCTAACTAGATTATCATCCATTGGCCTCTGAACTATGAAATACATAGGACTTTCGAGGTTCAGGGACTCCTTTGATTATGGCAGGCTTTGCACAATAAATCCTTTCTCTCTGATGGCGTTATCACAGGTACTACCCTGTTGGTTGTGAATGCCTCATTGATACGCTATTGCAATAGAGATCCGAAACTTCAGACGTGAGATACTGAAGATATCTACTACCAAACAACAAATTGTATAAACTCACCTGCCAATTTGGGATGTCTAGAACGCGGGCTTCGTCATTCATGTTTCTGTTGGACCGGACATGAGACATGAACGACGGGAGACCTTGCAACTGATCAACTGGAGAAAAAGAGTGTCTATGGCGGCTTAGTCCATCAATGACTAGTCTCCTTCGTAAGCTTCCTCGGCTTCTTCCTCAGCCTGCATTTGTTCTTCGTCCTCCCTTCTAGAAGCTTGTAGTTCATCATACTCCTTGAGCACAGCACGGCATTGTCTCTCGGTCGTCTCAACAAACCTAAACACCCTGTTCACTGCCGCTCTGGTGGACAATGAGAGATCCATTGTCTTCACATCAGCCTTGAGTAGAGCTAGCTCCTCGCCTATCCAGTCAAATTTGCGCAGTCTCTCTGCTGCATTTGGAGGGATGGTCAGTGGTGTGCGGTCTCTTATTCGAGTTTTAGGCCGTAGAAGCACTTTCTCTCGACAGAGAGGGACAATGCCAGCCGCAGAAAAACCACTCTTGATATTTTCCGCTGTAAACACTCGTCTGCGTAGCTCAGGGAGCGACGCAAGAAAGTCAAGCTTGTCGATGTACTTCCAGCCTCGACGCATGGAATCCTTCGCCTGTCGTCTGTAGGCGTCTTCTAAAGACGATAGACAGCCAGCTTCAAGTGGCAGCCAGATGCGCGAATTGGGCGGTGGGCATATGGGTATAATGTTGTTGCCCTTGCACATTTGGCCAAATTGAGGCGTCAAGTAGCTGCTTTGGCTTAGAAACAGCAGCCGAAATCTCCCCACTGTATGGCTAGTAGCAGGGACAAAGACATTCTTAAGCCACGCCAGTCGGGTCTCATCAGTAGCCCACCCACCGGGACTGACCGCGAGACGCCAGTCGTCGGGTAGCTCTTCCACTTGATACCAGCATTCTAAGTGATACCTTCCCTTGAAGACAATCATAGGCGGCAGCGTCACCCCAGTAGTGTTTATACACTCAATGGAAGTTGCCCACCTTCGGTTGTCAGGCTGAGGGGGCGATGCTTGTTCAATCATCTCACTCTTCGTCGCGACCTCAGCGGAAGCTAAAGGGCCGATGGTGTATCCAGTCTCATCAAAATGCCAGATATCCTCCTTTGCAATCCTGTGCTGGATGATGGTGGATTCCAGTTTATCAAACCACTCACTAGCAGTCGAGAAGTCTTCGCTTTCATCGCGTTGGCGGTCGTCGCGTTGGTGGTCGTCGCGCTGAGGCATCAGGGTCGAATACACTTTTCTGAGCTCTCCTCGCCGTTTGATAAAGCGCAATACCCACTCAGGTGCCACACCGGAAGTAGGCTGAGTATGGCGCTTGGTGGGAAGCGAATTCGCCATTTCTTGTATCTGATCTAGCGAGGGGGCCGCTCCCTCTTGAATCAACGATAGAATTGATTGCGCGAGCCGATTCTCTTCATCTTGGTGTAATTCCCGATGCTGTATGCCCTTTCGATCATGATGTGCAGGGCCCTTAAGCCGACGCCGCAGTGTTGTTGTGGAGACTTGGTACAGACGGGCTGCCTTCGGTATAGAGGATATTCTGTTGTTTTTGACAGCCGAAACAGCAGACGCTAACCTTCTTTCCCTTTCTCCGGCAGCTTGGGGTCTTTCCCCTCGTTTTGGCGGCATGCTTGATTTGTCCAAATTTCATCAAAGTATGAAGCGTGATGTGTTTTAACGCGTCAATCGAGGACGCGAAGCTCGCGTCCTCGGGCATATATGGATGTATTGATACTTACCTGATTAGGAGGCGGGCCCTTAGTAAGATATAGTCATGTGATCGGTGCGAAGTATATGGAGTAGGTTGTTTTTGGTAGGACTGGGAAGGTCAACCAACAAAGCGCGCTATATCCAAGAAAGAACCGTTTAAGCAAGCTACCTTATTGACTGTGGTTCTCGCATCCCTGGGCGGATGGGCTGTCCTGAAGGGCGCGTTTGCCGTGTTTCGGGCCCCATCATTCAGTTGATGCACAGCCCTCATAAACCGCTTGGCTCATCACTAGCGAACATTTCGGGCTGGAGATCCTCGTAGAGCATTACCTCGGATCTTCTGGTTAGCTTACATTGGAATAGGAGATGCCCCCTCCCATCCGGTTATCACATCCTGTGCGCTGACAGGCCTCATTCGGAACCCAGCGACTGTCGGTTTCGCCCCAGCAAGAAGTCACCCTCACGTCAAAGTTTTAATGAGGAATTCAATTGTAACAAAGGAGGATGTCCCCAGTCGAGAAGAGGTCTTGGTCATTGCATACATGAGTCGGACGGCATGGAGAATCATTGCTTCCGTACCTCTCTTGGCCCTCTCGGAGTGGCAGTATGCCGAGCTAAATTTGCTTTTATACACAGGTCATGTTGCATTCGATCATGGCTGAGTGCCACGGGAGCTTGGCTGGAGCCGATAAGGCGAATGTAGGAAGATGACTGGCCATGTCGGCACTTGGCATTAATCAGGGACATATCAACACGGCGGGGAAGCCAAGAAATGAGGGGATGGAGAGGAATTGATTCCGGACGTCCAAGTTGATTGCAACGCCGGTGACCGGCGCAAGGAGTATTTAAGGGATGGGATCGGCAGTCTGCTCTTCTTCTCTCCTTTGTCTCACATGAAAAGGAGGTACAGATTGAACTGCTTTTTCATGATGAGAGCGACTGCGTTCACGGGTCTTTACCTCGGCCTTGCCTCTCTGGCGAGTGCTGTCACGTACGGATACAACCATGTCCCTGTTATACAGGACTCAGAAGTAGTTGCTGGTGCTTTCGAGGATGTCGACGATATTGAGCTCCTGTCCCCGGCGTTCATGACACCCGATGTCCGACTTCCTGGATTCCCCAATGGCACCCAAGGACCGTCTTCTCAGGACGATATGGGTGAGTCTGCTACCATTGAGGGTCGACGCTATGCCATTGAGACTGACCTATGAACAGAGACGTTCCTCGAGGAACTCGCCGGGCGCAACAACTACATGACCTATGGCACCGCGAACTTCACCTCGGAAGAGGGCCGCTCGTTTCCCTACGTCCATCTCTCCTCCGGTCAAGGAGGCTCCCTTCGCCGCCACGATTCCGGCTCGAAAGTGCGCGTGTGGATCCAGGGCGCTGTTCATGGGAACGAGCCCGCTGGCGACGAGGCCACGCAAGCCCTCCTGGGCAAGTTCGACGACGACTCGGAATGGGCTGCCTCGATTCTGGACAAGCTGGAGCTCGTCATCCTCCCGAGGTATAACCCCGACGGCGTTTTCTACTTCCAGCGCACCCTCGCGGTCAACCTGGACCCGAACCGCGACCATATCAAGCTGGCCCGTCAGCAGACGCGTGATATCAAACAGCTCATGAATGACTTCAATCCCCATGTGATCGTGGACATGCACGAGTACTTTGCTGGGTCGCCGTTTGGCGACGAGGGACAGTACGTCCACGGGTCTGACGGCCTTTTCTCGGCCGCGAAGAACCTCAATATCAACGAGGGGATCCGCCAGCTGTCCGAGAAGCTCTTCGCGAAGAACATTGCCGCCGACATGAAAGCCGCTGGTCTGCGCGCCGAGCCCTACGTCACCGGCTCCGCGGCTTCGGATCCCAACTTCGGCGCGGACTTCGCCGAGGCAGGCACCGACGCCAAGATTGGTCGCAATGCGATGGGCCTCACCCAGGCGGTCGTCTTCCTACTCGAGATGCGCGGCATTGGCCTCGCCGACCAGGAGTTCCAGCGACGCACCGCCGCCGGTCTGACCATGCTCGGAAGCATCGTCCAGACCGCGGCCGATAACGCGCAGAAAGTTCTCAAGACCGTCGAGGGTGGTATCAAAGAGTTCATCGAGTCGGACGACGACATCGTCGTCACTGACTACAGCAAAACAGACATCCGCCCCTTCACCATGGTCGACAAGAAGAACGGCAGCGTGGTCCACCCGCCCGTCCGCTTCGCATCGACGACCCCTTCCATCGCCAACCTGACTCGGTCCCGTCCGGAGGCGTACCTGATCCCGGTGGCTTGGGTTGAGCTCGCCGAGCGCCTTCGCGTGGCTGGGTTGGAAGTCGAGACGCTGGACAAGCCGTTCGAGGGAACCGTCGAGGCACTCACCATCACCTCGACCAAGCTGGACACCTCCTACTACGAGGGCGTGATTCGCGTGACAGCGACAACCAAGACCAGTGAGCGCGAGCTCCGCCTGCCCAAGGGGAGCTTCCGGGTGAGCACGAGACAGAAACATGCGGCGCTGGCGATGGTGGCGCTCGAGCCGGAGAATATTGACTCTTACGTTTCGTTTAATATTGTGCCTGTTGAGGAGTTGGATGAGTACCCTATCTTTAGGGTGATGTCTTAGTGATATGGCCTGTGTCGATGGCGATATACAGCGGGGACTATCATGGGCGACACAAAAAGAAACAACTTGGTTAACATGCAGCCCTACGCGCAGATTCCGCGTTTCGCGTGTCAGGTTCCTGACGTGGACTCGGACTGCAAGCTCAAATCAATGAATAGACTGGACACGTTTTCGAATCAATACATCTGTCCTACCGACCAGGGAATCCCCGCGCCCTTCTTTGGTGGACGTGACGCTGGGGAAACTCCGCTTATCATCGGAGTCGAGCTTGATATCGTACTCCATAATGAAAATAGCACATGGAACCTGTATAGTATGGACTCCGAAGGCCCTTCCTGGACATATCCCCGAGCCATGGCTGAACGCTAAATACGTATCAGAGGTAGTAGTGGCCCGGAATGTGGTATCGTTGGCTTTTTGGTTGTAGAAGCGAAGACCGTCAAATGTTGTGAGGTTAGGGTAAAAGTCAGGATTATCATGAATATGCTTGGCGGGCACGCCCAGATTACACCCGCTGGGATGGTCATATTCAGGGATTGGATGTAAATAGGTTCTGCTGTTCGTCGGTTGACGGTGGCTAGTGGGGAGTATTAGTGTTCGTTGCTCCAAATATGCAGGTTGGGAAGACTTACATTGAGCCGGGACATGTAAACGGATAAAACTTTCCAGCCTCGGAGTCCGTATCAAGAAATCGGAATACCAACCATCGCACCCGAGCGCGGAAGATATTCCTTTCTGAGTGAGGCAAGATAATGTGCAGACCTGCTAATCTCCATGAGCATGAAGAGGGTATGTGTAGAAGATAGCCTCCATGCAAAGCTGTTCAAGGTCGCCCTCTTTCTCTCCAAAGGTTCCATCCTCAATATGCACCCTTTCAAGAGAGGTCATAAGGGTTAGATCGTCATCATTTCGGACCGAATCTCTGTCCGTCCCCTGCTCTGCCTGGGCCCGTGGGTTGAGAACCCGGCTACGGGTATCAGGGAGCAGTTTTTCCTTCAGATGTGATACGTTTGAATAGAATTCACCGATCGTTGGATGGATCCGGAAAATTGAAGTCGACGGAATTGATACCATCGACACCATTTGCAAAGTCAATCAATCGCTTCAGAAGGCCTTCATCTTCGGAATATGTTGGACCATAAAGGATCGTGGCGTTCAGCTTGATTACCAGATCACTACAGACCTGCATGATATCAAACGATGTCCAGTCTGAAAGCCTCACGGTTAAATAAATTGCACGACCTGCTGTGGCGGAAAGGGAGAAGACGCCCACCTTTGGCATCGCCGATGATCTTCGGTAGGAGATTCCTGGTCTCTGTCACGAGAGTCTTTTGAACCGCCACTATGAGTCGATGTTAATTGAAGGTATCCGAATATGTTCCCGTCCGAGTATTTGTCATTCGCGGAGCATTTTTCTTTTGAAAAACAGCAGAGGGACTTTGGAGTGCTTTTGTAAGCACTGTATGGTGTTCGAGAAGCCCTCCCTGTTATCGCACAAGCGGGAGACATATTGTCAGCGGTGCTGGGGCCTGGCCTGCCAATATGCCAACAAGGAAAAGAAGATATGGCCGTACCTCATGCACCCAATTTTGAAAGCTGACTTGGTCCAGAGGTAGATTACGCCAGTCGTGACTGACCTTCGACGGGAACATTAGAGACCAATTATTGAGCCCCGTCTTTCTTGCCAACGCCTTTCCTTTTTTGCCATACTGTGACACTTATTAGATCCAAATTTACCACAGCCAGGAACGATCCCACTGAGTTGGAATGGTGGGATGTGTGACGGCGTACTTTAAAAGATGCATTCTAATCGATGAGAACAATCAGCAGCACGAGAACACCTGCAAGAAGTCCAAGCTTTAAGGAAAACTTGGAGAGGCTTGTGCCGACGCTATCAAGAATATGAGTCGGCTTCATAGTTGCACGGAACGATGAATGCAAGAGGTAGTCCAAACAGAATAGTCTCTGCCCGTCTGTTCATCTCTCCGGGAATATGGCTTGATTTAACAGCGCCTAACTCAGTCACTCCTAATGTGTGTACTCTGTAATAATAATCATAACCGACCAGGCAAGCGATAACGACCAAGCACGAAGCAACCTTGGAATGGTAGATTGTAAATACGTGAAGATAGGAAGTTAATGACATGGGCATCTTTGCTGCGTGGATTCCCTCTACCGGGGCTGTGAAGCCCCCAGCATGTAAGGGGGGAAAGCAAGGCTTCGCAGGTTTCGTGCGTTCCAGGCGTTTTCTGCCAGTTCAACGTATCACCCTACCCAGCAGAGGGTGAAGACTTTCCGGTTGTTCCCAGTAAAGCCCTGTTAGCGGGTAGGACGATTGCTTCCGCCAAAAGGTGGCCAACAAGATCAAGAAACCGGTAGCTCCCCCCGTTAAAGAGTTTTTTCAGTGGCAGGCGATGAGGTCAGGGGACATCCACCCCCTACGTTAGAGCGAAAGTGTGTAGCCCACTTCGCCATCGAAAAGCATGCTCTAGATCCCCAGAAGATGCACTGTGATTGCGATGCCCAGAGCTATTTTCAACCCGCCACAAAACTGTACACTCCCCCACTGATAGCATGCCACTCCCAAGAAAGACACCACAATCACCGCTACTTACTGCAGCGCAAGGATTCTCGTCCCTTTTGATATCTGTCTTAGGCTGTTTCTTCCTCTATACGGTGAACTTCCAGTCCTCTATTCTTCCTGGTAGTGGTTTCCTGCAACCTTCTAACATGCCACGGGAAATGACGGGATTCCCGTCATTTGAGCCAATCCCGCTTAGTCTATTAGACCACACAATTACCTCTCTTTATTTCTCGAACCTGTACTCCTTTGCGTTGTCTGATAAGCAGAGAGGTCTCGAAAGGCTTGAATATGGCATAGAGCGGTTGTTTGGATGCCTCCCATTTCTAGCGGGTGAGGTCGTGGAATGCCAAAATCCAGACAACAAGCAAGGTCAGAAGCGGATAGATCCATCTCCAGATCTGCTGGTAGAGACGCCCGCGCTGCAGATCAAATATCATACTCCTGATTCCCTTGGCTTGACGGCAAACCCAACATCGATTCAAAAGTACGCTCCATTGCCGCCAGTCCTCCCACCACCCCGCAGGCATCCTGTACTACGCTTTCAAGCAAATGTGATGGCCCAGGGCATAGTACTCGGAATGAGCTACCATCACTGCGTCTTCGATGCATTTGGTGCTGGTGTAGTTATGGAATGTCTCGCCCGGCTTTGCAAAGGCAACGACGTGTGTTGGCCAGAGATCCTGGAGCAAGACAGCAAGTTCAGAGAGGCGCTAGGTACCTTGGCGGAGCCACAAAGAGAGAAGCTTCCAGATCAGGGCCACCTGGTGATGGAATCGACTATCACGGCAGAGCAGTGGTCCGGTCTAGAAGCGGAAGCGCGGGCACACTTATGCACGCGGCGGTTAATCATCTCGGACGAGAAAATCCGGATGCTGCGAAGTCAATGCCAGAACTCCACGTCTCTTTCCCGGCACGATGTTTTGACTGGAGCCTTGGGAATGAGCTTCCAAATAGCCCAGAGTCGGGGCCGGGCTGCTGAAAAGGTCGATCCGAGTCCCTCTCTCAGGCTTGCCGTTAATCTGCGTAAGAGATGGCCCGGACCAGTCCCTCCGTTATACATGGGCAACATGGTGGTGGGGATAGGTGCTCCGATATTCCCGCAAAAGAGCATCGATGGTGTTGGTGTGGAACGTTATTGCCACGATGACCTGGTACACCAAGTTGCCCAAATCGGATCCCGGATCCGAAGTTCTCTGAACGAAATCGACGATGACTACATCAAGATGCTTATCTCGTCGCTCCGAAAGCAGGAGGATTACCGCAAAATCTCCGTTCCGGCCGGAGAGTACTCCATCACCAGCTGGAGGGATATACCCGTCTATAGTCTTGACTTCGGCGTCGAGCTTGGGCGAGTTGCTGATTTCGAAGCCGAATTTGGTCTCTTCAGTGGTGTGGCCTTCATTTTACCCGCTAAGTGCCTTGATGGTAGCTTACGCCCACGGGACGTGGAACCCGACTGGGACGTTCAGCTAACCCTGAAAAAAGAGGATATGGAGGCTTTGATGGACACTCCTTTTTTCTTGAACCTTCTGATATGAAAATCCGCGGAGATGTTCGAAAGTAGGCTGGCTACCTTGAGCCTTAATTTGCTAAAGTACATCAAAGATCTTTTCAATAGCACTATTTTTGGACTTCTCTCTGTAGAGATATGTGTGGGTAACTATTCGGTGAGTCCGAGGTAGGCTTGCCACAGCTCAATTGGACCTTGAATGATCCTAGGTAGATGAGTGGAGAGGTAGGAGCTATCTTGCAGAATTGCAGCACTTTGGCAAAGCCCTGGATGCTCAGGATGTCCTTCATAGCGGGGCGTTCGCGTTATAACACTCCGTTTCGAATCGTGCCATGTCTCCAGCCGCGATTGTTCCAATCTTCTTCTTGGTATGCGCCACGATTTCAACAAGTGTAAGCTAATCAAGCAATCTCTCCCAGCAGCTCAAGCTCCAAAAGGAACAAACTGCGCCCAGTGCAAAGGCCGCTTGCGATACTCAGTACTGGCCGAGATCTTCCTTACGGCATTATGGAGAGCCACCGAGACGGCGCGCCCATCACACCTTAGCTTTCCCTCCGTGCATAACGTGGAGTAAAAGAGCCTCGCTACTTCAGCGCAGACTCCATCATCTGCAGGCCACAGACACCCAATGACATTCTGGAATCCGGCAACCTGGAAACCGCTCACAACATGGAGAACTTCGTCGACGAGCTCCTGCGATCGGTTCTCAGCGGTAGAACAAGCAGATAGATATGCGATCTGGCCTCGCGAGCAGTCGATCTCGCAGAGCTTGCCCACGGTCAACTTGTCCTGTTCTGGTGGTGCGTCTGATGTGCTGCCTGCGGTCTGGAGCAAAAGGCCACTTTGGGATGGATCTTGCGGGTCTGAAACCCCGTGGCAGGCAAAGTGGGCTATATGGCATCCAGGGAGACGGGCTTTGACCATGGCGGCGTCTGGTTGGCTGAGCGATTCTGCATGAACATGATTCGCCAACGAGTCCCTAACGGCGATGGTCTCGGTCAAAACACCCGCGAGGTCATGGGCGCCGGGAGGTGTAGTCATAGATACCGTTATGAGACTCAGATGTGGAGCCAAGTCGCTGGGCAGGGGCTCCTGTGCCCTCGTGCATGAGAGAGCCCTAACGGACGGAGTGTAGGAAGAAAGGATACGAGAGTGTGTGCATTCAGTCGGCCCTGTTAGATGCTCCCCCGCTGCATGGAATGGAAACGAGTTGGCAAGCCCGGTGCCTATCCAACAGACCCTTGGCATATTTTCAGAAGAATCTGGATTGCACAGCGTATAACCGAGCTCATCTAGGACAGGTTTGACGCAGACCTCCCAGAGCCAGGCTAGAAACCGGACGTAGGCTTAATTATTTGCACCACGATTAGTTGCTGAGGTCGACGTCAGGTCTCTTTTGATCCAGGCTGCGGCTTCTGCGTAGTCGAGGGCAGGAAGGTGGATCACGCTAAGACCAGTGGAAGAGAGTACTAGAGTGTCGCTGGTCACTTCAGTGACGTTGACAACGAGGATCCGGCCGTCTTTCCCCGCCTGTTTGATGATGTCTTCGGTGACGCCCTTTTTGTAGAAAGTAGATCTGTCGTCTAACTGGACGTCTTCCATGCGTGCCTCCAGCTCCCGTTGAGTCTCCTCCCTTTCTCCTGTCTGTTACTGTTGTGTTGGATGTCCAGAGGTAAAGCTCCTCATGGGGTCACCCATATTAAGAAGTAACCTTTCATGTTCAGCACCTAGTCCCGGATGAATACTCCTGATTTTGGCCACATCCCTCCGATCATTCATCAGGAGGCCTAGGATGACACCGCATCCGCGTTCCAACAAGTCCAGTGCTTCCAGCGGAGATCGCATAGTTCTGAGAGCCAGGGAACATGCATTCGTCGCCAGGCCGGAAAAAGCCTGCAACACTTCTTGCTGGTCTTGGAAGCTCAATGATCGGTTGTGAACCATGTGCAGAATACCGATAGCTCCTACAGCAACTTCATATGCATCCTCAAACCCATGGTTCTTGATGAGAGACTTGATTGCCCAACTAGCGGCACTAATCCGCTGTAAGGGAAGGACTTTGGTTGAGTTCCACACTTGTAAAGTGATGCCCAGTGCTTCAGCCTGGTCATCTGTGTTGTTTGAAATGGCAAGAAAGGAGGCAAGAGTGAGCCTGTTATCGGCTAACAGCTGCTTTTCTTCATCGACGAGATTGATGGCCGACCGAACTGCACCTACGGCGAATTCAAGATTCTTCTCGTTCCCATGTGCCAGATATGTAATAAAACTATAGTAAGCTGCAATCCTTAGGCGCCCTTGGAGGCTCTGACGGCTGTAGGGATTCAGATGCATGGCGCGGTTCATCTGTCTCAGTCCCCTCATCTACTTGACCTCCCCGGTTTCAAGGAAACGTCCAAGGATGTGATGAGCCAGGGGATGATTTCTTCTGCCTGTCGGCAATCAGTAATCCCCTTTTCCAGATCACAGACATCCTCGGTGTACATTGATAGTCGCATGAGGCAACGTTCTCGGGAAGCGAGAATTGCTGCAAGGTGGACAGGCTCTTTGGGTGGGTGTTGTAGTGCCTCGTCACATGGTGCAATTGCTTCCATGATGAATTCAACGTCTCCAGTATGGGAGTATTTCTTATAAAGCGGCCGACTCAGATGATGTATGGCCCAATAGGGGATGGGATGCTCCTCAGGCACAGCCTTAGTAGCCTCATAGCCTACCAAGATTGTCTCGTCCATGTCTTCGTAATCTCTTGAAAGATCAAACTGAGAAGCGAGGGCTTCACCCAAGAGATGTAGGCAGCTTGGATGGCGAGGATGGTCAGTAGGCCCCATCTGTGCTGCTCGGCGTAATGCGTCTATCGCATCGTCAAGGTCTTTCGGACTGTGCTTTTAAACTTCTCGACGGCATATAACCCCAGGTAATACAGGCTATCAGCAAGACCAGTGTCCCCATCGGGCGTACACTCAATTGCCTCGCGTACTGCCATGAGGGCTTCGTCCAGGAGCTCCTCGTCTCCTGTTTCCCTCCAATGAGCGAATAGGGTCTCGCTTATGCTGTGAAGGAGCGTCTTGAGGTTTGTGTCGACAAGCGGCGTGTGCCGTATTGCTTCCCAAGTGAGCTGGCGTATCTGCTGAAGAATTTCAGCATCTTTGGTGAGATCGTACCGTTCATTGAGTACAGTCGCCAGACACAAAAGCCGTATAAAAAATGCGCATCATCCTTATCTGTAGCTTGGGCGGCTTGACGAAACAGATCAATTGCAGGATCGAGGAATTGTTCCTCGTGAGCCTCCGAGTACCTCTCGTATAATCGTTCTGCACATGCGTGCAACAGAATAGGATACTTTGGTAGCTCTTTGGGCATCTCATCCACGGCCCGACGATAAACAGCCATTGCTGCCTCGAACTTCTCTAGCTCCTTGGTCTCTGTGTATATTTCATGCAATCGTTCTGCCGTGACAACAAGGACGGCCCACCGCGGCTCCTCGCCAAGCGTACTACTGGGTTGCACAGCAAGGTCTACCTCTTCGCCGACGTCTAACCCAGCGGCCTCAGCGGCCTCGATAATTTCAAACGCCTCTTGGGAGAGTACTACTCTCCTTACAATGTCATTCTCGCGGTGGACTTCGTCGTATAAGAGTTTCATGTTCGATACAGCGATCTGCGCATACTCCGCATACCATGGATCATCCTCAAGCGTGAGATCAAGGACCTTTTTGAAGACGCCAATGGCCTTGCAAAGGACTCGGATGTCTTTTTTGTGATCATATTGCTCTTTCAGACGAACGTATACTTCGGCGAACTCCAGGGGGTCGATGTTTCGTTGCATGGTTTCTGCTTTGGCAGTGGTGTTGATCTTCCATTCAGTAGTACAGACAGATCCAGATGGCAAGGGCAAATGAGTGTCTGTATTTAGGGATGCGACATGCCTAGCTGCTTTTGCTTTTGCTTTTTCAAGAAGAAACGACAGCAAGAAGAGGCAGTCAACCCCGCCTTGCCGCGTCAGCTGGGCAATCCTGGACATGAGGCTGAGATAGCTTCACAAGGTGAGCACCGTGTGAACCATCTAGAATTCCTCCTTCAAGCCCGAAAAGATAGTCTCCTCCCCACCAACCAGATGCCCCTCGTACTCCTCGTCCAACTCCAACTGATCATCCAATTCTGCCTCCACCATATCGTCGGATTCATCCTGCAGATATCTCGGCCGATCATACCTGGCCCAAATGGTCTTCTCTTCCAGCGCCACCTTGTCCAAATTTTTCCTCGACAATAACCGGAGCGTGACTCTCCGGTACTGCACTGCGACAACCTGCTCCCCAGGCGCCTCAAACTGCATCTGCAACTCTTCGACGCGGCCTCTTGACCCGCCAATCGCAGGGTCAATAGTCCCCCAAGAGGCACAACAACCCTGGTACCTATTAGCGCCGTCGAAACTGGCGCCGTCATCTGAGCCCCCTTCTCCTTTCCGTTGGCTTTGAACATCCCAATCCTTGCATCAACGACAGTGTGGTACCCGACAACGAGATAAACGGACTCCCCCTCGTCGATTACCCTACCCATCCACCGGCGGACTGGCTCGAGCTGGACCGCCCCCCTGAACCATTGCCCGCAGTTGTCAAGGTGGTAGGTTTTGACCTCGCTCGTGGTCACGCGCATCGCGGTCTCGGTGCGTCTGGAGATCCATGTTGAAAGCAGTGCGGTCAGGTCAGAAGAGAAGGTATGGCTGTTACCGACAGCCTCGCTGCCCGCGTGGTTTGTTTGGACCTTTTCAATCACGGAGAGTTCGGGATGGGCCTCTGGATCGAGATAGTCCTGGAGGGGGGACTCGACGTTGCACAGGAAGCGGCCAATCTTGATGGAGCTGAGAGGGAGGGAAACGGGGCGTAGTAGAGCACTTTCACGCATTATGTGAATCAAAAATAGTGGACTATTTGAATTGGTTTGTTATTGGGGTGGAAAGTCTGAATGGTTTGAGAAGAGGGACAAAATCCAGAAGAAACAACCTAGAATACTTGCTGATATCCTGCTGCATAGGTACACCCCTGCAGGAAACGAGTCAGCTGTCAGCCTGACAAGGTAGTGCGTTCTGATACCCGACAAGCGCTTACATTTCCTTTCCAACTTCATCCAGACATTAGAGGATAACTTGCAACGTACATCTAAGAGAAGTCTTAGTATGTCTTAGACTATCGTTCCCCATGAAACATATAATTCCATTCGATTCGAAACCAACCTACTCAATCCACACCATGCGCAGTTTTCCATTCCTGCAAAACCTCTTTCACCTCTTCATTCGCAGCCATCCGAAACGCATTGGACTCTGCCCCCCAGGCAGCACCGAGAAAAGGATCCGCTCCTCGATCAAGTAAGAACCGTGCGGCGTTGGCCCCTCCATCGTCCAGAAACGCAACCGCATAGTTCAGCGGCGGGCCATAATGCTCTGGGGTCGAAGTCTCCGTGTCCATCTGGTTCACATCGAGTCCAAGCTCGTCTATTAAGTACCGCAGCATCTCCATGCGTTTCTCGTCGGCCGGTTCCGTGCCCGCACCCCGCGCCGCGAGATGAAGCACCCGTCTCCCCAGGGGGGCGCCACACTCGTTCCGGAGCAGCTTGAACGTACTAACCGTCCCCCGCTGAGCCACACATTCGGTGATGGGAGGCCATGCAATCCGATTATTGTGATCGTCGTTGATCACCGCGCCATGGTCGAGACACCAGCGCACGAGCGTTTCGTCATCACATACCCAGTCGATCAAGCGCTTGTATTCCCAGGGGCGTCCGGAGCTACAGCTGCGCTGGTTGATGTCCCAGCCACGCGCTAGGAGCTCGGACCAGACGCTTGGTGAGCGCAACATCGACACTTTCTTTGCGTCGAGATGACGGTCATTTACTGAGGCATTCTCTTCAGTAATCAGGTAGTGTACGAGGTCCGCCTTGGCGTGCAGCAGAGCAAGCCCCAGAGCCCGGCTCAGTAGGTCCTGGTATTCATCCGGAGTGCATTCGGGCCTAGCTGCGTGCAAACACTGGCGAAGGTCATCCACCGAGTTTGCCCGACAGGCAGCCCCTATGGCTTTATGTGTCTTTGCAAACAGAGCTCTTTTATTCACTGTCATCGCGCTGTTGGCGGCTGCGAGGACGGGATGGAGGAGGAAATAGAGCAACGAGACGGAGCTCAAGGGATTGGGGTCTTCAGGGAGCTTGATATTGACTGCACTCCACGTCCTACAGAGTACACTTCTGCACGTGATTTGGCTGGTTGTCCGGGATACCTACCTGGCTGTTAATCCGATAGCATGGCTCGGTTCGGTATAGTTACCTCTCTTCATACACTGCCTTGTTGGATTCAGTGCACCCCGCGTCACATATATCACATCAATCGTCTCGCTGTCTTCGCGTTCTAGACTCGACCCTGTTGGTATCTTGATATTAGGATCGTCCGACACCAGGGACGGGTCAAACGGCCCCCAACTATGGAGTACACTATGACCGATCAGTCTACGCTGTAGTCCGGAGATCTTCCCTAGTATACCCTGAGCACACGGGCGAAGCACATTATCCATCTCTGGAGTATACTGAATCCTCTCTACAAAGAGCCAATAGCCATCTCTATCTCTTTTGGCTCTGTTGGTCATGGTCCAGGGTCTCTACAATGTGCCTTTCGGCCCCCAACAGGCTAATCCAGCCCTTACTACACAGCCTTCCCGTCTTGTCGCAGATTGACGGTGCCAGGAGACCTCAATCTTCCAGAATTGCCATACTGAATATGGCCCCACCTGTGCGCCTGAGCCTATGCCTGGCGGAGGGGGAGCGGTTGGTGATGGGGACATATAGACGAAAGAAGTACCCTGCAAAGAAAGGAGTGCATCAACGCCGTTCCAGTCCTTTCGTTCACTGTCTTGAGCCACCATCATGAAGTCCTCCCTTCTGTTGCTGTCTCTCGCTAGCCATATATTGGCATCTCCAACACCCGCCTTCAAGCGAGAAGGGGCCAGTCTGAACACGACCATTTCATTCTCTTCCACCAATGCACCGTCAGTCGGAGCACCCTCTCCCTCGGGGGGCTCTAGCTCCAGTCGTTCGCGTCCACTTATTCGAAGCACCTCCTCTGATACCCTTTCGACAGGCTGGACGACGCCGTCATCTACCGGGTCTGCCGTTCCCAACTCAAGATCCTCTCTGCCCCCCACACCCCAAGAAAGCCCGACCAGTTCTCCTAGCACCTCTGCAGAGAACAAGTCAACTGGATCAACGGCTCAAATAGAGCCATCCACCACATCACCGTCGTCGAGACCAGGGGCCACTTCCTCCTTACCCGCCACGAAAAGCTTGCCTAGTCTTTCAGTCACTCCCTTCCCTTCTAGTGCGCCTCCGCAAGCGATACCGTCAAAGGCCGCTGATCTAGGCACCCTATTCGGTTTTCTCTATGCCAACAGGGATAAGCTCGAGCGTCCTGAGGATACAAGAGCGTATATCGAAAACGTGGAAAAAATCAAGGAGCAGACGGAAAGACTCTTCAATTCGCTGGAGACGAAGCCTGCGCCAGATCCACGATGCTCCCACTTGACCACCAAAAGAAGCCTAATCGCGGACTTGTCCGACATGGCCGGGGATATTCCCAAACTCCTGAGCTGCGCCGTCGAGGTGATTAACAATCTATCCGATGATGTCAAGGAGTCTCGACCGAACCTGCAGAATATTGAAAACGAAACCAAAATCTTGAGCGAAATTCAGGAATATATAGATGAGTCCAACAGCGAAGACGACCAATCTACCACCGCGTCCAGCAGCACATCCACATCATGCAGCAGCACTGTGGTCCCTGAATGTACCGAGACGATTTCTCTCTCAACTTCGTTCATCTCTGGATCCCAAACTGTATCGACGATTACATCGACTGCATGTAGCTCCGTTACAGCGTGCGAGGCGTCTGCGACTACATCAACCACTACAGCCTCAAACACACCCAGCGCGACACCCTGGTTATGTTCTCCTTACGGCAGCACAACTAAACGCGAATATTCTGAGCTTGATGAACGTACCCTACCTGACCCGAACAATTTTGATATCCCACTTGAGTACTACGAGATGTGGGTGAGTCTATCATCTTCCTTCCTGTACTTTCACTCTCTTGTCTCTTGTTGTCCTGCTCTCGCACCCTCTGTACAAAACTAATCGCCGCATAGCTGGGAGACCAGATAGCATCGAAGTTGTCCATCGGCACACAGGAACTCTGTCTAGTGCCAGAGCCAAAGCCTTTGAAGCCGACCCGTTCGCGATATACGTAGGGGGTCTGACTGGCTGCACCTCGGTTGGAATCGTCACTGAGAAGGGAGCCTGGCTTTCCCACTTCTGGGAGGTTCCCTCAATGACGCAAGATGAGGAGACGTCTGATCAGGGAACATTTAATCAGGACAGGTTCCAACGAGAAGTACTAGACGCCATCGCGAATGGTGACGGGGTCCAGATGCCTAGTCCGTTTCCGTTGGGTCAGTCTGGGGGTTACCTGAGCCCCGAGAATAACGCTCAAATCTTCATCATGACCCCGACGAAAGACGGGCAAGCGCCGTTGTACGGCAGCCAGATTGCGCAGATTGAAAACCTGTTGACGGGCGATGGCGCCCCTTGGCAAGGAGTATCCATCACAAGACATCTCTACCACAAACCGGGTAAAACGGAGCGAGAAAAGGACCGATTTGAACTAAGTGAGCGCGGGAAGTTTTTCATCGAGTATGACAACAATCAGGAGTTCGATATTGACGAAGAGGACTGGGATGCTGAGCCTAGGAAGGAGCCAACCGCTATCTGGCGCCTATACATGGAACTGGAGAGGCATTACCACGAATGGAGTCCTAAAGCTGATCAGGGGTGCAGCGCGGGAAACCAGCGGCGCGATGGATCCTGTGCCCGGCCTACCGGTACTATAACTAGTCCTGGAGGTACAGCGGAGACTTCAGGACAGCAGCCTACGTCCACTTCGATAATCGGCCCCGGCATTGGCTCTACTTCCACGGGCGATGCAACGACAAGCAGCACTCTCACGTTCACCACGAGCTCAGGAGTCCTCATTCCCACCGCGACCACGGCCCCGTCGCCATCTCCATCGGTCACCATCACGGCCTATTTCCAGTATGACAGGTCGAAGGGCAAGATGGAACGTACCAGCTGAAACCCTCAACGACCAACGACCCCCACTACAAACCGTGCGACTGGACTACAATGCCGCCACCATTGGTCACGCCTGCAGTAACGGCCTACACCACCTACGCCAACGGAGAGGTAGGAATGTGCACGGATGCAAGGGCCGGTAAATATGCCGCGAACACGGTAGCCACCTGCCAGGGGTCTGTTTCGATCGTCTCCACGAACATGCCAATGGCATCGGCCTGGTCATCTTCAACCGCTGCGGCTGCGGCGGAATCTTCGGCCGCTGCGGCAATGACCGGGGACTGCACGATTATCTTTGGAGACTTTATATTTGGGCAGTCCCTCGACTCGATATTCTACCTGTCTAATCTCGGTACCTGGGCCAACGAAGATACCCTCCTGCATGAGGAGGACGGGTGCGGACTGTTGTCAGGCTGGGTCTGGGAGGAAACCAGCGATGGCAAGTATCAGGCTGGGTTTGAACTCGGCGGCTTTGACGCAGGCTGTGTGGAGCGCGCGATCAAGTCAGCCGGTGGACCAGACCTTCAATGCTACAATAAACCGGAAAAGGGTGAGTTATTGACAAACGACGAAGTCGATATGAAGACGAAGGTTATGGATGCGAATGACCCCTGGTGACGCGTTCGCCTCTACCAATGATGTGGTGTACTAATTTCTTGACTGTCATTAACTCTTTCTGTATTTAATTTGCTACACTCTTACCCATTGCCGTATGATACTCGAACAGGGCGCCCTAAGAGACTTAATCATATACCTCAGTCACGATACAGTTTGCTTAGTTTACTTGACCTGGGCACATGATATCATCAACGCTTTAGGCCATGGACTGCGTCTAATGGAGTATCAATCTAGCCACGCATACACAGTAAGAATCATGATCGACAATGATAAAGGTCTAGATTAGAGAACCCATGAGTAGTTCGAGATCTGAAGGTCCGTCTACGAATCACAGGCCATTATCTGACGCAATAACGAGGCGCTTTACTGGCCGGTTGAAGCCATTTCGGAGGGATATGTATACCCTTATCGTCTAGAGAGAGAAAAGCACCTTGCTGGTGTCCTTCCACCTATTCATGGTCTCAGAGAAATGAGATAAGTTCCTGAGAAACCGCAACATCTTCCGCCACAATAACCTCCACCGATAGAGTTGATTCGACCTACTTCACTACAGCTCGAATGTACGACTCAATCCATGTTCACACGAGGTAACGCTCAGGTCCTGAATTAGAGACGTCCTTCCCTCTCTTACGTCTGAATGTCTTCATATCTTGCCCTCCCTGGGGCGATACATTCACCCACGCTCTTTTCCTTGTGTTCATCTCTCTTCAACATCGCAACGATGTATCGCAGTAAACTTAGTCAAGGGAGCCTATCCACTTTATTTACCTCTCTCGTCGCCTTCTGACGCCCGACATTATATTAACTATTTCTCGCCGTACTATTCACCCAGCTCTACATCACATTACTCGGTTGATCAGCGGTCCTCCTCTTGCATCATCTTCACAACGGTCAGTATTCCATCAAGGCAATTGAATAGATGCCGCCGCACCCGCAATGCCTCTGAGCTTTCAAGACATTGCTCTAACCCTAGGCATAGCGTTTTCCAGTCAAGCTCCCCCTCTGGAATGTCTCGTATCTCAGGAAAAAAGTCTGCAGGGACTCTAGCGTACCAGAAGCGATCAGGGCAATGGACCCCCAATGCCTCTTCGGCATTAGCTACGGTCTGGGATGAAAGATAATCGAATATCATGTAAAGTATCTCCCTCGGGAGCTTGGAGTTTGTCGGCATCGGTTCGTCTTTTGGGGGCTTCCCTTTTCCTCACTCCAGTGCAAGAGACACTGCATCTGAGACACATTTGGTGCGAACAGGATCTGGTTGTACATATCTGTTGTCAATAGCAGTATGGTTCAGGGAATCAGATTAGCCAGTCGAGCCACTCTGCAGGTGTTCACTACTCTCTCCACACGAAGCGTAACAGGCACATAGAAAGAAGATAGGTAAAAACAACTCTAGCTTTGGACGAACCTTACCTTCTCTATCCATTTCTGGTCGCTAGGCTTTGCACTGGCTACCCATCCTCATGTGCCTCTGTCGGAGGGCATCGACAACGGTAGACAGATCTGTCTCCGCGACAGTGCCCAGCTTATGGTACGAGAGTAGCTTCCAACAACGATCGTGCACAATATAACCGACCCACCTAGATGGGGAATATTGACTTCCTGGAGGCTCGGGGATAACGGGATAAGCATGAACCCTTTTCTTCCCCTTCTGTAAAGAAACCCGCATCTCTGGGACGGGGTTGTCGCCTCCGCCGAAAGGCAGGATAGCCGATATGTCGAGGTTTTTGGGTGGTAAAGAACTGAATATATCTATATCAGTCTATAGGATCCATATCATCAGTTTAAGAGGCAGCTCACTCATTCGCTCCCACAACTACCAGTCCCTGAACATATAGTGGGACACTCCTGAAATGTCGATTCCACTGGTACGGGAGACCTTTACCCGATTACTATGACGGGGCAAATTTTCATCATCATCATAAGGTATAGGCCGATAATCCGGCACAGAAATATCGTGATGGGAATTGATAGCCGCATTTATAGCAGCAGCAACGACCGTTACACGAGCGCATGGGAGAAATATATGTGTCCTCAAAGTCGTCTTCCAAGTATTCGTCGGGGATAGAGCTTGGTTTCTCGATGTTGTCTGTGATGGACTCCGGAAGACAATAGTATTGAGAGCAATAGAAATAAGAAGACAGGCATCATATAGTAAGCCCATATACCTATATGGGTTGTGAGCCTGACGCAAGATCGATGTTAATTCTCTGCGTTTCGGGTCTCTCGTTCATGGGGGTGTAAGCAGGAAGTACCTAGGTATCGTTTGACCGTGTTCATAATACTGGCTGAAGTGCCCTGTTCTCCATACCTTATGTGGTACGTGGCAATCGAAACGAGAGACAGCACTCAGAAACACTATTGAATGATTGACGTGAAGGATTGATCGGATACTAAGGTGACAAGACGAAACTCAGTGAATTAAATACCGCTTCTCTGTAGGTGCCTACAGTCACCTGTCTGCCCAGAGGATACCCTCTCTTTCTCCCGCTCCCTAGTCCCTTTCCTCTGCACCAACTCCAAGCATCGCTCGAAGCAGACGAGGCTTCATCGTTCTGTCAAACCCCGTCCACAACCATATATCACACCGTATATACCACTAAGAGCCTTCGCACTTGGGTAGTGGGTAGTGTAACGGTCATTTTGGTTGACACATTTTCTGAATCTCCATCTCTACGAAGACAAACTGACCTGGTAACTGTGAACAAGAACAGAAACCCTAAGGAGGCCTCCCCCGAGGACTCCATCCCCAAGGGCTATAAGAAGTTTATCAGTTTTCGAAAGGGTCTACCGTAAAGCCTCCCAGAGTGGTAACTCACACAGACGTATCCTTCTGAATTCAAATACTGGACGGCCTGGCAAATGCAACGATAGAAATCCGTCAGGCAGGAGTTCGCTTATCCAACTATCCAAGCGGTATGCATACACAAGGCCGACTTACAAACCGCGAGGACCTTAGTCTCCTGATATGCGGTGACCGTTCGACCCGTCACTCACGGTGGTTGAGTGTGCTGGACGCACTGATCTAAATCCTCTTAGGATGAACTGGTTTGGTCGGATCGAGATCGTGGATAGCAAGGTAACCGGAATCGAGTCATTCTAAGGTTCCTCTGCAACAATCACTGGGAGTCCTTCCCATTCACTGGTTGGAATCGCATGACCTATCTTGCGTCCTAATCTTCCGATGAATCGGGGCTATTGGGAAGAGATCTCTGTTCTTCCAGGCTAAAAAAAAAAGGACAGAAAGAAAAACATACAACAGCTGGGATTCGCTGGTGGTCACCCACCCAACTACTAACCGGCCGGCGTGTGGCTTAAGTACGGCTGAGCGGACGGGAAGCCCTGTTTTCCACACCCTATGGTCGTATGTGCTAGATTTCTTATGTCTATGGCATATATAGAGAGGTCGAGTTTGTCTAGCATCAATACTACGCTGTACCCAGCGGCCTGTGCAACCGATCAGGTAGAATAAATAGTTATGTATGTTCTTCAGATGACATGTCTAATAGACATGCAGAACAAAAGTCCGGATAGACAAGACATATAACAAGTCTTAAATGAATGTGTGCCCATGGCCAGTACTTCCAACATACGTCTTTCCCCTCTCGTACTTGGATCAGATCACTACCTATGTAGGTAGACAACCCATCGCACTCCTTGCATTCACAAGCACGCCTACACCGTCCCTCAGCAAACAGCCCCCTCAGGCAGACAGTACTTGAAGCTGGGCGAGATTCCACAGCACTAATTGTCCGTGCTGTCAGCCAAAGAACCAGCAAACAATCCACGAAAGGATACTCACAACCGGGGCATCATCCGGGCAATCCGCCACGGACTCGCAGCGTTGACCCATCACAGTGGCGGTAAGACAGGCCAGGACCATGAACAAGGTAGTATAGGTCTTCATATTGGGTAGACTTCGGACTAATATAATAGTCAGTATGACATGAGCTGTAGTTCACAAGGAGTATTGAACGTATATAGGTACCTCAGGTATGAGAGTTTTGAATGGAAAAAGAGACAGTGGTATGCAATGCAGACAACAGAGGAGAAGGGCTAGAGGTTTATAAGCTTGTCATATCCCTGGCTCTCGTATTGCCTCCTTGACAGCCACATTCCTGTGTCGACACGGAACTTGCAGAGGCCAATGACAACGTCACTCCTACCGTGATACGAGCTTTGGCTGCAAAACCCTGGTTAGATGTCTTATCCAGAGATTACCCGGTCCATAGGTGTGATGACTGACTATTATCCGGAGTATTCTCTCTCTTGGCATGGACAATTCCACCTGTTGTCATAGACCGTGGCTTTGTCAGGATGCAAAGGAGTTTCTGCACGGCAATGTGGCGGTTTCAGGCCGTAGTCGGTAGTTATGGCAGCTGGCGGGGACCGAGGCGTTGCATCAGGGTCTATCCATGTGTGTTGAATTCCTAAGCAGCTGTGGAATGCTCGTCTGACACTGTATACAATGTGGATCAGGTGTTGTGAATCAGGTGTGGGTTCGATGGACTCGACCATACACACTATGTTCCTCATGTTAACGGCATATCGTTAGAATAGTCTTTAGTGAGAGAACACCCAATATTAAGAGGAGTCATTTCTTGTCCTATCCTAACCCATAAAGACTTTGTCTATGAATAATACAAATGGCCCAGCCCAACAGAAACTTCTATCATGGCACCGGAATCCAACAGAGAAAATAACAGAACGCACCCCAAACACAAGCTTGCTATTATAAAACGACGTCTAATTTTGCCTTTCGAATTCCCTTGCTTTTTTATACGACCTGGCCGAACGCAGGAATCAACGTCTGAGCCAGCCAGAAGCTGAAAACAAGCTTAGGTCCGGTCATCAGCAGCTTGGGCGTCAGACCCTTGAAGAAGCTGGTCGGGCCCTCGTTCTTGAGCATGTTGGAGACGATGCGGAAGCCAGATTCGGGGTTCTCGAAGTTGCGGTTCTGGATACGGGTCTTGATCACGTCCAGGGGAGCTGAGACGACCAGAGACGCACTGGCACCGCAGATGGAGGCGACAAAGTTCTGGCCCCAGCTGGCCTTGTTGTAGTCCTTCAGGCTATAGATATACTCCTTGGCGAAAGCGGAACCACCGAAGAGCTGATTTATTGTTAGATGGATATGATTCCGGGTCTTGAAGGGAATCAGGCAATACGTACGGCGAAAGATCCAGGAGCGTTACGGGCAGCAGTCCAGCCAGCGCCGCGGTAAAGTCCCATACCCTCATCGGAAATGATCTTGAAGAGGCCACGGCCGCGGAAAGCCTCGGGGTTCGTCTGACGCTTGATCTTCAAGACATCCAGAGGGAGGAGAATGATTTCACCAATACCAATCAAACTGTGTGAGGTCAGCCAATCTGACGGTTGAGGATCCTGTGGCACAGTGGACGAACCTTCCAGCAGTGGCATGCATGATGGCCTTGCCGGTTCCCTTGCCAAAGGCATTGTCAAAGTCGGCACCGTGGTGCTTGGCCAGGTAATCGCGGGCGAACGGCTGACCACCGTACTTGTAGATACGTTGGAGGACCTAACAGAGACGATTGTGAGTCACGCGGAAATTCCCTCGAGATCCATCCCACACACCTTGTAACCAGCGGCGTATCCGAGACCGGGAAAGAGCGAGGTGAACTTGCGGCCAACGGAGGCAGTGGCGTATTCCTTGAAGACGACCTGGTTGAAGACTTCGGTGGAGGTTATCTGCAATTGAAGTGTGAGTTGGTGAGAGAAAGCATAGGATGGGATCGATGTGTCGTACGCGAGATTGGTTGCTCATCAGTCGCTTCGCAGTGGTATCAACCTGAACTTTGAGTCAGAGAGAGTCAAATTATGGGAAAGTCGAAGATATAGGGATCATACCGGATGGAAGACCATCAACTCCGCAATTCCAGCGGTACCTGAAGTTTATCTTAGCGGATGTTGCGAGACCCTGAGACCTGAAACATACCGGAACCTAGAAGACGGGCAGTCGCGGATTCCCTCTTAACATCCTTGGAGGCGGCACCAGCGCCGGCCGGGGCAAGAGCGGGAGACATTGTGGTTTTTGTGGTTTGTTGTCTGCGCACAACGGATGATTCTATGCGGGAGATTTTTTTTTCTCACGAGACTCCGAGAAGCGGGAATCGGAAAGGAACGTTCGGCACCGGGAAAAGACGAGGGATACACCGACACAGTAGAAGCACGCCGACAAACCCAAGGGACCGAGAAGATCAAGGACGAACGAACACCGGGCGAGAAGAAGCGAAGAGAAGAGAAAAGGAAAGGGGATGGATGGGATGATCGAGCAGGAACGACAAAAGTCCGGGTTCACTAATCCCGATTGGGGCCCTACATCGGAGGGCCAGCTGACTAAGCGCCCCATCAGATAAGACCGCCCTACGATAGTCTACGATAGGGATGGTACAAGATACCGAACGATAGAGGTGGAAATCACCAGTTCCATTCGGACTACGGTCAAAAAGCAGAAGTCGAAACACCCGAATAAACGCCTACACACATGAGAGTCTCCACCGCAAGGTCTAGCCCGTCCGTTTGCCTCAGAAGGGTTCGGTCGCGACCGATTCCCTGCGCAACCGGAAATCCAAAAGAAACGGCTTCTTGACGGTGAGGACAGATACATTAATCTGAAGGAACGGCCGACCAGGGCTTAACAATCACCGAACGTGTTCTCGCCAGAGTACCTAGAGTCGTTAGTGCTGGTCCTTATCTGCAGATGATAGAAGAGACATACGTAATGTATAGGAACCCGTCTTCATCTTTGTGCTCCTCGTAAATGCTGCTCATCAGGGCAGCGGTGGGTGGTAGCACCTCGTCCACGAAGATGAAAATCGCCTTCTCGGGAGACAGCTTGATCCGCTTGCGGATGACGTAGACAAACTGGCCGACTGTGAGATCCGCAGGGACGAGGTATTTCTTCTTGTCGATAGTCGCGATATCTGACTTCTCAACCTTTTCGCAGATGACCTGTGGATGACGAAGGTTAGCGGGACGAACAAGCGGTGAGCCGGTTCCAGCCTCTATCGATATGGCCAGCGTCTCGTAGAGAAGGGCCTTTCATATTCATCCAGACGTACCGGAATGCGGTCGGCGTATTTCTGACGGATCCGCTCGGCCTCAGCCTTGCGCTTCTCGAAGGGGTGCTCGTCCTTGAACTTGGATCGCATAGTGACGGTTCGGGCGGTCTGGACTTGCTGATAGGGTTCAGTAGGAGGTAGTGATAGTCTGCTGGATGTGGAGGTGAGTGATCAGTAACTGACAGCTCATAGAAGAGATATTGGGAGATGAAGGAGGATAGTACCTGGGTTGCCTGTTGAGAGAGATGATGGAGGTGGAGAGAGGAGAGGAGAGGATGATGATGACAAAAGGGCCCCGCGTCATGATAAGGCACCACCCGGGCGGATCACGGGGACGGAGGCGGTGAGAGCCCCTGCACGTGAGTCACCAGTCATGTGTCCTGTCACTAACTCCCCTGTATGGAGTATAGGGAGTACGTAGTCAAGTCACTTGAAAGACATTCTTGCCTACTCTCGACTTAGTCACTGGATGCTCCATGACGGAGTGGGCATATCGGCTGATGCTGTCCGTAGATCCAGAGCATGATAGCGGCTGTCCCCAGCCTCCACTTGGGATCCGCGCCTAGTCTATGGTCTATCTACGGGGCTTGAGAGGTGCACTCTGGGTTGGATATCTTGCTAAAACATATTAGCAGTCTATTCTGACTCATTTTACGAGTATGATTCAGAGGCAGTGCTCTCGATCGTCCGATGAGTCTAATGAAGGAGGCAGTGATTGCAGAATGCACCCTGCAAATCATGCAAACTTCCGGATCCAACACCGGATTACCTCATCCGAGCAAACAGCGCAAACCGAACCGTCCGAGGCACCGACTGTATCGATTCATCATCGTTCATCCGAATGTCCTGACATCGGGTGGCCCCATACGATTTTGCCTCCACCAGCTACCCATCGGTTCAATTTTGTTTCTCACGGCCGGGCTGTTTAACTACTGTCCCCGCTCAACCGGTACAGAACATCTTTCCAACCGTCTGATCGGTGTACCTGATCAGCCCACTTCAATTCCTTATAATCATGGCTTTGGCCCGGCCGACGATGCCTCTTCGGAGGTCACTTCTCGGCCAATTCTCACGGACCTGTCGCACACCGCGCCATATCCAAGCACCACTGCGCAGATTCTACTCGGAGCAGGCATCTCCTGAACCCACACCCTTTACTGTCTGGCGACCCTACCTGCGACTCGCAATTGGCATCCCATTCATCGGAGCCCTGATCTACTCTATGGTAAGTCGACCAGCCTTTCCCATGGCAGCAACGCTCTAAATAAATTTCCTACAGATGACCGAGGAAGTAACCGATCTCGACTCCCCGTCGATCGTGGAACTGGATGAGACGCTCAAGCAACAGGCGACCATCAGCGAAACGTCCCCGATGCGGCTCCGCATGGAGAAGCTGATCAAGGACCACCAACAGAAGATCGTGGAGGAGCTGAGCAGGATCGACGGCAAACAGTTCCAAACGGACACCTGGACGCGACCCAACGGCGGCGGCGGCATTTCGTGCGTCCTGCAGGACGGAAACGTCTTCGAAAAGGCCGGCGTCAACGTGTCGATCGTCTACGGCGAGCTGCCGCGCCCCGCGATCGAGAAGATGCGCGCGGACCACAAGTCGTTCGTCGGCGCCGACGTCGACTCCCTGAGCTTCTTCGCCGCGGGTCTCTCGCTCGTGCTGCACCCGCACAACCCCATGGCGCCGACGGTCCACCTAAACTACCGCTACTTCGAGACCTCCGACCCCAAGGACCCCATCAACGGCGATAAGAACTGGTGGTTCGGCGGCGGCACCGACCTGACCCCCTGCTACCTCTTCCCCGAGGACGTCAAGCACTTCCACCAGACCATCAAGGACGCCTGCGACCGCCACGACGCCACCTACTACCCCAAGTTCAAGGCCTGGTGCGACAAGTACTTCTACCTGCCGCACCGCCGCGAGTCCCGCGGCGTCGGCGGCATCTTCTTCGACGACCTCGATGCCAGCTTCCTCGAGTCCTCCGCCACCTCCTCGCAGAACCCGCAGGAGACCCTCTTCTCCTTCGTCTCCGACGGCCTCGCCTCCTTCCTCCCCTCCTACGTGCCCATCATCGAGCGCCGCAAGGACATGCCCTTCACCCCCGCCCAGAAGGAGTGGCAGCAGCTGCGCCGCGGCCGCTACGTCGAGTTCAATCTCGTCTACGACCGCGGCACCAGCTTCGGTCTGCGCACCCCCAACGCCCGCGTCGAGAGCATCCTCATGAGTCTGCCGCGCACCGCCAGCTGGGCCTACATGGACCCCGTGTCGGGCACCCGCACCGAGGCGGCCGCCGACGACGAGGAGCAGCTCGGCGAGGAGAAGAAGCCCGAGCGGGAGTTGATGGATGTGCTCCGACACCCGAGACAGTGGGTGTAGCTGCGTACAAGTTTCAAAAGTTGACGTTGTAAATGTACCATAATACTTTGTACAATTGAATAGCATGACAGCATGACATGGACAGAGACACTATTCTGATACGTAGACTCAGTCCTCACCTAAGGTCCTAGAGCCTACGGAGTAGAGCTACATCATCTCTCACGTGACACAGAATCACCACCTCCGTCCGCAATCACACTCTCTCCCACGAAGTCCTCCTCTCCCTACCCAGCCAACAAACAAGACCAAGCTCTCACCATGGCCGTGTACCTGATCTCCAAGTACGTCTGCCTCCGCCGACCTGGACTGCTCCGTCGCATCCATCCACCTACTTTCCCCCAAAAGAAACAAGACTAACGATGCATTACAGACTCGGCGACCCCCTCTTCGCAGCCACGATCGGCGTGTCGGCCGCCTTTCTCCGGATCCGTCGCGAACAGCGCGAGAAATTCCCCGAGCGAAGCGCTGAGATTGGCATGGGCGAGATTCTGCAGGTTGGGGGGCGGCGATTGCGGCGGTGGTGGGCGGGAGATTTTGCAGGCTTATAATCGCCTTCAGGAGGGTGAAATACAATTCGGGGCAACATGTACAGTGTAGGAGTATGGAGTTAATCTACATGGACATCTTTACAGTGGGCTCTACAGCAGGATTCTACGAGATTCACGTGGAGAGCAAGTATTAGAATAATCGTTTGTTAGGAACTTTTCCCTCCCAAACTCTGCGTTGCAGATCATCATGCATCGAAATCTCGAATCTATGCAGCCATGAACAAAGAAAAGGATCCCATCATTTCGTTAAAAAACATGAAAATTAAAACAGAACACAAGAACGAAACCCATTAGTGCTAGTCGCCGGCGTGCGGACCGCAAAAAGGTAACGGAAGGAAGAAAGAAACAGGACGGATTCAAGACATTTAGTCAAGCTCCTCGGGGCGCTCCTCGACCTCGTCGGCGGTGCGGGTGGAGCCACCGGGGGCGGCACCACCGGGAGCACCGCCAGCAGCGCCGTAGGCGGCGGAGATGATGGGGTTGGCAACACTGGAGTTAAAGTTAGCTTCAGATCAAACATGGCTAAGGAAAGGAAGAAACATACCCCTCAAGCTCCTTCTGCTGAGACTCGTACTCCTCCTTGGTGGCGGTCTGGTTGTTGTCGAGCCAGCTGATGACCTCGTCGACCTTGGAGGTGACCTTGGTCTTGTCATCATCGTTGATGGTGAGCTTGCCCTCGTTGATGGTGTTCTTGAGGGAGTAGGCGTAGGACTCGAGGCCGTTCTTGGCCTGGATACGAGCAGCCTCGGCCTCATCCTCGGCCTTGAACTTCTCGGCCTCGGCAAGCATGCGCTCGATCTCCTCCTTGGAGAGACGGCCCTTGTCGTTGGTGATGGTGATCTTGTTGGTCTTACCGGTGCCCTTCTCGACAGCGGAGACGTTCATGATACCGTTGGCATCAACATCGAAGGTGACCTCGATCTGGGGCACACCACGGGGCGCCGGGGGGATGCCAGTGAGCTCGAACTTGCCGAGCAGGTTGTTGTCCTTCGTGCGGGCACGCTCACCCTCGTAGACCTGGATCAGCACACCGGGCTGGTTGTCGGAGTAGGTGGAGAAGGTCTCGGACTTCTTGGTGGGGATGGTGGTGTTGCGCTTGATCAGGGCGGTCATGACACCACCAGCGGTCTCGATACCCAGGGACAGAGGGGCAACGTCGAGCAGCAGGATCTCGTTGGTGGACTTGGAGGAAGTGTCACCGGAGAGAATGGCGGCCTGGACGGCAGCACCGTAGGCAACGGCCTCATCGGGGTTGATGGACTTGTTGGCGTCCTTGTTGAAGAAGTCGGAGACGAGACGCTGGATCTTGGGGATACGGGTGGAACCACCGACCAGGACGATCTCGTGGACGGAAGACTTGTCGATCTTGGCATCACGGAGGACACGCTCGACGGGCTCCATGGTGCCACGGAAGAGATCCTGGCAGAGCTCCTCGAAACGGGCACGGGTGATGGAGGTGTAGAAGTCGATACCCTCGAAGAGAGAGTCGATCTCAATGGAGGTCTGGGCAGCGGAAGAGAGGGTGCGCTTGGCACGCTCGCAAGCGGTGCGGAGACGACGGAGAGCACGGGCGTTGGTGGTCAGGTCCTTCTTGTGCTTACGCTTGAACTCGTTGACGAAGTGGTTGACGAGGCGGTTGTCAAAGTCCTCACCACCCAGATGGGTGTCACCAGCGGTGGCCTTGACCTCGAAGATACCCTCCTCAATGGTCAGGAGGGAGACATCGAAGGTACCACCACCCAGATCGAAGATGAGGACGTTGCGCTCACCCTCGCTCTTCTTGTCGAGACCGTAGGCAATGGCGGCGGCGGTAGGCTCGTTGATGATACGGAGGACGTTCAGACCCGCGATGAGACCGGCATCCTTGGTGGCCTGACGCTGGGAGTCGTTGAAGTAGGCGGGGACGGTGATGACAGCGTTGTTGACGGTGCCACCGAGGTAAGACTCAGCGGTCTCACGCATCTTGGTCAGGACCATGGAGGAGATCTCCTCAGGAGTGAAGGTCTTCTCCTCACCCTTGAACTCCACCTTGATGACGGGCTTGCCGGCCGAGTCCTTCTCGACCTTGAAGGGCCAGTGCTTCATATCGGCCTGCACCTCGGCGTCATCAA
Source organism: Aspergillus sp. MEXU 27854 (assembly GCA_019721355.1). Classification (NCBI taxonomy): domain Eukaryota; kingdom Fungi; phylum Ascomycota; class Eurotiomycetes; order Eurotiales; family Aspergillaceae; genus Aspergillus; species Aspergillus sp. MEXU 27854. The sequence continues at coordinate 529,365 of JAGMTT010000008.1, read as the reverse complement.
AACGACGACCGATCAGACGCTTGGCGTCGAAGACGGTGTTGTGAGGGTTCATGGCGACCTGGTTCTTGGCGGCATCACCGATGAGACGCTCGGTATCGGTGAAGGCCACGAAGGAGGGGGTGGTGCGGTTACCCTGGTCGTTGGCGATGATTTCAATGCGGTCATCACGGAAGATACCGACACAGGAGTAGGTGGTACCCAAATCAATACCGACAGCGGGAGCCATTGTGAGAGATCGTTAGGAAGGAAAGAAAATTCGTGACGGGGGTATAGAGTAGAGGTGAAGGATGAGAGGTTATAGTACAGGAAAGGAGGTCTGTCTAGCGAGGAGGGAAGAGAGAAAAGCTAGCAGAGATGATGGATGAAATGAGAAAGAAGAGTAGAAGAGTTGATGTGGGAAAAATTTTCGTGGGAGGGACGAGAGGGGGAGAAGCGAGAGCTTGGATTGATATAGTGGGGGGCGGTGAGGTGGTGCTCCAGCGAAGCTTCTAGCAGCCCTCAGCTTCCATCCCCGTCCATCCGCTTCGATGGCCTTCGGAGGGTCCAGTGGGTGTTTCGTGTGTCTTCGGGGGTGGTCTGGTGCGTTCACTTGCTTTCATGCGGGTTCTCCTATCCTCTGGAGTTCTTTTCCTCTCCAATTACCCTCTCCTTGCTCGACAATTCCTTGAAGACTTTCATCTTGTTGTTCTTCGTGGGGTCTGGCAGATTCGGCGGGGAGGCCGATGACGTAATAGTGAATTTCCTTCATTTTATTTTCTTTCTTTGATTGTGCACCTATCTACATCGACTCCGTAGACTAGATACTACCTGGACACTTCTTACAGGCATTATTGGCAGGGAATTCCAGACTCTTCGGTTCATCATGACGGTAATTCGCTGGGGTTCCATGGGTACTCTCCGCAGCTGGTCGGATTCATGGAGTCATGCTGGCATCCACTACATCATCGGTCCGGACTTGGTAGTGAAGTCATCATCGAGTTGATTACCGGAAATGATTCTAGTTATGATAATCAGGAGAAATTGAAACAAATAATGAAATATAATCATGATTATAATGGTAGAAAATTGTCCCCCCAGATTATTCTCTCAATGTCTCATCGATAGGTAGTTACCCTGATCCGTCGCTATAGGAACCAACCATGAGTCAGTGCGGTGAGCCCTACCGCCATTCCCAACTGGCTTCGGTTCCTGCCAGCGACTGTCACCACCACCTCGCAGTTCTCGACCTGCGTAAATAACAAGCAAGATGATTATCGCTACAGTAGAGTCGTCAAAAAGAATCAGTCGAAACAAAACAACATCAAGACATCGAGAGAGTTGACCAATCCAGTAGCATGTTTGTTATGATGCAGGGCTCAGCGCAGTCACGGGAGCAGCCCCTGCTCCGCCAATCATCCCTTGGGACGAATTTGTTGCTCGTGAATCTCAACGCTCCAGCTCGACGCTTTAAATCCCTTCCCCAGATCTTCCTCTACACTTCTCCTCCATCTTCCTAATAAAAACCACCCACCTATTTCTCTCCACCCATCATCATCCTTACAATGGGCGACGCCAACCGCGCTACTCTCGGCTCTGATGCCGCCGCCAACGCCCCCGATACCGCCGCATTCGACAAGGGCAAGGGCAAGGCCACTGAGGATCCCTCGCTCGAGATGAGCATGGATGAAGACGAGGAGAGCGAAGAGAGCGAAAACGAAGAGGTGCGTCCAGTACACTCTGTGCTATTCCCCACCACAATCAGCTCCTATAGCTAATGTTGATTTTAGATGGCCGAGGGTATGCTCAACTCCAATCCACATCCACATCCAACCCACTAACGAATCAGATGACGACGAGGACGGAGGCGACAACCTCGAGCCCATCTCCGCCGACAACATCATCTCCGGCGGACGACGCACTCGCGGCAAGACCATCGACTTCCAGGAGGCCGCCGAGAAGATCCAGGGTGACGACGATGAGGACGATGACGACGAGGAATTCCAGCCCAACGACGATGATGACAACATGCGCGACTAAATCGGAGTAAAAAAGTCGATACAGTTTACGATTCATATAACAGGCCGAGGGGCCATTGGGACGGCAGCGCTTGGGATGAGTGATGGCGCAGGGATGGGTTTATTTTTTCGATCTCGACAGTTTACGGTATCTTCATGAATGCACTTACGACTGATACATCGGTATAAAGGTTCTGTAACTTCTGGCAGTATTTGGGAGGGTGCTCTGGTCGTAGAGTGATACATAACTTTAGGACCTACGTATCTAACAACTCTTTACTGTAAAACAGCAGAAAACAAGTCGCAAATAGATTCACTGATGCTAGGTCAGTCAAGCGCTGGGTAAAAGATATTGGTAGTGATACATATACTGGATGTTAGATCAAAGATATATTCCAGTCGCCGCATGGGAAAAGGACTGTCCACCCTTACAACTACTACAGATACAAGCGCACAATTATCTCTCCTTAATCTCTCAATATTACCTACAAGATGTTCCATCATCAAATAAATAAAGAGGTACCTATATCGTTGTATAAGTTTCACGTGAGCACCGGCCACGGTGTTTGTCTCGACCACGGCGCATTTCATTTGTCTGGGGAATTCCGCAGCCGGCCACAACTTCTCTTCACTTCACCACCTCCGCAATAGATCACTCGATCCTCAACATCTCGCAATGCGCTCCCCCTAGCCCTGCCAGAATATTCCATCTCCTTTCTCCATCTACTCAGAATCAACCCGACCGGCGATGGCCTCACGGTATATCCACACCCGTCCATCCATCCATCAAGCACCGCTAACAACCCAGCTTCCCCCGGTCCAACCTCCACCAGCGCGATCCCCGCGCCTCCTCCTCCCTCTTCGACTCCTACGGCGGCGACTCCCGCCCCGCCAGCAAGTCGCCCGCCCGCGTCGGCCCCGGCCCCGGCTACAGCTACGGCGCCTACCCCGGCGATGGTTACATGAGCGGGGGGTCGACGCCGGGTGGCGGGTATCGGGCTGCGACGCCGAATGCAAAGTACCCTCCCTCTTCCCGTCTATCATCCATTACTGGGTGGTATGCTAACGAGACGATGACAGAGGCCACTACTCGGACGCGGTACTGTCGCATCTCGAGTCGCAGAACGATGCCGAGGTGGAGGGCATCACGGCCAAGGTGAAGATGCTAAAGGATGTGAGTGCGCCCAACGCTTTTTGCTGCTGTCTGGGCCGTGTTGACCGGATAGATCACGCTCGCCATCGGCGAGGAAATTCGCGATACCTCGACCATCTCGGACCTGAACGATACCTTTGACAATACGCGGATGCGCATCCGGGGCAATATGAATCGCATGCTGCGCATGGCGGAGCGGACGGGCGTCGGCTGGCGGGTTTGGCTACTTTTCTTTGCGGCGGTGTTTATGCTGTTCTTTTATGTTTGGGTGAGCTGAGCTGAGCTGAATTGCGTGGGTTGGGTTGAGTTGCACTGCATGGCTATATTAATATTGAACCACCAGCTGCATGTCCCTGTGGTGTTTGGCGTTGGATTGTCTTCAAGGCATCGTATCGAGCCTTGAGTCCGATGGATGTCTGGTTCTTGTTCTTCATCTTGTCATGAGTGGCTGGACTGTACAATGTACTGTATATAATAATGCAGATTAGATAGAGAACGACTGATGCATCTTGCATACACTCGGAGTGTCATCTCCATGTCTGTCTAATGTAGTCTTCCCTTCCAGTGATAATATACACTAATCCACCCATGCATTCCATCCATGCGTTGCCAAAATCCAGCACCATAGCGCCTAACCATACCATATTAATACATGCAAGTCACATCAACCAGACAACACCATATCTCTAGCCAAAGCTGTCCCTCGGTCCCCCGGTCCGTCGACGAGCAAACCTCCCAAACATACTCCGTCGACTCCCCTGGCTCGTCATCGACGCCCGGAGATCGTCTTCATCAACCAACATGCTACTCGAGTCAAACGCATCCCCTCCACCACTCCAGCGTTGCAGAAACCGCCGCTGGGCCTCTGTCTCCCGTCCGCGGCGCACCGACGGCGGCGGCGGCAACCCGCGACTGCTGGTCGTGCTGGCGCGCAGACTCTGCGCAAACGGGTCGCGCGAGAAGCTGACTTCGTCGTCTTCGTCGTCAAACTCCACATCCGTATCGGTATGCTGCCACTCGTCCTCCTGCTCGGAGCGGTCCTCCGCCGCTTCCGCCTCGGGGATATCATCGTCCAGATCGCGCTCCATGGCGTCTTCATCTCCGTCCTCCTCCTCGTCGAGATCATACTCCCCCGCCGCGCTGGGAATATCATCATCCAGATCGCGCTGACCATCAAAATCCTCCTCGTCCCCCTCCTCCTCCTCCTCCTCATCATACTCATCCGGAAACGCCTCCGGAATCTCCTCATCCAAATCCCGCTCCATGTACCCCTCCTCATCGACCTCGCCCGTCTCCTCGAGCCCCTCCTCCCCCTCCTCAACCAGTCCTTCGGCATCCGCATCGGGGATCTCGTCGTCCAGATCGCGCTCCATCCCCGTCTCCTCCCCTTCGCCGAACCCGTCCAGCCCCGTGTCCCCTCCACCGCCCGCAACAGCCGCCGCCGCAGCGGCCGCCTCCTCCGCGGCGGCGGCAGCCAGCGCCTCCGCCCTCTCGGCCTCTTCCTCCTTCATGCCGAGCATGGTCTTTGCGCAGCCGGCGGGGCGGATCCACGAGTACCCGAAGGTGGCGATGTTGGTCTTGCGCACGCGCAGGGCGCGCTCTTCGAGGAGCAGCGCGGACAGGCTGGTTGCAGCGGGGGCGGCGCGCGCATGGTGGGTATGTGGGTGGGCGTGGGCGCGGCGGTGCGAGGTGCTGGCGTTGGCGCTGTCGGGTGGTTGTTGGGAGGTGCGGTAGGGGTGTGCGGAGCCGAACCAGAGCTCGTGGGACTGATTCCACTGTGTTAGTCTTGTAGAGGATGGGGTGGAGGGAGGCACGTACATCGCGCGGGGTGATGAGTGGGAGGGAGAGCATGGTGATCGGTGCTGGTCGAGTCGAGGTTAATGGTGTGGATGGTCCATTGACTCTTTGTTTGTTCTCGTTTGTTTGCTGTTGTTGTGGTATTGCTGGGTTCCAGACGTTTGTACTCCGTACTCCGTACTCCGTATATGCGACTGGTGTAGATGGAGAATTGGAGGATGATTAGGTAGGTCTAGAGACAGTGTATTTTGCGCTGGTTGAATATTGCGAGGGAGAAGCGGAGAGGAAAACATTGAGCTTGGTTTCCTGTTTGGGAAGCTCCGCGGAACGCGGGGAACATCTTACTAACTGGTGCTTTGTGCATTATGCTCTGACGTATGTAGAAAAGTGCAGAGATGTGATGAGAATAATTTATCAATTTTTCTCTTGTATTTGTGATCTAGATACTCTGTTTATACATCGAGCCTATGGTATAGTTGCATCTGGAATAGACCAGACCAGACAGACCTCCGTCTGTAGCGGACGCTACTTGCATACTCCGTAGTACAGAGTAGATCTAATGCCAGATCAGCCTACACTTACCTGACAACATTGACAACATACCAAAGTTGACTGTCCAATGGCCCCAGACAGCCTACGGAGTACATCCAAAGGCAGACACCACCCACACCGATCCTCCAAAACACCACCACTCCGTAAAGGTCATCTGAACAGGGACAAATCACCCCCATCTGATTGGCGCAAGATCGTCTCCAAGGGACTCTCGCTCCGAGAAGGGAGCGACTGCAGCTCCAACTTCTCCAAGCCATCGATACGATCGAAAGCAAGAAAGACCGGGATTCGGCCGTCCAGCGAGTCCCGAAATCTCCCGAGCAGGTGCAGGCGCCCGCTGGACCATCCGGTGAACCCAAAGCGGACAGGACGATCGGGGGAAACCGGAAGCGGACTGCGTTGGCATCTCCGCTCGATCATGTGACGCTGCATCCGCCATCGGGATCGGCTGCAGGGAGGACAGCGCTGCTTCCTGGCCGGAGGATCTCGTACGACGTGCGGGTGGTTCTGGGGTGACTCATTCCGTCGGATCTGTAATCTGTAATTTATTGTTGATTGCGTTGGATCTGAGGATATCATCCTTCAATGGTGCATCGGCCGAGAGTGGATTGTTTCATACTCCGTAGATTGTTGCATCTCCTGAGCCTATTGTTAGTTCCCTATGGCGGACTGACTCCATGTTCGGGAAGGGAATAATGGAATTAAATGAAGAATAATAAAGAAAATAATAAAAAGCAATGTTAAACCCCGACCATCTGTACTCTGTATGGAGATGGAGATGGAGATGGAGTCAGGACTGGAGCTGGGTCAGGATAAAGATAGAGATTGGAAATCAAATGGTTTATGTATTCCTATTATCATCACATTATTGCGATTAAGCTCTTATCGGTGGAGAGGGTCGGGGCTGTTGGATTCCGACGAACCACCGGACCGTCCGGCGGCCGGGACTGCTGATTGGTCGGGGGGTGGATGCCCGCCGATGATGGAGCCGGAGTATGGGGAGTTCCATTATATATCCACATATGTACGGAGTATATAGAGTGGGTGGATGATGGAGTGATAGAAATCATGCTCTATCGAGGATATTTCGATGATAGTTCAAGGATCTCAAAGACAGTCTAAGGAAAGTCATAGAACAGTTACAGAGACATGGCGATAGATGACCACAAAAAATGTGCCGACAAATCTCATGCGGCTCGGCCGCCCCGAAATCGGGGACGAAACGTGTCCTCCGGGGAGGGGTCGCCGCTTGACTGGAGGAAGGCAAACGATGGAGGGGAGGAAAGACAGGGGGAAGGCGGCAGACTTGGCCGTTGTCGGAACTGGTTGGCTGTCCGTTCTCTGGGCGGACGAGGGGAGGATGGAGGACGAAGGTGGTAGCTCCGTGCCAGTAATTTACCCAGCCGAGCATGCCAATCTTACAGCCATGGATGCCTCGGTATGGCCACATTGCACTCCATACAGTGATCGTCCGACAGGCGCACTGCAGCGTGGGGTATGCAGTTAGGCTCGTTCCAGTGTGACCGTCGGGGCATCCAGCATCCTTCCATCCCCCCTCGACTGGTCCATGCATGGAGTGGCGTGGTCCTACGGTTTTCGCGTGCAGCCAGGGTGCACACTAGCGTGCATTCAGTGTTCCGTATACTCCGTTTTCTCGTCTGAAGAGCGATCTCGGATGGGGGATCAATTGGAGACTGGGCAACCATAAGGTCCTCGAGATGCAGCAGAAATGCGACGCATGTATGGATCACCCTTGGCGGACCGTCCTCCTTGCTGATTCAGGTCACATCGCAGTCCCTGCCAAGACCGTCGACGAGAGGTGATTCTGGCGGTCGCTGGTCGGTCCGAATCTTCCCCGCCAGACTTTCAGGCTCAAAGGCAACCTTTTATTTTCGAGTTGGGTCGTGCGTGAAGGGTTGTATGCGCCTTCAGCATTGATTGACCAACTGTTTGGGGCCGAGTCGGGGATAAGCACCGAATCCTTGCACTGCCCCACTCCCATCCAGCTGGGACTGAGTCGGTACTTTTGTTCTGGCAGTTCCGCGAGTTCGAATGTACTCTGACCTTGTAGGAATTCGAATACAGGTGTGCAGAGTATCAGAGTAGGTAAGATTACTCAGTACTTGGTAGTACGAGACAGAGTAGTTTTTCTGCCCAAAAGAAACGAGGATTATTATCCGAGGCTGCAGGCTTGTCCTCGCTAGTGGAAGAGGTTGATCGGAGATGATCAGAGCAATCCCGTGGCGGATTTCCTTGTGATCGAGAAGACCAGTGGCCATGAGTGGTGCTGGGAACGACCGTCCGACCAAGCGAATTCAGCCGATTACTACTCCTTGGTCCGACCAGTTCATAGTAGGAGAAGTGCAAGTGGTCCAGGAGTGGAGCACAACGTGAACGGGGAAAATTACCAGGTTACGGAGTACCGTTTTTCTTTTCTAAAAAAGAATTAAGCCCAGCCCCACCGGGTTGGATCTTGACGTAGTGGAAACCTAATCTTCTTGGGTCAAAGGTTGCAAAGCCTGCATCCTGATTGGTGGACGCCGTTCTTATCTGCTTACCTTGTTCGTCCATCACCCTGATGAGGATTCTCCCCGTCTCTGATTCTCTCTCTTCTTTCCGTCTCAAATGGGAGTAATAAATCGGCACTTACTAGGTTGGGGGTAGTCTTTTCATCTAATTAACTATACGGAGTACTCTTTCCAGTCCCTTCGTATTGTTCATCTTCTCAAGCGAGAGGAAAACAAAACACCAGCTCCAACCTCCCCAGTCCTCCATTCCAGTCAACCACGGATACCGAAAACGCTCATCGGCCCTCCGAAACGGAAATCCCACGTAGGTAGGCACACTCCCAGAGGTACTAGGCAGATCTCCCTGTACACTGTAGGCAGAAAATCCACCAGAATCCTCCAATCCTCCGTAATACAGAATCTCCTTCGCATAAGGCGGTCCAACTCAATGCAATAATTTGCCACGACCGTAGTCCCGTTTCGTCGATCCCCACAATTCTGTCTTGTCCTCTGTTCATCTTGGATATTATTATTTCTTTTCCTTTTAGCCTGGTCAACCGTCAGGCGTGTATCACCATTACCGTACGTACCTACATCGGAGTGGGAAGTGAATGAATTGCCCCGGACCTCTGCCTCCCGTCGTCCCGCTCTACCTACTACCCTTTTCTGCTACTATTTCCCCCTCCTTCTCCCCCTCCATCTTTTTTTTTTCTCCCTCCCTTCTTCTTCTCTCTCCTCTTCCACTGCCATTTTCTTGAGACACACGCTGGGTCATCACTCTCTCATCCCTCCTTACCAGCGTTGTCGACCCGGATTGTCTCTACATACTTCTCTTTTCCCAGCGAATCACCGCCCCGCCCCGAAGCTCTCCGCGGCGATCCTCATCCCTCTATAGAACCCCTCCGCCTCTCCCCCCGAAATCACCTGTCCGTTCTGTGTCCGTCCCCGGCGGAAGAATGGGTCTGAACTTGGAGGAAATCTATGGCCAATCTATAGTGGAAGAGCAGAAACCCAACGAGTATTCGGAGTACCAGCCCAAGCAGGGCTATGGCTGGGCCAACACCCTGCCCGAGCGGCAGGGTCTGTACGATCCCGAATATGAAAAGGACGCCTGTGGTGTAGGCTTTGCTGCGTACGTCCCGTCAGTCTTCTCGCGATTGATTCCCAGACTAACTCTCGTACAGTCACATCAAGGGCAAGCCCAGCCACAAGATCGTCTCCGATGCTCGCAATTTGCTCTGCAACATGACCCATCGTGGTGCCGTCGGCTCCGATGCGCGCGATGGTGATGGTGCCGGTGTCATGACCTCCATCCCTCACAAGTTCTTCATCAAGAACTTTGCTCGTGAAGTCGGCGTCGACCTCCCGCCGTTGGGTCAGTATGCCGTCGGGAATTTGTTCTTCAAGCCCGACGAGGAATCCCTCAAGGAGTCCACCGCCACCTTCGAGGAAATCGCGACCTCCCTCGGCCTGCGCGTCTTGGGATGGCGTGAGGTCCCTCGCGACTCGACCATTCTCGGTCCCGCCGCCCTCTCGCGGGAACCCATCATCATGCAACCGTTCGTCGTCCTCAAGTCGGCCTACGGTGAGGGGAACAAACCCGAAATCACCGACCCGGAGCAGTTTGATGAGCGGACGTTCGAGCGTCAGCTGTATGTCCTTCGCAAACGCGCTACCCATGTCATCGGTCTCGCCAACTGGTTCTACCTGTGCTCTCTGAGCAACCGCAACATTGTCTACAAGGGCCAATTGGCCCCGGTCCAGGTCTACGAATACTACCACGACTTGGTCAATGTCGACTACGAAGGTCACTTTGCTCTCGTCCACTCGCGTTTCTCCACCAACACTTTCCCCTCTTGGGACCGTGCCCAGCCGCTGCGGTGGGCCGCTCACAACGGTGAAATCAACACCCTGCGCGGAAACAAGAACTGGATGCGCGCCCGCGAAGGTGTGCTCAAGTCGGAAATCTTTGGGGATGAGCTGGACTCGCTGTACCCCATCGTCGAGGATGGTGGCTCCGACTCCGCTGCCTTTGATAATGTCCTGGAACTGCTGATGATCAACGGTGTGCTCTCTCTGCCGGAGGCCGTCATGCTGATGATTCCCGAAGCCTGGCAGGATAACCCGGCCATGGACCCGGCCAAGGCCGCTTTCTACGAGTGGGCCGCCTGCCAGATGGAACCCTGGGATGGTCCCGCCCTCTTCACCTTCTCCGACGGACGCTACTGTGGTGCGAACCTTGACCGAAACGGCCTGCGGCCTTGCCGTTTCTACGTGACCGACGATGACCGCATCATTTGTGCGTCGGAAGTCGGTGCGGTGACCATTGACCCCGAGCGGGTGATCCAGAAGGGTCGTCTCCAGCCCGGAAAGATGCTCCTGGTCGACACCGTGGCCGGACGCATCATTGATGATACCGAGCTGAAGCAGACCGTGGCCCACCGCCAGGACTTTGCCGGCTGGTTGGAGAAGGAGCTTCTGAAGCTTCCCGCTATTAACAAGAAGCTCCTGGCGGAGAACGTCGACCTTAGCCACGCGCTCGACGAGACTACCGTTCAGAATGACCCCCGGCTGAAGGCCTTTGGATACTCTTTCGAACAGGTCAGTCTGCTCCTCGGTCCCATGGCTGCCGATTCCAAGGAAGCTCTGGGATCGATGGGTAATGATGCCCCTCTGGCGTGTATTGCTGAACAACCTCGTCTTCTCTACGAGTACTTCCGTCAGCTGTTTGCTCAGGTCACGAACCCTCCGATTGACCCCATTCGTGAGGCTGTGGTCATGTCCCTCGAGTGCTATGTTGGCCCTCAGGGTAACCTTCTGGAAATGGAGCCCTCTCAGTGCCACCGTTTGCTTCTGCCCTCTCCCATCCTTAGCATCCCGGAGTTCAACGCCCTGAAGAACATCAACCACGTGCATAAGGACTGGACCGTCAAGACAATCGACATCACCTTTGAGAAGCAGAAGGGTATTCCAGGCTATTTGGAGGCCCTCGATGCCATCTGCGATGCCACCACGGAGGCCATTCAAGACGGCGATAAGGTGATCGTTCTCTCTGATCGTGCCACCTCCGCTGACCGGGTCCCTGTGTCGTCCCTGCTGGCCACTGGTCTGGTCCACCACCATCTGGTTCGCAACAAGTGGAGATCTCTCGCTGCCCTGGTGGTGGAAACCGCCGAAGCTCGTGAGGTTCACCATATGTGTGTGCTGGTCGGCTATGGTGCCGATGCCATCAACCCCTACCTTGCAATGGAGTGCATCCTCAAGATGAACCGGGAGAAGTTGATTCGGAAGCAGCTCCCCGACGAGAAGGTCATTGAAAACTACAAGGCCTCGTGCGATGGTGGTATCCTCAAGGTCATGAGTAAGATGGGTATCTCGACGCTGCAGTCCTACAAGGGTGCCCAGATTTTCGAGGCCCTCGGTATTGATGACAGCGTCATCGATCGGTGCTTCGCCGGAACGGCCAGCCGTATCCGCGGTCTGACCTTCGAGCTGATCGCTCAGGATGCCTTCGCCTTCCACGAACGCGGGTATCCCTCTCGTGGTGTCGTTGACATTCCTGGTCTCCCCGAGTCCGGCGAATACCACTGGCGTGACGGCGGCGAGGCCCACATCAACGACCCGGTCAGCATTGCCAACATCCAGGATGCCGTGCGCACGAAGAACGACAAGTCCTACGAGGCTTACGCTAAGGCCGAGCATGAGCAGATCAAGAACTGCACCCTCCGTGGTATGCTTGACTTTGACTTTGAGCAGCGCACCCCCATTCCTATCGACCAGGTTGAGCCCTGGACGGAGATTGTGCGTCGTTTCGTCACTGGTGCCATGTCCTACGGATCTATCTCCATGGAATCCCACTCCACTCTGGCCATCGCTATGAACCGTCTGGGTGGCAAGTCCAACACCGGAGAAGGTGGTGAGGATCCCGAGCGAAGCAAGCGCATGGAGAACGGGGACACTATGCGGTCCGCCATCAAGCAGATTGCGTCCGGCCGTTTTGGTGTGACGTCGCACTACCTGGCTGATGCCGATGAGCTGCAGATCAAGATGGCTCAGGGTGCGAAGCCCGGTGAGGGTGGTGAGCTGCCCGGTCACAAGGTCGTCGGCCCGATTGCCCACACCCGTTACTCGACCCCTGGTGTCGGTTTGATCTCCCCTCCTCCTCACCACGACATCTACTCCATCGAAGATCTGAAGCAGCTCATCTACGATCTGAAGTGCTCCAACCCCCGTGCTCGTGTTTCCGTCAAGCTCGTGTCTGAAGTCGGCGTGGGTATTGTCGCCTCTGGTGTCGCCAAAGCCAAGGCTGACCACATCCTGATCTCGGGTCACGACGGCGGTACTGGTGCTTCGCGTTGGACTGGTATCAAGTACGCTGGTCTTCCCTGGGAGTTGGGTCTTGCGGAAACCCACCAGACCCTTGTCCTCAACGACCTCCGTGGCCGTGTCATTGTGCAGACGGACGGTCAGATCCGTACTGGCCGTGACATTGCTGTTGCGTGTCTGCTTGGTGCTGAAGAATTCGGCTTTGCCACCACCCCTTTGATTGCTATGGGATGTATCATGATGCGGTAAGTGATGATTTGAAATGACCATACGACAAATTATTAACAAGAAACAGAAAATGCCATCTCAACACTTGCCCTGTCGGTATTGCCACCCAGGACCCTGAACTCCGTAAGAAGTTCCAAGGTACTCCCGAGCACGTTATCAACTTCTTCTACTACGTGGCCAACGAGCTGCGTGCTATCATGGCCAAGCTGGGTATCCGCACCATCAACGAGATGGTCGGTCGTGCCGAGCTTCTCAGGGTCCGGGACGACGTCCGCACCCCTAAGCAGGAGAAGATGGATCTCTCTCTCATTCTCACCCCGGCCCACTCTCTCCGTCCTGGTGTGGCCACCTACAACGTCCGCAAGCAGGACCACCGCCTGCACACTCGTCTGGACAACAAGCTTATTGCTGAATCCGAGCTTGCCCTGGAGAAGGGTCTTCCTTGCAGAATCGAGTGTGACATTGTCAACACTGACCGTGGCCTGGGTGCTACTCTGTCTTACCAGGTCAGCCGTCGTTATGGTGGCGAAGGCCTGCCTCAGGACACCATCCATGCCAACATCAAGGGATCCGCCGGTCAGTCCTTTGGTGCCTACCTCGCCCCTGGTATCACCCTGGAGCTCGAAGGTGATGCCAACGACTATGTCGGTAAGGGTCTGTCTGGAGGTCGTCTCATCGTCTATCCTCCTCGTGGTGCTGCTTTCAAGGCCGAAGAGAACGTCATTGTCGGCAACACCTGTCTTTACGGTGCTACTCGCGGTACTTGCTACTTCCGCGGTGTGGCGGCTGAGCGTTTCGCTGTCCGTAACTCGGGCGCCACGGCCGTGGTGGAAGGTGTTGGTGACCATGGTTGCGAGTACATGACTGGTGGACGTGTCCTTGTTCTCGGCTCCACTGGCCGTAACTTCGCTGCTGGTATGTCCGGTGGTATCGCCTACGTTCTGGATATGAACCAGGACTTCCACTCCAAGATCAACATGGAGATGGTGGAAGTGAGCGGACTGGAGGATCCCGCTGAGATTGCCTTCGTCCGCGGTCTGATTGAAGACCACCACCACTACACCGGATCGGAGCTGGCTGCTCGTATTCTGCTTGATTTCACTCGTGCTCTTCCCCACTTCGTCAAGGTTCTGCCTACCGACTACAAGCGGATCCTGGAGGAAGAAGCTCGCAAGGCTCAGGCGGCCAAGAAGGCCGAGTTCTCTCTGCCCCAGCTTCCCAGCACTCCGGCCAAGACGGAGAAGCCCAAGGCCGACGGTGACAAGAAGGCCGAGATGCTGGACATCGAGGACAGCATCAGCGACTCCAAGACGGAGAAGAAGCGCTCTGCCCTCATCCTCGACAAGACGAGAGGTTTCATGAAGTACAGTCGCCGCAGTGAGAAATACCGCAACCCTGCCACCCGTACCCGCGACTGGGCCGAGCTGAACAGCCGTCTCACGGAAGATGAGCTGAAGTACCAGTCGGCTCGTTGCATGGACTGCGGTGTTCCTTTCTGTCAGTCGGACACTGGATGCCCGATCTCCAACATCATTCCCAAATGGAATGAATTGGTCTTTGAAAACAGATGGCAGGAAGCCCTCAACCGTCTGCTCATGACCAACAACTTCCCCGAGTTTACCGGTCGTGTGTGCCCGGCTCCTTGCGAGGGTGCCTGTGTCCTTGGCATCAACGAAGATCCTGTGGGTATCAAGTCCATCGAGTGTGCCATCATCGACCGTGGTTTCGAAATGGGTTGGATGGTGCCTCGCCCGCCCCAGACTCGTACGGGCAAGACTGTTGCGATCATCGGATCCGGTCCCGCTGGTCTCGCTGCGGCTGACCAGCTCAACCGCGCGGGTCACACTGTCACCGTTTACGAGCGTGCTGATCGGATCGGTGGACTGCTCATGTATGGTATTCCCAACATGAAGCTCGACAAGAAGGTGGTGCAACGTCGTGTGGACCTGATGGCCGCGGAAGGCATCAAGTTCGTTACCAACACTGCGGTTGGCCCCGACAATGAGATCTCTCTGCAGTCTCTGCGCCAGTCCAACGATGCCGTCATCCTTGCTACCGGTGCCACTGTGGCCCGTGACCTCAAGGTGCCCGGTCGTGAGCTCGAGGGAGTGCACTTCGCCATGGAGTTTTTGCACCGCAACACCAAGTCCCTGCTGGACTCGGAGCTCGCAGACAACGCCTACATCTCGGCCAAGGACAAGCACGTTGTGGTCATTGGTGGTGGTGACACTGGTAATGACTGCATTGGTACCTCTGTGCGCCATGGCGCTAAGTCTGTGGTCAACTTCGAGCTGCTGCCCCAGCCTCCCCCGGAGCGTGCTCGTGACAACCCGTGGCCGCAGTGGCCCCGTATCTACCGGGTCGACTACGGTCACTCCGAGGTCAAGACGCACATGGGCAAGGATCCTCGCGAGTACTGTGTCATGTCCAAGGAGTTTGTTGACGACGGCAATGGCCGCGTGAAGGGCATCAACACTGTCCGCGTTGAGTGGACCAAGAGCGCCTCGGGCGGTTGGGACATGAAGACCGTGGAGGGCAGTGAGCAGTTCTTCCCTGCGGACCTCGTTCTGCTGTCCATGGGTTTCCTTGGCCCGGAGGACCGTCTCCTGGGTGAGGAAATCGAGCGGGATGCCCGCAAGAACGTCAAGACGCCGCCTGGCCACTACTCGTCCAACGTGCCGGGCGTGTTTGCTGCGGGTGACTGCCGCCGCGGCCAGTCGCTGATCGTGTGGGGTATCAACGAGGGTCGTCAATGCGCGCGCGAAGTCGACTCGTTCCTGATGGGCATCAGCTCTGCGCTCCCGGTGACCGGTGGTATTGTGCGGCGGCCGGCCATCGATGCGGTGCCGTCGACTGCGCAGACCGTCTCTGCCTAAGCTAGGTTGGACCGGCTCCAGCGTTTCTTTGTCTTATGACGTGACGCATGATTTCCTATGTTGACGAATACAAAAGTTGGTTGGATCGGGTAAAATGGAGCGGTTGTATCTATCGTTACGATCATGGTCGACCAATATGTATCTGGGATGTCTTTTTATTTCTGTTTACTGTTGATTCTGATCTGCTAGCCTGTTCTTTGCTTCGTTGGGTGATTTGTTGCAGCATTGATTCTGATGCACGGTGTCGGAGCGTTTGCAATTGCGTTGTACATACTTCAATTCATTGTTAGACTTCAGATATCGTACCATCTTCGTCATTCCAAACAAGTAGATAAACATCACACCTCACTAGGAACCCTCTTCTTCCGCAGCCTCCGCCGTCGCCCCCAAACCCTCCGCAACGTCTGTCCCCGCGACAGAGCCCCCTGTATCGCCGCCAACCCCCGCGCCTCATCAAACAGCATGTACTCCTCCTCCATCAGGACGGCCTCGAGATCCCCGCCCCCGCGCGCAATGTAGTGGTAGCTCATCTCCAGCCGCTGCTCGGCCATCGCCACCATCCGACACGTGTTCCGGAACACCATCTCCTGGTCCAGCGGGGTCGGCGGCTTCATGATGGAGCGGCGGCGGCGGGTGGTGCTGGACGGCCGGCGGTGCGGGAGGATGATGCTGTTGTCGAGGGAGGAGGTTGAGGAGGTCGAGAGGCGGCGGGGAGGGGGGATGTGTGCTGTGCTGCCGAAGCGGACGCGCTTGGGCTGTTTGTGTCTGGGATGGGACATGGGGAGGAGAGGGAGGGAGGGTTCTTCTTCGTGCTCGGGGTATGGGGGTGTGTACGGGAAGTGCGGTTCTGGGGATAGGGATGGGGAGGAGGATGGTGACGAGGGACGGGGGAAGAGGTAGGAGAGGAGGGTGGTGAGGCAATTCATGGTGATAACAGCTAGATAGCGTCTGTCTGTTTGTTTGTAGGTGTGGGAGGTAGTGAGAGAGTCACTGCTCTGTGATGTAGTTGTTCGTGCTGTCTGGCTGGTCTTATATGTGCTGTCTTGCAGTGCACGATTGTGATATGAACAAAGGGCATTGTCGAAGACAAAGAGGGAAATTCCAGGATAGACGGAGTTCTTCTTTGTCCTGTACATTCTTTATGGGAGTTGCCAGACGGACAATAGACTTGATCAGATGGAGGTCATACTCTTTGTTGATTCCAGATCAGATGGTCAACAGCTGAACACTTTCGCACTACATAGTCAGTCACAAGCAAGAGAAGAACAGACGCATTCATTATGTCTAAACTATAGTACAGTATATGCAACAAGATATCCAAGATCTACACCCCCCCCTCCTCAGCCTGCATCTCCCGCTCCAGCGCCGCAAAATCCCCCTGGAAGGCATCCTGCACCGGGCTTGTGCGCAAATCCCAGACATCCTCACTGCTCGGCCCGGTCTTGTACTTGATTGCCTTCTTGCGGTAGTGGTCGCGGATGGCCTTCTTCTTCGAGTCCTCGGACCACGTGCGCGTCTTCATGCACAGCCAGAAGTTGTCCCAGTGCTCGCTGCACGACCGCAGCTCGCCGTACCGGTACACGTTCACAAACTGCCCGCCGAACGACTGACAGAAGAAGGCGTAGTCGAATGCCGAGCGGCAGGACATGGTGTCGGGGTAGAGGGAGTCGGGGGCGATGTTGGGGGGGGATTGAGATTGAGATTGGGGTTGCGGTGGTTGGGAGGATGAGGTCGATGTTGAAGTGGGAGCTGGAGTTTCGGGAGAGGCTTGGGCATTGGCTCGGTTGATGTCGCCTTCGAGACTGGCGAGGAGCTGCTTGAATTCGAGGTCGGCTTGTTCCTCGCGCGTTAATGTCCGCGGAGGTTGTGCTGTGGGATCGGGCGACGGCGTTGGGGGTTGTTGCGCGGGTTGTGAGGGTTGCGCGGACGAGGCGTCGCCCGTTGATGTGGATCGTGACCACCAGCCCATTGTAGTGTCTGCGGAGAATTGAATGGGTGAGTGAGTATTCAGAATGATGGACAGCAGAAGATGAGATGCGACAAAACGACGGAGGTGTAAATTTCCCGCATACGATATGTGACGGTAATCATACAATCTCCCGCCCAATTTGGTCACCAATCTGGTCACGGCGATACACCATCGACGTCATTGCCTCCGCATTCCATCGCAACAACTCTCCCTCTCACAACATCCTCTCTCTCCATACCATGTCCTATCCAACATGATCCGGCGAGCGCTGTTTCCGGCAGCGATCCCAGGCCGCTGGACGGCCCCATCCGCCGTTCTTCCAAACCGAATCCCCCGAGCCCAGCTGACAACGGCATCACATGTTTCCTGTCTGGAAACTGGACATATCGAATTGCGCCATGACGAGGGACTCCTCTTCGTCAACAGTGAGTATACGAAGTCCCGTCAACATACTTTAGACGTCTAACAGGCCAGACATCTTCCCATCCAAACTGCAGTGGATCTTGCAAGGTCCGCTCCAAGGCAATCGGTCCTATGAAGAAGCGCTCAAGCGCATTGACCGGCCGCATCTGGCCGCCTCCGATCCGTTGCGCATCATCAAGCGCGTGTTTCCGCAAGGCCTAGATCTAAAAATACAGGAAGTCGTCCCACGCTACCGCGAAGGCGGTGCCTTTGTCCGATACGCCCGCCAGACCGGGACCACCGACGCCGACGTTGAAGCCGCCATCCGGGAGAACCTGGCGGCGCATCCCATCCGGCCGTGGTTCAACCCGTTTCAGGAAGTCACCGTCGCCCGCGTCTTGGGACGGCCCTGGATTGAGGATCTGTATCGCATCCCGAGCCAGCGGTTGAAGGTGGAGTTCCATCCCGCCTCGGCGGACGGTGCGGCGGATATCCTAACAACCGAGACGCTGTATTCTCTCTTCCGCAGCTACGGCAAGCTCCGTGACATTGAAAAACAGCCGTCCGACTCCAAGGTCAGCCCGCACTATGCCTTTGTGGAGTTCACGCGCCCGCGGTACGCCGTCATGGCGAAGAACTGCATGCACGGGTTTACGTGCTCCGAGAGCCAGGGCGGCGGCAAGTTTGGCACCCGCGTGAAGATCAAGTACGAGCGGAAGATCAAGCTCTCCATGATCAAGGACTGGATTCTGAACCATCCGCGCATCGTGATCCCCGCGATTGCGGCGCTCATCGCCGCCGTGACCGTGACCGTCTTCGATCCCATCCGTACCTTCTTCATCAAGCTGAAGATCAAGGCCACCCTCCAGACGGAGGAGAACACGGCGCTAAAGTGGATCCGAAAACAGTTCGACAAGGCCAACATCATCGGTTTTGGACATCGCGCGCCGGACCCGCGCGGACTGACGGCCATCTGGGAGGACCGCCAGGGCGATATTACCCAGCTGCAGTCGTGGCTGACGGAGAATGCGGAGACGTTCATTGTCATCCAGGGTCCTCGCGGCTCGGGAAAGCGAGAGCTCGTGATGAACCAGGCTCTCGCGCCGTACAAATACAAGGTAGTCATCGACTGCAAGCAGATCCAGGATGCGCGGGGCGATACGGCCAAGATCGCCCGGGCCGCCAGCCAGGTCGGCTATCGGCCGGTGTTTTCGTGGATGAACAGCATCAGCAGTTTCGTGGATCTGGCCGCGCAGGGCATGATTGGTACGAAGGCGGGGTTCTCGGAGACGCTGGATGCACAGCTGAGCAATATCTGGCAGAACACCGCCACGGCCCTGAAGCGGATCACGTTGGAAAACCGGAAGAAGAGTGATAAAGACGCGAGCTTGACTGATGAAGAGTATCTGGAGGCTCACCCCGAGCAACGGCCGGTGGTCATCATTGATAACTTCCTGCACAATGCGTCCGAGGACAATGTGGTCTACGAGAAGATCACCGAGTGGGCGGCGGGCTTGACGACCGGGAACATTGCCCATGTGATCTTCCTGACGACTGATGTCTCTTTTGCCAAACCTCTCAGCAAAGCTCTGCCCAACGCGGTCTTCCGGACCATCTCTCTGGGCGACTGCTCCCTGGACGTGGCTCGACGGTTTGTCCTCAGCCACCTCGCCGGTGAGTCGAAGGATGCAGGCCAGGAGGCGAGAAAGACAGGAGGAGATCTGGCTGGTCTGGACAGCTGCATCGAGATTCTGGGCGGTCGTGTGACGGACCTTGAATTCATGGCCCATCGTATCGAGGCCGGTGAAACGCCGGAAGGTGAGTTGATTTGAAGTATTCTTTGCCAACATAAGTACTGACGAGGGTCCAGCGGCGGTGAACCGCATCATTGAGCAGTCCGCATCGGAAATCCTGAAGATGTTCATCCTGGATGCAGACGCTTCGTCCCATCCGTGGACGCACGAACAGGCCTGGCAGCTGATCAAGACCCTTGCCCAGGCAAAGCACGGATCAGTACCCTACAACCAGGTCCTTCTCTCCGACCTATTCAAGGAGAACGGCGAGGCCACCCTCCGTGCGCTGGAGCAAGCCGAGTTGATTTCCATCGTCTCCGCCAATGGATGCCCCGAGGCTGTCAAGCCCGGGAAACCGGTATATCGCACGGTGTTCAAGCGGCTGACAGAGAACAAGACGCTCAGCAGCCGTCTGGATCTGGAGATCCTCTCTCAGCTGATTGCAAAGGAGAACAAGAGCATTGGTAAACACGAGGAGGAGCTGCGTCTGCTGGGAGGCCTGCCCAAGCAGCCGTATGAGCTGAAGTGGCGCATCCAATGGCTGTTGGATAAGGTGTATAAATCGCAGAACAATATCCGACGGTATGAGTCTGAGAGCGCTGTGCTGCAGAAGGTTCTCCAAAGTGAGCATTGATCGGTAGTGAAATGTGTATATTTGTGATAATCAATCCATCTTCTCTATGCAAGGATCTCTTTCATTCACCCTCGCCGGATGGTGACAAAGAAAAGGACTGGATGATGGCATATATAAATGGCCGCCAATACGGATTATTGGATTAAATATCTGGGGTTCTTCGCTCCTTAACTGGAATGATCAATCGTGATGATCGAAGGTATAAAACTACTGACTGGACCTGACAGACTATTCCATACACTAGCCCTGGGAATAAAGGCACTAATTATTCGGCATTACTTCAGACCCGGAGCCAGCAGCAAGTAGTTAATTCCAATAATGAATGCTTAGAGAGACCCCCAAAAGGAAAGGCACACACATACTTCCAGCCAGTGCATTACATACACCTGGACAGTGAATTCATGTAGCCAGAAGCGAACGGAATCGCCGGGTGGTAGTCACGACCGTTTCCTCAAAGACACTGGGAGTACCACTCTGGAGAAATAGCAAGGACACAGTCAATCAGGATCCATGCAACAGAATTCACGTTGGTGTGTAGCGGGGGGAGCACTTACGGTTCTGGACCTGACAGGTTGATGGCGGCGCACACTGTGTCGGTCCAGTCCAGCCTTGACCACCGCACTGTCCCCACTTTGTCTGCTGTGGTTGAGCGGACGAGGTTGTCGTCGACGAGGTCGATGCGGTGGTTGTAGAAGACGGCGTTGTGGTGGTGGTGGTGGTGGCAGTGCCTGAAGTAGCACGCAGCCGGAACATCCGACATCCCGTCGCAGGGATCGACTGCGTAATCGTCCCTGAAGGTCCGGAAACTGACCCAACCGCCACTCCAAGTAGCATTGGGTTTGCTTGAGACAAACCCGTCGCATAGCCGGCGGCAGTGGCATTGTAAAGCCACGACGAATGGGCGGCCGCGCCGTCATTGAGAATTGCCTGTGCCTGGCTGTCAGTGAGGCGCGAGGCCCAAAGATCTCGAATCTCGAATTGGGACGACGGGACACTGGATGAACCGAAGATTTCGGAAAGGGTGGCGGATGCGGTCGTGCTTGATGCCCCATTATTGAAAAGCACGACAACAAGGTCGTTGATTGAGCTCCCGGTGGTCGATGCCAGAGGCCCACTCCATAGTTGCACGTTATTTCGTGTCCATCGGTACGAGGCTGCCACTCCCAGTGGATCCTGGTTGACTGCAATGACGGCGGGATTAACCAGGATGGAAAAGCCGCTGGCAGTCAGCTTCGACATGTCGTTGCCCATAATAAGTGGACTTTTTGCGGCGGACCCTGGAGTCACACGACAAATCAATGGTCAGCCGAAGAAAGCCAGCAAGGTCAAGCGTCTCATGGAGGGAAGGCGTACACATGCTGAAATGGGCCACATATTCCGCATCGGTCATTCCACCGTTGCCGACTTCCAGCATGTCCAAATCGTTCCAGCCGCCTTTAGCCGAGTATGAAGAGATCGTTGCTTGCATTGACATAATCTGCGTCACCGAGCACTGGTAACCACCGGAGTTAGGGCTGGGAGATGGGATTAGCGTGTGCAAGGTCTCGTGCAGCCACAGGGAGATCATATACATACACTGGACAGGTTGAATATGCGGTGTTAAAGTGATCGGAGATGTCTCCTGTGATTCTCCAGGAATTTCCGACTGACGGGCCCCATATCCAAGGCTGATCTTGGCCCCAATTACAGATGGCATAGAGAATCGCGCGACCAGTTGCTGCCAGTGCTTTTCCCATGACCGCATACCTGCAGGAAAACGTTCGAAGGATTCAGTGACTTATATACAACAATCGTCTCAAGAGAACAGGGGGGGCGTTCGTACCGAGCAGAGCTGGCGGCTTGACTTCCAGCCTGGCCATTATTGTTGCAGTTGTCATATTTCAGGTAGTCCACCCCCCAGCTGGCAAATGTGTTCGCGTCGATCGTTTCATAGCCCAGACTGCCAGGATATCCGGCACACTATGACCGCCAGTATGTCAGAAACGGATGTTAACCGGCTTTGGAGACCAGACAGAGGCGTATTCCATAGCAAGTCCGGGCAAACGGGCGTAATCTCACCGTTTTTGTGCCGGCACTCGAATACATCCCAAAGCCAAAGCCATCTGCATGAAGTTGATTGCCTAGATAGCTCATTCCGCTGGGAAACTTGGTCGCATCTGGTATGAGCGCCCCGTTGGATGCTCGACCAGATGACCAGCAGTCATCCAGAATAATGTAGTGATAACCGGCGTCTTTCAGGCCAGTCTTTTTGATGAAGCTGGCCGTCGAGAGGATCAAGCTCTGACTCAGACTGCAACCAAATGCATTCCAATTATCTGCCATAGTAAGTGGTATTAGCATCAATCGTTTGGTAAGGTGCATCCCAGGAGCATGAAGACTTACCCCACCCCATTTGCGGAGTCACGGCGAGTCCATTGTTGAGTGCTGCGACAAGATGGACGAGTGAAAACCCTCCTCCGATGAGGACGGTAAATCTCATGGTTGGTAGATTCAAATGTCAATGCCAATCATAGATTGATGGATGTGTGAATGCTTGGACGGAAGTATATGCGAATCTGCGTGTGCAAGACCACGGACGAACAGGAAGATATAGAATCCCCGATCTCCTCCTGAATAAAGGCAAATCATCCATACTTCGTCCGGTTAAAACAGCAGGCAATCAATGTAAGTTTGTCTCAGATTAAGGCGTATTTCCTCTTGAGGCGATGCGCTCCGAAGACCGTTTCTTTTCAGTTTCTTCTAAGGTATGAGGAACGTGAGCGTTACATAGATTATACACGGCGTCAGAACTGGGGAATACGAAAGGTTTTCCCAATGCAGCTAGGATAGAACGATTCTCCGCGTTTTCGGGAGTTGGAGGCTGGTGATGAAGCCGATGCCTTTGGTGTGGCTACCCTGCCATACCGCCAGCGCGGCCCGTCAAGCCTAAAAGCCTCTCCCGGAGTGAAATGTGGAGAGCCGTGATGCCCCCTCCGGGCTTACCATGTCTGTGAGTGATCATGTATCATGCATGGGCGTAGACCGGAGTTATGTGTAGGGGCGGCGGGGTGTTACATCGTGTTGATACTCGAAGCATATCGGTGATGTACGATCAGATCAACCGATCCACGGGTATCATGATCAGGGAGAGCCCGCTTTTACCTGCCATCCAGATCCCATGAGAAAGCTTGTTCATACTGGGTCTAGATCTTGTCCTCGTCGTTACTTCGACACGATCCTTATTCTAACTTTTGCCGAGGTCTTGGGTAAGGTTCCATCGTCTTGAACGCGGCATGAAGGCCTCTATGGTTTGGTTGTCGCCTTGATGAGATAATGCGGCCTAGAAGCCCTATGGATGGCCACAATAGGTATGGATCAACATGAGATATGTGGTAGATACCGAGGCCCTAGAGGAGCTGGCAGAGAAATGCACCGGCAACATGCTCCTTCAAGGGCCAGTGATTGTTGGAAGCTATGTGATGGGGAGGGCAACGCGGCCCGTCACCACAGACAGAGCTACATTCACAAGCTGGAGAGTCGTCCAAAATTGGGCTAATTTTGTATGGGCGGTGGAGTCTCGCAGTTGATATGAGACGCCCTGTTCTGATCGAAACCTACGATATGTATATTGTCTAGATTCAGGACAGCGATGTCGCCATGGTTGGCGTGATCTTCGGATCTGAAAGCGTAGTCTTTCCGCGCTGCGCTTGAATATTTTAGGTATACTATAGTTCCCTGATTAGTAGTTACGAGGCTGATTCTGTAACATGAGACACAGCTTTCTACATGGACGGCGGGGCATTGGGCTGACTTCAAATAGCTGTCCCTAGTAAACAGCCTCACCTCCATTCTGGATTCGATTATTCACCTTTTGTCTAGACACACCAGAGTCCCTACCAAAACCACGTGCCAGTATCTGACACAAGAATGGATCTCCATGCTGTCTACAACAAATGTACACTTGACTCGGGTAAAGAAGAGATCCGACTGCTCACCGTCCGTCCGGGGGCGTGGGAGGACATGATCGACTGCGACCTCCAACCGCTTGATCTGGACGGTTGCAAGGACTTGCATTCATCTAAATCTACCAAAAGGATGACACTATGTATCATTAATCTTAACCGCTATTTCGGAGCTTTGTGGTCTTGCGGAGTGACGGTAATAATGGCTTGCCTCGATGTCGGCCTTGACCCTCGTGTCACTGCAGTTCACCAGGTATCAAGCTACAAAGCATCAGAAGACACCAGTGCCGATCTCTTATAGCAAGCCAGTTGTTGGTGTCTCTGTCAGTCGGCAAGCCGATACTTGCTATGACTCAGAGATCTGGTGGATAAATCTATGATCCCTGGTATGTGGGACTTTAAATTTGAATGCTACGTATTGCGATGTCATATCCTGAGCTCCAGAACTTGACGCTGTATATCTTGACATGAAGCGACAACGGCTCCTGCGGTGCAGAGATGGCAAGGATGGACGGGCTGGCCTCGCGTCAAGCTCTTCCAGCTGTTTCTTTAGCGCCTGAGTAAGAATCTATACTGTTGCGGCAGTCTCGCTAATCCTGTACCAATGCATGGCAACGCCGTATCTAGGTACAGTAGACGCAGAGAACGTAGCACTCTGGTGTTCATTGTATATACATAGCCATATTCCGCAGTTGAAGGGATGAACCCCGCAAAAATGACATCTACTCTGCAACCAGAAAATCAAAGTCAGCCCCCAGATGAGCCTGATTCACCGACCGCTCATACAACCCGCGATATCCCCGTCTCGCCGCTCTCTGCATCACAACACCCTCCTCCGCAAATGCCCGCTTCCTTGCCTCAATCCGCGCCGCCAGCTCCTCGTCCGAGATCTCCAGCTGGAGCTTCCTCGCCTCCACATCACAAGTGATCACATCGCCCGTCTGCACGACCCCAAACGGCGACTCGGGCAGCCCCGCCTCAGGCGAGATATGCAGCACGATCGTACCCCCCGCCGTACCGGACATGCGCCCATCCGACAGGCGCAGCATATCCGTCACGCCGGCGGCGCCCAGCCGGCGCGGGATGGGGATCATCCCGGCCTCGGGCATGCCCGGGTTCCCGACGGGGCCGATGCCCTTGAGGACCAGGACCGAGTCGGCCGTCACGTCCAGGGCTGGGTCGTCGATGCGCGCGGCGAGGTCGGCCGTGTTTTCGAACACGACGGCCGGCCCGGCGTGCGACAGCAGCCGGCGGTCTTTGGACGCGGAGGCCTTCATGACGGCGCCGTGGGGCGCGATGTTGCCGTGGAGCACGACGAGCGAGGCGGCCGGGTACAGCGGATCGGACAGCGGGCGGATGATGGCGCGGGAGAGGGGAAAGGGGCGGAAGGGGGCGGCGTCGAGGACGGCGCCGAGAGTGGCGCCGGTGATGGTCGTAGCGGAGAGGTGGAGGAGTGGGCGCAGCGTGTGCAGGAGCGCGAGCATGCCGCCTGCGTTGTGGAAGTCGGTCATGTAGTTGTCGCCGCTGGGCTTGAGGTCTATCAGGAGCGGCGTGGTGCGGCCGATGTCCTCGACCGTCTGTAGCGTGATGGCGCCCTTGACGGCTGGGTGGCGGTTCGCGATGGCGAGCAGGTGCACCACGGCGTTGGTGGACCCGCCGATGGCCTGCAGGACTGTGATGGCGTTGAGGAAGGACTCCTTGGAGAGGAGGGTCTGCGGGGTGCGTTTGGATAGCGCGGCGGCCACGGCGTGTCCGCCCGTCTCTTCTGCGATTCTGAGCCGCGCGGACGACACGGCTGGTGCTGACGCTCCGCGCAGGGGCATCATGCCCAGCGCTGCCGTCAGACAGGCCATGGTGCTGGCTGTGCCCATGACGCCGCAGGTGCCGATCTAGATAGCGTCAGTAAGTGCCGAGAGGGGGGGGCAGAGGGGCGGAATGCACCGTCGGAGCGAGTTCCTCGTTGACCGCGGCGATCTCTTCGATGTCGAGGTCTCCCGCGCGGTATGCGGCCCAGTTGTTGCGGCAGTCGGTGCACGCGCCGATGCGCTGGCCGCGGTTGCTGCCCGGCATCATAGGGCCGGTGATCAACGGCAGCACGGGCTTGTTTGCGGAGATGCCGCCCATCAGCTGCGCGGGGACGGTCTTGTCACAGCCTGGGTTTGTCAGTGCTTGACTCTATAGGTTGGTTGTATATAGGTGGCTACCTCCAATCATGATGCACGCATCGAGCGGCTGCGCCCGAATCATCTCCTCCGTGTCCATGCTCATCAGGTTGCGCAGGAACATGCTGGTGGGGTGGGAGAAGGACTCGTGCACGCTGATGGTGGGAAACTCGATTGCGAGACCCCCGTTGAGCTGGACGCCGCGCTTGGCGGCCTCAATGAGCTGGGGCACGTTCCCGTGGCACGGATTGAATCCGGAGTAGGTGTTGATGATGCCGATGATCGGACGGGAGAGCGCATCTTCCGAGTAGCCCAGCGCCTTGATAAACACCTTGCGGAGAAACAGGGAGAAGTGAGCGTCACCATAGGACGTTAGGCCTTGTCGGAGGCCAGTGTCGGTTGGTATAGAGGTGGAGAGGTCATAGTCTTTCTGAGACCGATCCAATTCTTCGCGACTCATCTTGCTATGGTATCAGGGAAGACCATGAGAAAGCTGTCAAAGGATGATACTCCGTCATGAGGGGTCACTTGCACCATCCGGATAATTATCCGTATATGATGTCGATTACTAAGGAGTCGTCTCGGAATTGCTTTGGTAGTGAGTGATCAGTTGATGGCTATTGTAGGGTTGATCATCTCTGAGGGGGGTATGAATACATATTGAAGGCGCGGAGGCGGTCGAGGAACTCTTCGACAAACCCTACGACCAGTTGAGTGCGTTCTACAAGAAACATTCGGGGGATGACAATGCCTACTTCAATGGGAGGATTGGGTCCCATCATGTGGTCCTATGCCTTCTGCCACGGACAAGGAAAAGGAATGCTGCCCGCATCGCAGCAAGCCTGAAAATCAGCTAGTGGACGATACAAGTGGCACTACTTATCGGTATTTATGGCGGTACCGAAGAAGAGATCTTCCTAGGTGACCTGAGTATCAGCGACGCAGTAATCGAGTACGACTTCGGCAGGCAATACCAAGGTAGCTTCATACGGGAGACCGGCGTGAAAGATGCGCTGAGGAGACTAAATCGAGAGATCTAGTCTTTACTAGCCAGCCGGCTGCCAGCCGCAACAGTCCCGCAGGGGTTTTGATTAGCTGCACACGTGCTTGTTGGACCCCAAATCACGCCGGTGAGGAATGGCAGAATCGGCGACATCACCCCCGTGTGAGCTCCGGTCGTCCACTCTTTTAACCAAAGCATTTATAATTCGCTCCAATGCGCTTGCTCTCTTGCGACTTCAAACCGTTTCTTCGATATGGCTTGCCACGGCGGTACGCGCCGCGCCGTCGTCTTCTCCAGGCCGTCGTGATCAGTTTAGTTCTCTGGACTGTCCTAGATGTCCTGATAATCTACCGGCGACTGTTACATGCGGACACGATCAAACCCTATAAACGATACCAGCCGGAGCGACTCTATATTGCAAGCACGCACTGGAACAACGAGGCGATCCTTCGAAGCCACTGGAACGACGCGATCATTCAGCTGGCCAAAACGTGGGGCCCGGAGAACGTGTTCATAAGTGTCTTTGAAAGTGGAAGCTGGGATCATTCGAAAGGAGCTCTTCGCGACCTTGATATCCAGCTAGATCGGCTTGGTGTAAGACGGAACATTACCCTGTCAGACACGACCCACGAGGACGAAATATCGGCCACGCCTGCGAATGAGGGCTGGATAGACACCCCTCGCGGACGAAGGGAACTCAGGCGTATACCATATCTGGCGCAGCTGCGTAACCGGACTTTGCGCCCTCTAGAGGACCTTAACAAACAAGGTATCGTGTTTGATAAGATTCTCTTCTTGAACGACGTGGTATTTACGGTGCGTTATCATTCCCCTGAAGCTTCCCCTATGGGTTGGACTTGACCTGACTAACCTATCATCCAGGTGGACGATGTGATAACATTACTCAACACGAATGATGGGCTCTATGCAGCTGCTTGCTCCTTGGATTTTTCTCGACCGCCCCTCTATTATGATACCTTTGCTTTGCGAGATAGTGATGGTGATGAGCATGTTATGCAGACGTGGCCTTATTTTCGTTCTCCCCGGTCTCGTCATGCGCTCTTCGGCATGTCTCCTGTGCCTGTGAAGAGCTGCTGGAATGGCATGGGTAAGCCGTTCACCCTTGATTTCTGCTGTTTCTGCTGTTTCCACTTACTCACCTACTTGAGCAGTGGCTATGCCCATTGAACCCTTCGTATCAGACCCCCCGCTGCGGTTTCGTGGAATTCCCGACTCCTTAGCCCTATCTCACCTTGAGGGCTCAGAATGTTGCTTGATTCATGCGGACAATCCCCTGTCAGTGAAGACAGGCGTCTTTTTGAATCCTACCGTTCGTGTTGGATATAGTGGACCGGCATACGCAGCAGTTCACCCTGCCAGCTCCTGGCTATCTCCACAGAATCTCGCCCTGGGTCTATGGCAAAACAGGCTTCGGCGATGGGTGACAGTGACTGTGTTCAAGAGGCTAGTTGTCCAGTGGAGGGTTACTCGCTGGCAGCGCCAGTCTAATGACCGACATGAACCTGGCACATTTTGTTTGATAAACGAGATGCAAGTACTCGTCTCTAATGGCTGGGCACATGTATAACGCCTTGGCTTTCCGGCACAGAAACCCGATCTATCTTGACGCGAAGGTCGGTGAAATCAAACTAGAATGGATTCAAAGGTCCATTAAACAGAGCTGGGAATGGGACAAAACCAAGGATCAGGTGGCATTGCCGCAGCTGGCTACAATAGCCAGAACACACTTTTGCAAGTGAGCTCACTCTTTAGTAGCTCCCACCGGAGATTCGTGACTATTCTTGATATTTGGTGAAGGTCCAAAGCTTTCAAAGGCACTTCAGCAGGGTTTGTACAGTCTCGGAAAAAGGATCGCATGTCTTCCACACTGCCTACGGAGTAATGAACGCAACTCCAGACTGCCTCGCAGCTGTTGGATCAAGAGACCGGCTGGACAATTCGTTCGTTCTGCCAGCATAACTGCCGATGTCCAATGCGTGCGCTGACGATCCTACTAGTCATAGTGGAACAATGCCATTTTTCTGCAGCACGAGGCTGTTTGCGAAGAACGACAGGCTGTGCTAGCGAATCGCTGGGCAGGCATTATCTCTAGCATATGCGCGTCAGCTCCGGAAATTGCAGCGCTTGCTTGAAACTCACCACCTGCTGAAGAGATGAAGAATACAGGGGCGGGCATATCAACAGTCAGTGTGTTCAAAAACAACATCCGGGTCATGCAAAGGAGCGACAAACTGGAGATACTTGTTCAAGAGAGGATTGGGAGGGTGGAGAATCCAGAGCCTGCCGCATATGGTGCGGAAACCGAAGATGCACAAGAATCAGTGGCGCGAGTGGAGACTCAGGATCTTGAACCGGTGGAAGAAGATAGGAAATACTCTTAAATCTCGCGTGGTGTTAAGGAGACGGCCTGAGACGAGATCTGCCTCTATGCTATTTCACGGCTTCTGCCATATGAGGAGCGACGGTTCCGAATGCTCTTGCTTACCTTTGTAATGCTGCTGCAATGGTTTCTCAAGTCCCTGACTTCCCCAAAGATGATGCACGGTTACTGTGGGCTTGACCTCAAGTCTAACGCAGGCTAATTTGTCACGCAGAAGTGAGCAGTGTCAGCGCTGATAGTCCGAGACGCAAAATAACTCTCGTTGCCGATAAAAAAAAGTCAAGGCTGTGTTTGGTTTCGAAATCTTGTTCTCCTTATGCCGTCATCCACTGCCTTACTAAAGAGGGTTTACTAACTATACCTATTTTGTCTTACGTGCAGTGCGATGTACAGACTAACGCTTCGATACTAAGCGCAGCCTTGAGGTCCACCGTCGATGGATGACGTGGTTGGTTATGGTGTTTATGGGGTGCGAAAGAGTTAATATAAGCAAAGTTCAACATTCCTTCTCGCGGTGGATTCGAATTGCCCAAGTTAAGCTAGCACACCGCCATGAACAAGGCATGCTAGATGTCATCGATCAAACGCGCGTCGATAACCGCACCCTGATATCATTCTTCGGCAAGTATGCGCCACTGGAAGGTCGGTGCTTGGGAAGTTTGAATTCCTTTCCATCAGCGGGCTCGATGTTCCACATGGAGATAATCGCAGCGACAAAGGCAAGAATCTCTCTCTCAGCAAACACTCGCCCCTTGCATCCAGACGCACCCCCGCCAAACGGATAGATGGTATGTAACTCCGCTTTCTTCGCGCCAGTCTCAGGATCCGTCACGATGAACCGAAGCGGGTCGAACTGGTCCGGATTGGAAAAGTACCGCGGGTCGTTATGGAGGACACCATGCGGGACGGCAATGCTTTCACGTTTCTTCATGCGGAACGCACGAGGCTCTGACAGACCCGCCACTGAGGCGTCCTCCTTGGACTCGGTGATCGTCAAGTCGGAGGTGATGTCGCGGAAAGACAATCCCGCCGAGTCCATGCGCATGGTCTCGTAGAAGCTCGCCTTGAGAAGATGGCAGTTTTTGAACATCGCCTCAAAGTCCATTGAGAGCTTGGGGGCTTCCGGGATGGGGAACCCGGTCTCCTCTCGCGTTGGTCTCCAGGCTTTGACGTACGGTGCGATTTCTCTGCGTATATCGTCGAGGAGCGTAGGGTTGGTGTACAGGCGAAGGAGATGCCAGAAAGCGACGTTGGGGGAGTTTCCGTTCATGGCCCATAGTAGAGACAGGTGTCCAGGGGCACTGTCCTTTGCGGATAGTCCCATGTTCTTGGACATGCGGATGCGCTGCTTGACTGGCTCCGACACATCGTCCATATCGCGAAGTTTGATATCACCATCGATGCCGTCTTCCATTTCGACAAAGGCTTTCTGGTACGCTGCCAGAACCTCCAAGATTCTATCCCGGGCTGCATACGCCGCAGGCAATCCGGAGATGGGGAGCCAGCGGGGCAGGCCCATAGCCATGAGAGGGAAGCGGTTGTCAAGCGCCCACACATCATCCAACAAGAACGGGAAAGCCTCCAAAATGCCTCTGCCCATCAAAGTCGTAGTCGTGATGTGTCCGACGAAGCCTCTGATAAGAGCAAACAGATCAGCCTCGCAAACGGGATTGTCGCCGCGCTCTGTCAGTACCACGGCACTTGAACGCTCCCATGGGGCCTGGTCGACCGGGCTCCAGGAGAAGGTCACGAAATTGGCGATTTCCCGCCGTAGGAGTTCGACGAGCTTCGCAGAAGCTTCGCTAATAAAAGGCTCCCGCATGAAGAGATTGGGAAGATTATGGTGAAAGACATGGTGATCATTTGCGTTGAAATTGCGAATCGGACCGCGGTCGCCGCCGACAGTCTTCAACGCATAGTTGATCAAGGCGACAGAGGACGTGCTGCGCGATAGCATCACGGCCTTGACCAGAGAGGGCGATACGACGACATTGTGCTTCGTGCCGCCCATGTAGATGCCCAAGGCCGGTTCTTTCAGAGAATCTCTGCGATGGGATTAGACAAAATTTGATTTCAATGGCGAAAACACTCACCGAGCCCTTTCAATCAGTGCTACATGATCCCAAACAAAAGAAATTCCATGTCCCAGCCACGGAACCCAGTAGGCCACGGTCCTTACGGGACGGGAC
This sequence comes from Aspergillus sp. MEXU 27854, assembly GCA_019721355.1. Lineage (NCBI taxonomy): Eukaryota > Fungi > Ascomycota > Eurotiomycetes > Eurotiales > Aspergillaceae > Aspergillus > Aspergillus sp. MEXU 27854. Next base: position 497,438 of record JAGMTT010000008.1, on the reverse strand, counting down.
TCTGCGATCTTGAGGCTACCATTTGATCGACTTTGAAGCCCAGTGATGACGCGCGTGGCAATACAGATGAGGATGATGGCACAAAATGCTGTCCACCACAGTGCCGTGAGGTTATCTTGAGCTGACTGTATCAGAACATCCTTGGTGATTTCGTATTCACCCATTGCGCCGGAGGTGGATAGATGTACAAGGCTTGGATGTCAATCTCACAGCCCGTATACCATTATGAGGTTCGAGGAAGTATGAGGCCAAATACCACAACACGGATATATTGACCAGACAGTCTGGTATAGTGCATGCTGCGTCGGATTCAGCTCTAGCAAACACATTGCCTTCGTTGCTTATGTCATTATGTCATGTGATAACTATTGTGGACAGTGGGCCAATCAAAACGGCGCTTACTACAAGCATCGTAAACATTATCACCTTCCTATAAGGAATACCTACAAGTAAAGCTTCGATGTGACAATAAATTCCTGTGACATGTCGCTGACCAGCAGCAAACTATAGATTTTACAGATACATATGTTCGTAACACCAGACATATTGTGACTGACGGGCCCCTAAGAAATCAAGCCTTCTGTTTCGAAGCAGAAGCTTCCGTAGACGGAGACCTCAGAGTGGTAAAGACCAGCACAGCCACGGTCAACATGGCAAATCCACCAGTCGTATAGGCGATCTCCCGACCAACCCACCAAAAAAGCGAGCAGAAGAGCACCGGGCCCGCCGCACGGCCGACTTGTCCCCAGCTCCGCAGACGGCCGAGGACAGCGCCGCGCTCGCCCTCCTGCGCCTCGAGACTACCCAGACTGTTCAACCCCGTGACAACGGTGGCGCTGGTAATAGCTAGTAGGGCGCCGGCGCTGTACAAACCAGCTAGAGAGGAGACCCGAGCGAGCAGGAAGAAAGAGATGGCGCAAGCGACGACACCGGCGCGGACGGTAATGAGGGGTGGCAGGCGACGGACCACGGTGCCCTGCAGGAGAGACGCGATCAAACCCATCATGGAGAGGAGGCGGCCGTTCAAGGCCGAAGGGCTGGCGGTGCTTCCCGCGTAGAATGTAGCGGTGAGGAAAGGGAGGGAGAATTCCATTCCAGAAAACGGCAGGAGGAAGAGGAAATGGACGATGTTAAGGATGGCGGGGTTATTGGTATGCTTGCGTGGTGTAACCTTCTTCTCTGTCGCGGTGGACGTATCGGTCTTATTGGAAGAGGAAGCTGCATGGCTAAGCTTGGTGAGGCGAGGATGGGTTTCCGGAAGATTTGCGTAGAGATACAAGGTCTCCAGAATAATCAAAAGAAGGGAGACGCCGGCTGAGGTAGCGAAGGGATTTGCGGCGACGATGGTGATATTGGAGAGTGCCGCGCCGAGCGCAGGGCCAAATGTAAACGCGATACTGAAGCAGGCACCGACCAGGGCCATCGTCGAGCCACGTTGACTGGGATCGCTGATATCGGTGGCGATGGCGTTGGCCAGCTGGACATTGCCTTCACTCAGACCACCCACGACGCGACTGGCGAGGAATGTGCGGAAGTCCGTGGCAGCGACCCAGAGGGCCACACTGAGGGTGTTGCCCAACATGGAGCACAGAAGAGCCCGCCGGCGGCCGTGCTTGTCCGAGAGACGGCCAATAATCGGAGCTGCAAGGGCTTGAAGCAGGGAAAAGAGAGAGCCCAAGGCTCCTCCGAGCAAGACAATATCATATCGTGAGTCGATCGGCTTTGCGAAGGAATTCTTGTAGGCATTGAGGTAGTGGAAGACGCGGTTCAGGAGTGAGGATGGCGAGGGGTCTTGGTTGCGATAGAAAGTGAGAAGAGAAGGGAAAAGCGGTAGAATGAACGTGAAAGATATCTATAGGGTCAGCATATATGAGCAGAGATTGCGCGACCAAGCAATGTCATACCAGATCCAAAAGTAACGAGATCATCAAGACCTTGAGGATCTTCTTCCGCTGGTCTGCGGGGAGCGCCATGTTGGAGTTGGAGCTGAAACAAACCACAAGATACCAAATATAGCCAAATAATGAATGAGAAGAAAGAAAGAACGGTCAAGTCAACATGCCAGACTTGGAGAAAAGTTGTGAAGAGATTCCGACTGGTTTGTTGTCCTTTTGTCGGCGGAGTTGATCGGACGTTTCACACTGATTAGATCAGCCGCTGATGTCATCCCTACTCTTAACTATACAATGAGGTTGATATTGGATAGAATCTTTCACTCTATTGAAAGGAATGGATTGCAGTTATTGATGATGATTCTATCTCTTCAGTGACCAGTTCTAAGTATGCAGCATGCTCCTGGGGCTGGACGTGGGAAGTCTCCTGTCCTCAATTCATCCATGAAGGGATCCGAGGTCATTTATATACTTCACCCATGTGTATGTTCACCACTTGATCGTCCACTTTAATCACTATGTTTGTCTATCATATTGAGCTGTACAATGAGCACTGCCATGTTTGCTTAAAGTCATTCCCAACCGGTTCCTCAACCTAGGACCCTTCCCGAGACTACTATCGTAGGAAGTATGACCATTGAATCCAAGATTCCTTTACCATTACCAGTACTCTCTGTTTGCAGTTCCCTGCTAGTAACTATGTACTGTCCCAAATCCTCCTTCACTCAGATACCATTATGCCCTCCGGGCATCTTCCTTCTGTCAGCATAAACACCTCCAACAATCCGCAGACAACGCTCTCCCTTTTCTTCTCCAAAAAATGCCGAAGGCAGTCCCTATCGAGTCCTTGGTGGTAACTGGAAGGCCCGCCTTAAGAGTTGAGTTATTTCCCCCAATCCACAACTGACCCCTATTCGCTGACTGGGCTACTTAGAAGAAGTCGAGCGAAGAGCTCAACCGGAGCATCAGCCTTTCGCTCAAAGCTGAACAGCCTCGACTGGCGGATATCCGATGGGTCGACGATCTTTCATACAGGCGTGGAACACTCGCGCATGTTGGGGGCCTTGAAAGGACAACATAAGAACGGGGAATGTTTTTTCTTTCCATACTTGAACAACTTTTCCATTTCTCAGGCGAGACCTTTGGCTGATTTGCCCGGCATCGCATGGCAGAAATAAGGGGGCCTAACTCGCCAATCATAATGGAGTCATCTCGACCAACCTCGTCTTGAACTACCGTCATTATTACATGCGGGCTGGTGGGTTGTCCATCGGACTTGTTGGCCTCCAGTAGCTCATGCGTCCTCCAGAAGTAAGGGCCGCCGCTATCTATACCACCGCCAAGTAGAAATGGGTCCAGATAGCTAGAATAACATGGGTTAGTAACCTCGTTGGATGTAACTTCCATATGTATATGGATCTCACCTCATACTTGCTAGGTGTTTGGCGGCTCCGGGTATAGTGAAGGCAAATTCAGTCACGTAGCCACTGATTTCTGTACCGGGACCCTCTGAAGATCACTCAGTTCCCCTCCCTTCTGCAGGTCTCTCCGAAGGCTGCAAGTACTCTTGGAACGGCTGGACCTCGTGTAGCTCGGGTACGTCTATGAGCTTTTCTACGGGCAGTAGCTCAAACAGAAAAGGCGGATTCTCGTTGGCTTCCGTCGACACAACGCCGTGGGAATCGAGTTCTAGAGGATGGCAGTCGACCTTAATCTGCGTGAGGAAGTTACTGTTGATGCCTCCAGTGTCCTCGGAGATAGGGACATCCTTCATGTTGACCACCAGTCTCTCCCAAAGACGGTTCACGGCCTCGCGTGCTCTGTTCTTCGGCATATTGTGAGGTAGATGCGAGAATGGTATTGAGTGACAAGGCTGGCAAGAGGAGAATCATGGGAGTCAAAAAGGACTGAGATTGTGAAATGGTTGTGCGGAGGTTGGGTAAGATGAAGGTGAGAAAATAAGAGTAACAGAAGTCTCAACCAAGTGGTTGATAAGTATGGTACACCCTTAGGAGGCTGATGTAGGTGTGTGGTCATCCTAGCGAACATGACAACAAAGCTGTCCAGACTACCAACGAAATGAACGAAACTTTCTAATCTACCCAGACTTACCTTACGGCCCAGTGAGCATTCTGCAATACACTATTTCTCCTTGGTTTTATGAGCAGCATCCCTAAATCACTATCGAATTTGTTCTCCATACTCGCTCCTAAACTATCATGCATGTTGACGAACAAAGCAATATAGTACCGCAAGAAAGCATATACATCATCATTCTTACAATGTCTGACCACCCTGGTTGACTAGCACGCTAGTCTCATCAACCCCTGGGGTATTCCATGCAGAGGCCGAAAGAGGGTTCTGCCCACGGAGCTTTTCTAGCGTAGAATTGTACTGCGTCCTAAGAGTTAGTGACCGTCGGTGATGTATCAAACTTGAGCAACTTACCTTGAAGGCAAAGTTCAATACCAGAGCAACTGCCAATCCAATACACACAACGATCGGACCGAATGTGTTGTCCAGATCACGCCCGCTACGTTGTCTAATCAGTCGAGACCGCTTGTCATACATGTACCATCCCCACACGGCAGAGAATATGGCGAAAAACGTATAGACAATGGAAAGGGCCCGAGCAATATCGTTGTGCCTCCCGGCGGCATTATACAATCCCAAGGAAAGGGAGGAAAGAAGGATGCTGATGTGCAGCCATTTAATAAAAGTTCGTTGGTTGGCAAGCCACACCTTGCTTTCCACGCGGATCGGCCCCGAATCCTTGATCCAAAAACCGGGTTCTTTCACACCAGGCGGCAAAGGTGCCAACACCTTCCGGTTGCGGTCGTTGCGAGATGTCAGGAACGAGGGGAACAAGGTCGCAAGCCGGGACATAGGGACGGGCGGTTCGGCTGGCAGCTCGGCGTCCACAGGAGGCTCACGCCCGGGGATGGGACGCGCAGCTGTCGACGGCATTGTGTACGAGGGTTGTCGCTGTCGCACCGGGGATTCAACGTCTGTGTATCGGGCTATAGGGGATCCGACGAGGGGTTTGACCGAAGGACTCGATTTCGTCCCCAGAAAGCTTCCAACCGCCATGTCATCCTCCGCACGTTTCGCTAATCTTTCTTGTTCCTCGTGGAACGCCGTTTCGGGGTCTCGTCGAATATCGTTCTCCATTTCGCCCAGCCAGAAGGGAAAGCTGTTGACGTGATCTTCGAACAGCTGGGCAATGCCATGTACGAATTTGGAAAAGCGAGGTGCCTCCTTGACCAGGTGGGAAACCATCAGGTCGTTCACCCACTCTGCCTTGTGCGCCGTCTCCCCCCTCAGCTTGATTTCCAGCAAGCCATACGGGAAGCGGACAATTTCGCCGGTCCTGATTGGGTTGAACGGATAACTCATGGCAGCATCATCGATATCGGCCCGATGCCACTCGTTCGGGTCGCGGCAGGGCCGCTCGTAGTCTAGGCAGTCTTCTCTGATCAAGGCTAGGTTCGTGTCGAGGGAGATCCGGATCCGGTCGTCTCCAGGAATTTGGAATGCAGTGCGGGTGTAGTTGGCGCGGAGCATTGGCTGGAGGTTATTGTCTTTAATGAAGGACTGGAGCTCATCGACATCCCTCTTCAGCATCTCCGCCTGTTCCACTTCCCCATTCCCCATGTCTTCCATCCGGTGGACCTGCTTGTCAAGCCGGTACTCGCCATCCAGGAACTCTTTCACGTGCTTCTGTTTCAGCTGAACCCTCACTTCCCTACTGCGGTCGTCATCTGTGACAATCTTCTTCTCCAAGAAAATCGGGGGCTTGTCCTGCAAATTGCCTGTCCATCGCAGCCTCAAGGAGCCAGCCTCGGGCGACCGGGCGACCTTTTGATTGTAGAGGTCGAACTGGGGGTTGTCGAAGTACAAGGACGTAATGGCGGGGTCGTCGGGGAGTGTCGTGGGATCTTTTGACGAGCCCGGGTTGTAGATCAGCACTGGCAATCGTCGGAGAATATAAGTTTTGACCTCCAAAAGGTTATCGGCATGGATCCAGAATTTGAACGAGGAATAGGTATCGCGCCCGAAACGAGGAGCCTCCGGATCTTTAGGTTCAACCACGCCCTGACTCAAGATTTCGCGAACAAAAGAGTACAACACGGAGAGTCGGCGGACCAGGGGGGAGTAATCTTCGGTGTTGAACGGCAATTGAGACAAGCGGACTTGTAGCAGAGGTTTCACACGGTATCGAGCCCCGCGTTTGCGGTCGTGCTTCTTTGCAGCCTTCAAGAACCCAGTGAAATTGATGCGACTGTATTTTTCCAGCTCACTGACTTCTTTCGTAATACCGTCAAGTTCGTGGAGGACGTTGGAGGCAATTCCTCTCCGCTCTTGTTCATCGGTGACCAGGTTCTCTTGGTCCACATTGGGAGCCAACGGACGCAGTTTCGCCTCGCATGCTGAGGTGCGTTCCCTTAACTGTTGCGATGTCTCAACCTGGAAGGCATTGACCTTGTCCAGCTGGACGTTGATCAGTTCCTGAACGAAGGCTTCCTCGTCCTGCTCTGTCCACTGCGAGCTTTCCGAGTCACTGCCCTCTCCAGTGACATCATCTTCCCTGAGGAGAACTTTGAGCTTGTGATAATCAATGTACTTCCCCCGCCATGGGGGGTAGATGGAATTCTTCAACGTCCGACCGAACCGCATGGTCAGATGTAGGCGACTCGACTCTTAGTTGACGGTGAGTGGGAGGTTGCAGGATTGGCCTTGAGGACCGAGACGATCAATTGAACATGTGCCACAGAAGAAGACGAGAACTTGAGAAACTGGGAAGGATAGGAAGAGAGAGGAAGAGAGAAAAAAATCTGATCTTCCACAATGTCCCACCAGAAATGACGGCGGGGATGAAGAGAGAAAGTGGCGATGAAGCTAGTGTAGATAGCTACGAGACTAACAGCTTCATCCATCACTGGCAGATCGCAGCCACAGCACGTGCGTCGCTTCGACCCAATCCGGTAAGAGAGCTCCGTGGTCTTATCCACCAATCGGAGACTCTCCATGGGGCGTCTGTAATTCCGTGACTACACCTTACGTAAACCATTACCCCGGACCGAACGCTGGCGGCGTCATTTCTTCCCCGGCCTCGGCTCTTCCATATTCAATCTTCAACTTTTTCGTGCTGTCGTCTCCTGACGGATTCCATAGACTGGCTTCTTCTTGGGTAGGCATCAGATTACGTTTTGGTTAATTATCCTCTATCTTCCGTGATATGCCCTCAATCTCTCTCAATACGGAAAACCCTTGACGTTTATCAGCTCTCGTGACCATGACAACCTCCGAGTCGGGTCCGGCTTCACTACCCAGCTCTCTCCGCAGCGTGTTGCTTGATCTCCTCCAACGCCCTTATCCTCATGTACCCAATCCTCCGAATTGTCGCAAACGTGCTTCCGTTGCCCTAGTGCTTCGCGTTCGACCGACGTTCGGCCATTGGCCTGATCCCGAGCACGTCCTCTCTACCTTGCCGGACGACACTACAACCGAGGAACGAATGAATGCATTCTTCTCCCAGCCATGGGTCGAGCACGGCGACCCCGAAGTCTTGTTCATCAAACGTGCTTCAAGGGTTGGAGATCCCTGGACAGGCCATGTCGCGTTACCTGGGGGCAAACGGGACCCTGAGGATGCAGATGACAGGGCGGCGGCGATTCGAGAGACTTCGGAGGAGGTAGGACTGGATCTGACAACACAAGACTATCTATACGTGGGAAATCTACCAGAGCGGGTGGTTACAACAAGCTGGGGTTCAATTCCGTAGGTTCTCATCCTATTCATGACTTCGATAGTCGCTGATTTCAGGCTCATCAGGTTAATGGTCCTGTGTCCTTTCCTCTTTCTGTCCCTTCGCAGCGAATCTCCAACGCTGAAGCTCCAACCGACAGAGGTGGCTTCCACACATTGGGTACCTCTCCGCGCTCTCTTGTCGCCATCCATGCGCACGGTAGAATATGTCGACATGTCTCAGCGATTCCGCAATATGGGTGGGTTCATAATCCGTTTGGCTCTCCGTTCTGTCATGGGTTTTATGCAGTTTTCGGCTATTGAATTAGCGCCAACGGAAAGCTTGCAAAGCAATTCGACCCCAGGGCTGATTCCCAACGCACCTGTCCGTACTTTATTCGGCCGATGGAAAGCTTGGTGTTTGAGCAACCAAGCCGATTCGAACAATCGCCATCGACCACTACTTCTCTGGGGATTGACTCTCGGAATTCTTGCCGACTTCCTGGATATGCTCCCGCCGCATAATGCAGTGGAGTTGTGGCAGTATCCCACATTCACGACACCTGACCTGCGCCTTATTGTGAACCTTCTCACCCATCGGTTACGACAGCGCAACAAGCTTCAAGTGAAGTCCGGAGCCCGGCCGAGCAATACCGCTGTCGATAGCCAGACTGCTGCGCTTCCTGTGACGGAAACTACAGGGGTCAAGGACGATCGCAATGATGTAGGCATCGGTGGGCTTGGAGTCGGTAGATACTACGGGCCATCGGACAAGAGCCCCGAAGGCACTCGGTATGCCGTGGGAATTATGTTGCGAGGATATTATGCTAAGCTACGGACGGCTATCTACATCTTCGTGGCTTGGAGGATCGCCCTTGGGTCTGTTGGGGCGATTTATTTGTTGAGGTTCCTTCGCCGAAAGCAAGTGGTCGCGAAGCTCTCTCGTTGTCTGTTGCGATGAGACGCATATATGTACACATACATAGGTAAGATATATTGTCCATAGAGCAAAATTTTTTGAAAATGTTCCCTCTACTTGACTGTGGAATGAGCGATAAGCTGTAGATTACGTCACAGGGCAAGGGTAACTATGGTACCGCCCTGACGGTATGTTTGAATCTTACCGGACTCTTATCGGCCAAGTGTATCTTACCTAATCGCATCTTCGTTGTTGATTGTTATGACGATCGTCGAGCAGGTAACTGGCTCCTCTACCTTCCTCGCTGTTCCAGCTTGCAGTCCACAAGATCATGGCAGCAACACAGAAACTATACCCGCGAAATACAGTGAAGCGCATCGTCAAGGCGCATTCGAATCGCAACGTCAGCAAGAATGCTGATATTCTGGTACCTCCCCGAAGCTCCCTCAGGTCTGGGTAACGGACGCCGAACTGACGAAAGGCTTGACCGCTCATAGATTTTCCTGGATTATATGCTGTTTATGCAAGAGTGAGTTGCACCTGTCGTCAATTGCCTGCGCAACGCCAAAGATATCGGCCCTTCCACGGGCGCAACTGTCAGATGGGCGGGGACTGATTCTGGTAGACTGATGCGAGAAGCGTCCATTCGGTCGCGAAAGGCCGGCGAAAAGAACATCTCTCCGAATGCGGTTCGCAAAGTGACCGAGGTACGGGGTTGACCATGGTCTCTCCTTATAAGGACGATTCTAACTGTTTCTGATATGCTGTAGCGAACACTGCGAAAGTTCAAAGGTTGATCGGACGAACTTTTTCGTGATTAATCCCTGGGTCCTCATGAGACAGCATAAGCGGAGTTTTTCTGGCGGTCGCGTTGGTTTATATGGGTTTCTGGCTGATATTAATGGGCGTTTGGGAGAGCTGCATATTGTGTTATTTGCCCGCGATGGCTGGACTCTGCCTCGCTGAGCCACGAAGAAGGCGCTTTCGATCTGTATAATGATACCCAACCGAGTTGATTGATGCCAGATTGGACTCGTAGACAGACCGTAGGATCCCCGCAAGGACCATGCGTCGGCGCTGCGCGTCGAGTGGACGAGAGGGCCGCACGCGACAAGGCGAGCGGGCTGAAAGAGGTTCGGAAGAGTTCCACCCGCATCTTTTGGTCCTCGACCACCAAACCGCTTTTCTCTCTTCCTCTCCTCAGCCTTCCCTTGCATTTTCGTCCACTCATCTCTTGTTGATTCCGTGTCTAATCACGACAGTACTCACCGATTCCTCCTAACCTCCCTTATCCTTTCTCTACGGTTACTACGCTATTTCAAGCAAACCTCACACACCACCTCCGTCACGCCCACACACACCTCAGCGCTATGGCTCCGGTCAAACCCAACCAGTCCCTGTCCGATATCTCCTCGGAGAAGCTGAAGCAGACTAATGCCTCCAGCTCGGACATCGCAGCAGTCACCAACGGCGTGGACAGCATTGACAGCCCGTATTTCAAAGATCTCCAGCGGTATGTCCTGATAACGTCTCGGTCGACGTTGCGCACAGCTAACAGAGCCCCGGGTATAGGAGCCTGCGCAACACTGTCAAGAAACTGAACGCGACCGCCAAAGTCGACGCCATCATCGCCGAGAACAAGGGTAAATCGCTGGACGAGCTCGTCGCCGAAAAGAAGATCAATGCCGATCAGAAGGCCCAGGCCCTGAAGAAACCCTCTCTCCAAGCCCACGTCGCCCAGCTCGAAGATCAAATCTCACACTTCAAGCAATTCGCCGCCCAGTACGAACAGCGCCTGGCCTCCCAGAAGGCTGAACTCGAGAAGGCGCACCAGGAGGAGCTGAACTCTCTGAAGGAAAAGGTGGCGGCGGAGGTTGGTGCGGCGAGTAAGGATGATCTCAGAAAGCAGCTGCTCAGCCTGACCAAGTTCCTGTGTGCGGCGGCTGCCATGAGACGCTCCGGTGACGAGACTGCCCGCGAAACTCGCGCGTTCGAGGGCGTCCTTTACCAGGTGTATGGAGGCACTTCCGACGCGGTCGACTCGATGGTGAAGCTGATCGAGGGCGTGGATGAGAAGATTGTCAGTGTCGATGGCGAGACCCTGGACATCACCTGTAAGTGATCATATGCGAAGTCCTTTAACCAGTCAAGGTCCGCCCCCCTAACAGTGTTCAGATGGCAACGTGAAGGAGGCTTCCAAGCAGTACGCCCCGCCGGAGGAACCCACCACCAACGCCGAACCCGCCACCGACCCGACCATGGCCAACGCTGCATCCACCGAACTTCAGGACGAGACTCCTGCTGCCGCGGATGATGCTACCCCCGCTGAGACTGAGCATGCGCCCCCGGCTCAGACCATTGTTTCTGATGCCGCCAACGCCGTTGCGGAGGCGAACTGGGAGCAGCAACCCGCGGGTGGGGAATCGCTTGCCTCGTCTACCAATGCCGATGGCTGGGTGGAGGTGCCTCGCGACCCCGCCGAGACCGACAATGGCCTCCAGGGGACTCCCGCGGCCAGTACAACCGTGGCGGACGCTGCGGTGACTGATACCACCGGAGTGACCCAGACCGCCGAAGAGAACGCGACCGTTTCCAAGGCCAACGGAGAATTCGAGGCAGTGCGCCACCAGAGACAGCACAGCTTCCGCGGACGCGGCCGGGGCCGTGGTCGTGGCCGCGGACGTGGTGAGTTCAGAGGTCGTGGTCGCGGTGGTCGTGGCCGTGGTGGTGCGGGCGGTGCTCCAAATGGGGCGCCTGCTGCGGCACCGGCCCAGTAAGTCGCTGTCCCAAGTCAGACAGACTCCAGTGGATCTGCCGGGGACATGTCGATGATGCGATCTCTTTCTCTACGGTCGTTCTGGTTTCTTTGGCGTCTCTTGACGGTCATGGGTTATGGCGGTGTATGGTTCACGAAAGCAACGAATCTCCTCTAGGGCGCGGGATGCACCACCTGGTTGGGTGTCCACCGTCCCTAGTTGTACATGTCTTGCATTATTGAGCGTGCATAGTAAGATTACTGCTCTTTAATTTTTGTTTTCTTCTTCTTTTTACTTTGTCGCGTGGCTCAACTGCACATTGCGTCCGCGCTATTCCTGTACTTTACTTCCTAATTCTGTTCATATGCGGAGGACTGGACGTGGAGGCTGGATCTGGATCTTGGTATGGCTGAGAGATGATCATAGACAATGAAACCGGCAGGCACTGGCTGGCGAAGTTCTTGGTTTGTGTTGTAGGATCTGTACTCCCAGAGCAGTCATGGACTGAATAGTAGAGGGAGAGGACGTGACAGGGAAGCCCTGACCCCGAGCCCTAAACCCTTAATATTGCCAAATCGGGACAATACGGGTCGCGACGCGTCTCAGGACGATCACGCGTCTCCGCCTGTCCCCAACAGCACCGCCGCTATCGCTGTCAGGGAAACGACCTGTCTTGAACCAGATTGCATTGAAGAGAGTGTTTCCGCGACTTGGTCTCCACGTCTTGTCACAGTCTCTATCATAAATCTTTGCCATGGCCTCTGAAGGCATGCGCCCCAGGGGTCGACCTGCCCGTAAGTCGTCTTTTCGATGCCTATGTATACATCAACGCGCAAACTAACAAATCACCCCATTGCAGACACTCCTGGATCGACGGTTCTCACATACACACCCAATGGTCGCTACATTGTGACTGGTGGATCTAACTCTGCGATTCGAATCTATACCGTCGGACAAGATGGCGAGCCAAAGACGATCGACGAAGGGAATGATGGACACCTGGGAATTGGCGCGACAGTACGTGACGTGACTGTGTCGATGGTGAATTTGAAGCTAATGCGCGCCCTAGAATGACTCGTTTATCATGGGCGCGGAGGATGGCACAGTCTGGCAGTATGAGGTTGGATCCGGCCGGATGGAGAAGCTCCTGGTGCGATGCGCGTTGCCCGTGAGAGACATTGCCGTGTCAAGAGACGGCGAGTGGGCTGCGGTTGCGAGCGAGTAAGTCCCTGGGGGACATTGAGTCGCGTGACGGGCTGACGGGGTGGATAGTGAACTTACGGTGAAAATCGTGAACATTGAGGATATGACGAAGGTCAAGTACCTCCGGGAGCAGACGAAAGGGTCGAAACACATCACCTTCGACCCGAACGGACGGTTTATTGCAGTGTCTTGCACAGATGGCATCGTCTACATCTACTCTCTCGACGACTCCGACGAGCCCCAGCTGGTGCAGAAACTGGATGGGGTTATCCGCCGACTGGAGCCGGAAGACGAAGCGACCTCTCGGATCGTGTGGCACCCGGACGGCACGGCCTTTGCATCTGCAGAGGCGACTCGTGATATCTCAATCTACTCGGTGGGCGAGTGGAAGAAGGAGAAGACCTTCTCCGGCGGACATAATGGCGATATCACGGCCATGAGCTGGTCGCCCAACGGCGCGCTGCTCATGACGGCCGGATCGGATGGCCAGATCCTGCTGTGGGAGACCAAGACGCAGAAGGTTCTCAAGCAGTACGACTTTGCGAATGTGATCAACCTTGCGTGGCATCCCTCACACAACGCGGCGTCGTTCACTACCTCGGATGGAGAGCTGTTCATATACGAAGGCTTCGTGCCGAGCGAGCACCAGCCGCTGCTGCAGAAGCCGCTCCAGGCTGCTCCTATCTTTCCGGGGCCTCTGACTGAAATCTCGGACAATGTGAGACGGCCGTTGACGAACCGACCGAAGGAGTCTGTGGAGCAGAGACGCGCCGGCACACCTGATTCGCTGGACGATCTGCTGGCCTCTGACCATGGCATGGAAGACTTTGTGGAGGATGACGATGGAGCTGGTTATGCGGAGGGAATCAATACATTCGGCAAGCGCACGAACGGACACTTGGATGATATCCATGGCCACGCGGATAAGCGGGTGTTGACTTCGTTTTCCAAGCCCAAGGTTCACCCACCTATTCAGACCGGCAGCACGCCTTGGAGGGGCAACAGACGGTATCTCTGTATGAATGGTTCTTTGGGCGTTGCGTGGGTGCAATATGCTGACTTGTCTAGGCTTGAACTTGACCGGAGCTGTGTGGACGGTGGACCAGGAAACCCACAACACCGTGACGGTGGAATTTTACGACCGGGAGCTCCATCGTGATTTCCATTTCACCGACCCGTACATGTATGACCGGGCATGCCTCAGTACGTGATGCGACAGTGGTTAGACCGACATATATTGACTATGTCTAGATGAGCATGGAGCCCTCTTTTCGAACAACCCAGATGACGGCCAACCGGCTACGATATTCTACCGACCACACGAGACGTGGACTACCCGTGCGGACTGGCGGACCCAGCTGCCGCAAGGGGAATACATCAGAGGTAGACTCCACAAGCGCATGTCCGTGGATATTAGCTAACTATAGATAGCGCTGGCGCTCAGCGAGTCTTACATCGTGGCGGTGACGACCAAAGATTACGTCCGTGTATACACGCTGTTTGGAACGCCCTTCAAGGTCTACAGACAGAAGAGTCCTGCTGTGACCTGTGCCGCCTGGCGAGACTATATCATGACCATTGGAAATGGCCCGGTGGGAAGTGACGGCCGCACCGCCACGCTTCGCTACACAGTTGAGAACGTCAAGCGGGATGAAATCTGTCAGAACGAAGACGTGGTGGCCCTGCCCGAGGGGGCAGAGCTGCACAGTGTCTTCTTTTCTGATACTGGGGTAAGTGGCTATCGACGACTCTTTCTCACTCTCAGACTGACCAGCTAGGATCCGTGTATTTATGACACGGAGGGCGTGCTCCTGGTCCTCCAGCACTGGCGCACTCCTGGACAAGCCCGTTGGGTGCCCCTCCTCGACACCAAACAGATGGAGCGACTGGCCAGTGGACGCAAGGAAGAGTCGTACTGGCCTGTAGCCGTTGCGCAGAACAAGTTCCACTGCATCATTCTCAAGGGTGGTGACAAATACCCCTACTTCCCCCGTCCATTGCTGAGTGAATTCGACTTTCGCATTCCAATATCCGACACCCCTGGCAAAGACCCCAACGAGGAGGAAGATGCCGCCTCGGCCCGCAACGATGCGGCGCGGTTCGAGGAAGCGTTTGTCCGTGGGAATCTGCTCCTCTCCCTGTTCCAAGATCTCCTGTCGTCCACCAATGCGACGGCGAGTCAGCGTGCAGAGTTGGCCCGAAAGGAGGTTGAGCTGGACAAGCTGCTTCTCCAGATGCTGGCGGTGGAGTGCCGCGAGGGCGAAGAACGCGGCATGAAAGCGCTGGAACTGGTGCATATGATGAAGGATCGCAACGGCAAGATGGTCGAGGCTGCGGTCAAGGTGGCCGAGCGATATGGTCGGGGCGTGCTGGAGGACAAGATCCGGGATTTGGCTGAGAAGCGGTATATGGGGGAGGGCGATGACGATGAACTGGCATGATCTTGGTTATGTAGTAACGAGTAATTTCTTGAGGTTCTAGTAATATCTTCTAGCAGTAGTACACTGCTGTAGGTACCTGTATTGGTAGAGCGAAGTGGTTGGTGGGTCAACGTCATCGCCCCATCGAAATACTTCGACTTCTCACCATCTTCTGTCTGCTTCTTCTTCTTCAACTTCTCCAGCTTCATCTTCTCTGCCCTCCAACTCCTCCATGTTATAGTACAAGTCTCGCTGGTTGTCGCCTACAGAGCCCTGCGTCAGCCTCATATACCACACCTCGCAATGCCGAAACTGGTGCTTCCCAGAGCGTCTCCGTCCCCCCGGACTCTCTCCGCAAAGACCTCCTCCCTCTCACGACGACAATACTTCATCTCCTCGCCTATACGACCACTCGCACAACCCCGACATGGACTCCTCGCTGAACCCAGTCTACCGCCGACCCCATCCCCAACGCTCTTCTCCGCAACGGACCCCCACCACTCCCTCCCAGACAGCCCATCATCCGACCCCAACGACCACAAACCGCCTGACGAGCGCATCCTCAAGCTCGGCAAAAGTACGTTCCCCAAGATCCATGCCCACACATCCACCCGCAAAGCTAACATATCCATTCTACGCAGCCCTCCGTATCCTCTCCCCCCTCCTCCCAACCCTCCTAATCAACCCGCTCCCGCCGCATATCCTCGCCCCCAGCGTCACCCTGCACCTCTTCCCGTCGACGCACCCGCACCTCCCCACCGTCAAGGGGCGCACACTCTACCGCGCCGCGCTGTGGACCGTCCCAGTGGCATGGGGCAGTCTTCCGCTCGTCGGCAACGTCAAGCTAGCCATTCTCAGCGAGCGCATCGTGCGCGCCGGCACAGTCCTCGACCCGGACTCCGCTTCCGACGACACGGGCGATGAGCGGCTCGTCGTGCGGTGGCGCACCGAGCCGCGCAGCGAGGGCGACGAGCATGGCTCGCCGCAGACGCAGACAGCCTCCGCGAGCGAGCCTGCGCACGGCATAAACAAGGGGCTGAGCGTGCTGCTGGGCGGGGACGCGCCGATCTTCCAGCTCTCCAAGGAGGAGCAGTTCACGGGGCTGTTTATCTTTTCGTTTGATGAGGAGGGTCGGGTTGCGTCGCATACGATCGAGCATGCCGAGGATGCGGGCGGATGGGACCGCACGGCTAAGTTTGTTACGCTGACGGATTGGTTGATTGGGAAGGCGAGAGGGTCGTTGGATGCTCCGGCGCAACCGGGGCTTGCGATGCAGGGGTGTGTTGATCTTCGCTCGAGACGGGCGCGGCGGTGATAGTGGATTGTAAGTGTGAGGGTGGGTTTATACGGTGTAGGTGGCGTCGGTGTCTCTCTTCTCTTGTACTTTACGTTTGTACTATACCCGGCTATGTTGATTACGATGTGGCGATGTACGATACTCAAATGTATGTATATAAATGCACGCTGAACAGTAAAAATCTAGAGCTTGGCACGGTAGGCGCGCCGTATTGAGTCGAGACCCGCGGGCCCGTCGTAGATCTGCTGCTCGACAATCCGCGTGTTGATATGCTGGGGGCCGAGTTCCTCCACCCGCTCGACGCCCAGTAGGCGCATACACGTTTTCGTCTCGTCCGTCAGAACTAGCCTGGTTAGCATACCCGTCACAGCAAAGAGAAGGGAAAGACATACTCTGCAACGTCCGCTTGACGCCCTCGACGCCGCCCGCTCCCAGACCCCACAGCGCGGGCCGGCCGAGCCCAACCGCCTTCGCACCGAGACACAGCGCCTTGACGACGTCCGTGCCGCGACGGATGCCGCCGTCGACCAGCACGTCGAGGCGGTCAAACACCTCGGGACAATACTTGCGGATCTCCAGCAGCGTGTGGACGGCGGGCGGGGCGGTGTCGAGGGCGCGGCCGCCGTGATTAGACAGGATGATGCCCTTGACCTGGGGGGTATGCAGGGAGGCGATGTAGGCGTCCTCGTGGGTCTGCAGGCCCTTCAGGATGATGGGGAGGTCGGTGTGCTTGGCCAGCCAGGGCAGGGTCTCCTGCCAGGTGAGGGTGGGATCAGTGCCGGCGAAGAGGGTGCGGCCGACGCCGCCGGGGGTGTCATCGTCGGAGGACGACTTTCTTTCCGCGTTGGCGGTGGCGCTGGGGACAGGGTTGGAGGCGCCGACGAAGTTGTTGCGCTCGTCGTCCTCGCGCTTGCCGGGGACGGGGGCGTCGAGGGTGAGCACGACGAACTTGATCTGCTTGAGCTTGTTGATGCGGGCGAGCATGGCCTCGCTCTTCTTGCGGTCGATCTGCACGTAGATCTGCCAGCCGAAGACCTGGTCCGGGGCGGCGTTCTGGACGATCTGCTCGGGGGTCATGGAGGCGTTGTGCGAGATGATCTGGAGGGCGCCGAAGCTGCGACAGGCCTCGGCGATGCCGGCCTCGCCGGCGGGATGGCCGAGCCGGGCCATCGCGGCCGGCGAGACGTAGATCGGTGTGCCGAGCGGGTTGCCCAGGACGGAGGTGTCGAGATCGCAGCGCTCGCAGTTAATGAAGACGCGCGGACGCAGGATGATGCTGCGGTAGACGTCCGTGTTGAAGCGCTTGGTGAGCTTGTCGTCCGAGGCGGAGTAGTAGTAAGCCCAGGCCTTCTTGCTGACGTTCTTGGTCGCGACTTGCTCGATTTCGTCGAGATTCAGGAGGGACTCCATCGGGGGAGGGCCTTGGTCCTCCGCCTGGGAGGCATCCTGTGGCTGTTCCGCGGGTTTGGGGAGCGTCTCCGGGTCGACTGTGCCTAGGAGAGCTTCCGCCGGGAGATTCTCCTCGAGAATGCCCGGGGGATGGATGGGGTCATATTCCTCGGTGGCATCCTTGCCTGCGAGCTTCAGGATGATTTTGGCACCACCTGGATGCTCAGAGAGGAAATTTGTGACCTGAAATTTTCTCAGTCGTGGTTGGGATTGGGGGCGTGGGGGTGACATACATCGTATACTTTGCCGTATAGGATGACCCAACAGCTCTGGGGGGACGTGTGTTTTGCGACTGGACGATTAGCGTTGTTTCAATCGAGATACGGACAGCATACCTTCGGCAGCGTCGAATTGCTTCATGATGAGGAGTTGGAGAGGAGAGAGAGAGGAGGATGGAAGGATGAATGAATAGTTCCAGCTCCAGTTAGTAGATAACTGCCAATACGGGCCTTAATAAGCATCCATCGGAGTCAAGTCCGAGTGGGGGTTGCCGCTTTGGGGAATCTCGATAACCGACCCGCGCTGATTGGATGGGACTTGCGGAGGACCTTTTCCCGCAAAGAAATCACCGCCAACGGGAGGTACCTCTCAAGTACCTCCAAGCACCGTTCTCGTTGGTCAGCTGTCTCCCCGCATGATCAGTTGGTCTTTGCGGTCATCTACTCCGACCTCTCTACTCTCCATCTTCACTTCCACTTCACTCACTCCACTCACATTCTTTCCTGCGAGCCTATTGCCATCATGTTCGAGGTACGTCCCTCCCCCTTACTCCGATCTCATGCTTATCGTCCAGCGTCGCGCCGCCGATCGCTATCGTCTGCGCATGCATCGCGCCCGCACGGTCGCCCTCACCTCCGATGAGATCGTGGAGGTGCGCGCCGCCCAGCGCACTTTCGAAGGGGCCTATGTCCGCACCGCGCTGTCCCAGTTCTCTTTCGCTCTCGTCGTCCTGAAGATTTTCACCAACGAGTTCTACAGCACCGGGGCGCTGTTCGCGATCTACGGCACCGGCGTGCTGATTATCGGGCTGTTCCGTCGTCAACAGGGCAACCGACAGTTCTTCTCGGAGGTCGGGGAGGATGGAGTCCATCGCCGCAAGTTCCGCACCAGTGGGAATGCCGTCGTGGTGTTGACCGCCCTGAGCATGGGCGCATACGCGACCCTCATCGCTCTCACCTTACGACTCGATAAGTAGGACGTTACGATGGTATCAGAGCTCACGAACGCCCACACCCACACTACTCCCACACCTATACCTATACCTACACCCACGCACTCCTTATCTTGCAAAGGAAGGCTCCTTATCTCGCATAGTCACCCTTCGCAACCCCTGCGTAACTGCCAAGCGCCAAGCATCGCAGAATGTGACCAGCTCTACACAGAGGAATCCATCACGCAGGCCGGACGGCACAGTCGATCGCTCGCGGAGTCGTACCGAGATGCCTTGTGGAACACTCCGAGGATGAAATCCGCCGTGTTTGCTTCCGGTGAGCGGCCGGCGCAAACCTTGGCAGGTGAGCCGAGTCAGACGGGAGATGCAAGGTCGCGGATGAATGTTCTGGATGGTCGCAAGGGGCAGACGTGGTCCAATGGAGAGTAACGACGCCGGATCGGATGTGTCGCCGGGCCCTGTTCAGTCCCAACGGATGGTTGGAGAGGGCGATCTGGTGGTGAAGAGAGGCTTGATTGGCGGCGGATGATTCTCACCCTTGCCTTGCCAAGGCTTCTGGGTTGAATGGAGGTGTTTTCCTTTTTCTCAGCAGATCATGAAGTAGTCGATGTATATAAGATCGTAGCGGAATCCATCGCGCCTCCTTCGGGTCGTGATGGTGGATTTTGACATCATCCATCGCAGAGGCTCCACTGGGTGACTTCATTGGGAGCTGATCAACGGTTCATATACCGGGTGCTCGAAGAATTATCTCTCTTCGAATAACATCCATCAACTTGAATCTTATCATATTCTTTCGTCTGAATAGAGTTCTTTCTCCTTTGAAGGGAATTTCATCCGTCGTCGTGACGAGTGTAGGGCTCAACGTTGACTCATCCGCCGCCCGCCGTCTCCTCATTTTTTTTCTCTTTCTTTCTTCCCGTTTGCCCCTCAACCTCCAACCCACCATTCCTGGGAGGACTCGTTCCAGTCGACTGTCCTCCTCTCTCGGTCCAGGATCGAAACAGACATATTAGAGAAGAAAACACCCCCAAACGCCTCTGACGGCTGGGTCCCCGCTCCGCCACGCTGAATGGCCCAGCACACGGGAATCGCGCGTTCGGCCATCATGACCTCTGCCGACTCTCTGCGTGAGCGTCCAAATGGCGTCACGTCGAATCCCGCCCCCAAAGGGAAAGACGCCAGTCTGATGCCTCCGCCAAAGTCGATGGTTGGACGAGCGCTAGGGAATGAGCTGCATTCCGGTAGCTCTCAGGGTGCACCGTCCAAGGATGGCGTCGGCTTTGCCCTAACAGACACTCCGGCTTCTACCGCTCCCTCGTCCCCACAATTGTAAGCTGCCTCCTATTCTTCCCGTCGCTCGGTGATATCTGCATATGTCGGCCTGTCCTGAGTCTTGCCGCTGGATCGGCACGTCCCGGGTTGTTTTTTCTAGTGGGCGATCCTGCCGGGTCGCTGACGCTTAATTGCACGTCTGCTGTACATGCATGAGTCTAACTTTGTGGTCTCTAGTTCGGCGAGCACCACGCAACCGTCCACGCCCAATCGCGTTCGGGCCACCACTCTCGATATCCCCGGTCTTACCAAGTCCAAAGTCTCTCCCGATGGACGTATTGCCCAGCGCGACGTCGGCTCCAAGCTGGTCGTTGTCATGGTCGGTCTCCCTGCCCGGGGAAAGAGCTATATCACCAAGAAGCTCGCACGCTACCTGAACTGGCTGCAACATGACACGGAAATCTTCAACGTTGGAGAGCGTCGCCGTGTTGCGGCCGGAAAGTCGCCGTCGCCCCCGGGTAGACATCGCAGCGCGCGGACCAGTTCCATTCATAAGGATCTCGTCGACTCCGTTCGACGTCTTAGCGTCAGCGTCGGTGCGTTCTCCTCTTCTGCGCACAGGGACAGTACCCATCTCGAACCGGCGACATCTCCGCCGGAACTCGAAAACCACTTGCCCCCACCGGCAGTTCCGACCAAAATCCTGATCAACGGCCGGGAAGAAGATGACTCGTCTTACCACAATGGGAGTACCATCGTGCCGCCCATCCATGCGTCGCCTGAAGACCAAAGAGCTATGGAGGAAGCCGAATCCAATGAGCCGCTCGACCAGTCCGCCAGTTTCTTCGACCCGAAGAATCAACTCGCCGTGAAGCTCCGCGAACAGGTTGCCCTCGACACCCTGGATGAGCTGCTGAACTACATCCTCGAGGAGGGCGGCAGTGTTGGTATTCTCGACGCCACCAACAGTACGATGGAGCGCCGGAAGGCGATCGTCGACCATATTCGCCAGCGGGCCGGGCCTGAACTCAACATCCTCTTCCTCGAAAGCAGCTGTGTCGACCAAGAACTTCTGGAAGCGAACATGCGGCTGAAGCTGTCCGGTCCGGACTACAAAGACCAGGACCCCGTCAAGGCGCTGGAGGATTTCAAGAAGCGAGTGGCTCTCTACGAGAAATCATACGTGCCCCTCGGCGAGTACGAGGAACGCAACGACATGGCGTACATCCAGATGATCGATGTCGGACGGAAAATCGTGTCGCACCAGACCCATGGTTTCCTCTCGTCTCAGGTTGTCTACTACCTCCTCAACTTCAACCTCTCGCCCCGTCAGATCTGGATCACGCGGCACGGCGAGAGCAAGGACAACCAGTCCGGTCGCATTGGAGGGGACTCGGAGCTTAGTGAAAACGGTCACCACTATGCGAAAGCGTTGGCTCGGTTCATCGACGAACAGCGGAAGCTATGGGAATCGCTGCAACGCCAGAAAGATATCATGCAGCAGTTCCCGCCCCGTCCCGGCGACAGCACGCCACCTAATCCGTCGTACGTCCCTCGCGACCGACCCCGCAACTTCTGCGTGTGGTCGTCGATGATGAAGCGCTCCATCCAGACGGTGGACTACTACAACGAGGAGGACTACGACGTCAAACAGATGAAGATGCTGGATGAGCTGCACGCGGGCTATATGGAAGGCATGACGTATGAGGAGATCCGCGAAAAGTACCCCGACGAATACGCCGTCCGCAAGAAGGACAAGCTGTACTACCGGTACCCTGGCCCCGGAGGCGAAGGGTACCTGGACGTGATCAACCGTCTGCGCGCGGTGATTGTCGAAGTGGAACGGATGACGGACCACGTCCTTCTGGTCACGCACCGTGCGGTGGCGCGCGTGCTCCTGGCCTACTTCCTGGGCCTCAAGCGCAACGAAGTGGCCGACCTGGACGTGCCGCTGGGCATGCTGTACATGCTGGAGCCCAAGCCGTACGGGGTGGAGTTCAAGGCGTACCGCTACAACCCGGAGACCGACTGGTTCGACCATATCCCCGATTTCAAACTCCGCCAGGCGACGGCGCACTAGCGGGCTAGTCATGATGAGATGAGATGAGTGCTATGATTGTATTTTTTTTTAATCGCTGATCCGCGGGCGTTGATTTGTTGCTGTTCTTGCTATGTGATTGTGTACTACATCCTGGCGCATATCCGCGTCGTGTACAGGCGCCGGATGGATGGGACGGCGATCTTCCACTCAACTTTTGGTTTCTTTCATCTACATGGCATGCATGGGTTGGCGTTGGGGGAAGCGTCGTCCATCCTGTTTGCTTAGGAATATGATAAACTGTATCATGTGCAATGTATGTACATACTCCTTCGCCTTGTAATCGATCTAATACAGGTAGATATAGTAAATCACGCCCTCTTCAGCCGCTCAAAGATCTCCAAAAACGTCTCGGGCTCATCTGCCCCCTCAACCGCATACTGTCCCTGAATCATGAAATACGGCACACCAGTGACAAGCTGTCTTCTCGCCTTATCCGCCTCTGCGTCCACCTCGTCCCCTCCCTCCTGGCTGCCCAACACCCGGTCCACCTCCGCACCATCCAGACCCGCCTCCACCGCCGCCGCGCGCAACACCGCCGGATCCGTAATATTCTTCTCGTCCTCAAAATACGCCCGGAACAGCCGCTCCGCCACGCGCGTCTGAAGCCCGCCAATCTCCTCCCCACCTGCACCCTCCCGCGACGCGGCTGCAGCAGCAGACGCCTCCCGCTCCTTCACGCCAGCATACCACAGCAACCGGTGCGAGTCGCGCGTGCGCCCCGTCTGCCCGCCAAACGAGAAGGCGATGCCCTCGGCCTCGCCGACGGCCGCGAGCCGCGAGAAGATGGCCGTCGTGCGCTCGGCGCCGAACTTGGATGCGTACGCGGCGTGCTTGTCGACGCCGGGGTAGGCGGGCGATTGCGGGTTTAGGTAGAAGGCGTGCCAGGAGAGCGTGAAGGTGTCGGTGGGGTGGGTGGTGCGGTGCGTGGTGATGGCGCGGGAGAGGCGGCGGAAGCCGATGTAGCACCACTTTCGCTCTTGTTAGTTTGTGGATTGGAGTTGAAGGGAGAAGGGGGGAGGGAGGTACCGGGCAGATGGTGTCGGAAATGATTTGGATGTTGAAGTTTGTCATGTTGGTTTGTTTATTTGCTTAGGGTTGTACCTAGGTAAGTTGGGTAGGAGGAGTAGGAAAGGTGGGCGGATGATGACGGATATCGCATGGATGTCACGTGATTTATACTTGTGATGCTCAACATCTACACGGTAATCCGATTGTGTTGAAAGGACCATATGCATAGATGTAAGGTTATGGTGTAGTAGCGACTCTTTGATCATCTTACACTGTGCTATCTACACTCGTTACTCGTTCATTCCACAACCAGTACATCAGGTGTTTCTAATCCTCCATCCTACTCGCATCGGCATTATCCTACACACAGCCAACAATGTCCACGCTTATGAGAGTAGACCCGCGTATACACCATGGCGAATGCCGGTAGGCAACCTGCTCCGTATTCTGTACTCTGCTGTGGGATGACGTCATGATCAGCGAAATCCGGGGAAGCCCAAACAGGAAATCAGCTGATCAGCCATACACTTCTTGATTTCGCGCCTCCTCCTCCTCTCTCCTCTACGTTTCAACCACCTCGATGATCCTCCAGCGCGGCCACGATGCCATCTGGTACTCCCTACACACGTTCATCCTCAACATCCCCCCGACACGCCTCCCGCTGTTCCCCGCATTAGCCGGCTCTGTCTGGTTCCTCACGCTGGCCAGTCTGTTGCTGACATGGATCGCCCGCGGGATGCCCCGATACCCGGGGCAGAGTAACCCGCGGGTCGCGTTCATCTCGGACATTGCCTCGTTCGAGCTGAAGCCGCTGTTCCTGGTCGGGTCGGCCATCACGGCCGTCGGGTTCGTCCTGACCGTGGTGGCGGTGCACGTCGTGCGGTACGAGCCCGGCTTTGCCCTGGTCCGAGCCACAATCGTCCCAGACGGGCCAGCAGTCGTTGACGAACACAACGAGAACCTGCCGCACCCACCGCAACAACCCGAGACACCGCAAGACGACGACGACGACGACGACCACGAAGACGCCAATACCACGCGCACCCTCCGCCTCATCTCCCTCCTCGCCATCTTCGCCGCCGGCCTCGCCGGCACCGCCCTCATCCTGCTCAGCGTCATGGACACCTTCCGCTACAAGGTCGCCCACCACATCTTCCTGCGCATCTGCTTCGCCGGCCTCGCCGTGCAGTCCGCCTGCACCGCCGTCGTCTACGCCCACGAGGTCCTCGGCTTCGTCGCCTACGTCCACCACCTCGGCATCTGGCAGCACGACTGGGGGAAGCGGAGTCTCCGAGTGAGGGTTTTGTACGAGCCCTGCGGTTTTGTGAGGGGGCGTGAATGTGCTAAACGGATATGTATAGTGCTGCGCTGTCTACCGCGCTTATCGTCGTCGAGCTGTCCCTCGGCGTGGCGTTTATCTCGCTGACGGTTCCGGACGAAAACCCTAGCTACTCGCGCGCGGGGATCCTCGAATGGGTCATTGCGTTTGTGGGCACGGTGTATCTGTGGCTGTTTTGTGGGTTCTTGGATCGGGCCAATTTTGAGGGATATGTGCCTAGTGCGTTGTATCGCAGGCTGTCGGAGTCTGCGCTGGTGGATCCGGAACGGAGGCCGTTGTTGCGATAGATTAGAGTTTGTATGATGGTGTAGGGTAGGGTAGGGGTATGTATAGGTGTGCGAATGTAGTTGTGTAGATGATCCCAAACAAATGAACCGAATGAACCGATCTGACTAAACCCAACTGGGTTCCCGACTCCCGCAAGTATATATCGGAACCTCGTACCGTCTACTCCCTCTTCACTTCACATCACTCTATACTTCTACACTTGTACACCACCGCCATGGACGAATCTATTGATCAATCCGTCCTGGCCACTTTAGCCTCAACCCCCTACGCCTGCTCCTCCCTCCACCAACTCAGCGGCGGCACCGCCAACTTCGTGTACCGAGGCATCCTCTCCACGCCGCTCGCCGACGGCACCACCACCGTCGTAATTAAACACACCGAGGACTTTGTCGCATCCAACCGCGCCTTCCAAATCCCCGCCGACCGCTGCGTATCCTCCCTCCCCTATCCTTTACCGCAGCGCTAGCTAACACCCGCAGAAATCCGAAACCACCATCCTCGCCGCTTTGAACACCTTGCCCGCCCTTACCACCAATTCAATCACCGTCCAAACCCCACACTTTTACCACTTCGACCCAGCCTCCAACACGCAGATCGTCGAGGAGCTGCCCGCAGCGCAGGACCTAAAGTCCTTCTTCGTCGCGCAGCCCCGCCACGTCGACCGCGCATGGGCGACCAACCTCGGCCGCGCGCTGGGCCAGTGGCTGCATGCGTTCCATGCATGGGGCGACGACGCGGCGCAGGCGGGCGTCCGCGCCGCGATGGCGGACAACGCCTTCATGCGCGACCTCAAGTGCGCCGTCAACTATGACCGGCTCGTGGCTGCCGTCGACCAGTACCCCGCGGTGCTGCGGGGTCGGCGCGAGGTGTTCGAGCGCGTGCGGGAGATGGCGCGGGGTGAGTTGGGGCGGGAAGGGGAGGGTGCGGGGCTGATTCATGGGGATTTTTGGACGGGGAAGTATGTGGCCCCTTTCCCTCTTCTTTCCTTTTGTGTTTTGTTGGTTCATGCATGTGGGTGATGCTGACGGGTTAGTGTGCTGGTTGAGACGGCAGCGGGGGCAGCGCGGGCCTTCGTGGTGGACTGGGAGATGGCGCAGTGCGGGCCGCGCGCGCTGGACCTGGGCCAGATGATGGCTGAGCTGTACGAGCTGACGCATTTCCGCGGCGTAGCCGCCGGCGAGTGGATGATTGAGGGGTTTGTGGAGGGGTACGGGGGCGTCAGCGAGGAGATGGCGTTCCGCGCGGCGGTGCATGTCGGCACGCATTTCATTGCGTTTGGGAGCTCGGTGCCTGGCTGGGGGACGGAGGCGCAGGTGGAAGAACTGGTGCGCATTGGAGGGGATCTGGTGGTGAAGGGGTGGGAGAAGAATCGGGGTGCCTTTGGCGGGGTTTGGGAGTGTTTGTTCCGTAGATAGACTGATGGGTATAGAGTCGAAAAGAGAAGACTTCTACCAGCCAAACCGCTCCTCATACCACCATATATCCCGTCCCGCGTACCGCCCAACACACCCTCGCAAGTCGCGCGCCATGCCCTTCGGTCCGCAGAACAGCACGGCAATGCGCTCATCCTCGCCATGGGCGAAGATCTCGTCCACGATGGCGCGCAGATCCGGCCTCCCGCGCTCGCCAATCCCCGACGCCCGCATCTCCCCCATCTCAACCCCGTCCTCATGCTCGCGCCCCAGTCCCGTAACATGCACACTGACACTCTCATCCTGCAGCCACCCCTCCTCCGAGTCCGCCCAACTCACCTCGTCGACCGCCTTCACAGCCCAGACGAAACGCACCCTATCCGCGGCTTTCATCTCGGCCTCGCCGCCGCCACGCAGCTCACAATAAACCGGCACGGCAAACGTGCCGCCGACACCGCCCGCAACAATCAACACGCGGTCAAACTCGGCAGCCAAGTCCGGGAACCAGCGCGCGCCGCCGAGCGGGCCCTCGACGCACAGTTTCGCGGGAGAAGACTGCTCGGCGAGTGCGGCCATCGCGCGGGTGATGGGCCCGCCGCGGGCACGCACAACCAGCTCGACGCCCGCGTCGGAGGCGCGCGCTACGCTGAACGGGTTGCTGAGGTGGCGGCGTGTGCAGGCGCGGTCCGGCGGGAGGGAGAGGTAGATGTGTTGGCCTGGGGCGGCGCGGTACGCGGCTAGGGTAGTGGCGGGGAGGGGGAGGTGGATGTGCAGAAAGGTAGTGCGGGGGATGCGGGCGATGTGTGCGGGGACGGTGGTGGTGGAGAGGAAACGGCGGGTGAGGCGGTCGAAGGCGTAGACGAGGAGGGTTTCGAGGATGTAGAGGCGTAGGTGGGAGACGTGGAGGAAAAGAAGGGGGAGAAGGACGACGCCGGCGAGGAGGTGGAGGGTGAAGAAGAGGCGGTAGCTGGCGCAGCGGACGCGGTCGAGGCTGGTGGCTATGAGGAGGGTGAGGAGGGATAGGGCGAGGAGGCCGGTGACCGCGGCGCGGGAGCGTAGCTTGTGAAGGGCGTCGGACTGGACGTAGTAGTTGAGGTAGAGGGCGCCGTGCAGGCCCAGGAGGGCGTAGATGATGCGGCCGGAGAGACGGTGCCAGGGGTTGAGGCGCTCGTGGGAGGTGCGCAGGAGGAAGACGAGCGGTGAGTAGCGCGACTTCATGGCCAACATGTAATGCAAGGGGAACTGGGCGGCGGCGACGATGCCGAAACGTTTGGTGAGGTGAAGGTAGTCTGTGGTCGGGTCAGTTGAATGGAGCTTTTTGAGAAGAGATAAGAAGATACCATCACCGGTGCGGTGGATGCAGAGGAAGAGCATCCAGACGCTCCAGACGACGCCTGCGATCCATTGCTGTCGCAACCCCCACCCCGGGGCGATTTCTTCGGCCAGCCACCACTGGGCTCTTCTCCATCGTCGCACGGCTGTGGAGAGTAGGCTGTGATCTGGATAGCGACGGTCCGAGGGTGGTGAAACTGCCGAGTAGCCGATTCGCGATCGTGCTGTGCGCCGGTAGGTCCATCGCGCGAGGAGGTAGAATTGGTAGCCCAGGATGGGGATCAGGGCAGACAGTTGGGCGTACGAGCCATATCGATCGAGTAGCACCCGGCGATCATGTTTCTGCTCGGAGGAGAGAGAGACCAGATGGTAGGGCCATGTCATGGTCAAGCCAGGCAGTAGTTGTCGACGGGAGGATCTGATGTTGATCTCGGAGTCGATTCGGAACTGATATCGGAGTCGCTCCCTCCAATGGGGTTGCTTTGCGGGATCCACATCCGCTCTATCTATTTTAGGACTACAACATGCATAACATGAACAGTATAGATAACATGGATAACTATCACATGAGGACGACGAAGACAGTGTTAGCTGCCACAACTACAACTCATCATAGTCGGCGCTGCTTGCAAAGCGACTGCCAAATCCTGGAAGAAGATGATCGGTCTGGTTAGCCAACCGCCTGGCTCCACCATTCGAAGACGGATGTCCGTCCATAGAGGGCTGCGGAGAATGTATCCCATTGCGTGCAGCGGGAGACAGCGAGGCACTAGGACTCTTCGGTATTTTTTCTGCCCATGTCAGCAAAGATATAGCCAGTAGCATAGATCAGTTACATACTTTTCCGCTCTGGATATACACTCCCCTTCATAGGACTAGGACTGGGCGATTTGACAGGAGTGGCCGCCCGGCTGGCTACACATTCAGTTAGTGTTAGTCCTGATTACAACCAATGGATGGAGCGTACCAAAAGAAGGTGTAGGGGGAAGGGAGGATCCATCCGGGTTGAAGATATTAAAAGCTTGCATCCCGGCCCGCAATTTCTCCAGCTCGCTGCTCAGCCGTTCGCGCTCCTGTCGGATATGAGGGGGCTCCGCGGCCAACTCGGCGATCTCTTCATCATCCATGTTGTTTACCGTCTGGCTGGTGAATATGCGCTCCAACGGCGCAAGGAGACAGTTCTCAATCGCGAGCGTTGACACGTTGTCTACAAATGTAACAATGGCAGTCTATGAAGTCAGCAAAGTACGCCCTATGCTTCCTTGTATAGACACTCACGTCGTAATACGCCTGCATCTGGTCAATAACCTCCGCCGCAGCAAACTGGTTGCTGGATAGCTGCAGACTCGAAGCCGCCTGCTCGAGGTCCGCGGCGCTCAGGCTCTTTTCAAATTTGTCCTGCGGCCCAAAAGACGGAACCGGCGCCCCGAGTGATTCCTGCAGCGCCGCAACGTGGCGGGTCGCCCGAGCCTGCTGGATCTTGGAGATGAAAGCCTTCCCCACCGGAATTGGATGGCCGCGCTTGGTGTGTGCGGTGAGCTCGGCGAGCTTTTCCAACAAAGCAGTCTTCATCTTCTCCAGCTCCGTGCTGATCACCGTGGAGAGCAACGAAAAGTACGTGTGTTCATCCGTCAGATGCTGCAGTACCAGGCAGACAAAGTACTTTGCAGCATCCCATGCATTCATCAGGTGCTGGCGACCGAGCTCCTCCCAGGGCTGAGACTGATCACGGAACAAGGTACCCACGAGCAGTTGGTTTGCGCTTCCTGGAAGCTCAATACCTCTGTTGTTACGGGCCTGCTCGCACATTTCTTCCTCGAGCGTATGACGGTCGACGTGCTCGGGCGTCCAATCGACCAAATAAGGGTTTGTGTCCTCCTGTTGTAGGATATGCCTCCAGTTAAACGGGGGATCAAGCAGCCGACGACACCCACGAAGCTCCATGGCCACGGCGAAGTTTTCATTCAACTCGCGTATAACGGCTCGCAGCCGTCGGAAATCAGGGGTGCCTGCAGAGACCGCATCAAGCCCGCCGAAGAACTCATCCGAGTACATCCCGATTAGGGCCTTGCTGGTGATGCGCTCGAAATTGCTGCTGATGCCCAGGAGGAAGCCGCGCTGTTGCTGGGGAGTGTCTCGAGCAGCCCCCAGTTTCGCTAGCTTCTCCTTCCTGTCGGTGATCTTGGACTGGATATCGGCAACCAGACCGGGGAGGTTGTGGTGGATGTGCTTGAGGAGGATGTGGCTCAACCGACGCCGGAGGCTGTCGATCCCGACGCACTCGCGCGACACGGATTTCCACGAAGCAGTCTCGAAGAACTGCCTTTCCTTGTCGTCTCGCTCCCTGTCGTTGATCCCTCTTGTCTCGTATTGCCGGTTGCGCAGGGCGTGCCATCCAAGACGCAACTTGATCTTCTCGTTCTGCAAAAACTGCAGGTAGTTCCTCTCCTCTCCAGAGCCGCTGGGAAGGATGTCCGGATGGGTAATGATCCCAAGCGTGCGCTCGCGCTTCGGGTCAAACTGCTTCGCGATATCGAGGACCTCTTGCAGGTGGTAGTCCGTCTTGGCCGTGATGACGGCCAGAATGATACTTCTTGCGTTCTGCATGTAATTCTCGGTGATGCTGCGGACCAGACTCCGGCCCTCACTGCTCTGATCATCGCTTGTGGAGCGATACAGCCCCGGCAGATCGACGAGAGTCAGCTCGGGCTTGTCTGGACCAGAGATCTCGACCTTGAGGACACCATCACTGAATCCAGTGCTGGTCTGCGCGTCTAATCCCATGCACTCCTGGGCCCTTGTCATCAGGGTGTTGAGATCGTTGATGTCCGAGAAACCCTCCGACGCGAACTCGCGAAATTCCTCGAGGGCTTCTCGTCCAGCGCCCGAGCTACCTGGCTCAATCGAGACCCTGATGCCAGGCTCGGGGCTTCTACGGAGGACGACCTCCGTCGCAAATCTCGTGCAGACAGTATCCTTCATTGGAAAGCGTACGCGCGAGATGGCCTCCAGGACCGAACTCTTGCCGCTGGACTGGTTCCCGCAGACGATCAGCTGAGGGAGATCCACGAGACCCCCGACGCCAATCGACCGAAGCTCATCGATCTTGTCGAGGAGCTTTGATTGCTGTGATTGCAGCTGGTGCATCGCCTGTTCTTCGGATGAGGAGGTCATGGTGCCTGGCCGTCAGCGCGTGTGTCGGAGAAACGGTCATGAGAAAAAGCCCAGTTAGTGGCCCCCTATTTATTCCACAGACGTCCCTGTCAATCGTTCTATACAGGTGCGGTTCGAGTCCGTCCGAGGGGGCGGCGCAGCTTGCGCGCATTAGCGTTGATGGGATCCATGTCAGCTTGAAGCGTCACGCGTGGCCATTGGGCGATTGCGTCCCCTCGCAACTAGATATAGATCACGGGGATGTTCGGCCCCATGAAAACAGCTGTTGTATTCGTAGATGTTGGTTGGGACAGTATTTTGTAAGCGCCAGGACGGTTCGGAGCAGTCCACCCTCCGGTTGAGATAATTTGGCCCCCACCGACTGTCTGAGATGTCTGGAGATGTCTACTTCCACATTGCCATGCGCACAGGAAGACAAGCCGTTTCTGGGATACGTCGCTACTCCGTACTTGCAAAGGTGCTACGAAGGACACAAGAACACAGTATGTCCATGTCTACCCGGCATTTCTTTCATCATCCGCTGCATGCACAGCAGCTTGAACCATCTCCGTAGTCCTTGTGAGGAAAATACTATGGGATGTGTCATAGTCCTCAGTCGTCAGAGAAGCACCGTTCGCCTTCGCCCGGTCAACCATATGATCCTGA
Organism: Aspergillus sp. MEXU 27854; assembly: GCA_019721355.1. Taxonomy (NCBI): domain Eukaryota; kingdom Fungi; phylum Ascomycota; class Eurotiomycetes; order Eurotiales; family Aspergillaceae; genus Aspergillus; species Aspergillus sp. MEXU 27854. The sequence goes on along the minus strand of JAGMTT010000008.1, from coordinate 466,009 downwards.
AGCATCCCTGGGAACAGCACAATCCTGCCGGGTAAGCATATACGTGACAGGGACGATCTCCCATGCGTGGGCCACCCCTTCGCCTCGGCCCCCATGACCGACAATGGCTCTCGCACCAACCGCGGGACTAAATCCCGCTCGATAACCTCCCTCTTTACACCACCGTACAACTACAGCGCCGGGTCTTTCGGAGAAGTCGTGCCGTCGGCCGCGTAGCCCATGAACTGCGGCCACAGACGGGTGAATCCGAACGCCTCCACCTGTCCCCAGATGCTGTTTCCCGGGGCGAGAAGGTAGGCACAAAGATAGAGTAGATGGACTACGCCTCCGGGGCGGCCGGCAAAGAGTGTTCATATTACATTAGAGGAGGCGATTAGAGCAAAATCGATCTCCGTTATCTATTCTAAAACGCCCCCCAGCCTCATCGAGTATTCGACACTTCAAGCTTCGCTGTCATCTCCTGTGCCTCCTCTCCCGTACATCGAACCAACCCTGGCGAACTCATCGACAAACGTGTCCTCTGTAAGCCCATGGTTTATCCACTTCAACGAGATTGACAAACTAACTAGGCATATACTTTGTCTAGGGATGGCTTCGAAGTCTCTCTGGAGGTGAAACTGCAGTGACCATAAGCGGTATCGCTTCCCATCCACACCGGCAATGAAACCGTCTCCCCCCAGGTCACATCACCCAAAGCTGCGGTATGGGGGTCCACATCGTCCCCCGGATGGCAGGATGCACTGATCGCGGCAGAACAGCTTCCGGCTAGCGGCATAGAGGACCGAAAGCGGCGGAAGGCCGCCATTCCGATGAGTGTACAGACCAGTACACCTCCTACAAGAAGCGAAGTGAGAATGGCAATGGGCGAATATCCCAGCCCCTTACGTACCTGGCCATCTATTGGCTGGGAGAACTTATCGCGTGGCACAATCTGCACGTAGAACAAGCTCTGTGAGATTGTCCAGTGAAGGACGGCATACAACGCCAGCAGCGGAATACTGTATCGATAAGGAAGGCTCAGCCAATATGTCGAGCGCTGCGACGAGTCTGGCATCGGCCATGTGACGCGGAGTGGCTTGCGCGATGCCCCGTACGAGCTGTACTCCGCTGCGGCGAGCATGCTGGTTAAGACGTTGTTGTAGAAATAGTAGCTGATGGAAATAATAAACTGTGGCGCGTTGGCAACGACGACATAGGCGAGGATAGGCCATCCCAGGGCGTTGTTGATGACAGCGCTGCCTGTTGTGGTGCCAAAGCCCAACTGCCACCAGTGTTTCGCGGACATGTCATCGATGCCGGCCACGCTGCCGGCCTGTCCAAGCAGATATCCCCCAACGCCGAGACACATCCCGCTCCTGTGGAACTAAGCAGATGAAAAGGTCGTCCGGGAGGAGGGGTCTTACAGTAAGAAGGTTACCACCCATCTAAGGCTGCTTGCCGCCTGCCACCAATGCCCCTGATGTGATAGGCGTCCAGGCTTCAGGTATACTCCGCTTGTGTCGCCACTGTGAGTTTGTACCACCCGTGGATCTGGTAATATAGCCCCGAGCATTTGCCATGTCCTGTCTATATCAGACTTGGCCATCCAGCAGGCACCCCTTGTCGTGTGGTCTGGATGCGTCAGGAAAGAGGCCACCGCGTCCCCAACCGTGAGAAGGGGCTTAGAGCGGTGACGGTCGAGCTTCGCAGCCAGGAACATGGCAGCGACTTTAATGGCAGCCGTTATGATAACGATAATGCTGATTGGCGGATTGTAGAATAGTTGGCATTGTCCCTTTCTAGGAATGACTAAACAGTCGCCCATGTCAATACCTGACTCCCAATACCATGAATCGAAGAGACATTCTTCCTCCAGGACATGCGCAGTAATATCGGTAGGAATTCGGCTGCGAATGTAGCTTTCCACAACCTCAAAGCTTTGAGGCTGGGTGTCAGCAAGCCAAGAACTAAGTTGATAGCCGCCCTCGCAAGCGTCGGAGTCGGAGATCCGGCTGTAACAGTCGTCTGATGAGAAATTCCCAATCTCGTACGTCACCTCATTCTTTATGTTGAAGGCCCACGTGGTCTGCGACATTCTGGACCCATATAGGAGGTTAGGGTCGATTCCTTCCGATCGTAACAGGTTACTCGTCCCTACATCGCTATTCGACTGGAAGATTGCCCTGTTTCCGCCTTGCGATGTATTCAAGTAGTTTGTGTAGACAACCATCGTGCGAATTGTTGACGGTGATTTCTGGTTACTGATGTCGATGCATTCTTGCCGTGTGTGTCGGGTATACGTATCGTTGGCGAGGAACGATAAGAAATCATTCCAGGAATATCCGACGATTCCGCCAAAGCAGCTCTCCAGGCCCGGTGTCGTAAGGGTGGAAAAGGCACTGGGATCCAGATTGCTTGGGGCCAGAAGCACCGGAAACCCGTTCTTACTTACAGTGGAAAATATGGCCGAGTTGTATCTGTCGCCATGTCAGATGCTTGTTGGCGACTACAGGATGGATCATACAATAGATGGAACGGCGTGGCAGTGACAAGTAGAATGGCCCAAAGGCCGATGCGGTATCGCCCTGCAACACCCAAGTTTCGCAGGCTGGGTACGCCGATGTCCAGCCACTTCCTCTGGCCGTGGTGTCTGTCCACCTCTTCGCGACTTGGGGCGACAAGTGCTTGCATACAAAAATTGCTGGCGGATAAAATAGCTGTGCTTAGAACATTGATGAGCAAGTGCAGTGCAACGTCCCAGCGCTTAGTGAGGGTACAGCTGCCCTCATAAATCATTTGGGTCGTTCCGTGCACGCCACTTGCCATCCCTCCTGCCGCGCTGAATAGCGCAATATTGATCAACAGGACAAGTGCGGCAATCCAAGCGCATAGGTAGACACTCTTGATCCACTGAGCCCGGTGGCCTTTTGAAGCGACGTGGCCATTATCTTCTTCATGTTGGTCGTCCTGCGTACGATCACGCTCGTCGCCAGTGAGGGGAACTTCATCGGGCGGTCTGTAACCATTGTCAGTTATGCACAACCCGCTCACCGATGTCCATCGTCTTACCTTGTTGGTTCTTCTCGAATCATCTCCTGGAGCTCATGCTCATCCGTTTGCTCCTTTCGAACCGCAAAATATCCTGACCAAAGCGAAAGCATCGCAGAAGCATGAACTCGTCCCCACGTAGCAGCTAAGTATGCGGTTAATGGAGACCTGTAACATTAGTCTATGAGGGTTGAAGAGTGTTTGTTAAGTTGTTATATCGAGGGGTCCCAGCGGAAAGCCCTGTGGCCTTTCCTATGCCTAGGCTTTCAGCCTCGTCGGGGACCGCTCGAGAGACGACGATCAATTGACGTGTTGGTCACAATACGAGCTGATCGAGGACCATTTTCGGAAAAGAGCATACTCCGTAGTGTCTACGGCAAGCCATTTGATATTACCGCCACTCCGCAACAATTTAAACTCCAGGGTGGTGATTACCAAAAGTGAAAAACCAGCCTGGAATGGAAGTTCACAGGTTTATCATGTTTCAGACAACCTATCTACTCCCACAGCAATGTCTTGCCTGAAGCATGTGGTAGGCTCCTAGCTCAATTGTACTTACTGGAGGCTCTCAGATGTAATTGATATGGCACATAATTTATCATCTTGTCGGTATATAGATAGTTCTTCAGCCATATTATCCAGGCTCTTGAGAGTAACGAGAATCTCCACTCAAACAAAACATATATAACTGTAGAGATCAAGGCCTATATGCCAGCACAACACGAGGGAAATCCCGAAACATCCAACCCTTGCCTCTTCCCAGACACATTCCTATTCTCTCAATCCAAGTATCTTTTCAGTCGCTGACATAGATCATAGGCATGTAAGCCGCCTTTTAATGACCTCGGCAGCCAATGACGACCCACAATCTTGGCGCCGTGTATCCGCCCCCCACGACAACCGTCAACTCTCCTCAGACATCAAAACATTCCCGACAATGGCAGACACTGCAGACGCCGCCACCCTCCCTGAATCATATCGATCTCTATCTATACTGGTGGTCTATGTTTCAGTATGTGCGGGATTAGCTGGAATCTTATCCTGGAACATATACCGCCGCTATAAACTTGTCCGCTACCAACAGACATGGCAGGTGGCCTACCGGTATAAGTTTTCCATCTTCGCCACACTCGCGGCCCTCAGTCTGTTTGCAACATGGTATCATATGTTTGCCTTTTTTGTCCATTCCTATCGCGTCTGGGAAGGGCGCCATGCTGATATTGAACGCGTGGCCATCGCTGCCAAGCCATTCTTGTCTCGCTGCGAATTGTGGCTGCGGGACACCAAGTTATTCCGCGAAGCGTGGGAAAGCGTCTCTGAGTCGGCAGAACGATCATGGTGGAGCGGACAGATCTTTCTGTGGACCGTTGGATGGAGCTTGTTTCTGGGGGTAATGGGTGGGTTCCTCACTGGTCGTTGTGCGTCCATGGCTAATATGTATCTCAGGACGTCGCTATAATCTGCGCCATGTGTGGGCCTACATGCTGCTCGGCCAAATTGTTGCCATCTCCTTTGCGCAGAATCTTTTCACCGCGACTCTTCTCGTCTCAGCACCTCTACATCAGAAACAACAGGACTCCGCGTCTTGGTCTCCACCTTTGCTGCTCGAGATAGCACCGGTGGTGGTATCTCTTCTCGGCGCAGTCATCGTTCCCTATGTCGTCGATACTCCGTATTTCCTGCCGGTACTTATGATCCCTCACTTTTTGCTTTTCATTCCGGGACTTCTGTCCCCTCGCATATTGCCCTCCGGAATGGGGAGTACAACGAGGAAACCAACGACATACGTCAAAGTCTTCAAATGGATTGCTGCGGCAGCCGTGATGATCCTGGCTCGGTCGACCTACGAGGTGTCTCTCAACACAGAAACCGCCTCTAATATTCCGAAACGGCTTCTGGGTGTGATGCATGAGCACCCAGCTGTGAGTAGTGTTTCGTGGGATGTTGTTTTTTGCGCCGTGAGCGTGACTACGTGGGTAGCCATGCAGCGCGGCAATGCCCTGCAGCTGTGACTGAAGGTATGATGCGCCTCGCCATTCTGAAGAGTCCCTGTGCGAGAGGCACTAGCCAGATTGGGGGTCACATGTCTGGTACACCATATGCCATATGTCTTTTGGATTTTTGATCACGAATTCTGGACGTCCCCGATGGATATTGACGACATCATCGCCTGAAATATAGATATTTTGTGGGTACGCAAACATGGAACATGAGACGCGACGATTTCTTAGGTATAGAGGTCTGATCTCCTCTATTCGAGGTATATGCATTGTGGTCAGTGTATAAGTATCACACCCCAAATACATAGGATCGATGTCCCATGCAATATTCAGATTTATGCACTCATAATTCCTGCTTGTATCCGATCGATCACCGTCCGTTGTAGCCAAAAGACACTATCCGCGGTCCGTCAGCCGCGGCATACGACCACCTCTGATACGCCAACAAAGCGATCGACGATCTATAGACACACATCTACCTGTTCATCCCCGCATTATTCCGTCCGAGGCAGGGCGGTTTCAACGGAATGCCAGATGAAGCCTTGATCACGTCCCCATGGAGCTGGAGGCGAGCCCATATCACATAAGAGAACGACTCCTCTCCCATGGAAGCACTGCCATCAACCCTTCCCACTAGATCTCACAATGTCTACTTCTGAGTCCTCCACCAGCCTCACAGAGAAGCCAGCCACCACGGAGCTGGAACTCACCGAGCTCCCCCTCCTCCTCCGCGAAAGCATCGGACAATATGGCGGCCTCGCCGCCCTCCTCCTACAAATCGCCCACCCCGGCGTCGGCCGCGGCGTCCACGACCACAGCGAATTCGCCTCTCGCCAACTCGACCGCGGCGAGAAGACAGCCGTCTTCGTCTACACGATGGTGTACGGCAGCATCGAGGAAAAGAAACTCATCCGGCAGTGGGTGAATCGGGCGCATGCGCGGGTCAAGGGCCGCGAAGGCGCGGAAAAGTACAACGCCAACGACCCGCACCTCCAGCTCTGGGTCGCGGCGACGCTGTACGCCGCTGCAATCAACATGTACGAGCGGTTGTACGGGCCCTTCCCGCCGGACCGCGCAGAGCGCATCTACCAGGAATACTCTGTCTACGCGACATCCCTGCGCGTGCCACCGGAGATGTGGCCGAAGGACCGCGCCGCGTTCTGGGAGTATTACTGGGATGTGGTGGACAATGAGTTGGAGGTTGTGCCTGAGGCGAAGGAGATCTTTTATCATATCATGCATCCGAAGGTGCCGTTGGGGCTGCGGCTGTTTGTGCCGCTGCTTCTTTCTATTAACCGGAGCTTCGCTATAGATCTTCTTCCCGCGAAGATCTCGGCAGGGTTTGGCCTCAAGACGGAGGCGCAACGGTCTGATCGGTTGGTGCAGAAGCTCGTTCTTGCGCTTTATCGTGTCACTCCGCCGTTTATTCGGCATTTCCCCAAGAATTACTATATGGGAAGGGCGAGGACGATGGTGAAGATGCTGCAGGAGCAGGGATTTACGAACCTGCGAATGCGAGCTGGATGAGGTTTGGGTACTAAGTCGCTGATTGGTTTTAATGAAATAATGACGATGCTCATGTTTACGCTGGTGTGGTGTACAGGACTTGAACTGGGATATTTGAGATGTATATCATGTTCCTATGTAGTATGATTCGCATCCTATTCATCAACCTCAGGGTGTATGTACTGCCTCGCAATACTCAGACACGGGATGCATGCATGTTATATATTGCATCCTATTAGATACTATTAATCACCGAACTTGACTATGACATGTATACAATCCTTGCGATATAATGGAAGCGCCTGTACTCAAATGATGACTAAGCGTTCGTGATGCGAGCCAAAAATGAGGGGAAAATAAGCACTCACTTCCTGACATCTCCCTGCTGCAACCTCCATATCGACCATCTTGATCTCTCGCTCCTGTTGATGCAAGCCTTGCCTCTTGAACCTGCAGCATGGGATCAAAGACCCCCGATGGCCACCGGCAGTCTCCTGATGGTATTGGTTTACCCTTTGTAGACAAGTAAAGATTCTCGCTGACCGTTCTTTGTTTCAGCCTCGCACTCTGGCGACCTCAAGCCAGCCAACCCCAACCCCAAGCCCTCTCAGAATGGCTCCCAGTCGGCTGATCTGGACCGCGGAGTCGTTGGGGATGACGACGACGACGATGACAACGAGGAAGTGGGGGTGAACACGACCAACGCTGGTATGTGTCACGACACTCGGATATCACACCGCTGCAGGAGAGCTATCCAGCTGATCATGATTACAGAAAAGAAGAAGAAACGCAAGAAGCCCAAGAAGAAGAACAGGAAAGCCAAGTCCGGGACCGCTCCCGCGACAGAGCAAACGACGCCCCCGCGCGTCCCGCTGTCGACTCTCTTCCCGTCTGGGTACCCAGCCGGAGAACTGGTCCCGTACGAGAACACCTCCCGCACCACCGACGAAGAGTCGCGGTACAACTCGCGTCTCTGGGACGAGGACTTCCTCGCCGATTACCGCCAGGCCGCCGAAATCCACCGTCAAGTGCGCCAGTATGCCCAGGCCGAACTTATCAAGCCTGGTGCCAGTCTCCAATCCATTGCGGAGGGGATTGAAGACGGCGTGCGTGCCTTGTGCGGTCACCAGGGTCTCGACGCGGGAGACGGTTTCAAAGGCGGCATGGGGTTTCCCACTGGGCTGTGTTTGAATAACATTGCGGCTCATTGGACGCCGAACCCCGGCGGCAAAGATGTCATTTTGGATAAGGGCGATGTCCTCAAAGTTGATTTTGGAGTGCATGTCAATGGACGCATTGTCGACTCGGCTTTTACCGTCGCCTTTGATCATACGTATGACAATCTCCTGACCGCTGTGAAGGAGGCGACGAACACTGGTATCGAGGTCTGTCCATTCTTGAAAATTGTATGAATCAATGCTTACGTGTGACAGCATGCTGGTGTCGATGCCAGGATGAGTGACATTGGTGCCGCGATCCAGGAAGTCATGGAGAGCTACGAGGTTGATCTGGCGGGAAAAACCGTTCCTGTCAAAGCGATCCGGAACATCACGGGCCATGACATCCTTCGGTACAATATCCATGGCGGCAAACAGATCCCCTTCATCAAGAACAACAATCAAGACAAGATGGAGGAAGGAGAAGCGTTCGCTATCGAGACCTTTGGAAGTACCGGCAAGGGATATCTAGGCGACGATGTAAGGATTCATGCTCTCTGTGCATTTTGAAGTCTTCGCACTAATCACCAATAGATCGGAGTCTACGGCTACGGCAGAAATGCCGACGTTTCTGGCTCCAACCTGCGTCTCGCATCGGCAAAGTCTCTTCTGAAGACTATTGACGCCAATTTCGGAAGCCTGGTATTCTGTCGCCGATACCTTGAGCGCCTGGGAGTGAAGAGCTATCATCTTGGGGTGAGCAGGAGAATGGCTCTCGAAAATGAAGTAGATACTGACTCGAATCACACAGATGAAGAACTTGGTCGATAATGGTATTGTCGAGTCTTATGCTCCGCTCGTCGACGTCAAGGGTTCCTACACCGCGCAGTTCGAACATGTATGACTTCCCTTACCCTAAGAAAGGGACCGAAACTAATTGTTCGTTCAGACTATTCTGCTTCACAGTGGTGGAAAGGAAGTCATCAGTCGTGGTGACGACTATTAGCATTGTGTGCTTCAGTCGGAGCCCTCTCACACCATTTCTGTTAACTGACCATAGTCACTCGTTGAACCAGTTTAGTCTACTCAGTACTGTCAGCATGGATATTGTACGAAAGTGCCACATCAGTCTGCCCCTGGTGCACCTCCAAATGCCTATTTCTGGGAGGAAAAGGATCTGTCTGATGTCTTTGGCATGTCGAGTCTATGCTTGAGCCTACTACTTATGGAAATCCTGTCATTCCAACTATGATCCACTCTTTTTGACACAAACTGCACCAGTATAATTTCTTCCCCATGTATGTGCCTCGATTGGTAAAACGTAACATTCGACGCCACGACAGGTACGCGATCTAATCAGATCACAACCCAGGAAAATGATCAACAACCTATAACGTCGTAAAGTCACCGTGGGTCATGGTCAAGAAGAGCCGAATCACCTTCCTGCAACACCCTGTCAGCCTCTACACGTTGAATCAAATCAGCATGAAGCTGGCTTCGCGGCGTGATCTTGAACTCGAACTTCTTCGGCCGGTTGACCATCCCGGGAACGGCCTCGAGCTTCACATCGATCTCCTTCCCCTGCGCATCCGTAGCCTTCCCAATGCGAAAGACAGCCAGCATCTGCACGACAACAATGAAGACACTCGCCTCCGCAAAATAACGACCAGCACACGAGCGCCGCCCATAGCCAAACGCGAGATCACCGGGGTCCGCCTCATTGAGCGGCGCCAGGTATCTCTCAGGCTTGAACGCGTCAGGGTCGGAGTACTCCTTCGGGTCGTGGAGGAACCACCACAGAGACGGAAGTAGATACGCCCCCTTGGGAATCACGTACTCCCCGTAGACAATATCTTCCTCGGCCTTATGCGTCAATCCCATCGGGCCAACCGGGTTCCACCGCCAGCACTCCTTCACGATGGCGTCGATATAGGGGAGACTCTTGCGGTCTTCGAACCCAGGCAGCCGGGCGTTGCCTACGACGCGGTCGATCTCCTCCTGTGCCTTGCGCTGGACGTCCGGGTACAGGATCATGGCCAGGATGAAGCTGGTGAGGATGGCGACGGTGCTGTCGGACCCTGCGGCGTAGAGACTCACAGCCGTCCACTTGATGGCGTCTGCGTCGTCTGGGGGCAAAACGCTGTGCTGTGCGGTGGCCCGTTCCAACAGGTTGGAGACGTAGCTTGGTCGATGGGCACCCTTTTCCATTTGACGTCGGACAAAGGCATAGGGGAGCTCGGCTGCTCTCTCATTCACAGCCTTCCATTCCGCCGCAGTATGTCTGTAGGAGGTGCCTGGGAAACCATCAGGGAGGTACTTGGCCGCAGGAACAGCATCTATGAGCCAGGAGAGAGGCACAAAGGCCAGAGACAGGTGGTCCATTGCGTGTTCGATTAACTCAACTAGCGGGTCGGGCCGCTCCCGCTCCACGGCGTATCCGTACGTGATTTGCAGGATAATGGCCGCGGCAAGACTCTTGAGGTGCCGGACCACATGCTGTGGATCGTGGAACGTCATCAGGATAAACTGACGTGCCTCCTTCTCTTGAATGGGATTGAAGCCAGCCGACAAAGACGGCGTGCCCACCTGCTGATGCACCAGCTTGCGGTGTTTGCGGTAGGTGTCGTTGTACTGGTGGGTGATCAGGAAGTTCTCGAAGCCGCACAGCGAGGCAAAGTTCAGCTGCGGTCTTGCGGATGTCTTCTGCGCTTTCTTGCCCATGACGGCCTGTGCGGCGTGTTTGTCATGGAAGATGATGAGGGTCTGGCCCATGACGGTCACTGAGCTGATGGGCCCGTACTGGTCTTTGTGCTTGAGCCAGTGGAGGAACTCTGGTTCGCCCTTTGGTGGGAGATCCAGGAAATTGCCGATGAGTGGGAGAGGGTTTGGGCCTGGGGGGAGGCGAAGGCGTGTCTTTCTCTTGCAGTGGTGGTGATAGGCGATGAAGCCTATCACCACGAGAATCAGGATGTAGACAGAAGACGTAGATTTCATGGTTGCGAATGGAATGATAGCTCTTGAGAAGTTGGGAATCTTGAGGGAAGTATAGATATGGCTTGGGGTACTTATAGCGGAGCACACCAGGTGGACATCATGCGTACCTACTATAACGTCACAGACGCCGCGATAACAGCACGACAAGCCCGCCAATAGTGTAATGGCCTCAGCAAGTGAAACATAATCTCGTCTATCTCTTCAATAGTTCATGCACCGGTTTAATGAGCTCAAGGCACCGAGCTCGATGTGGAAGTGCATTCGTCATCGCCAACCTGGATAACCACCAAAGAGAGCGCCAGGAGTATCATCTCCCAACATGAAGCCCCTTTTCCAACACCTTCTATACACTCCTCGACATCCCATTGGAACGTACTCTCCCCTTGGCTGGCGGGGATTGTGTGATTGTGACCGCCGCACAGTCCTGAGTTTTATAACAGACCGTTCCAGACGACGCTCTGACAAGGATGTCCTGCTACTAGTAGACTTAGATTCGGGGTCGGTTACGGTCTATCTCTCTCCTTTTTGCCGAATAGCTAAGGGGCTGCAACCGCGTCGAGGTCTGAGAGCGGACAGGAGATGGAGGGGGCCGGAGAGAGCCGGAGATGTAGGGGCACATATAGATATAAGACTTAAATCGGCCTGTGGAATCTAACATCAATGCAATCCATATCAGGACACCAACACGATGAAGGATACTGTCAATATGGCTGCTCATTTTATCCAGCACCTGAAGACTTTGTACTTATTTGGGAAATCCGATATTCCCGTTGCTGTTCTGCCTTCAGTAAGTGTACATGGTAGTGTTGGGATACCCCAGCCTAACTGAGCAGATGGCAGTGGCGCTCATACTGGCGGGGCCATCACCCGGAAGACTGGTCCTGAAAGCATTTCTTTGGATCCAGTTGCATCTGCTTACGTTCCAGGTATAGTCGTGGTGCCCCCCCAGGACTGAGTCATGACTAACCATGTGAAGGTCAAGAACCAAGTGCGTATAGCCTATAGTTCTAGAAGCTGAACTCTTTTACTGATTTGAAGGACAAGATCGATGGCGTGGAAGAGGACCGTATAGCAAAGCCCCATCGCCCTCTGCCATCCGGACGTATATCCCTCGAACAGGCGCGTGTCTTGTACGATATTCTGTTTAGCCTTATGTGGGTAATGGGTGTCTACTCAAGAACCGTCCAGTGTACCTTTGTCTACTCTGTAGCCATTGTGGCATACAATGAGGGTGGCTTAGCCAAGGTCCCTATAGTGAAAAATGTTATGGGTGCTATAGGATTGGCATGCTATTGTTGGGGAGCAACTGTCATCCTCGGTGGGTCCTTACATGATAAAGATAGTCCGGCGAGACTGATCCGGATTCTAAGGCTATGGTAGGGATCTTGATGGTATGAAGGCAATTGCTGTGCTGATGATGGGTGCGATTTTTGCTACAACTGTCAGTATACTTCCACACCAATACGAAGGATTGGTCTAATGAATCTAGGGACATGCGCAAGACTTCCGAGACCGTTCCGCCGATGCATACATGGGTCGGAAGACGATCCCTCTAATTTTATCCCAGCCCATGGCCCGCTGGTCACTGGCTGTCCTGATCATGGCCTGGACCATTGGTGTGGTCATTCTTTGGCGGCCACCTGCAGCGGCCAGTACAGCGTTTGCGGCGGTAGGTCTACGTTGTTTCAGTGGGTTTGTCTGCAGCTACAATGAAAAGGATGACTATGTGTCCTATCGCTGGTACGGAGTGAGTCAACTCACAGACAGAGCGATTTCAAATGGCACAGTGCTTACAATCGGCCAACAGTTTTGGCTTCTTGGAGCCAATGTACTTCCTCTTTTTGCGCGGTTGAGAGGGGATATCTAAGGGGTCTGTTTGCCTGAATGTGTGAGCTAAGCCTGTACATGTGCTGCTTTTTGCTATCTATATTCGTTTTTTTTTTTTTTTTGGGTATTTGGCAGCATCATCCGCAGCCAGTGGGACATCCCATCGCCTGGTGAATGTCTCTAAGCCGCTATTTAGCTTGAATTTTCCTGCGCGACAATATGAGCCACTACAGTCACGCACGAAATTGTTGAAGCTGCGTTATCCCTGAATACTGTTGAATATATGCAAATCACCATGTAGGACTAAGTGAAATTGTAGATTCTATTGCATACAGAAAGTAGAGATTGGTCGGGTTGATGAATATGGCTAAGATCTCAAAGTTCCTTGTGGGGGACAGGCAAACTTTCCCAGCCGGTTCCGCCGGGCAGACCGCCAATATCTCGGCCCTCAGAAGCTCGTCGGCAGACGCTGGAATATATTTAACGCTCTGGAGACTCAGGTTGAGGTCGTGAAGTTTAGATGATAGCCAATGTTAGCAATTTGTCGTTGGATGTAATTTCAATTGTGTGACTTACCTTGTTCTCATGTCATCGAGGGGACGAACATGGGCGACATCGCTGGGTTTCTTGCTCAAGACGCGAGGTCTAGATAGAAGTCAATCGTGTTAGCAAGCGGCAGTTAGAAATCTAGAATCTCGCTCGGTTTACCTGGCTCACCTAATTTCTCCTCCGTCAGCAGGGGACGAAGCGCCAAATTGGTCCCCCTTCGGACGCAAGGACAAACGGGGGGCCTCACCTCCGTTGCTAGATGCTAGCCCGCCAGTCGGGACCGTTGGAGGCCCACAGAAGACAAACAGGCTATGTCCGGTGTGGATGGCATCGGTGACGCAGTCAAGGAACCTGGCGACCTGATCGGGGGATGGGGAGGAACCGAGATAAGAGGTCTCCATGATGGTCAATTGGAGAGCGGAGATGGGATGATTTGAACAATTTGGAGGATGCGTTTGGTAGAGAGTTGAACTTCCTGGCCTTTCTGTTACTCCTCGTCCAAGGTATTTAAAGACTCTTCTTCCCCTCTTCTCATCTCTCTTCCCATCCTTCTCTCCATCTCCCTCCTTGGTGTCTTTCCCTCATCTCCTCTATATATTGGAACTGTTGAAGACTCTCCTTTATTATAATCTATTGGATTATACATTAAAGGAACGCGAGGCCGTTCCCCATATTCAGCTCATTGTTCGTCTCCATCCCATCCTGTCGGTTCCCATCTCCGTCCCCCTTCCTGGATCTGTTGCTGTCTATCACTCTGTCTCTCTGCTAACCCGTCATTGCATCTTCTTAGCCTTCGTCATAATGTCCTTCTCTCTCGGCTTTGTCCCAGCGCCACGGAGGCTCCTGAAGCTCCGGAAACGTATGTCCCTAACACAGTCAGTCTATCTATGCACCATGCTAACTCCTGAAGCTCTCTGCTCCTAGTCAACGGACGTCTCGCCACGACGACAATCGATAGCTGATCTAAACCACGCCATTCGTGCCAATGTTGCGGCGATGAATATCCATGACCTCTTCCCACTCCAGAGGACCATGATTGCTCTCATGGCCAGCGGCAGCGCCGATCTCACCATCGTGGCTAGGCCACGGACCGGTCGCACCCTTGGAGTAATCCTTGGGGCCCTGCACTATTTGGCCATCGGGGACGGCATCGACCTTCTCGTCTCTTCCTCCTTTCGCTTTCCCGCCTAGGGGATCCAGCAACTGCTGGCCCTCGTGTGGCTTTACAAGCCAACATGTCGGGACCTTCGGAAACCAAAGGGACCCTTGGGTCTACCTATTGCGATTATTCTGTTGCACGAGGGAGGCTGCCGTGGACGCATGGCAGGCTTATGGGCGTTTCTCGGAGACCACCGAGATGCACCATAACGCCTGCGGTCTTGTGATCCCTGTGGGATCACAAGACCTAACCACGCCCATCCTGATCGGTACGCCGGGGAAGATTATGGAGTGTCTGAGAACGGTAGCATCCAGACTGCCGGCCTCAGATTCCTCGTCCTCGACAATGGGGAGAGGATGATGGAGCGGACAATCTCTGGGCATGTTTCGCAGATTCAAGCTGCCACTCCACCAGCGGCTCGGACTACATAGTTTGATGACTCAGGGTGGGTGATCTATGGGTATGTTTTGCGATATTTCGAACTACCTCAAAGGCCTCCAGCACTCAAAGCGGTCCTGGATAGGCAGTGGGTGGGGTGAACCGAAACTGGAGATTCAGTATGCTCATGTGGCACAGGCACGTAACCATCGCCAACGCCGACGCCAACGCCAGCCGAGGAAAGAAAGGCGGCCGTAGCTAGACATGCCATGGTAATCTATTCAAGCATTGTGTGATTCTCTTTCCATTCCATCTGCTGAATTAGCCCGTTGATGCCGTTTTCGTGCTCCATCAACGTTGGAAAGGTCACTGTCAGCCGAGAGCACAACACCGACATGTCACAGCCGCCGTACCAAATTGGATGGCCCAGCATCCAGCCCAACTTTTCACATCGAGGACTATTCAAGCAGTTCTCGCGCGAGGCAAACATAGGCGTCCCTGGAACAAACTAAGATACGAAACGAATCGACGACCTATTCGACACGATCAGCCGCATGTGTAGTCAGACTGCGAATTCTACTCACCTTGACGGTCCCTTTCTTGCTGGACACGTTCTGTTAACACGATATGGACGAATTCTGGAGAGACCATACTTCGTCAACCGGGAAAAACTGCCTGTTTCGATACCCACTTGGATAGTAGAGATAGTGGTGGGGATCCCGATCTTCTAGCGACGAGACACGGACGATGAAGAGGAGCTGCGCCAAAGTCAGACAGCGAAATCCCTACACCCATGGCCGCGTAGGTCATCAAATTCCATGCCAGAGTCATCAACAATCTCTGGGGTCAGCTCTCTTTGGACTGGCAGACTATTCATTGGGGTCTGTGTGGTGTTCAGAAATCAACAACGGTGGTCATGAACGCTGAATTTCCTGCGGATGAATTGCCTGCAGGGTGGAATAATATTCACGTTCCAAAGACATCCGTCCTTTGATGCAGATTTTGGACTTTGCAAGACAATAATATCTGGGATCCAAGCCGACTCCTTCCAACAAAAGCAATTCCTTAATGTGGAAAATACAGATCCTTCCCTCGGGGCCCATGCACTCGCTGGACCAATAACACGTTGGAGACGTCCGAGTTCAAATCCCTAAACCTTACTTCGAATGCCGGGACTCACGAACCCCAGGGCGATCCTTCGGACGAACCTACACCGAAATAAACCGTTTGTTTAACGGACCCTTGAACCTTACAGACTCAAACCGGATGATCTAGAGATGGAATGTTCCACCTTTGATTCGAGGAAAATATATCCAACGAGTAGCGTACGGACGTCTTCCGCCCCTACTCAACAAACCATTTTCTATTGACATTAGCGAGGTGCGGACAGAAACTTGCCTACCTGCACGGCTACAGACTCCATCCTTCTCATTCTCTCTGATGACCTTCGGCTCCTTATCCCGGGTGGAAAGTTCTCGAACGCTGGTGATTGAAGGGGGGATAAATATCAAAGAATGCACTGAGGGAAAAGAGATCGACCAGGGCATATTATTATGTAACCCAGGATGCATAGGACGAACTGAAATATACTATGGCTGTCAAAATGAAGGTAGCACAAAATAGCACCACCTGGCTACACTGACCGGCTATGGTTATCATCCTTCCAAATCGGATCCGGTCATTTGATTGGAGAGTACACGGTTCATTGTCGCATAGGCGCTTGAAGGAATGCGGAGATTCAGACGCCTGATGCCGCACCAGGACCCAAAAGTACGGACGAGAGCCATGAGGTTGCCTCGAGCCTGAATCTGCGACGTAAGGCAGCTTACATTTTTCAAGAGTGGTGGCCCCTAGTGGTGGCCCCTAGTGGTGGCCCCTAGTGGTGGCCCCTAGTGGTGGCCCCTAGTGGTGGCCCCTAGTGGTGGCCCCTAGTGGTGGCCCCTAGTGGTGGCCCCTAGTAGTGGCCCCTAGTGGTGGCCCTAGTGGTGACCCTAGTGGTGGCCCCTTTCCGTTTCTTTTGTTTATTTATCGTAAATGAGTAGCCACCGAAGATTCTCGTACTTGCACAGGAGATTGTTTATTATGAACAAGGAGTTCATCATGAGCCCACATTACTAGCTTAGGCTGAGTGCATTGTCTGGTGACCGAACCGTAGAGGACTGCAAGGGACATTCCATTCCAATATCGAATCGCATCCTCCGACAAGCGCTATGGGGATTTAAAAGCTATCAAGCGAGCTTTCTTCCTTCCTACAGGATATGTTATGCAATTTTAACCTGGACAGACGAGGTGCAGCAGGGGTAGAAGCCAGGCTGTCCGAGAATACCTGAAGGAGGGCGCCCTGGACGGTGTGACCAACGTGGTGACAAGCATGCCAGCGCTATCAGGGGTTTCAAAAGTACATTATCTGAATGGCGCATCGGGAGCACAACCCGATTGGTAGTAGATATGTCAGCCTCTGATGGACATGATCCACCCAAAACAGCATCACACAGAAAACGGTCACGAACTGATGGCCCGGGGCCTAGCCTCAGCCTCAGCCCAACTGGGCAAGGTGTTCAAAAGTACTTGCATAATACCGTCGAGATTCTAGGTTTGCAGATCATTTCTGGCGGACATGACGTGTGTCAGTTACATGGAGTGCCATGCTTATGCTTATAATAATAGCCAAGTTACTTCCGCCGCGAGTCATGAGGTGGTGGCTAAGAGTCAATTTATGTGCTGTTCGAATCCCCAAAGCTTTCAGAACTCAACAATGCAGTCTCAGTCCAGAACAAAGAAACAGCAGCAGATGGCGCGGAAGAAGTTCATTGAGCCCCCTGTCAAGCTGGCTTGTCTATCCTGGTATGACACGACCGCGACGTTTGTCAACCAACTGCTTATTTGGAGGTAGCCGGGCGGCGCGAGTTCGTTGTGATGGTCTTAAGCCCTGTTCCAAGGTATATAATTTCTTGATATCAATCGTTCTACAACTTCTTATGCATCCAAGAATGGCTTAAGATTTCCTGTCCGCTTTACCCGTGTGGCCACAAGGAACACGCTCTAACGTATAGTTGTCTAGTGTACCAACAACAGTAAGGCATGCGTGTATCAGCCAAGTCGGAGAGGCCAAAGAAAACGAGTTTCGTCGCGCCCGACCAAGACTACATTGCGAGAGATGAGCAAGAGCTCTCGGGATTCTCTACTTCACTGCTTTACGAGCCGTATGTTGTGAACCCACTAGTTTACTCCCCCCGTCCACAACTGAGTAACTGGTTCAATATGTTACAAGGAGGGGAATGCCGAGTGTTGACGATCCCATACAGACACATACAACTTCATCGCTGTTCTCCTACAGCTAGACATTGAGTCATCCCCTTTATTGGACCATCTGTCTCAGCTATTGGAGCCCAATTCGTTACCCTCTACCGTGAGGCTATACCGCTCCGAAGAGGATATGTAAGTCCCGTTAGCCGCAACTGGCATCAAAAAAGAAGAGCTAACGCGCCAAAAGACTGGCCGCGTACTACAAACTGATTCATCCGTCCTTCCCCGTCCTGCCACCGCCAAAGAACGCTTCCTTGGTCGATAATAAATCGGAATGTGGCATATTCGACCACATATCATTATTCAAGTTGCCCTATCGGCCTCGGTCCGCTCTAAGCTTGGCAATTGCATCTGTTCTTGCTCTTGTTCCCCATCCAGAAGACCGAGCACCATCTTCCGAGGCATCCCGATCCTATCGTCTCGTGTATTCACGCGTGCTATTCCAGATGGCTGTCCTCAGTATTGAGTCGGAACAAGATGCCGATAGAGTAGATAAAGGTCTGTGTTCACCGCAGGAGCCTTTCCATCCAGATGTGCCGACTAGTATCGAAAAAATAATTGCGCTATTGATACTAGCTATGTACGAATATCTCCACCACGGCAGTCTTCAGAAAATGCAGTATCGAGCAGGTCAGGCATTGACGTTGGCGCTGGGAGTGTCTTTGGATTGCCTGAAGGAGGAAGACCAATACACTGAAGCTCGAAGGAGAGCATTCTGGATGACGGTAAGTGAGGATGCTGATTACACTACAACATGAATGATTCGCGGGACTAACCACGCTATTGTAGTATTATTGTGTGCTTCATGGTCACCTTGTTGGCAGCTCTGTGAGCATTTTCGATACCCGAAAGGTCACGCATTGATTCTAACTATTGCAAGCTACCTTCCATCATGAACAGATCCGACCTCAGTACAGCATACCCTCGCTTCGCCGCAGATCCGAATGTAAGGAGAGTCCCGTCACGCACCGTATGCATCCATTTAACTGACCCATACGGCCTAGGGATGGAGCATATTAATAGAATCGCAAAGGGTGTTGATGCTCACAGCTCAGATAACATCTGAGGTTGAGAGCTCGCCGCAATATCATCTCGAGCAGCCGTCCGTGCAAGCTCGGTTAGAAGATGTCTATGGCAAAATACATACGCTTCTGAGAGAGTCTCAATCCCTTTGCCTTAGGGCCCCATTGGATACATCTCACAGGTTCGAGAATCATGTGGCTTTGAAGATTCGTATTCTGTCCAGAATTCAATTGCTCAGGTAAATTACCAGCCTCAGCCCTAATTCAACCCCATCTGCAGCTATAAATCTAACTTACGCGAATCAGTGCTCAGATCATGATACACCAACTTCAGCTCTTACTTTGCGACAACATGAAGGAGCACCAGCAGTTCGTTTCGCCAGGGGATGCACATCCCAGGAATATCCAGAGAGAGAGCCGAAACGCTGAGTCAGAGCACCCAGAAAAATGCGGCTATGCTGTCAGATCCTGCATAAAAGCTGCTCTCGCAATATCGTCTTTGGTTGAGGTCTACGCTGATCCAGTGTCGCTGATCAACCGGTGCGGAGATAGCCAGGACCCTCGTCCTATTGACGCTAATTCGCATCTTGAGGCTACGCCCATTATTGCGCCCATTCTTGTTTTTGCTTTGAAGCAAGCCAGCAGCGTTTTAGCATCTGAAGGTCACCACGCATGTATGGCTCAAAGAGCGTGCTGCAAACAGGATTCCGCCACCAGTATGCCAGAGCCGCTCATCGCAAAATTAAAGCAGAGCTTAGAACGTGTTGCCAAGGCTCTGTCCTATAACTCTCTTGCGTTGGGGGGATTTGAGCATGTCACAGGCGGATCACTGTGTCCTTCAGCGCTTCGTATGGGCTCAGATTGATTCTCGGTATTGATGACATTATATCAGCATGCCGTCGGACATTCTCAATGGCCTAGGCTTACATGTTTGGCCGTCGAATTTTTATATTATTTGGTCAATAGTTTTCTTATCCTATTCTTTGACTATCTAATATCTTTTTTTTTATTCTTGTCCTTGTGAGGATGCGTATGCGGACGACAGGATATCTCGCGTCTCTCCTTTCGTTTTAACATCAAGATTTATGCCAAGAAATTTCTCGTGTTGAGGCCATATGGCGGTTCATCGTGATCGCGCATGTTGGCCCGGTTGCCTGAAACAATTGACTTTCCACGCATCATTCTCATTCTTTCCCTCGACCACTGGATAACGGAATTGGCTGGGATTTCTTCCTGGCGCGACGGATCCTGCCGGTCCGGGGTAAAAAAAAATGATAGCACTGAAGTATAACCGGTGTGGGCGATCCAGAGTAGTCATGCCCGAACTTTGAACTGGGCGGGCGGATTCGGCTCCTCCCGAAACCTTCAATTCGAAGATGCCCGGTTATTTATTCCATGCCAATCCCCACACTCTTAAGTTTTATCGTCCATCCAATTCGTGGCGGTTTCCTCAACGAGACCACCCGGGTATCGTAGTCACTTTGTTGCTTCATGTGGCTCCAAGGAGACACGATGGACAGCCGCAGAATCATCGCGACTAAAAGAGGAGAGTGTACAGGTGGGATAGGTTGTCAGTGACGTGTGCTTTATACTTCAATATTCTGTACTATTGGCCTGACAACGATGCCGAGTTAACTGTCTTTAAAACAGGTACCTCCGCTATGATGCTTGTCTTATACAAAGTGACTATAATTGTGATAGAGTACATACAATCAATTCCCCGTTCGGTAAATCTTCTGCAAGCGATACAGCTGACGCCCACCTCGAGAGGACAAACAGAAGCGCTCTATCTAGGGTCAATCAACCACGAACCTCTGTTGGACTACGTCTTCGTCGATCAACCGAGAACTGGTCCCTTCTCGAACGTCAAGGCGTTCAATGATTGGTTCGCTTCATTACATCAACTGCGTCTTGGGCACAAATGCGACGACCCAAATCGATGTTTACTACCAGATACTGGGGATATAAGGCTGACACATGGGCATCTAAATCGGCGCAATATTATTGTTGCCTCTACCACCCCATTCCGAATTGTCATTGTGGACTGGCAGCAAATCAGGATGGTACCCAGATTATTGGGAATACTGCAAGGCGGTATATGCCGGATATGGTACGCAAGGGGTCAGTCAACGGGAGGGGTTGCTTAACCGCCCTGCCCTTCTTCGCCGGGGAACTGCCCGTATCATGAGTCATGTCGTTGTGTAGATCTGACTTGCCGTCTTAGAGAACGGAAGGTCCCATGATTCAGGGAATATCCATTCAGACCGCTGTCTAATTAGCCTCTGTTCGGAGAGCGATTGGGGGTGTAAGTACTACCTGATGGTCATTGTCGAGGCATAGGAAGATAAAGTAGAGGCCATCAGACAAAGGTCTATAGATAACTGAGTTGTTATGGCCCTTTGCTTGCCGAACAGCTTGGGTCATACCTTTCGTAATTCAGCATCTTAGTAGGTGTTCCGTTGTCAGGACTCAGAAGGACTCACTCATATACCCCATGCACTAGAACTTTGCGACGTCCGATGGATGGTCCTGCAATTTAGTCTCGAGGATAAAAAGGCTTGATGACAACTCTTTCACGTTGTACCAAAAGGCATAGTCCACCTTGCCGCTGACGATGAGGGGTGTATCAGATTGCTCGATCTCTACTTGAATTATCGTTGATAACGCCTATGGGAAAAGCGAGATCGAGCTTATTAGGACGTGATACGACCACAGGTATGTGAGACAGTACTTACTAAGCACGTTAAATAGGAGACAGACTAGAGGAGGAAGTGAAGGAGAAGACGAGACGATCAGAAGACGAGAAGAGCGAAGAGAGAATATGCGAGGGGGGAAACCGTACCACGAAGCGTAGTCAACTTTGCGGCTGGCAACGAAGTACGTTATCGGGCGCCCTCTGCCCGAAGGCAGTGGAAGATGATGGCGTCAATCCTGACACGAGACGCTGCCTCATTATCTGGGTTGCCCCCGAGGGGTGTCTGAATCTAAGGGGAAATCCGGGTCACACAGCCGATTGATTGCATTCACTTGCAGTTGTGCGCCCCTGGCGGGAACCTTCAGGCGAATATAGTAAATCGAACGCTGACCGATCTCAACAGCGAAGCAGGGATAAAATTTGAAGTTCACACCAGGCACACGACACAACGAACCGTCCTGGTACGAAGATCGAAAATGTCCGCAATCGCTGTGCACCGAAGCTCGTTCAGGGTCCATTGTCCCGGTGAACGGAAGCCAATCACGGCCATGGTACCATCCTGAGAAATATAGCGATCAACACACGCAACTGCATATGGCCCTTAGATAATCATATCACTATGTTGGATAGTGAGTCTTACCGAGATTAGATGGGAGATTGTGAGTCCCCCCCAACGATGGAGGAACTCGAGTGGTCCTCCCGTAGGGTTCTCAGCGAAGCCTATGCCTTGCTGAGGCGTTGGAAAACTTGTGAAAAGAGGACATTTCATGAGCCAGATTGAGAATTGGCATTATCAAAGGTTAAAAGTGTAGACTGAAGATTATCACGCTACCCAAAGACGCAAGGCACCTGGCGATAGGTATACTGGGGCATGAAGGTCTTTCTCTCGATTGACAGAGACAAATCAGGGACTGAAGTCGTTGGATGAAGAAAAAGATGGGAGAGTCAGAGAGACAAAAAGTGGGGTATAAATAGGCAGGTGCCCACGTAGGCATTGATGAATAAGGTCAGAGTTACGACTGTAGTTACTTTCTAAGCTGGACAGCATGCCATGCCAGGGGGTGAAGGGATCCGGCGTCCAGACCTATTACCTACGTACCGACCTAGATCAGACTGGAATACATCCATACATCGGGCACATCTTGCAAGCCATTAACACAATTCCGGAGCATACGCTATACTAAATTCGGCAGGTATCATGAGAAAGTTAGACAGCACTTGGTGAAGCACCTATATAGATTGTGGTCATAGCATTCTCCTTTTCTTTTCACTCTTGCCTGGGTGAAGAACCCCATGTTCATTCCAGACGACTGACGAAATGTTGTTCTGCCTGATTTCTGCTCTTGCTGGTCTAGTATGCCTCGCCCTATACATGTATCCGATGTGGAGCGACGCAGCTATTCGTGTCACCAACCCCAAGAAATGCTTGCCGAAGAATCGCTTCGGCACGGGAGCTCGTCCTTCACAACCACGCTCCAATCCAGACACCAGCCTTGTGCATGTCTTTCCGCCTTCACGACGCTCTATCCTACAAAGTCTTCACAGCATTTCAGATGAACAAAGTCCAGACGTCACTACTCGAGCGGACAAGTCGAGCCGACATGGCAACGACAATTACAGTGACGGGAGCCAGTGTACTCCCACAGGCTTCACCCTGGCAGACATACATGGTCTGGGAAGATTCCCCGACTATGCTGCGCTGAGCGGCGTTCCATTGCCCCGGGGTTATCCTGAATTCGATATTGACAAGGCTCTACCTCGCCCGTACCGTCCATTCCGATGGACCTATCACCAGACAATGTGTACTCTTCCTCGACCATACCCTATTGCTCAATATATGCTAATAATGTACAGCGCTGTCCAAGATGGACTCCGACTGGTGGATTGAACTCGACAACACCTATCGGGAACGAATCGAGCAAAGGAAAGAGCTCCATCGAAAGTACGGGAGCTTGGTGATGGATAGTCTTCCTGGCTCGGAGCTGGCCTGCAGGGAACTCATGGAGATGGTGGTGCAATTCCTTTGCGTGCGATATCCGCACTACTTTTCTTGTGATGGGAGGACCCTGTACAACAAGATCCTCGGAACAACGCAGGATATCACTACAATCCCTCCGCTGGACGTCCTATTCGACCATGTGCCCGAGGACTTTGCAATAATGATACGCGACAGCCACACTGGCGAGTACTTCTTCCGCGCAGGGATCATCTGTGCCTCGATGGGATGGACCCTCGGTGACAAGATTGGTCTTGGACTGGATCAGATTCACGAGCCGGTGCCAGACTACAAGGAAAAAATGGGGTTTTCGATGAAGCGGTACGTTGGGCTGTCTTGCGCAACCGATCTGCGGTCCGGAACTAACATCCTCTCGTAGGTACTTCGCCAAGATGCCGACGGACAAACCAATTCAACGCGGTGCTTGGGGTATCGAAGTGGGCAAGACTCTTCTGCTTCCAAGAGACGATCCAGAGATCCTCAAGGAACCCCGCCAGGATCCGAACCTTTCCCTGGAGGATTGCTATCTCCGGGTGGACTGGCAGACTCTCCGTCGGCTGCCATTGTCCGGTGCGGTGGTGTTCAATTTCAAGGCATTTTTCACACCAGTCATGGAGTTTCGAGACGAGCCGGGTATTCCACGGCTATTGCTGAAGATATTGAGGGATGGTAAGGAGTCTCTTTTGAAGTACAAAAAGACGTGGCCTGTGGAGCACGTTATCGTTCCGCACTTGGAGCAGTGGGCAGATGAGCAAGAGGATGCCGGGCTGGTAGATAGACACTCTGAAGTAACTACACTAGAGGAGACTCCGTTTTTCTCGGGCTGGGAGGCAAAGTGGCAACGTCTGCAGGGGTTCTCGCGATGTGAGGACGAGCCTAGAGAAATATATTTGTCATATCTGGCGAACCAGCGGTGAGTCGATTGACAGACACTAGCAACCAATTTTCTCATCGGATCCAAATTTTGATATACTTCAGTGGACCGAATCTGATCACCACCCTCTTTGATTCAGGTATTCTCCATGAAGCTTGTCGTCATTCAAGATGCCCAACACAAAGATGAAGGGTTGCCGCTAACCCCGATACAGTATGTCCCATGAGAAAATGACTAAGCTGATGGGGCAACTGGTCAACAAGCCAATCGAAGCAAGGACCGTAGTTGTGAACATCCATGGATTGGTCGAAGCATTCTATACCGACCAGGCGGGACTCTCCGCAAGAAAGTCGGGGTTGGGAAGTCGACCCGGCCGGTGGTCTGGGTTCAGATTTTTCGAAAGACGACGATGGATGGTTTACATACTAGTGTTCATCCTAGCATCGACATTTTGTCAAGATCAGAATGTGGGCGCAGGATCATGTTCAGAGGGACCAGACAGGGTCATCGTTGACAATGGACTCACTAAGGTCGTGGGGGCTTCCGTTCGTAACAACGATGAAGATTCCAATTTTGGTTATCGCGCTGCTCATATGCATGGTTTCGAGGCTCAGAAAGGTAAGTATTCTACTGAATTTATCTAAGATAAATGTCCATGCTGAGCATATTACAGGCAGGCCAAAGGAAGAGCGATTTCAAATGGGATCAAAAGCAGTATCAGATTGTGTCCCTAGATGATTTTGACTTGGCAACGTCGGAGCCGCCTCATTTTCGACCTTTCAAACCAAAATACCACTTGACAATGGGTAAGTCGAAAAAGAGTCTTTATTGGATTACTTGTAACCAACTTTGAACGCGGCAGGTATTGAAACCCTCAGTTCGAATGACCTTGTGCTCTTCGATAAAACCTACCCAGACCGTCTCTCCCTCCGACAGTCGCTGCTTGATCAATACCCCGATGAGATCGTCGGGATTATCGATCCGTTAGACGCACGCATTCAATCAGCAGTCCGTGAGCTGTATAACTTTCTGTTCGAATTCTATCTGCCTTCGCGATACCCGACAATCTTCAAGACGTACTACGACAAGCAGAGTTTGACCACGAAAATCAAAAATATCGTCAACCAGAAGACGGTTCCGATCATAATTGAGCAGGGAGAATCGCTGCATACCGGCCTGGCCAGGATCGCAGAGAACGTCGATGAGGATTTCTTCATCCTCCTACC
This sequence comes from Aspergillus sp. MEXU 27854, assembly GCA_019721355.1. NCBI lineage: Eukaryota > Fungi > Ascomycota > Eurotiomycetes > Eurotiales > Aspergillaceae > Aspergillus > Aspergillus sp. MEXU 27854. Next base: position 440,293 of record JAGMTT010000008.1, on the reverse strand, counting down.
GCATGATCAGAGTGACCTTGCTGGTGGTTACTATCGGTTGGAGGCATACTCCGCCTGTTTCCCGTCTGGATTCAAACCGAAAGAGAAACTAGGTAAAAGTCTCGCTGGTATACATGGTCCAGTGCCAGGGTACAAAGAGAAATTGCAAAAGAGTATGGATAGGTTCTTCTCGCGTCTGGAGGCTGGGAAATGTGTCAAGCGCGTGAACTGGAGTATCACCGTGGACGAGGAGCTGTATTCCAATTTCGACAAAAGCACTCCCGCCATGGAAGGGAAGCTGGAGAATTTGGCACTAGAGGATCTGGATTTGAACAAGGTATGTGGTGTGTCGATATTGGGCCGGGGTCAATGCTGATAACGCTAGACCTTCCTCCGCTGCGAGCGCCAGACCCTCCATCGCCTCCCTACTTTCGGTCCGATCATCTTCGCGTTTCATACGTATCTCTATCCGATTGAGGATATCAAGGCAGAAGGCAGTGGGGAGCAACTCGCTCTAGCAATTGATGGACTAGAGAGAGGAAGCGTGCCGGAGATGTTCAAGTATAAGAACGGGGAGAAGTGGGCGAATTGCATTAGGGAGTTTCTTAGAAGTAGCAGCACCTAGTTGAGTTGTACCTCTATAAATAGTAACCTGCCTTTCTAGCCCTTTTCAAAGAAATAGCAATCTAATATGGAATACTGCATCAGCTTTCCGTACCTCCGGAGGCAAAAGTTTCTGCCTGATAATCCAGGCACCGCCCCCCCGCATTTGAACTTTTCGCCGACTCGGAGTAATTTCCACTTCGCCAACTCCCAGTATCCCCTGCTCTACCGAAGCACGCAAGATAGCCCTGTATAATGCACCACTCCACGATGGCCTGTCATGCTGAACGTTCGGATTGACAAACTCCCGCCCGACCGCGAAACAGCGTCCAAGGGTGAGTTGCCACTTGAATTTGAGTCTAAATTCGACTGACGATGTAGACTGCCATTCATGCTATAGACGGCGTATCAAGTGTGACAGGACCCTGCCAAAATGTAGGAAATGCACCATAAGAGGGATCCAATGTCCCGGGTTTGATCTCGTTCGACTCAAATGGGACCAAGGGGTCGCCAGCAGAGGCTCCCTGGCGGGACGACGAACTCCTGTTCAGCAAAAGGCCTTGGAAACGGCGAAACAAAAACAGCGAAATCAAAAGAGTGCGTTGATTGTTGCTAACGCACACCTGGCAACACAAGAACCAGATGTGATGAGCGCACCTCCGCCTCCTGCGACAACGTCTTCGCCGACGGCAGATTCGCATCTCGTTGAGGGCCACTCATCATTGATCATATCTGATAAGCTCTTTGCCCACTTCAACGACAGTGTGGCTCCTCGCTTGACCTGGATTGACAGCCCGGATCATCCGTGGCGAAGGATTGTGCTCCCACTGGCACAACACTGCCCGTCGCTTCGCATGGCGATCCTCTGCGCTGCTGCGGCTCATTTGTCGTCTACATCTGTGACGGATGCGGCGTCTGCAGCATCCATCAAGGCCATCAGCCATAAACTCCGAGACACCTGCATTCGGAACCTCAATAGAGCGATTCAGCGTGAACTCGAGCTGTTCATGCACGAACCACGAGGCACTACCGCGTCGCCCCTTGTCGAAATCCTAGCGACTACTCTGGTCCTCTGCTACGGAGAGATGGTGGTCCCGGATTCTGCGGATTGGCATCTCCATCTACACGCATGTCGTCTCCTCATTGAGCGGCAACAATGGCGGAAGGATGAAACCCGTCGTCCGGACGGGGTAGCGCCATTTCTCCTGCAAGAGGTCGCCGATATAGAGGTCTATTACAGTCTCGGCACGTTCAGCAATGACCAGTCTCGGGTCCCATCACTACCTCAGACGGTATTTTGCAACCACTTTCGAACTTTTACGGGTCTGCTTTACGAGATCACGGCAGAGGAGAGACGACGGCACCGCATGCGGGTGAACGCCCAACGGCTTCCCGACGTTGACATGAGCGTCTGGCGACGAAAAGTAGAACAAGCCTGCAGCCAGGCCTACACTGATACCCTCTGGCTTTCAGAACAAGGCGAGCAAATACGGCAGCATGTCAACGCCCTCATACAGACGTACTACAACGCGGCTCTTATATACAGCTATCAAGCGCTGGCTCCGCTCCCAGAGGCGTCGACCATTATAAGGACCCTGCTTCCGCAGCTACTCAAGGAGATTGAATGGTTTACCACCGGCTCGATCGATATGTTCTCCCACAATATATTATTGCCCCTTTTCATCGCGGGAACGGAATGCTGGGACGACGAAGACCGGCAACACATGATCGAAGAGCTCTTCCTGCGCCTTGTCTCGACAACCGGGCTCTGGTGCAACTATAGTGCGATGCGCTTTCTTAAAGCTTTCTGGACGCGGCCGGAGTATCATGGCGTTGGGAAATGGAACCGGTATGCGCGGGACAATGAAAGGGGGAGCAGTCAGTTTTTTATTTTTTAACAATTGTGCTCTTCTCGAAGCGAGCATTACCTGTATATTATGCTTTGATCAACTGTCCATATTCCATTGTTACTCTTCAATGTAAAATTAGACTTTCCTTGCCTCTTCTTCCGACATTCCATCCGTTGCTCTCTTCATGTAGAGTTGGAAAAGCTCATCATGCCTTGCTTTGACCTTTTCGAAATCGGCCTTGTTTGGAAAATCTGAACCGACAGCTTCCTTAATCCATCCCACTTGTTGAACTGTATATGCTTTGTTAGAAGGACATCGCTGCGCTGGAGAATGATTTTTACAAAGAGTGGAAGGGAGGTCGTAACACTCTTTGAGCGACGGAATGAACTCCCCTCTAGCGGGCCGGGAAGCGAGTCCAAAGGTCTCCCAAATGGTTTGACAATCCATTGTCTTTAGGGGCCACGTCTCGGACACCCTTTCGTCGCGCAGCTACCTCAACCCCCCATACATTTCTTCCACTTTTTTTCGCAGTAGCGCTGGTGCCAAAATGTCCCTGCAGTGCCGCCATGGCGAGAGCTGTGGCAGAAAAGAATTGATAATAAAGGCGGGAGGTCGATAATCAAAACCAGGGATGGAGGTAGGTGGAGGAGGGAGAGGAAGAGACACCACAAAGAGGTGGGAGATACGTAGGCAGATACCCAGGTAACAATCCTAAGGTCAGAACCACGATAATCCAAAAAAAGTATGTCACCTCTCGTGGCCTCAGAAGATATCACCTAATAATATTAACCTGCTCGAGGCCAGGCTGGAGCGTGCTGATGGAACCTCTTTTCGCTGCCTAGATTAATGCGGCGAACCCACGGCTTCTCAGATTCCATCCATAGAGGCAGCCGATGAGCTGATTGTAGAGAGAGAGGAATGAGTGCGTATGAGGGCGTTCAAGTCTCGACAGTCGAGTTGAGCCGCGGTGGGAAAAAGCAGCTCACGTGGGAGTAAGAGAATTGACATGATGCAGGAAGAACGTGGAGGTTGAGACTAGGGAGAGTACGTGGCAGAGGCGGAGCAAGCCTAGGTTGTCTTATAAGGAGGTAGTGATAGTACTTGCTGTGGCCCCACCATCTCTCTACTAGTGTCGTCTCTAACACAGTCCACTATTATATACAGAGTATAATTATCCAAAAGAAAAACGGAGCATATAGAACTAAGGGAGGTGTGTCCCTGAGGAAGCGAAGAAGACTATCGGACAGATACACCAACTTGAACCTCTACCATTCTACCGCACGCACCCAACCACAAGACCACCAGTCCAACTTCACTCCTCCAGCACCTGATCTCGTGAAATTACCTAGACTTTGTTGAACGCCTCATAGCTAACCGACACTTCATCCGTCCGCTCAATACCAGCGGCACCACGGATGATCGTCTCATCGCTCTTGTTGTTGGTGCTATAATTGGCCGGAGATTTTTGCTCATGGAAGGTGGTTGTTGTGTCGAGGATGGAATCGTCAAATTTCGAGCCCTTGCCATTCTTTCGACTGCTCCCGTATGAGGGTAAGTGATAAGACTCCTTGCCCGACGAGTCCTTGCCTTCGGTGCCGTAGCGCACGCGAACGTACAGAGGACGGAGGACAGCGATCGAGGAACACATGATGGTCACCGTGCTTTCGGTGGACGACCAGATGAGCATCGGCACGGTGTCATCTACGTCGGTTAGTGGGATCAGTGATGACCCTGGGGTGAAGGGCAGGCGTACAGATATATTCGGATGCATTCAGGCCGCCGAGGGCCACTGTCCGGACAATGCCACATATTCCAGCACTTGGTTGTTTGTCAGATGCTTTCCAAGAAATGAGACGATGTGTGGAAGCTTACAACACCCCGAGACTCAAAGCACCGGCCACAGTGAACTTCTCCTTTCGCTTCATGTTGAGGTCCCACACAATGAACCATGGGAGGATCGCAAAAGAAAAGTCGTCGACGACAAACCAAGCTGCGAGTCTTAGTATTCACGCACCCAGCAGGATGGAATATGGGACTCACATCCGACAGTGAAGCCAACCTTGGAAAAGTCAAGCCAACACGTTCCCTCCACCATCCGGTTCCACGACTTCTCCACTGGGATGCACTGTACGATGACGCAAATACTCGCAAACAGGGTGATGAACGTGGTCGCCGCCAGGAAGCCCCAGATTACCCCAATCTGGATCTTGTTGCGCACGATGCGAAGCAGGAACAGGCCGACTGCCAGCTTGCCAACGCCGATGGCCATGATACCTGCGACCTGGCTGAACAGCTCGTATTTGATGGCCGTGAAATAGGTCATTGGATCGCCGACATCGACGAACAGTCGGCCCAGGCCGTAGACGCTCGCTATGGTGACAAAGACAACATAGAGGATTTGAAGGACCTGCAAGATGTCAGTCTTGCGTTTGCATGGGGAATCGCGTTCCAGTTGCTCTCACCAGCGCAACGAAGACCATATAGTCATCCGCGCCGACAGAATCCAGGATGAACTTCCGGGTGTACAGGCGTAGTCCCGCGAAGACAGCGCAAATCACCAGCTCCACCCAGTGGACCGCAATGGTCATGGGCCCTAAGCCTCCATATGCGCTCATGTCGATGTCGTTTGTGAATATCGAGAAAAGCAGACAGAGTGATGTCGACGAGATATAACGAGAGGATGAAAATCGCCCGCGGTCAGAAGATGCGGAATCTCGTGTTTTATCTCGTACGAAAAGGCCTGATGTCCAAGACTGAGGACATACAACCGCATGAGCTGCTGGTACTGATCCGACGCACAGGCGCGCTAGGAGATTTCAGCATTGTGCCCTGTCAAGTTGAAGATGCAAGGGAATGCAGGACTATTCAGGATAATCGCCGAATCGGCAGCGACGAAGACGTTTCGACTCCATGAACTCCATGTCACAGATTGACTAGTTTAGGAGATTTGCTGGCGATCGCGGCCTACTTAAGCAAAAGCGACAGCTGCAATTGCCGTTATCAGCGACTTGACAGGTCCAAACTTTCGGTAGATGACGATCTCGCTGGAGAGTTGACACAGCCGCCCAATCGGGTGCCATCCAAGATCGAGTTTCCCATGATCGATGGACGTGGCCATCGAAGATTTTTACAGGTAAATGATCGTCGTGCGTCTACTGAACTGTATTTTGGGTTCTGTCAGGTTTTCTCCCCGCCATGGCGCGCTACAACGAGGGCGGGAAGACGGAAGAGGCGACGAAAACACGGACCTCCGCCAGAGAGGGGGGGGGGTTCGTATAGCCACACGTCCCACTTTCTCCACCATGCAGGAGCAGATTGGATCGCGGTGCAGCAACTAAAGCACAGGTCACCTTTTACAGGTCAATGGGAGGGTCTTCAGCTCATCCTCATCCGGCAGTGAATGGGGGCTAGCGTCGGTGGCCAGAGGGGAATCCCCCTCCCTTGGTGGGAGATCAATGATCTCGCAAGTCTCCCACTGAGTGGAAGGCCGCCATATATACCTTGCTCGTATCATCGTCAGTCCGTCTTGGTATAACCTCCTGCAATCTCGGAAACCCACGTCGTAACCCCCGAGCACTTAGGACTTTCTCATCTCGAAATGCCGTCTCAGACCCAAACGATCATTGCCGCGCTGGATGCAGTCCAGCATGAGACGTTCGGCACCGAAATTGAACGCCTGCAGGTACGTGCTGCAGCGCGCCGACTGCTGGCTCGGGTTGAAACGCCCTATGAGCGTGCATGGGGCTTTTGTTTCGAGCATCCGGTCGTGTTCGCCGCCCTGCAGACCTGTATCGACCTGGGGCTGTGGAAATCCTGGACCGATGCGGGCGGTGGTGAGAAGTCGATCGACGATCTGGTCAAAATGACCACTCCCACGATCGATACGAACCTGCTGCGTAGGCGTTTCCCCTCCCGCTAGCGTGATGCAGTTGATCCTGACTGAGGGTGTGCATACAGGTCGCCTCTTCCGCTTGCTTGCCGCTTTCAATGTCGTCGAGGAGACAGGGGTAGATCAGTTCAAACCTACGCCGTTCTCCTATGCTATCGGCGATGAGCGCAGCAAAGTCCGGGCTTCGCTTCAAGCTGCGTACGTCTCCCCAGCTAGAGTCCATCTGTGACAGACTGACATTCGCCCAGGACAAACCAATATATTCTGGCGGGCCACAACCTGCCCCGGTATCTGGCCAAGATCTCTTACCAGGAGCCCACCGATGTCAACGTGAACAACCACACGGACTCGGATCCCGATGGCCTCAACTTCTTCGGGCGGTTGCAGAAGAGCCCCTCTTGCCTGGAGGCCTTCACCGGGCACATGGAGGCGTGGACCGCGTGGAAGACGCCGTGGACCAAAGTCTACGACACGAGCCGGCTGCTGGAGGGCGCCAAGCTGGACGATGGCTCTGCCTTTGTCGTTGACGTTGGCGGGAACACCGGTACCGATATCTCCCACGTCCTGGCCAAACATCCGGACCTCCCTGCGGGATCGCTTGTTTTGCAGGATCTCCCAGAGGTGATTGCGAACGTCAAGGTCGATCAGAAGATCACGCCCATGGTGCACGACTTCTTCTTGCCCCAGCCTGTGAAAGGTGCGACACCCATCTATCGTCACCAGAGTTGCGTGCTAATATACCGTGTATAGGGAGCCGTGCATACTTCCTGCACGCTGTTCTCCATGACTGGCCTGATGACAAGGCAAAGGAACTCCTGGGACATCTCCGAGACGCCATGAAAAAGGGCTACTCCAAGCTCTTCATTTACGAGGTGGTCGTGCCGCCCACCGGAGCGAGCATCAGCCAGGCTACAATGGACGTGGAGATGATGTCTCTGCTGTCAGCTTCGGAGCGGACCCAGGGCGCATGGGAGAAGCTGCTGACAGAGTCTGGTCTGAAGATCGTCAATTTCTGGCCTGATCCTCAGGAGTATGAGATGGTCATTGAAGCGGAAGTCGCGTAGGCCTCAAGCCATGGTTGTACAAGGCCTTGGCTGTAAATAATGATTTGATAGAAAATTCTACCTGTCAGATTGTGCTTACGGGGAGCCATGACCATACGGAGTGTTGTAAGTGTCCGTGCTCAATGCACAGGCTCTGCTTTCCGGGTTCCGCGGCCCAATGGCATGATTGATCACAAATGCAGTCTATTCTAGTGGACACAATCCAGATACACCTGGTTTTACTCCCTACTCCGTACATAACGCCCAAGCATGACAACAAGTTTCTATGATCTGCACAGTGGAAGGAAATATATAATAACGCTGAATAAGGATAACTCACCCTGGGCTAAAATTATGAAAGCACTGCTTACCATCACACACAATTGAAACACCAAATCGAGACATATAGACTATCGGCCAATTCCCTGTATATTTGGGAGTGTTCAGATCCACACCTAGAAGACCAAGTTATTCAACAACTCAGCATGGCTCTTCTCCCATGGATAATCAGTCTCAACGGCCCGAATAAGTCCCTCATAAACCTCGTTCCGCGGCTTAATATCAAGCTCAACCGGGGCCGGGTGACTGATGAGTCCAGGTTGCGGGTCCAGCTTCACCTCAACTTCCTTCCCATCCCGTATGGGCTTGCTGATGTTGAACACAGCTACCGCCAATGCCATGCTGATATAGATGTTTGAGTCCGCCAGCGTACGTCCCGGACAGACACGGCGTCCGAATCCGAACGAAAGGTAGTATGGATCACGCTCCGCCTTGTGCGTGGCAGTGTCGATGAATCGTTCCGGCTTGAAGGCCATCGGGTCGTGGTATATATTTGGATCATGTGTAAAGGCCCTAAGAATCCATGAACCCCCTCGGTCCAGAACGGAAGCATGTAAGGAGTAGTGGAGTGTGCGTACCAGAGATTCGTCATAACCTGAGACCCCTTCGGGATAGCATAACCTCCAGCCGAGTCATCCTGAATAGACACATGGGCTACGTTCATCGGAACCACCGAGTGCCAGCGAACACTTTCCTTGATCATCGCGTTGAGATACGGTAGGTTTTCCCGGTCTTGGTAGCTGGGTAAGCGGTTGCCCCCGGTCACACGGTCTATTTCTTCTTGTGCTTTCCGTTGGACATCAGGAAACAATGCCATCGCGATAAACCAGGCAGCCATTGTGGCCACCGTCTATCTTGTCAGTATTGATAATCATCGAATCATGGGTGTGTCGTTTCATGCGTACCGTGTCTGCTCCGCCGCCATAGAGTGATGCAGCGGACCACCTCGCTGCCCGTTCTTCCTGAGACCCCGGTTTCGGATCGGTTTTCTGCAGCTGGTAAGAGAGAAAAGATGGCACGTAGCTCGACTGGGCCATTTGGTGCTTTGTGAACGCGTACGGAAGACCGCTGAAGGCTGTTGCAGTCTTCCTGAATTTGGATGCCATCCTCTTGAACTCTGCTCCTGGGAGCCAGGCCGGGAGGTACTTCAAAAAGGGGAGAAAGTCCACAGCAAATGTTCCGGCCAACACACTGTGGGAGAACTCCTCCATGGCTCTGTCGGCTAGGTCCACGAGGGGATCCCGCTTATGCGGCTCGATCGTGTATCCGTAGCCAATTTTGAGGACGATTGCACCGACCTCCCTGACAATTGTTAGACTCCTGAATCAAGTATAGAGCGGAAGTACTTACTTCCGAATATGATGGACGAGGCTCTGCGGATCTTTGAGAACGCGAAAGAGGAACCGACGCGCCTCCACCTCCTGGACCTGGTTGAATCGTGCAACAGATACCTTGGAGCCGATCTCCTGGTGCAGAGCTCTGCGAATAGCCCTAAAGTGGTCGCCGTATTGGACGGACCCTAGAATGTTGTCCCATCCGGCCCTGCGCGGTCAGCATGGATAGGGCTCAATCAGCTATGTGACGTACATCTCTGCAAAGGTGGCATGTGGTCGCGATGAATGGGCGAGGGAATGCTTCTCTAGAAGCTCCACTGCGATGCGAGCATCATTGATGATGATTATATTCTGACCACAGGCAGTTAGGGAGCTGATTGGGCCTGCACACATATTAGCTACCTATTGTTCCCAATGATATACTCGAGCCGCAACACACCATAGAGGTCCTTGTGCTTGAGCCAGTACTCCCAGGCCTTGTCTGTGTGCGATGGAAGGTCCCCAAGATTGCCGACAAGTGGCTTTCGCGGAGGTCCAGGGGGTAAAGCTTCCCGCGATCTTCTCGTAGAAGCCCAGTTCACCAAGTATAGGGCAACCAGCCCGATCGCAGCTGCTATGAGTATTGGAGACATTGCGTGCGGTTTGTGGATAGGTAGGAGAACGGGTGAAGGTCGCGAATAAATCCCACAGTGCTGTGAGCTCATATGAGACAAACCCCTCCTGCAACGAGGCGGGGTACGTACATTAGAGCGTTGGATATTATGAGACCTTGAAGCACTATCTGCAAGTGTTAGGGATCAGAGTGCATATACGGGGATGAGGGCCGGGCCGCATGGGCCACCCAATATCTAGTGGTGCTCCGGCTTCGACCCTCACTGGCCTGACTTCATGCATCAGCATCGCCAGCGTTACAGTGCAGCTTTTGCAGGTCATCGCAAATGTACCTCCTCACGTCACCACAACCTCGAGGACCAAAGGTGCACCCATTTAGCTTGCAGACCAAAAGTGGAGAGGGGGCAATCTGGTACTATGGGAGATAACACTCACAGATGGGAAAGGAGCTGGCTCTTATATCGCTGGCCATCCCAGATGTTTCGCTGCGGACCAACACAATGGCCACCCTGGATACGAGTAATCTTGGAAGGTCTTTCCTTTATAAACTTTTTGCTCCATGGGCTATCCGACAGACCTAGTTATTGAACCAGTCGTGCAAGAGCCTTCACTAAGGCACCGGTGCCCAGGAGCGGCAGTCTTTGGTTTCTCGAGTAATCGCAGGCCGGCTAGGCATATATATCTCCGGACCTCTACCTTGCGTATCCTTGTGAAGATAATACACTAGTAAACAGCTACTCACCCACTGCATTATTGTCATCGCTAGGCTTACCCGGTTAGAGAATCCGCTTTCCAATCATCTTTATTTGTACTGAGGGATTGGCGGAAGCCTTCGCCGTCGGGCTGGGGACACCGGCTTGCCATACGCTAGCGGCTTGATGCAACTAGTTGAAGAATCAACCAATCAATCAATGGTCAAAATTCCTTCGTGTCGTCTGGGTAAATGAAGCCATAATCTAGGGTACCTAGGTGGAAGTAGTGCGATTGGGTCCTCACGATGATCGGATAATATATAGCTTCAGCTTCACTACATCGGGCCGAATATGCGGAATCCCGATCATGTCCTGAAACGGGTGGCATCAAGATTTCCACGGCAACCAGGCATACACTCGCAGGTTTCCCTGGTTGTGTCTGGAAAAAAGGGCGGAAGAACGTCTTTTATCCCTCACCTTGTTATATGACTTTTACCTCTGCCAGCAGCGTGGTGTAGTGAAGAAATGGCTACATTCATAAGTCGTAAGATCCCGAAGAGTATCGGCCATGTAAGGTTAAATTTTTGAGTGCCTACAATACTCTCGTTCTTTATTTCATAGGAAAGATGGTGTCTCAATAAGATTTCTAATGCTAGACTGTCTTACTATCTAGTATTGCCTCTAACGAGTCATCAATATGACCCTGATCAGGGGGGTATATGCCATGCATATTCGTGTCCGATATCTTCGGACGACCCTCTGCGAACTTAAGATCGACCCAATCTAAACACGCAGACGCTCACTCTTACGACAGATGTTTCATCTGGATAGATGGTTTGTAAGCCGGTTGCAGTTCGGACCGACACATGCACTCTGGAGTAGGCAGCATATATAGGAAGATCACCATCCGATGATTTGCCAAGATGCCCACGGCCCCACAGGTAAGCAACTTGCATTGGGCCCACGTACCTTACCATGGCTCTGATCATCTGGCACATTGGCCATGAAGATGTCTTCAAGATCAGAGCTCTGCCCCTTGAGCATCGATGTAAGCAATTCTCGGCATGATGACAATCCCCACTACCAAGACCATTGGCGACGCGTGGATCCTGATGCGCAAGAGGCAATGGATTGCGCTGGTGATGAGCCGATGACGAGGGCCATTTCTTGTTGTGCACATCGTGAACTATAAAAGGACATCAAGATGCCTCCTATCGAAACATCCATTCTATCCTCAAGCCTTCATTTATTAGCCCTGATTTTCTCTTCGAGCACAAGCGGCATCAGCCAAAGCACCATCATGAAGTTCACCGGAAGCAGCATCGCTGCGCTGGGCATGGCACTGTCAGCCACCGCACAGAATATGTCCTACGATGCCGACAACTTCTACCGCAGCGACATCGTCACCGTCCAGCCGATCACCTTCGAGAACCAATACCAGATGACCATCGCGGGCAACCTCTTCACCCGCAACAACCTCACCCGGCGCGCCCAGGCGCCCGCCATCGTTGTAGGCCACCCTATGGGCGCCGTGAAGGAGCAGAGCGCCAACCTGTACGCCACCAAGCTAGCCGAGCAGGGCTTCGTGACGGTCTCGCTGGACCTCTCGTTCTGGGGCGGCAGCGAGGGCGAGCCGCGCAACGCCGTGTCGCCGGACCTCTACGCTGAAGCGTTCAGTGCCGCCGTCGACTATCTCGGCACGCGCGACTTTGTCGACCGCGAGCGCATCGGCGCCCTCGGCATCTGTGGCAGCGGCGGCTTCGTCATCAGCGCGGCCAAGATCGACCCGCGCATGAAGGCCATCGCGACCGCGAGCATGTACGACATGGGGGCAGCCAGCCGCAACGGGCTGCGGCATTCGCAGAGTGTCGCGCAGCGAAAGGAGGTCATCTCGCAGGCGGCGCTGCAGCGGTGGAGTGAGGTTGAGGGCGGCAAGACTGAGTACACCGGTGGCACGCCGAATGAGCTCACGCCTGAGGCGACGGCCGTTGACCGCGAGTTCTACGATTTCTATCGCACGCGTCGTGGAGAGTTCACCCCCGAGGGGACAACCTGGAACCTCACGACGCATCCGACCCTGTCCAGCAACACCAAGTTCATGAACTTCTACCCCTTCAACGACATCGAGACGATTTCCCCCCGCCCGATGCTGTTCATCTCGGGAGACCAAGCACACTCGCGGGAGTTTAGCGAGGATGCTTATGCGCGCGCCGCTGCGCCGAAGGAGCTGATTTGGGTGCCCGGCGCTGGTCATGTTGATCTCTACGATCGCGTTGAGCTCATCCCGTTCGACAGGCTGACCCGGTTCTTCCGGACGAACCTCGCTGCGAACGGAAGTCAGGTCACCGCGCACTAAGTACGGTGCCTATGGGTCAGGATTACTCGCCTGTGGGTAGATGGAGGCAGGTGGCCGAATAGTCGTGTATTTGGGTTCAGCAGAAATGTGTCCACGCTGTCCGGGCAGTGGGGTTGTTGGGCTGGTCGATAAAAGATAGTCAATTGCAGTCATTGACCTAGTGCTAGTGCTATTAGATATCACACAATAGTGATTTAGGCAGTAGAATTCATTCATTAAATGTCTTGTGTTGAGGCGGTCGCTATAATGCAGGGTCCTTCTCATGTTTCATCGATTTCACCCCGTCAACCTCACCACGCAGGTACCCCTGCTGCGTCCATACCCGTAGGGCGTCGATGCGCAGCTTAATCTGCTCTTCTGGTGCTGGTGCTGCTAATGTCTTGCCACGTCGACTGCGGGATTCAGCTGTCTCCCTCATCGAGACATCACTAATGGAAGAAAGCCCATTCGAGTTCCCATTTGACTCGTACTCAAACTCCAGTTCGTACGTGCGGTATTCTGCGTTTCTCCAGCCGGTTGCTACATGAAAGATTCCGTGTGAGTATTTACCACCATGAAAACTGGGTAGTGACACACCTTCTTCGAGATAGCTATCCTCCCAGTCTTCCGTTAGGAAGTGCAGGAATGCCCCATGGCTGACAAGGACAATCTCCCTCTCGGTCCGAGTACTCAACCAAGACCTCACCACTCGAGCCCGTTCATGAATTGCTGGAATGTCAGGGCTGTACTTGCCTGTCTGCCAGCGAACGTCAGTCTCCTTCATGCCGCGCTTCTACACTATGAGATTTGATAGGACCTGCAGATCAGTCAAGTAAAAAGATGCACTTACCTTACTCGTCCATGTATCATCCACATGACTATAGTCAATCGAGACGTCCAAGGCTTTCAGATTGTCCTTCAGCCTCTCCACGTCACTTCCAATGTCGCACGGGAAATCACCGATTTCTTGGAGATTCGGGAGCAGAACCAGTTGCTGTTCCGGCCGAGATTTGAAGACTGGCAGGAACCCCTCCACTGCGGAATGCACGGCACGGGTCAAAGGCGAAGATGCAACTAATTCGACGCTCGAATGGAACGGAAAATCTTTCCGCAGCTGCAAGCACTGCTCTCGACCTTTGTCGGTCAGATGTGGATCAATTAGAGACCAGTACTCTTGGCCAAGGTTGTGTAGTCCCTATTTTCATCAACGGGTGCATATGATTATCGTTGAAAAGCCTTGATCGCACCTCTGCATGGCGGACGAGATGTACTATCGGTGCCATTGTGTCTCGAGTGTCGCTCCTGTTGAAATCGTCAAAATATATCGCTCTCGATGAACGCAGGTGCATACCTTGTCGGAGAGGTCGACGATCAAATGCATGAAATGTTTCTAAAGCTTTCCAACCTGTCTTTGCAAAGACTTCAACAGATCATGGCAGCATATGGCGGGGCTGACTGATGCTTATGCTTCATCCTGTGCACGCATCAACCCCATTGCCTGCGATTGGAGTGTTTGATGAGACGGTCTCCACCCAAAGTCTCTTCTTCTGTCTTGGCTGCCTCTTTGGGATTAAGCTTGCTTACGACATAGTTACATTGGCTGATCTGGCGGATATGGCCTTCGGCATTGTTTTCCTGGAGGAAGAGATCGTAGTCCGTATACTATTATAATAGAGGGCTATGCAGGAAAACAACCAATCTCATGTAGGTGATACGAAGAAATGGATGTGCATAGCAATCAAGGCCGCTCCGTTAGATTGAGCAACCCTTCCGCCACTCTAAGCACTTGAGAATCACGCTTTTCATACTCCCATCTTCGCGACCCTATCCGTGCAACAAATCCTCGTTGTGGAATCGGTTCTGTAGTAAATCCAGTCGAATCACCGATCGGCTTCCACGTCATAACCTTTTCCGGCGTAATCTCTTCCACGACGGCCTGGCAAGAGATTTCTCCAGAGAGCGCCCTCTCAAACAAGGGCTGCAGCACTTCGACACAGTAGCAAATTATACGTTTCGCCAACGTGAGATCCAGGTCCACCCTGTCCTGCCGTAGGAGCAGCACACTCCCATGAAGATCCCAGCCCTGTCGAGTCCTACCCCAATTCTCAGAGCCCGCATCAATCTCTGTCATCAGGACTCGGGCGTAGGGGTTCGTCCAACCCTCCTCCGTAGATGCCTCGTCTAGCGATTGTTTAACTCGCTTCAATTCATTCTGGTCGGGCTGAAACATGCGAATGGGCAGTCCCAAGACCTGTGACAGGGGAGACACGTCGCTTGTACTTGGAAAGTCGGGGTTAATGTCTACGGACGTGAAAAGTTCTCGGCCGTAGTATGTTTGTTCGAGCGGACAACTAATTTGGACAGCACGTACGCAGCCACCACTAGGCATCTCACGGATTGTCTCGTCCCAATACGTGCTAAACCAGTCGAGCGCGTATCGGAAGTCGGCGAGTGTCATGTCCACGTATTGGGGGTCAGCGGTGCCGGTGTACGCTCCGTGCTGGCCGCTCATGACCACGTAATCGCCGACCATATTGAACGGAACCGTCATACCTTGACAAGCTTCCACGGCGGCATAAACGGATTTGTTGGTGATCTGGTCCCAGTCGCGATAATATACTGTAAGGGGGTGGTCGAGCTCCAGTCCTCTTCTTTTGTTCACCGCGAACGGGATGTTGTAAAACAAGCCATGATGTGGGCCGAGATAAGGATCAAAGTACGGATAGTGAAAGCCTCCTTCTGAAAGGAACGAAGTCCATATGACTCGTGGTCTGTCTGTGTCTCTTGGAAACCAGATCCCAAGTCTGTGCTCCCGTGACCGACGGGTGTCAAGGAATTTCAGATACTGGGAGCATAAGAGTTTGTGGGCTGGCCAGTCGACCGTTTGACATCGCTTGGAGCAGTACCAAATAGCCAGACATCGAGCGCATCTCTTTGCCTGAGGTGTCTGGCACATAACGCAAAGCGTCCGCAGGTCCCGGTACCAAATCCGCTGTGGACCAACGGATCTAGGATCCAGGCTGTAGGACTGTCAGCGAAGGGATTCCGTGCCTGGACAAGAGGTACTTACAGAATCTGCATATTTTCGCGCAGCTCCTGGGCGTTCTTTTCCGCTACCTCACGCATCTTGCCTCGCCTGGTAAGCTCAATCATATCCTTGGACTTGAGGTCAGACACGGCGGACGACTGATGAACAGCAACTGGCGAAGGAGCATTTCGGTCGAAACTAGCTCTAATCTTAACCTTTACAATCTCGCACAAGGCCTTTAGTCTTTGCCGTGTGCTATCGGAATGACACGGTTGGACGGCCCATCGAGGATGGCACTTCCCGTGCCGGCCCCGTGTGCGGATATTCAACGGCGACATGGCTAAGAAATTCGCGCACAGAAAACACGCTTTTTTGCTGCACCCAAAGTAAGACAGCGTTGGGCTCAACGATGGGTCAGCCTCATAGCGCATCAAGAGCTGGATCTCACAATGCGTATAGAGGTCCATTTCGCAGTTTTCCTTGAACTTCCTATTCTTATCAGCTAAATCAGTCGGAGGACCTCTGCTCGGTCCAGCATACAGACCTAGGGATCCCCAGGCTTTTTTAATGGTCGGGATTTGATTCCTCTGAAGTTTGAAAGGCGCTGGGGGTGATAAACTGACGAAGGTGACAGCTCGGAAATTTGGGAGTACCCGGGCGATCTTCGAAAGGATTCGGAGGCAAGTTACTGGCCTTGCGAGAACACGCCACAATTCAATGGCTTTATGCGAATTCACAGAGGGAATCAATTCTTTGAGAGCCCTCTGCGTAGTCCGCATAGCTTGTGGTGAACGAGCCGTAGCGGCCGCGAGCTCCACGATCTCGCGTCTTTGTTCATCTTCATCTTGCGTCGTCGACAGTTTAGAGCGCAAAGCATCATGATTCAAGAGCGTCATGAGGAGGTTCTCTGCCTTGGTGAGAATGGGTTTCTGTGCAGCAGAACAACAGCCGAGCAAACAAGTGTCCTCTGCATGATCTCCTTGGGCAGTGTGTTGCAAAGGACGGTATGGTGAATTTCGAAAAAGATCAACTACGGCTGCGATCTGGGCATCCACCCGTTTCTTGTTGTAGGCAATGGTTCTTTCTAAAAATACATGAGAGTACTCGGCGCGCGCCTGTTGCGAGACATCTGAACAGTTTGGTTAGACCCCGCCTTGTCCAGGGCTGTTGGCCTTACCGTCGGCTTGCATGGCAAGGAATTCCTTGAGAGCACCCAAATATGCTTCGTCTTCTGGGACGAATCCGTTGTTACGAGCAAGGTCAACTTCAACTTCATCTTCCTTCTCCCTAAGCGCCGAGGCTGTGACGCACTCTCCGCCTTTGGTGTGCGCAAGGAGTTCACTGACGCAGTCGAGGAACTTCTGACGGAGGACCTCGCTGTTGGCTGTCAGGGGCGCAGCTTTCATACTGGTAATATCCTCATCTGGGCCGTCATCGTCGTTAATTTCGTCTTCGTCGTCATCACTGGGTTCTTGGTTAGATTGGAAAGACTTGTCTGATGCTCTCATGGTGTAGGAGTTTCGCAAAGAAAGAATATTCGATGCTCAGATGACGTGGACCAGCTCATCTGGGGCTCTGAAGCTTGTAGTCTCCATGGCATGACATCAAGGAATCGGGAAAGAGCTAGTTGATGTTGCTCAAACGAGCTGCTGGTCTGTCCACGACGGATGGCGGGGTAGTAAGCATGATCCCTGTCTATATTGCATTGGCCGATGTCTGCTAGATCTACACATGTTGACTACCCAAGACTTCATATTGTACAAACCGTGGACTTTACTATTCCTTTTGCAATGCCACCTGATATACTTTACTTCTTTCCACGGGTACTCCCGCCCTTTGCCCATGTAGATGATGCAAGGCGTAGTTAAGCGATGCCCTCTAGGCTCACTGTAGTCTCTTCTCCACTGTACAAGACACTCATTCAATATTTATGTTGGGATCACCTGGGTACTACGCAAGAAAAGTTGTAATAAAATCTATTTCTACCGACACAGAATGCTGCGTTATTCAACATTTGTCTTCTAAAACCATACCAGGGTACCCTCTATGCATAGTCGAAGAAAGACATTAGATACTCGTAGCATTTCCGAAATCCGGCGGCTTCACTTGCTCGTGGTGTCTTCTTGATCTTGCACAATATATGAGCCCGATCAGTATCGCGCAAATCCGCCGATCCTCTTTCACTAGTGAAGGGACCGAGCAAGAAAGCAAGGGGGTTTCACACAGACATATCAAATCAATGGCTCTCTTCTGTAGACTCAACGCGGAATGCTTCGTTCGGCATTGAAGCCGAAGCCAGTTCGGCCGATGTCCGTTGCATGTCGGCCTGATTCCGCCCATGATGATCCATCATGCGAGATGCTACATTCGGTGGCTGGCAACTTCCCCGCATTTACATTCCGGAGTCTGGGGGATTTTCTGGGGAAGTTGAACACCACCCCAGCTGCTATACACCTGACCTCATTCGTCTTGCAACTGAGGTGAACATTGTCAGAAATCTTCAGGGGTTCAGGGGACCAAATGCACTCGACAGACAGTGACATGATGGCGGCTCCTATTGATAATGCGGCACAATTGGAGACAGCGAAGGAGCCCTCCATTCCGGATCTTAAAGAAGAGTCGACTATACTAATATGCTCTCCTTCAGAGAGAAAAAAGCTGCTGCGAAAGATCGATCTTCGTGTGATCCCAATCCTGGCGATCCTGTATTTCTTCAGCTTCCTCGATCGCGGTACCTTGGATCTTCGTCCCGCCCTCCTCCTAGATTGAATGCTCATCTCAACTAGGAAACATAGGCAACGCTAACATTCAAGGACTTTCCACTGATCTCAACTTGGTCGGGAACCAGTATAATTGGTACGAGCTCCCCAAATCCCGGACTCGACCCGTCTAACATTGATGTTTTGAGGGCCCTGACTGTTTTCTTCTTCCCATATTGCTTTTTCGAACCAGTATGCAATTTGCTACTCGTCAGACTCAAGCCCAGAATCTGGCTACCGTCCATCATGGTTGCGTGGGGTAAGTCGGCAGGAAGGGGCTTATTAGGATGTTTCAAGTCTGATATACCCAGGCATTGTGACCACACTATTGGGCATTGTTCAGAACTACGCAGGATTATTGGCTGCTAGATTTTTCCTTGGTAAGTATCCATGGCTTTTTGTGTACTATATGACAACATCTAAAAGGATTATAGGATTGGCGGAAGCTGGTCTCTGTTAGTATTCGCACCTTCCAAATGGCGAGAATCCGGCTAATTCGTCTCCATGCAGTCCCTGGACTTGCATTTTACGTTTCCCTGTGGTATGTGTTGCTATCAAGAGAAGCAGACAATGACTGGAAATTGCTCATGCGGCGTAGGTATCCAAGAGCCAACGCACAGTTCCGGATTGCCATGATCTTCGCATCTGCCTCCATGGCGGGTGCATTTTCCGGTCTTCTTGCTTTCCTTATTAGCAAGATGGATGGTGTTGGGGGATTGGAGGGTTGGAGGTGGATGTATGTTCCCTAACGATGGCAACGTTTCTATTGTGCACGACTTCGAACTGACACGGAGAAGCTTCATTCTCGAGGGAATAGCAACAGTGGTAGTTGCAGTATTCTCGTTTTTCCTCATCTGGGATGAACCATCTACGGCAACCTTTCTTTCAGAAAGCGAGAAGAACATCATTATCGAATTGCTTGCAGACTCTCGCGCAAGCATCAGAGCAAATCAGCTAGAGGAGAGGAGTTCCACGGACTGGAAGCAAGTAAAAATGGCTCTTGTAGATTGGCAGGTGAGGTCTCCTGATATTCGATGCCCGATAATGACTGAGAATGTCCGTATAGACGTTGTTTCACGCACTCGGCTACTGGGGAATGGTAAGACTTCTTCCAATAGTTCTGAAGGACTGCTAACAAGGTTTTCTCAGGCATGCGCTGTGTATGCACTGTCATTGTTTCTCCCTACTATCATCAAAGGCCTCGGCTATACGTCTGCCATCGCCCAGCTACTAACCATACCGGTCTATGCTGCCGCATCAATATCGTGCATTGTAGTCGGGTATTTCTCAGACCGACTGGCTCAACGGAGTCTCTTCACCCTGGCTTGTTACACAGCTGTCTTCATCGGGTTCCTCATTGCTGTTTGTCCGACGAGTTTCATTCCCGGCTTAACCTACGCGGGCTGCTTCATAGCCGCGAGTGGTATTTACCCAGGTATTTGCTGACATCCCAACGAAATTCGCATGGTGCCATCCAAGATACTGATGTTTTCCAGCTATCCCTGGTCTTTTGGCTTTATCGTCGAACAATTATGCCCCAGCTACAAAGCGTGCTGTTGGAATGGCGATACAGATCGGTTTTGGGACCCTAGGCGGCGCAGCGGCGTCCAATTTCTATCGGAGTACCGATGCCCCCCGATATCGACTGGGGCACTCTCTCGTACTTGGCTTCGTATCTTTGGGGCTTCTAACTGTCACAACCTATTACTTCCTGTGCCGAAGAATCAATGCCAGGAGAGACCGTCAGAGTGGTCTTCATGATCCGAGGGAGAGTCTCGAGCTCGGTGACAAAGCACCGACATTCCGATACAATTTGTGAGAGTATAGAGAGAGAAAGTTGGTCTTTTGGTTTCAGTTGTGCTTATCTTAGGCTCTGCCCACAGAGTTAGAGCTGAGAATTCCATGAAAGCTGCAACGAATTCGCAATGTCATGGCTGGTACAGGGAGAATAGGAGCAAAGAGCCCGGGTTTGTGTGTTTCTGTATTGATGCGCATAACATGGAGTACAAACCAAGAAATATTGCACATTGGTAGAAAGTGACTACGAGAATGTGGACATGTGGCCCTTGACGGCGTGTCCTAGCGTCGCACTAAGAGTCTTGGAAGATTCTTCGGAACTGGCTACGCCTGGATGTTGAACTGGAAGTCGAAGGGATCGACAGTGCCACTCAAAGAGATTTCGGTCAGCACAAAACATTGACAAGGTTAGGGGAAAGACATGCAGTACTGCTTGTCATATATGACTGGCTATTTAAAACTGGTCCTGGGGTATATCTCAATTTTACGGTGACGGATATGGAGTCTATTGAGGGCCGTGGGAGTTAGACAGATGTCCCTCTTTTCTCTCCTTTTTGTTTCTTCCTATCAACGCAGGGATGTGTCTGTTTGTGTGAAGATAGAGCGAACATGCGACCTGATATGTTTAGCGCGCTTCAGACTTTCCCACAATTGCATGTGAATGTACTAGAATTGGCTCCTGTCATGACGGCTGCATAACCGAGATGCCGTGGGATCGATGGAGCAAATTCCGTTCTCGTAGCTTGTCAATTCTGCCGCTTCTGCAGATCGATAGCCTAGTGTCGCTAAGCAGAAGCCCTGACATTGGCCTGTGAGATATCGCGGAGCTATCCACCACACGACTGACTAATAGCAGTACTCTGTAGGCCGGAAGGCAGCAGGGCTCAAATATAACTGCTTATGAACCAATTCAGAGCAATTTTCCAGCGGGTTGCACCTGATCAGCTCACTGCGTCAACCACATAACCGCACCACCTACCGCTTAACCAGACGCCTACAAGCAAGCGAGGCCTTGGAATCGAGAAAAGGAGGTAGGTATGGGGCATATTCACCACGGGGCCCCGTGCTCCACTTTAGCTGTGCTTCCAAGACCACCCGTTCATTGACGGCGGTTAAGCTATGTGGCCTAGATTGTCTGTTTTGGTGTTGATCTCTGTTGAACTCCCATACAGGAGATTATGGTCTACGTCCCCGGTCAAAACACGGGATAGACAAACGCCACGAGTCATGATGACCACGGACACCTCCGTCGCTAGCTAGATAGCATAGCTGTGACTGACGCCATTGGACTTTGTCGTTGTCGATCCCAAAACGGCGAGGATGATCTGGGCAAGGTGAAATGTTGGGCTGTCCATTGTGTTACCCATTTAACCAGCAGCCCCCGCCCTCCAGAAAGAGGGAGGGCAGAGATTGTTGACAGAACGTACCTTTCGCCAGACCCCCTTTCAGAATGTCTTCCTCTCCGTCACTCGCTGCCTCCCCCGAAAAGTACGACTTGCAGCCCATGGCGCAGGTCCAGACCACGGAAAAGTCGCCCGCAGCATTTGGGGGACAGTTCCAGCCTGTCTTGAATCCCCCCGTCAAGGAACGCACGCTGGGAAACCCTCTCCCTCTGGGTCTCTGTGCATTTGCGCTGGGATGCTTTGTCCTGGGCTTGATCGAAATGCAGGTCCGTGACATTACGACGCCCAATATCTTGGTTGGTCTTGCTTTTGGGTACGGTGGTCTTGTGCAGATCTGTTCTGGAATGTGGTATGTGGCTCCCCATCCTTGCGCTTCTCCATCCTTTTATCTCTCCCGTAAGCTAACTGGAAGGCTAGGGCCATTGCTGTTGGAAACACATTTGGTGCCACAGTCATGGCGTCCTACGGCGGTTTTTGGTTATCCACTGGAATCGTCTTTACTCCTGGAGGCTTCAATATCATGAGCACCCTAATTGAAGCAGATGGTGGAAAGCAGGGGATGTTTTATGACTCTTTTGGAATATTTCTAATGGTACGTGATCCCCTTTATAATGATTCCAATGGACTAATTATTTTGTTCATCCAGGGATGGTTCATCTTTACGACCCTCATGATGATGTGCACCTTGAAATCGAACTTTGCATTCTTCATCCTCTTTTTCATCGTCGACATTGGAGTTCTTCTCCTCGCCATCGGATACCTGATCCGTGACGCCAATGACATCCCCGACGCAAAGATTATCATGGCTGGCGGCTTCTTCATCTTGTTGTCTTCCTTCTTGGCCTGGTACAACGCTATTGCCATATTGCTTGACCCGACCAATAGCTTCTTCACCCTCCCTGTTATGCCCTTTCCGTGGTCTGAGGAGAGCAAGCAGGCACGACGCGAGCGCAAGGAGGCAATGGGGTTGCAGGCATAACTGGAGTTAGGTGGGATGCTTTTTGTTGGTGTTCGAAAAACTGGATCATAATATAGCTTCCTGGGGGTAATATCACTGAGAGACCTGCGTTCATAGCGTCGACAACGATAATACAAGGCATAATTTAGTTTCTAGTAGAGCAGTCCGCAAGTAGATGTTGTCGAGACACTCACTGTCGACCACGGTGGTAAAAACCCAAAAGAACCCTCATGAGTCAGTGATTTGAAAGGAGGACAATCAATACACCGAGTACATATAAGTCCAACCAATCTACTTACTCCAGAATGTTTGCTTCATAATATGCCATAACTTAACGTGATTATACGGACTAATTCTTTGGTTTTCCCATGGCGTATTATAGGTCTGTTTTCTCTGAAAGCTTTGATGGATTGGGTAGGTCATTGCGCCAAATACGAGACCTTGGATGGTAGCTGCTTTAGTGGCCTGCTTATCCTGACCGACTTGTATAAATACTACCTTCCTATCCCTAAACAAGCATGGTTGGCTTTAGCATACATGAAAAAAACTTCTCCACGGATGCCATATGGGAGAGGCTGATGTTGAGCTCGTGTCAAGTGCCAATAGAAACGTGGATTGGCACAGCCTCAGCCGTGCTCACACCACCTAACTCTAACGAATAGATTCACCTGACGCTCGGTGAAAGGGGCGATATAAAACGAGATCCGCATTCCCATCATGAGAGACACGATGTGAAGCGATACCATAGTCGGAAGACAACATGGCTTCAGACATAAATCCCGGGACTCAGACCCCGAAAACGAAATCGTTGTATGAGAAGCTCGATGCTTCGCGCAGGGAGATTCGACTGCTCGAACTTGATTCTCGCGGAAATGACACGACTCAGCCCCTGAAGTCCACCCTGGTGAAATCAACAATTGGAGGTAGTCTCCCGTACGAAGCTCTATCCTACGTCTGGGGAGATGTGTCGCAACGCGTTCCGCTGGTCGTCAATGGCCAGACGCTCCTCGTCACCCGAAACGTCGACACGCTCCTTCGCCATCTCATTCGCCCAAGTAGTCGCCGTGCGACGGACGAAGCAACCGGCAATCCTGCCCACGCCGAACAAACGAGCGTGTCACGCCGTGTCTGGATCGACGCGGTGTGCATCAATCAGGATGATCTACAGGAGCGCAGCGACCAGGTCAAGCTCATGTTTGACCTGTACAGCCAGGCGTCGCGCACGCTGATCTGGCTCGGAGAGGCCAGAGACGACAGCGACTTGGCGATGGATCTCGTCTGCCAGCTGCAAGCCAACCAGCTGCAAGTGATAGTCTCCAAGTATCCCCAATTAGGGCTCACCCCGTTTGAAGAGACCCAGGTAGCGAAATGGTCCTCCCAGCCGCCATGGTATCATCGCCTGATGCGAATGCATGGTTCCTCGGATGGCGAGCACTTGAATCCACAAGACCCCAAGGAGTGGGTGGCCTTCCAGCGGTTGATGGATCGACCCTGGTGGGATCGCATGTGGGTAGTCCAGGAACTCGTTGCGTCCCACCGAAAGGCCGTTGTTGGCTGTGGCTCGAAATGGGTTCCATGGAGCTCGTTCGCTGTCGCCAACGGGGCGATCCTCCAGTTCAAAAGCCACCCCTTCACCATGGGTTTGCAGCGTCTTGCGTCAAAGTCGGATCTGATCTCGGAATTGGATTCGATGTGTCTGCGCAGCGAGAAGGAAGGCCATGCTGGGCTCGGTGGTGTGCTTCTACCTCTATGGTATACCATGTCGAAGAAGGCCGCCCTCCCAGTCGATCGACTGTACGGATTAACAGGTATCTTTTCGACATTTCCCTTTGATCCAGATTATACCAAGTCCCCGGAAGAAGTTTACTGTGTCTTTGTCAAATCCACCATCCACCACTGGAAGTCACTCGCTCTTCTAGCGCTCAACAGATTCCCTAAGAATTTGAATCTCCCCAGCTGGCTTCCCGATTTCTCATGCGAATTCCACAAAGACGATCACAACATCACCATCCCACGGGGCGTCTATGGCGCCGACGGGTTCTTTGGGCACAATGCTAGTCTCGGCTCACCAGGCTGTGATCTAAAACCCTCTGATGGACCGGACGAGCTGACGGTCTTGGGACTCATCCACGACCGTCCTACATACGTGGCAGAACCATGGCAAGCCCCCCCTGGAGAGCGAGAAGCATGCCTTCGACGGCTCGCCAGAGAGTACAAAGAGAAGATGAAGTCGCTCGAGGGGCGATTTTCCAGGGAATACCTTGACGAGGCCTTGTGGCGAACGCTCATCTGGGACGCCACCGTGGAATCTTCTTCTCCAGCCCCCAGTGAATATGCCCCGTCGCTTGAGGCCGTCATACAGCCGTCGGAGTTCCTAATGGGAAGCAGGATGACTCCAAACGGCTATGAGCCCGTGCAGACGCACCCCATCATCCCAACCATGGGCATTGCAAGGCAGTATTACGACAGTACGTTGAAGCATAGCTTGAATAGACGCTTCTTTATCACCGCCAAGGGACATCTTGGGTGTGGTCCAATTGAGATGCAGGCGAACGACTTAGTCTGCGTTGTTGTTGGTTTCAAATCCCCTGTCATATTGAGGGAGCATGCTTCTGGGGACTCTTTCCAGTGGATCGGGGCGGCCTACGTGCATGGGATCATGCGCGGCGAGAGTCTCCGAGATAGCGGCAACGTGCCTAGGACTTTCACTCTGAAGTAAACTGCTAAATTGCGAACTGGTATGAGGGTATACACTTTTCCTGTGATTCTGATACGTAATCTACGCCACACTGGGCACACTGTCTCTCCCTATCGTAATCCCACGGTATATGAAATAACATTCGGCGATAATTTATTTGTTTTCTGCAGGAGCCTTCAGTTCTGGATATCTTGATGGTTTGGTGACCTATGCAGTGGTCCGGAGATAATACTATATATACACAGACCGTAGTGCTCTGTCACCAAACACACATGTACATTCCTCTGTCTAACACATTCCAACACCATCCCACTGATATGACTCAAATAAGGCCCCGCAAGAACTCTACAATCTAGGGGATACAGTGGATCTCTTGGACTAGACCCATTTCCCCGACATGCGAGAGGTATAGCATGGAGCTACCTAATATGAACTTTCCGCGCGACGAATCCGATTAATGGAGCGTTTCATGAGATGATGACAAGGTAATAAAACACTGAAACTACTCTATACGATTATTCATCCACGGATCCTGGAGAGGATCCTTCGCTGTCTTCCGATCTTCAGGCCGCCACTGGGGCATCCCTCTCATGAAAGTCAGAAACAATTCCTTATTTCTTCCTTCTAGAAACTCTTCTGGCACTTTCAAGCTAGCTCCAGTCGGGATCTCTATATCTTGCTTCCATTTCCCTGCAATGATATCCTCGTAAGCCTTGTAAGTACACCGAGTGTGTACCTGCTGAAACGTTGACATGTCTAATCTGAACCCTTATTCAGACCATGACCCTCTTGCAAACAGCGCCCCTCCAGCTGATAACATTCCAAGCAAATATCAAAATCCCCTCCGTTGCACACTGCACATTGATAGTACAAGTTACCCCTAGGAATGGCCAGAGTGCAAACATCACAACCTCTCGGTGCGTGGCCACGGGACATTGACCGTCGATCAACATGTTCAGCGCCTCTTATTGATATTGCTCGCGTCTTGGAATAGTCCGTCAACATCCTCTCAATATCTGCGTCCCCGCTCCTACTAGCCCACCAGAACACAGACCGTCCGAAACAATCATGAGATTCACATGCGACCATTTCTGTGGCCAGTAGTATCCTTACCACATCGATATGAGCGTGCCGTACAGCTATCGACAGCGGCGTTGAGCCGTAGCAATCCTTATGGTCCGGATCAACAGAATTATCGCTCAGAATTGATGTTGCAACAGCACCGTGTCCCCGCCAGGCTGCGTAGAATAGTGGCGTCCGACCACAGTTATCCGGTTCATTGGCCCAATCTCTATTGGTACTGAGGAAAAGCTTGACGATCATATCGTGCCCTCCCTTCGCTGCCCGTGATAGCGGCGTGCTCCCATATGTAGGATCTTTGGCATGCAGGGCAGCTCCTCTGTCCACCAGCACCTGCACCACATTCTCATAGCCTCGAAGTGAAGCGGCTTGTAGTGCATTGCCATAGTGTCCACCTCGAGCCTTGATATTAGCACCTCGATCCAGCAGCATCTGTACCACATCCTCATGGCCTCCGTATGAAGCGGCCTGAAGTGCATTGCCATAGAATCCACCTTGTGCGTTCACTGTGGCACCTCGATCCAGCAGCATTTGTACCACATTCTCATGGCCTTCGTATGAAGCGGCCTGGAGTGCATTGCCATAGTATCCACCTTGAGCGTTGACATCGGCACCTCGACCCAGCAGCATCTGCACCACCTGTACCGAGGGTAGAAATGAAGCGGCCTGTAGCGCACTGCCAGATTTCCCACCTTGAGCGTTAATATCGGTACCTCGGTCCAGCAGCATCTGCACTATAATTTTATGGCCTTCTCGTGAAGCGGCTTGTAGTGCATTGCCATAGTATCCACCTTGAGCGTTGATATCAGCACCTCGATTCAGTAGTATCTGTACCACATTTTCATGGCCTTCTATTGAAGCGGCTTGAAGTGCATTACCGAGCCGCCCGCCCTGAGCGTTGACAATTTTCGATATCCTTGAATGTTCCATGTTGATCGGTATGATGCTGTTCAAGACGAATTCTAATCCCAGCAACGCGGCGTAGTAACAAGGCGACGCCATATCAGTTATAGGCCGATCATAATTCACGTCCTCTGACCGGAGCCAGTCCATATCATGCAGCCGTATCCATGTCGCGAAAGCCATCATCTCTTCCTTAAAAAGTTTCACCGCGAGTGGCTCAACTGTCTTCTTCCCTTCCCCAGAGTTTGCGTAGTGATGGAACCAATGCGTGGCCGCAAAGCGAGCAAATGGGAACTTCATGAGCTTCATCTCATCTAATGAGTCTATTGAGAGAGCTGGCTCCATGAGGTAGATAAGGCACATAAAGGCCATTTCCCTATTCCCAGTCTCACTTTGCATAGCGAATATTCGTGAGTTTTGTTGCAGGATGCGATCCGATTGGAGATACTCCTGCACAGAGAAATGCGCTATGCGAACAATCAAGGTAGGCTGCCCATTGTTGTCTTTCGCGGCCGCGACCTCAATAAGACCAAGGCAGATGTCGACAAGATCGTGTTGTTCGTACAAACGGCCGTCACGATCAAGACGTGGTGGGTCACTTAAATCAACAGCGTGTGCATCGATCAGCTCGTTAACAGTGACTGGTCGGGGAGAGTAGCAAAGAATAATTAAAACCCTTCGCACGTCCTCAACATAGTCGCTATAAATACTGCACAAGATTCGCTCGTATGTTTCATCTAGGTCACGGGGCAATGCCCGCAGGCATTCATCAAGCTGGTTCCGATTTTTCGCCCGCCGCAGGGCATTGAACTGGCATTCGACGTATCTAAACCTGTAGGTTATCGTGGTTAGAAAAGTGGAAGGTAATCCTTCGTTGATAATCACGTACACTCCTTGCGCACCTGCCGTCAATTTTGCCTTGATCTCGTGGTGGCGCGCTTTCCACTTCTGGAGTCTCGTGTCGTTCTCGAGCTGATAGGTGACAAAGTTTGCTATGTCTCTGTCAATTTCAGGATTTCTGAGCTGAATATCCTGGTTACGAGAAGGACGTAACGATTCCCTGATACCTATAAGGTTGCGACTCGTCACCAAAAGATGGAGACCTGGTATCGACCAATCGCGCATCACTTGGATCGCTCTCAAGGCGTGCTCCCTCTTGCAGTCTGGTGGGCTCTCATCGAGCGCGTCGAGTAGAATATAAGTATCGCGGAATCGTCCAAGGAAAGACTGAAGACAGTCAAGCAGCGCATGCACCGGTGGAGACCCGGATTTATGCAACACGTGCAGTTGCTCCAGATACCTCTCACCGTCCGGTAGCTGTCCGGATAGCTGCAACAGCAATGCGCGTAACATGCCATTATCGTCTTGTTTTGCCTCGTCGGTAAAGGAAAAGTAGAAGAACGCGATGCCGACTTCGTGTTTCTGTCTTATCTCGCGAAACGTATGCTGGATTGCGGTTGAGCAGAGGACTGACTTGCCACATCCTGCGAAACCGTTCAACCAGAGGAAGGAATTACGATCCTCGAGCCATGTCCGAAAGGGGTGGCCGCTGACGAACCACAAACCTGTGCTTGGATGGCATTTCGCGCATGTAGCGTTGTGGTTGACAGATGCATCCGGCGCCCCAAGCCAGCAACGGATCGTGAAAGAGACTTGACTAGTATTTGTTCGCTCGATCAGTGATTTGATTTCCGATATGCCATCTTCAACCTGAGTGTGGCTCTTGAGCTGGAGGACATCGAGTGCAAACGTTAGGTTTTCCCGTATATCGCTGACGTCTTCTTCAAGCTTCTGTAGAGTGCTCTTCCGAAATGGGTAGGCTGCGCGACGCCCAGCAACCTTCACGCAATCTTTGAAACTGGCGGCAGAGTCTCTGTGGAACTTCTCACACTCGCTCTGCAGCTCGGTAATGGTTTCCTCGCAATCTTGTACCGCCTTCTCTACTTCTCGGAGGAGGTCTTGTACATCGGCCTGCGATCGGCGTTCCTTTACCGCAATATCGAGGGCTCGAAAGATGCTCAGGAGACTTTCGAGATTCCGTGTAATTTTTGCCAGGTCGGTGTCTTTGTCCTTGTATGTAGCGTAAAATTTGACCAAGCCCTGGGTGACTTGGATACCCAGCGAAAGCAGTCCGGCGATCCCTGAGGCGATTGAGAGTGGATCAGCCATCGTGGTTGAGAGCCGTAGTTGAGGCCGGGAATACAGGCGACTCAGCTGCGGATTACGGAGTAGATATCTCTTGCATCTCAGCCTCGTCGAGCGGGGCTGGATGCCCTAAGCGAGGCTGAGCATGGGCTATGCCAACCATCCAACGTCCAGAACGAGATTTATCGGTATTTCCAGTGACTTGGGCAGCTTCGATTGGAAGTGGCCTATCATATAACTGTACTCTGTACGTGACAACGCATTGTAGATTTCGCCGAAGGTGTTTACCTAGTACCTCAGTAGGATGCCCAGATAAACATCCGGGGAACCCCAACTGCACGGCTGCCGTGGCGTGCGCGTCAGGAAGTCTATAAGTAGGAAAAAAGCCCATCAAACATTCGAAAAGATACTAATCATAATCATAACTGCGTCGACCCGACAGATCTTCATCATTTTACGGCCGGTATCGAGTGACACGGGGTTGAGTGACTCGGCCCCAAAAACACCCGCCGTGACCTGCGTAGGTACATAGCGAAGATCTTGAGTCTGTTCCAGCTCAGAAGAAAGGAATTTAAGGAAGGCAAAAAGAACATTCAGTTTTCCACCGGCCTTGGTTTCATATCAGATTATCATCTCCGATACCAGCTTGTCGTTTTTCTGATAACACTCTCCTACAATGGATAGTGAGTGTTCAACTGCAACGAAACGAGTTTTTGGCGATGGAAAACGTACCATTCTTACACTGCTGGCACAGCTCAAACGCCCCTTGGGTGCCCCTCGGATGAGCCACAACGCCACAGAATGTCTTGTCCGGCCAGGTATAAATGACCCGTCCCATTCCAGTGTCCGGGTGCGATTTCCTGCCAAAAGGGTACGGGTGATTCTCCGGAAAGATGGGGAACTGAACCAGATAATGATCTTTTCTGCCCTGCCCGCTCAGGCTGCGCTTTGGCGGATTATTGCATTGCTCGACGGGGAATATGATCGGTGGATTGTCCTTAGGATCTTTCACCCGGCCCAGATTATCGTAGCCGTTGGGGAACACCCATGGGTAGCTCCTGTCGGTTTCATCTTTGGTTAGGGGCGCTTGCTTGATGACAGTGATAGCGTTGTTTTGGCTGTATTCTAGGTTATCCAGACTCGGAATACTGTTTTTACATCTCCACGTCTGGAGGAGGTTAGTGGTGGATGGCTTTGTATGGAGTGGTACTTACGACATCGTCTGCTGTGGCTGAGGAGAGCCAGAAAAGAAGGGAGAGAAGTATAGGCCTGGTGTAGATCATGCTGAATTAGATCATGAGAGTGTATCCCGCAGGAAGTTTCTTCTTACCCTGACGCGACCCGCTATTTATGCTCGGCGTATCGTAAGGTTCTACGGTGTGTAGTAGTTGCATTAATTGGAGTATTGAGTTTGAATGACAAGATAAAGAACAGAGCCTATAGATACTAGGTCTCAATAGCAATGTCAATAGAATCAAGTCACACGGTCCCGTTCAAATTTAGACGTTGCCTTCCTTTGTTGCCAAACTAGACGTCTCCTGCCGAAAATGATGGTCAGTTCATTGTCGATAAGCCCTCATTGCATCAAGGACCTTGATGCATTCCTCCAAGCTATCGATGTGCTGCTTTTTCCCATCCTCGATTATCTTCTCTGCAACGGCAATCCAGGACAAAGATGACTGTTGCGATTGTTCCCACTCCTTGACTTGTTTGAGGGCGTCTTCCAGAATGGCAGTTGCGCTCATGCTTGGCTTCATTTCGCGGCGAGAGGGTGAAAACATACCCAAAAAGGTGAAATTCAGCAGTGAGTGGCAGTGGCCTATCCCGCCTGATAATCACCTTGACTGGAAGTACGGTACTGACAAGAAAACCTAGCCGAACATATCGTCGAGCTCAAGTTGATCGATATATTTTTGAAGTGGGCAATGGAAGACCGTGACTGCGAGATAGACTGTGATTTCATCGTTGACTATCTCGACAAAGAGATAATTGAAAACGCCCCCTCCTTACCTGGTGGGAACAAGTGGAAGAAGGCTCTTGAGCGAATCATGGAGCAGCTGGGCACCAACAATAACAAGGATGCTTTCCGACTGGTCTTGGATGAGATCAACACTGTGAAGGGTGATGTACAGCTCCTTGGAAACCAACCCCCCCTCAAGTAGGCCACCCCGAATGACTGGAGCGCTAACCATTTCCTCTCGTAGTTTTGGAACCTCAACGACAACCCCGGTCCAACAAAGGGCGATGGGTTATGGGATAACTTTGTGCAAGGCGACGACGCAAAAGTCCCGCTACAAGTTATAAGGGATGTATGTTGGTCTTTTCGCAGAGGCCTTAGAAAAGAACGATTTACTGATCACCATGGAATCTTTTGCAGGTGATAGCGTCATTCAGATATCAAGCGCTGCCCAAAGTATAAAAGCGTGAGAGGATGGTCTTGGATAGCATCCGTGACGAACTAAAGCGGGTGGAAGAGGTATACAAGGCGACAACGGGCAAGGACGTCGATCTCTAAGAATGCTGGGATCGCTTCTTCAAAGAACGAGGCGAGGCGATGGCCGCGAAGGCTAGGGCCTTTGTTAACCGCGCGATAAGCTAACTGAGAAGAATCTGGGATCCGGCTCGCTTTCCCGATGATCAGGACTGGCAATATGACACCATCCGGATCAATCAACACCTCAACTGGCTGGAACTTTAGCAGAGACATATCGACTTCTCTGTCCCCCGATAGATGTGCGGTTATCGAACCCATAGTGCTTAGGATGTTACTAGGATCAATGTCACTTCCTATAAGTATATACGTATCATATCTATGTCTGTGGCTTTTTATTCACCCGCTGCGTAGTGTCTAAGTTGATCACATCCATAATATATGCACGATCAAAGAAACAGAATACCTCTCTCTTATACGACTCTCGCTGCTGATTGATTCCTTACTCTCCTAGTGGCTTGCACTATACCCGGTCTTACACTTACTTCTTTGACGGACCGTCTATCTTTAATGTCGCTTATTGCGATTGATCGATTTGTATCGCGCGTTTATTTTTAGATAAGCAGTTTGCGCTGTCTCTTAATTACCTAGGTAGTTAGTTTTCGGTCGCTATAAGAGGTTCTGGTACAGCCCTAGTTCGCGTAATTATATCATTAGCCATCGCGAGAGGGTCATTCGCGATCCAATTATAATGGGATACACTCAAGATTTCGTTATAGCCTAGAAACCGATAGCAGAGGTAAGTTGACTTTCCTCCTGGCTTGAGTACCTACGATGGTGTCGCTGGAAGATCGTTGATCCGTCCAGCACACTTACGCCTCGCCGCCAAACGGCCAAATCCGACCTTCAACCTCCACTAAATCAGAGCCGGCTGTCGCCTTTCACTCAACTGGGCTCGACCTGTTCAAGAAACTCTACCATGTCCGAAGGAAATACACTGTTCCACCACGAATCCTGGCTGGAACCATGGTCCTCCCCGGACTTCCCTCGCAACGAATCCTGCATAGAGCGACAAAGACGGTTTAAAAACAAGCCGTGGTGGAAAAACATCACGGAGCAAAGTCAGATGCAAGAGTTTATCGTGCGATATGCGTTTGATGCGCGCTTTTGGCCATGGGGGTTTATGATCTATCGGACCACGTACTCCTCGAAAAAGGATTGGACTGCTGCACTCGACAAGCTCAACCGATACTTTGATATATTTTCTCCCCATAATGTCGACGACGCAAGCCGGATAGTCAAAGAAGGACACCGCGATATTATTATCGAGGATCCAGCTCTCGACGGTGTCTCACTAGAGGTAATCCGGCAGCGATATTTAGAATGGCTAAAGCTACGTGGCCTCGATCCATGCTGGGCTCACCCACGAACAAGCTATTGTCTGATAATAGACGAGAGATGCGTCCAGTCGATTCTAGCTAGTGGAGACCCAGAGCTACCTAGTACCATACGCCCTACAGGGTACGTGAACGTACTTGACATGAGCCATAATCCAGAGGACTCCGGGTACGATGAGGGGCCGTTTTATAACGGCTGCATGCGACTTGACTTGACTGGGCTATTCAATCTGGCCTATTACTGTGAAGCCAAGCCTCTTTGTGAGCTCTACAACTATGTTGACGATCCGGATCTGGTGCCTTATACGGATGGGTATGGTTGCTACAACGCACCTAAGAGCATTCTTGTACATCGGCGGATTCTAAAAGCGGGAGGCTATGAACTTGAACCATGGTAGATAATACTTTTCTTTACTTCTTTTGCATGTCTGGTGTGAGCTTTATGTCTAGCCGTGGAAGATAGAGAATGTACATAGGATCTCATATCACGACGAAGTACCCAAGTCTAACAAATCACTGACTCGTAAGAAAATATTGTTTCTCCGGGCGATAGCATGGACCAAATGCAATACTTCAACTTTCCCCAACGTAGAGTCACTGGTATTGATCTACAATGGGGTTGGAGCGTAGAAGCTATCGAAGGTGACTCCTCTTCACTAGCCCGTTAGGCATATAGTATCTACCCTAATGGTTACAAATACTAGGGTCTAAGGAGGGTTTCCTTGGGTTCTTTTAATTAATTACTAATTAGTACGATTTCCTTAGACAGCTAGGACTAAGTGCTTTGGGAAAAACGTAGATGTGGCCATGATACAACCAGTAATACTTACAGAAAATATGCCAGGTACCGCATTCGCTACGACTCTCCGCCAACATGAGGGAGCGTAATTGCGCGGTCAGCAAGCTGCCTATCACAACTGTCTGTAGCAGTGATCTCCTAGGGCGCTCAACAATTGGCATTTTGTGGTCACTCGAAGAAGGAAAATCTCCTATCGACACTAGGAGGGACGAGAATTGACACTGGCCGAAGGTAACTAGGTTGTCCGATTCCCGGAACGAAGTCGACGGCCTATCCTAGTATCAGAACTCGAGTCCTGATCGTTGCACACCTCCACATGGGTGATGTTCCTAGTGAATGCCTAGGATTGTATACAGCTGCGGGATTTTGATAGATGCCGACTCCGAACAGAAGGGAGTTTACGCTGTGGTAAGGAACCTTTCGCTTCAGGGAGGACCACGATGTCTACTCCTTGGCCTTTATTCAAGATAATCTGTTCTTAGGGCGCTCAGTACGACGCTGACGAGTCTACGACTAGGCTTTGGCATCGATAATATAACCTATTAATATCGGAAAAGCGCCGAAGTATCGAGTATCAAACTATGGTCGGTTCTTTAAAAATACACGAGCATATGCGGACAGACTAGGTAGTTCAGTTGCACTATCGTAATTTTGACTAGAGTACCTAGGGCCGTGATTGAGTTACCTATTGCCTTGGAAGACAACCTAACCAAGCTAGTATATAAAATCTAATATTGAAGGGACCAGGGATCCGCTGCAGACCCGGACAGCGATCCTCTTTAGAAACCCAATAGCCCGGAAATGCGTCTCACCTAGCTTACCTAGCTTAACCTACGGCTTAGCGCCTATACCTCACAAAGTCGCAAGTATTCAAGGGCTCAGGTACCATTCGACCGTGTTCATCATGCTGGCTCCAGTATCCTGTGGTCGTATGTACCATTTTACTCTTGAATGGGGATTATATGGGTAGAAGGATGTGGAGCGATGAAGGATAAGGGACAGCGTATCTGGGAAATGATATTGCGCAAGATATAATTCGGGTTGGTCTCGAATTATTTACGGATAGGAGCGATAATCCTGTCCACTGCAGCTGCGTTGGTATAGCTTGATTGCAGGTTGAATATCCATACCTCTATTATTATATATCCTGCCGAATGGCATATCTATCTGCAGATTACGCATCGTACGGCCGTTCGGACAACATGAACTCCTTCACGCCCGAGGGCACCAGGACATCTAGATCCCGAGGATTCTCCCGGACAGCTTCCCGGGCTTTAGTCGAGCTCACGGACCGTTCGCCGGGTTTCTTCCCTTCTACGAGCTGGATGCGGTGGGCCCATTCCCGCTTGCCACCCTCCGCCTCCATGCCTCCCTGTGCCATCTTCAGGAGGAAGGCCTTTTATTCATCCTGCGTCCCCCATTCACTGTCGGGGCGCATGGTCACCCGAAGCCGATGTTGCGTGAGGAACGGCCCCAGGGGTTGGAGGGTGTGTTCCGGGGGGTAGTACTTGGGATTAAAGATGCGGATGAGGGTGTCGTACCCAGTGAGATGGACCTGTTCCAGCGACGGCGGGTAGACGCCCGACGACCCAATATCCGCCGCTTTATCGATAAAGTACGGTTTCTTTGTCACGCCGATATCGATCTCTGGGAGGTGCGGGGAGGTCGCGGATGACAGGGATGTTTTCAGAAATTCCAGCAGATCCTAAGCGAAGAGCTCCATCATGGCCAGACGGTCCTTAAATAGGGCCGGTTTGGAGGGCTTGTCGGCATTTTGTGTTGCGAGGAGTAGGAGGAGGCGGGACGGCTGGCTGGGGTTTTCTAGCACGGCGGAGCTGGCGATGCGGCGGTGGGCGAGCGTGGGAGGGTTAAAGGACGAGTCGAGCACGTACAGGACCTCTGGTGGTGGTTGTTGCTTGGGACGCTCAGCTGGGATGGAGGTGAGGACCTCGAAATTCCTGGATAACGTGATAAAATGTCGGAGGGCGGAACTAGATTTCGCGTTGTATGGCAGCATACTCTGTCCATGGACGCAGTCGTATGGGACAGTATCTTCCGGTAGGAGGAGGGATTTTGCCTGTCGTGGAGCGAGAAGGCGCTTCAGCTCGTAGCGGCCGCCAAAGGAGATTGTGACAATGTCGAATAAACTCTTGAAAAGTCGTTAGTCGATTGCGTTCGCTCTCTTGCCTCTCTCTTTCCTCTGCTTGCCTTTGGCGTTCCTCTGCCTGTCTTTGGCGTTCCTCTGCTAGCTTCCTCTCCTCCTCTGCCTTTAAGAAAAGCGCCTTGTAGTCTGGGGAGCTTCTATCCATCGTTATTATGAGTAAGAGATGAGACGAAATAAAAAAATACATAGCGATGATGTTGGTCAAGACTCTCCCTGTCATCGAATGTCAGCGGGGCGGCATTTCAGTTAAAGTATTTCTCCGCTGAATCGTGCTCTGTAGCTCCATTGGTGAGCCGCTTTCCTACTTATAAGAAAACTCTTTCGGACCATGGCCGCCCTCAGTTTTGACATCCCGCTGTTTCCCTATATAGCTCTGATGCTATACCTGTCCATCGCGCTTCTCCTTAAGGGCAAGATAGATATATAGTACAATCACCATGCATCTCCACTCATATAAGTACCGTAAAAAAAAGCACATTCAATCTACAAAACACAATACTGATTCAAAGGATACCTAGATCCGTTGTTGTTCCCCTTTGGCATAGCTCCGGCGCTGCGGAAAAGACGTGTTTCTCGACGGGCACGGACTTGATATTACACAAGGGGAGACGCAGGTCATTCTATTCTTCGTAGAATGGCCTGGTCTAGTATACTAGTGAATGTGGTGCGCTGTACCCTGGCGCGTAGCTAATGATTCAGCATGTCCGAGCAGGTAACTATATTCCGCGATATGCTTATAACGTATTTGATGGAAGGCCTTATTTAACGTCATGCGAGTCGGATATAGTTAAGACTCATTTTACCAACTCACACAGATCACGTGAATGAAGGGAATCCCATGTTGAAGTTAATAACTCCGTGCAACAATCATAGACGGCACCCCATCACACCATCCTTTACCTTAAGGCAATTCATATAGGTAAACAAATATGAATTCGGCCTTGGACGGTTTAGTTGCAGAGACCGAAAGCAGCCCCTCAAGTTGACGTGTATGTTTGCATTTGTACTACTCGTCTCCGCCGCTCTCGTCTTTATTTCCCGACGATATCACTGACGGAAACACCGACATTACTTAATTCCAAAGTCCACCACGTCCGGCACATTAAAGCTTGGGATAGTGTACATTTAATACGGTATTGCAACGGTAGATCGAAAGCTTTCGGTCCGGACAGCAATCGTTGTGCTTTATCCAGATTCTGCGCGTTGCAGAACGACGAAATGTATATGTAGCCTAAAATATCCGACAGGAATGAATAAACATTCAAATCGTCAAAAATGAGAGCGACACCCTAAAGTTCGCGTCCTTGATTAGTACTTCCCTATACCTTAGGATACGATAATACCCGATCTCAAATAAATCACGTGATATAAACTCCCCCCCACTCTGTGGGCGGAGCCAAAGTTCCAACCCAATGCCCCTTAGTAAGTCACGGTTCATTATGAATATCACTCGAAGATGCTTTGTGTCGAGGAGAAAGGTCGACATGTGGCAGCTTAAATAACGTTTACCGGAAATTTTGACATTATATTCATCGTATATACATATCTCTCCCTCAAACCTCGAGCAGCAACCAAGAGTCGACGTTGGTACCGTTGCACGCCCGAAATGTCTTCGAACGTCAACAGCAACGGAAACTTTAAATCGGTCCTTAAGTCGAGCCAGCTTACAACCCTGACGTCAAAGTGCTGGGCTGAGATATTTGTATTCTTTCATTCACTTCGACCACCCCCTTCCAGTACTATTGCGATTTTCGAACCCACCCCTGGCTTCCAGCCTGTTGTCAATAATATACTCAGTTCCGACGAATACTCCAAGGTTTGATTCCTTGGGCATGGTTCTCAAGATTACGGTGATCTGATATATGCAGGTGTCCTCGCCTCTCAAGCCACAGTCGATATCCGAATACAAGACGAGAAGCCAGCACGGGAGGCCAACCAAGCCGACCGTGTTGTCGACGACCCAGATCGAATCATCCAGGTGGCAAATGGCCCAGCAGGCTTAGAAAGATCAGGGAAGACAGACAGACACATGTAGGGAGGGATGTGTGGGTGCATGCATGGAGGCATGCATGCGTGCGCCAATCCCACGGTCTGTCTACCCTTTTTTACCTACGAACCCTTGATATCCCCCAGACCAATAGACGCTAAAGGATGAATAATATGGTTCGCGCACACGCATGCAGCCTATCTGGTATTACTCAGACCAATGCGCAATAACAGTCAATGCAAGCCAAGTAATGTCCTTGGGGTATAAGCGCGCAACTCCTTTACCCGACATCCATCCCATTGAGAGCAACCAGAAACGACCCAGGAAAGAAAAAGAGGCCAGGCTAATGGCTGTATGTCCTCCAAAAGAAGCCACCAATACTCCGCCGTCGTGAGCCCCAGGCTTCTTCTAATAACGCTGTCATGGCGTGAGTCTTGTTAGGGACGTCGGAGAAATCTTCGCGCTGGGCGTTGCTTTGAATAAGCAGCCTGGCCGCTCTGATGTAGCCCTCACTCACAGCACATCTGAGCGGTGTTTTATCGAATCCATCAGGCCGGTTGACGTCTGCACCAGCGCCAACCAGAGCCTGGAACTTGGATTCCCACGAGTCGTTATCAACGAACTTCTTGAGCAGCATCATCAGAGGTGTTTCCTGCTTAGGGCCGTTTGTCGGAACATCGACAGGTCGACACTTTGAGACTAACAGTCGGAAAAGCTCCACGCCGACCTTTTCAAAGGTTGCGTAGTGAAGACAGGTGAGCTTTTCGTCCGAGTAGGCCGTCACATCTGCGTTGCGTTCCAATAACAACTCGGCGATCTTGGTGTGGCCGTTGCGGGTCGCTATCATCAAGGGTGTTTTATCGCCTGCAGACTTTGCATCGACACTGGCGTTGGCCTCGAGGAGACGCCGGACGATCGCTTCATTGCCCAGATAAGCAGCAATACCTAGAGGCGTGTTTCCATTCGAATCGGGCTGGTCAATGTGTACACCCTGGCCCAGCACTCCCTCGATGCCATTTAGGTTGCTTTTCTTGATTTCAACAATCAAGTTTTCGGTTACGCGGGGATCAAATAACGTATGGGACAATGGAGCGGACACGGATGACCTTGGCGATCGAGGGAAATCCAGTTCCTCGGAAGGATTTTCCGAAATCGAGCCCTGCGAGGACGTAGGTCGAGGAGGTCTATGAAGAGCGAACTTGAGGTCCCCCAGGGCTTCCTTCACCTTGCTTGCCTCCGGCCGGTCGTGTTTGTCAATTTTCAACATAGACAAAAGTAGCTTGGCGCAGCCGTTCACGAACTCTTCGTTGTAGCCGCGACGGTGATGTGGCAGGTTCCGGATCCAGTTCTCGATATGCGGATTGAGGACCGGGGGCGTCCCTCGAGCGAAGTGGTCATTTTCATAGGGCCCGAATCCGTCATCGTTCCTTGAGCGAAGCCTATCCAATCTCTGGAGCTCGTCGATCCCGGCCAGCGCAAAAGCAAAGACCCGGACCATGATACACCCAAATGACCAGACATCGCTTCGTCGGCTGACTCCAGGCCCGGTGCAGACCTCGGGGGCTTGATAGGTGCCTTCCATTCGTTGCAGCTGGGTCTTGGTCTCAGTCACCGGGTCCCGGGGAAGGCCCTCTAGGCTGTTCCGCTTTTCTGGGCCTTCAATGATGCAGAGCCCGAAGTCGGTGATCATCCATTTCCCAATCCGACGCGGGTTTGGGGACTCAGGATACTCATAAACCAGGATGTTCGCGGGCTTCAGATCCATGTGATAGCCCCGCGTGGAGACGCCTAGTTGGTTATGCAGATGGTCCAGCGCGCCGGCCAGGTTGGTCAGTTCATCGAGCACTTCGTCCATGTTGCACTGTCTGGGGGGTATTGGTCTCTCCGCCAGGAACTGCTCGAGGTCCATCTTGGCCAGGGGAAAGAGAATGTTGGGCTGGTGCCCGATAGTAATGGTCGCAATAGGGAGGACGATGTGTTTATGCTGAGCGGGGCTTGCTCGAATCCTTTCTAGGATGATCCTCTCACGATCATAGTCAAGCTTGCTGCGGAAGAGTTTGCGAGCCACTTCAACCTTCGTCTATGGGGATGGATTTGTCAGCTCTATCGTCAGGATGCATGCAGACACGAAATCCATACCACGCAAGTACCACTTCTAGGGCGGTAATGGGTCGGGGCAATCACTTCCCTGGTGATCTTCCCAAATCCTCCACTTCCGCGAAGCTCAGACTTTGCCGGCAGAAACGGTAATCTCCAGCCTTCCTCGTAGGTCCTATGACTCTCTTCTTCGATATCTACCGGACAGAAAATATAGCGAGTCTCGTAGAAGTGAAATCCGGTCACGGGGCCCAGGAACTCGTTGCTGGTCAAGGTCTGTAGATCATAGTACCGGATGCTGAGATCGGTGCGATCCAGCGTTTGATCAGGCCCCTTGTGAGAGAAGAAGATCTCATCAAACCGCGACCATTCATCCCACTGCACGGAGATCAAGATTGAGATGGTCTGCAGGAAATCTCTCCGGATATCTCGAATGAACGACGGTCGGGCGAGCAGCGTGTCACCGTGGAAGAATTTCCGGAGCACATCTGAGGTCCAAATTCTCGCGAGGCGGTCGCGGGGCGCAAAGCTTCCTCCTCCATTCTTGGGAAGCTCGATGGCCTTGGTGACTTCTTCTAAAAGCTGCTGTCGGAGTCTCGGAGATGGTTGACGTTTAAACCATGGCATGCTTGCCCACGGCGATTGGGATTTCGGTCGAGGCTTTGGGGTTATAAAGCTACAGGCATTGATTCTAAATATTAACGTCAGCACTATGGTCTCTTAACTGACTGGACAGGGAGACGTGTGGAGACGCCGCATACTTCCAATATCAAGCTGTATACCCGTCCATGCTGAGGGCACTGTCGGTGTCGTGACGGTGGGGTGGCAAACAGCCAGAGGGAATCCAGGGGAAATGCAGGACATTCATCAGCAGACAACGTGGACAGTCATCCTTCTGGTGGCTTTCCTGCTGCGGATGCACCCAATGCCATGGAGGGGGGTCATGGATCATGTGGGCATCAGCCACTGCCCTGTTAGTGTGGAAGGGCCGCTTGGCGGCACTGGTGGTCATGATATTGCCGAGAATTAGCACAGATCGACCCTGTCAACCAGGCAAACGTGTTAGTTCGCCAATGCCTCCGTCGCCTAACCGATCAGTCGTATAATTAACTGATTCCATCAATCCCGCTTATGGACGAGACAAGGCTCAGGCCAGCCCGATTCGTCATCGCGCCTAAACACCAATTCAAGAAGAAGAATGAAAAAAAGCAAGACATGGAAGGAAAGCGTCAAGCGAAGAATAGACAAGAGACGACGGGAGAAGGATCCGTATCCATCGTATGTATCCTCAGATGTATATTACAGAATTCAGTGTAAAGCAAAAATCTTGGGAAATAAACGAAACTCTAGTATAGGTACCGACTGTACAGGATGAACCTACTCTGCATGCTGCATGACTGCCGTAACTTCCCGTGTATCCTGCATGGACGGTCGTTTTCGGTCTAACCTCCAAGCGGCTGAATACACCAGCGCCCATTGCCGAGGTAAGTGAGCATATGTATCCAGTATAATGGTCTAGAGCAATTTGCAGAGTCCGTCGATACCATCTGCACTGTTCATGACTGGACCTTTGATTGAGGCTGTGCGTGGAGCAGAATCCAGGATTCCGGGATCATCACCAACCCCTGCAAGTCTGACACTGTCCGAGGAACACTAATCTACTCGGGGATGTTACTCCAAATGGCATCAGTGGGCGTGGGGCTGCATCGAATGAGCAACAAACAGAGACGTATGCCAGAACTTCTCACGCAACCTTATCTTGTGGCTCGGGGGAAATGCCTCACAGATCAGCCATCCCCGCGTGAGATCATCGCCCCCAGACTTACTCTGGTCACTCCACGCGGCTTGGAGCAGTATCAGCCACGAATGCAAGTATTCTATGTTCCCTGATAGATCAGCTCACCATTGCTGATCGGTCCTGGCATCTTGACTCATCATGATAGAACAAGGTATGAAAAGGCACTGCTGAGGGATAAAGTGGGCTGTGGACGGATCTAGATCTCGGGGGAACTGAAAACACTGCCAGCTGGACAGGGAGACCAGTGCGAGATACCTGGGGTATCCTCGTTCCCCACGAAAAGCTATTTTGAATCTGGATTGACGAGGCTGGGTAAGAAAAGGGGCTCTCTCACAACGGAATACTGTCGGTGCGGCTGAAGGTGAATATTGCCGCGCCTTCCGTTCTCGACCCTTGAGACCAATGAGTAGCCGGGTTGGTTTCGATCTGCAAGTGATTGATCAAGTCGCTTTCCGTTTCTTGTCCCCGTTGACACGAGAAGTGGGGAAGCGACGAGGCTAGGACGTCGCTTGACACGTAGTCAAACCAACAGCCTCTTGTTTCACGAGGCTGATGTTGATCCATGGCAAAGAGCCGAACTAGACAGCCTTGCCTCGTATACCCGTCTCGACTATCATCGCAACGTCGAAAAGAAAGCATCCCACAGTGGTTTAGTTTCTGTGATGTTTACTATGATCGAAGCTATGATGTGATGCCTTCACATCTCAAATAACGTGAATACCGGCCATGCCATTTCGGGTGAAACAGACGAGAAATCAGACATCAGTCATAGAATTCGCTAACATCCACATCTCATATTTCTCGGGGCCGACAGGGGGGCCCGTTCAGGTGCCTCATTATAGCAGGTTTGATTTCTATAAAAAGCCAGGTTTCAGGCTGAGAGAAGCGTGACAGTCCTACACCAGGTTCGCTAGATGGAACTTCTCTAATGCTGTTGATCACTCTGTTGGCGCCAATTTATATATCAATAAGGCATGTAAATTGTTTCGAACATTCAAATTCCCTGTCATTGAACTAGAACCGCTCATCCGTTGACGCCTTGCACCCATCGACCGTGGTAGGAACATCGGTCATTGGTCCCCTCGACATGAACGGAACAGCTGACGCCTATACGGAGCGACGGTAAAGCCTTTTTCTTCACTCGGCGACTTTTGATCTACTATGTGCTGGGATCTTTCTGACCAGCCTCATCTAGCAATCCGAATCCCTTGAGGGAGCGGACACCAGAAGAGCTCAAAGGCGACGTCCGCCAGTTTCACCACAGACATATGCTTCAGGATGTTATCGATGTTGATTTACTCGTCAAGGGAGCCCTCGTCGCTCGGGATCCGTCGGACGCAGAGACCTGTGGCCTGACCACCCCCGACAAGATTGCCGTACAGTCTGAGCCGCGCCTAGGGCTCTTCCACCAGACAAAAGAGCTCAAAGTGATCATCCTGACGACCGCATGCGCCGCTATTATCCAGTAAGCGAGTCTACAAGATCAGCGCTATGCCAACGCAGTTCACTAACTCCCCCAAAGAGGCTGGCAACAATCATCCATTAATGCCGGTTCCAATGGATGGCAATGCGAGCTTCTCGCCAAAGAGGCCCGGAAATTTGATAATATTACGTTGAAATATATCGCGTCGTTGACCGATGCAGCACCATGGATATCAGCCAGTATCATGTTCGTCATATTGCGGACCCGATATTATGCACACAACTAACGAACCGGGCATCCAGCGGCACATGGCTCAGCGATCCCCTACAGGAAGCCCAGTATGGCCGACGCCCCGCCCTTTTTGTATCGGCAATCCTTTGTGCGGCCTGTGTCATCGGTACGTCAATTCCGTGAAGATCTTCGATAACGAGAGCAAATCGACAGGGTGTTACTCTAACGCAGAGCTGTAGGGACCGCCCATTGCAATTCATGGGAGACGCTCCTGACCTGCCGCCTACTCCTAGGAGTTGGGGTACGTAAACCATCCCACCGACATATG
This sequence comes from Aspergillus sp. MEXU 27854, assembly GCA_019721355.1. Classification (NCBI taxonomy): domain Eukaryota; kingdom Fungi; phylum Ascomycota; class Eurotiomycetes; order Eurotiales; family Aspergillaceae; genus Aspergillus; species Aspergillus sp. MEXU 27854. The sequence continues at coordinate 396,191 of JAGMTT010000008.1, read as the reverse complement.
AATTGAGACTGACTTTGGATTTACGCCAGATCGGAGCAAAGGCTTCGATTGCCCCTGTCTTTGCGGCAGAGGCAGCAACGCAACACCTCCGAGGTCGTCTGTTGATGATATGGCAACTGTTTGACACGTTGTAAGTACACACCATAGTCTCCGCGCAGGACTCCACTCAACCAGCGTATAGTGGGATCTTCGTGGGGTTCGTCTGCTACTGGGTCTTTGACAAGAGCTGGAGAGGAATTCTAGGCAGCGCCGCAGTTCCGGCATTGATCCTTCTCGTTCTGGTATTCCTGTGCCCCGAGTCACCGCGGTTCCTGATCCGAAAGCGCAAATACGCAGACGCGTTTCGCAGTCTCCGCCAATTGCGAGGGACTGACATTCAGGCGGCCAAAGATCTGTACTACATCCACAGCCAGCTGCAAATAGAGACCGAGCTGTTCCTGGGCAGACGACCTGAGGAATGGTGGGAAAGAGATCTGTACCAGGATTTGGTCGAGTCACAGACATTCTTCCAGAGGGTTCGGGCGCTGTTTAGGGTTCGGCGCAATCGTAGAGCCTGTCTTGCGGCGTTCCTAGTGATGGCGGCGCAGCAGCTCTGTGGGGTGGGTGTTCACGACGCCCGTTTTGATATACCTCTGGATCCGTCTGACACCGTCACAGATCAACGTGCTTTCATTCTATTCGTCGGATATATTCGAAAGCGCCACGAATGGAAAAGATGCACAGAATACAGAGCTGGTTTGCCCGTCTCCAAATCAAGGCACGGTTGCTTGGCTCAACTTCGGTAGAACAGACACCCATACCTCTCCTGGGCTTCTCGCACATACTGACATCGCGACCGCAGGGTTTGGGCTCGCCAACTTCCTTTTCACAATCCCCGCCTATAGGTATATCGACTCGAGGGGTCGCCGGGTTCTTCTGCTGATCTCTCTGGGCGGAATGTTCTTCACTCTTATCGCAATCAGTGGCTTTTTCCGGATTACAGAACCCCAAAAGTTGCGAGAAGGGTTCATCGCCGCCTTTGCCATTGTCGTTTTCACTTTCTTCTATGGCATCGGCGCCGGACCGGTCCCATTCACTTTCAGTGCCGAAGTGTTCCCCTTGGCGTTTCGCGGTAGGCTTACTGGCACTTGAAAAGACTGATGTGCACCTTCGCTAACGTCCCCCTCTGTAGAGGTTGGCATGAGCTTCAGTGTCATGGTGAATTTTCTCGGTCTGAGCATTCTGATTATATTCGTGCCAGCCTTGACGGGCGCGTTCTCTCCCCCCAACGGCAAGGGCCTTCTTGGTCATTCAAATCTTCTCTTTTTCTTCACGTACCTAACCTGTCACCATAAACAGTGGATTCTGTACTGACGTTTGCAGTGGTTTGAATGTACTGGCCTTTGTGCTTGTCTTCTTCCTGGTCAGTCTGCACAAGAGAGTCAACGATCCTACGCTGACTTCTAGCTAGGTCCCAAGTGGCACGGCGCAGGTTACTCTTGAAGAGATGAATTATATCTGTATGTATTCTTACGATTTACTGTTTATGTGTGCTAATCCGCTTCACAGTCAGCAAAAAAACGTCCGACCACGCGTTAGGCCATCTCCCGGGGTGTATCAAGAGGAAATGGCATGCACCAAGCCGTCAACAGCACGACGATGACGAAGACGAACTTGAGTTTCCATTAGAGACGACTAGTGCCGTTTAAAAGATGGGCATTCCCAACGGTGACACTCATGTTCGGTGGGATGAAATGTTTTTCGGGAGGCGCCTCCAGCGTTGGCGCATACACTCGGCCTTTGCATTTGTCTGGTTCTCAGGTCCGGTATTATAAAGGCGACAATTCGGATGACATTTCGTTCCCCATAAAGTGAACCTGGGGCATATCTCATAGATACTACAGGGGTGGGATTAACCTACTCTGATTCCCGTGGATCGCCCCGCTTGTCCCGCTCACCCTATTTATCCCCGGCTTGGCAGGCACGTACTCCGTATTACGGCAAGCCAATACCGCCACTCCGCAACAATTCAATTTTTCCACCAAGTTCCTTCACCGCGAGACCCTCCGCTTTGCTCTTTAGGAGTCTTTCTTTATATTAAGTTTAATATAATAATTAAGTGGCTGCGATGGCGTTCTTGTACGACATCCAGATAGGTATAATATTCTCTAAAGTCTATACAGAGCTGACTGAGTCTTTAGTTCTGCTATCTACCATGGCTCCTTCAAACCGTGGCCGAAAGGCTATCGATTTGGAGCCGTACAAAGATGAGATTATCTTATTATATTCCTCTTCTACTTCAGTTGATTCGATCCGTACATCCCTCTAGGAGAAATATAATCTCCAGATTAGCAAGCGTACGCTTGAAAATCGCCTTCAACAATGGGAGATTCGCCGGCAAGATCGTATAATCGCTTCCAACCCTCTTCTCCACGCTCGAATTCGTGTTTTATTCTTCCGAGTTGGACTAGAAGATAAAGAGCTTCTCTCTGTTTTACAGAAAGATGGCTTCTACATCTCTAGTCGTACATTGGAGCGCCTGCGTACACAGCTTGGTCTCTTTCGACAAGTTCGAGATCCCCTAGCTCAACAGCTTCAAAGGGAAGAGATGCTTGAGGTCCTCGTACGAGAGGCAGAGCGAGGAGCTATTTAAGGCTATGGAAAGGAGCTCCTTCACCGGCATATTCGAAGTAAAGGCTATATTATTAGACGGTAAGAGAATCTTCTAATTACTCGTACAAGGGGCTAATATATCTAGTAATCGCCTTTTCTCTGCCTATAAAACTGTCCTGCCTGATGCCGTACATCGCGGAAAATACAATCTCCAGCGAAAGCGAGGCGAATTTGTCGTACCTGGGCTTAATTTTACTTGGTCAGTTGACGGCTATCTTAAATTAGAGCCGTATAGGATTGAAATTTATGCAGCAATTGATGCATACTCTCGCTATATCATATGGATTTACTATGGGATTACTGCTCGTACAGCAGTCAGCGTTTTACGTCAATATTTGGATACTGTGGATGATATATAACTTCTCCCATCGCGGGTTTAGTCTAATCAGGGCTCAGAGGTAGTCCTTTTTAGATCTACACATCTCCAGCTTCGCCGCGTACAGGAGCCTAATATCCAACTAAATTCTTGTTGGATCTCCGGCCGGAGTACCGAGAATTAAAGAATTAAAGCTTGGTGGGAGCAGCTATTAAAGGGAGCGCTATATAAATGGCGGGTAAGTTTCCCTATCCTCGTACAAGACTAATACTAATATAATTAGAGCTATTTTAACTCTATAAGTAAAGATGGCCTATTTTCTAGATTATCTCTTGTAGACCAGATTACTTTCTATGCTATCTATATTCCTATTCTTCGTATAGAACTCTGCCATTTTGTTCAAGCATGGAATTGTCATCGATTCGACGACAGCCTAATCGTCTAAATTCAATTGGAGGCAAGCCGTATATGCTTTACCATTATCCTCAGGATGGTGTTCAGGATTATGGCCATTTAGTCGATAGTCCTACTCTCCAGGGGCTTCAATTTGACCCTGACAATCCTCCCCCTATTTAACCAGATGATGAGGCTGTGCCTTTTCGTACGACTTATCTGCAACTTCGTCATATTCTTATGACATATATTGAACGCTATATAGAGCCATTTTTGGCACTATCTACGCGGCCAATTGGTGCGTTAACTGGGAACCTGGGGTGGCGTAGTCTTGTACGACCAGCTCTTTGTTTAAAAATTAATTTTAGCTTTTTTTCCCTTTTCTTTGTTATACGAATTAGACCTACTAATAAGACTTTTTAAATCCCTACTATTCTCTCTTTTCCTTGTATCTTTTGTACACCAAGATGGCTTCATCTTGGACCCTTTTCTGTGGGGAGACCGGTATACGATATCATTCTACTTCTCCATGTGAATACTGCGGTGCCTCTCCTCCTCAAATTATTGATTTAACTGATTCTTCACCAATCGCACCTCGTACGCCACCAATATCTCGAATAAAGCCAGCAACAATTCAGATATCCCAACGTTTTTCAATATATCCACGTACATCTGAAGATTCCCAACGAACTGGACGTCAGCCAGTATCTATACGCGGAGGGTCATCTATTCTCAACAATAATCTATCATCGTACAAGGCAGTTATCGGATTTTATCTTTTGGAGGGTGAAGATATTGAGGAAGCTACTTTAAAGGAGCTAGGTTTGTTTTTAATAACTAGCTATAGAAGATATACTAATAGTTATAGAACAAGTGAAGACCAGAATCCCCCGTCGTACGATTGAATCTTTGGATAATTTATCCAACAAGACCTTCTTCCATCCAGCCTTCGATTTGTACGACAATATGGCGATATCTTTCGACTAGCTACCCATATTCAGAAGAAATCGCCGGTTTATCTCAGTCAGACTGCAGATCAGCGACAGGCAGTGGAGGACCTTCTTCAGAATTGGTTTGATTCTCGTACGAATGGACTGGAGAAGGAATATCAGATCTGTCTGATAATCGAGCGTCAGTCGTACGACGATCAGAAGATCAAGTCTGAGCTATTGGAGGACGAAAAGAGTCCTTCAATTAAGAAGGAATCAAAGAAGAAGACCAAGATCAAGCAAGAGAAAGACAGCGTACAAGATGACTCTGATCTCTCATCTATACAGTCACCATCTGTACGCTTACCTCCTGTACGGAAAGTTCAGAAGCGGCGTCTTCCATCAGATGCTTCAGATACCAATCCCCATTGTACGAGAAGAAGTTATACCTTGGGCGAAGAGGATAAGAAGAGGATTAAGGAATACGGTCCAGGATTTCCTGATCTTTAGGAGGAGACGTACAAGACGATGTGGATAGTTTCTTTGCTTAGTCGTTAGATAATTAGTCGTTACTTGTGTTATTATGTTAGTTAAATCTCATTATTTTCTTCACTATTACCTCTACCACCATCATCACCTCCATCATCACCACTACCATCACCACTACCATCACCACTACCATCACCACTACCATCACCACTACCATCACCACTACCATCACCACCACCATGTCGTACGTGCCTCTGCCTCTTATCTCTGTCTGATTTGAAGCTTTAAAGATCATATAGCTCAGAGGTAAGTCTGTACAGCGTTAGAAAGCAATACTAACACGCGGGTTCATATAATAATGCCCGTCGTCCTGCGTCTTCGTCCTCCGACCTTCCTCGGAGCTGGATGCGTTTATGTATTGAGTCTTTTTAGAAGCGCAGAATTTCATCGGTAGTATGATAATCGCTTTCAGAAGGTCCTGCACCTGTCAATCTAAGCACAGTCAGCAAGGCACTGCCGACGACGCCCTGGGGAGGATCGTAACTGTCATGCTGAAGACACCTTCGCCGAACAGGCCGAAGTAGGGGGTCTAATCCTCTTGAGATGACATTGAAATGCGCGTCGAATGTAATGACTGTCCATTCTAGACATGTCACCCCCACACCAACTACTAATAAAGTCACGTCTCCTCCCCAACACATAGACTCACAGCCTCCAACAAGGCTGAATGTCAGCCACCGGCTAAGTCGGGCACACTTGGCGATGATTCGCGTACGTACCGTAAGGATCAGCGCGATATTCCCCAGAATTATCTGCATCGCCATGAACACGTTGATCATGCTTGATCCTCCTACCCGGCTCATCTACGCATTGACCATACGCCATGGGGCTTAGACAATAGATAAATACATATATGAGCCCTGTCTCTCGAACTTCATTATCACTCACAATCCTCCTCTTTCATAAACATCCTACAAGATCATATCAATCATATCCTCAAATAATAAACACCTCCAACAGAACAATGTGCTTCTCCAGCTCCGACAGGGACCGATACCCTCCCGCGCGTCCCAGCGGCTACCCACAAACGTCTTCCTACGGGAACAGCGCTTATTACCAACAGCGCCCGTCCGGCTATAGCAGTGGCTACGGCTACAAGCCTCGCAAGAATCGTCGAGGCGCGGCTACCTATGGGGGTGCTGCCGCCGGGGGCGCGGTGTTTGCTGCCGGGTGTGGTGGAGGATGCGGTGGCGGAGGTGGAGGGGGAGGCGGTTGTTAATAGTTGTATATGGTTCGGATTGGATGTTCCACATATTCATGTTGTATAGGTAGGTTTCTTTTGCAGAGCGAGACATGTACGGCGTCCTCAAGTTCCACCATGACAGATGACGATAATCTTGCATAAGCCCTAGTCACTAGCCTGGACCCGCCGTAGCATCTAGATAAATAGCCCCAATCCTCCAATCCTCAGTCTCATCTCCAGAATCCCACTTGAACTCTCCTGGCACAATGCAAAAACCAACCCTGATCTTCGCCCCCGGCGCCTGGTACCCCGCCACAGCATTCGACCCCCTCATCGACCAGCTCACTCCCACCGGCTACACCTGCCACACCATCGCCTTCCCCTCCATCCAGCAGTCCACCCAAGTCCGCGACCTCTCGCTCGACATCGCTGCCGTGCGCGCAGTAGTCGAGCCAGCCGTCAACGCCGGCCGCGACGTCGTGGTGGTCGCGCACAGCTGGGCTGGGTTACCCGTGAACAGCGCGCTGGAGGGGCTCAGCGCGGCGCATCGTGCGCGGGACGGGAAGACTGGCGGGGTGGTCAAGATCTGCTTTATTGCTGCGTTTGCGCCTGTCCTTGGGGAGAGCGTGCTGGCGGCGATTGGGGGGACGGCGCCGGACTGGTGGGTGTATGATGTATGTTCCGATTCATTTTCTTTCGTTCGCGCTTGTGAGTGAGTGAACTGATGGATGCAGGATGAGGATGAGACCGTGACGGCGGCGGGGGCCCTGGGGCTGTTTTTCCATGATGTCCCGGACGCACAGAAGTGGGTGGACATGCTGCGGCCGCATGCGAAGGCGACGAAGGTGACGCCTGCCGAGGCCGAGGCGTTTATGCATATCCCCACGGCGTATCTGCTTTGTGAGGACGACCGGGCGATTCCGCTGGCTATGCAGGAGGCGATGGTGGAGAGGATGCGGACCAAGGGAGCGGTGGTTGATACAGAGAGGATTGGCACGGCTCATACGCCGTGGTTGGTGGTGCCGGATCGGGTGGCTGATTACATTCGACGACATGCGTGTGCATAGAACCGAGGATAGTGACTTGATTTCTTCCGTGATTAACATACAGTATCATGGAAATGGGTATGAGCAGACAACATAACATAACGCGCCAATGCTGGTTTCGTATTTCCCGGTCAACATCCCAGATGTTCCATCTTGACCTTGCGGAGGTCGTGCAGGCTAAAAAGCAATGAGTCCTCTCCCCTGGACGACATCACCCACACGACGCTGCACATTCTCAAACCGCATGAACGCGCAGCTCTCACTCTCCAGATGCCCAAACAACGCCGCAAGGGTCGAGAACTGCTTCCCACAAGCGCTAGGGACATTAGGGCAGCGATACACCTTCTGCTTGTGGGCGGGCGAATTCAAGTGCGTGTTCAGACTGTTGACCGTATTGAACTGCTTGTGGCAGATGTAGCACTCCCAGTAGTAGCCATTAAAGGCCCGGTCAGTGGCGCTGTAGACGGCCGAGTCTTCGTCGCGCCAGCCGATCTGCCGGTTGGTGATGGTGCCGCCGGGATCGCGTGCAGAGACCATACGATAGATGCTCTCGCGGTTCACGCCCGGGGCGCTGGGACAGGATCCAGTTTCAAGATGGTGGGTCAGGCCGCTGGCTGTAGTGTAGTGCGCCTTGCAGAACGGGCAGGTGATGGATTGGCCGCGGTGGGCTTTCGAATTGAGATGCTGACACAACTCAGTGGTGGGTTGTAGGCAGTAACGGAATACATACCATCTTCAGATTGTTCTCGTTCTGGAAGTGTCTGTCGCAGGCCTTGCAGTAGTTGGCGTAGTGACCAAGGGCGCGCATATGCTGGTCGACTGCAGACTGGGAGCGGAACGTTCGATCACAGGTGTCACATTCATACTGGGGAGCCCAGTGATCGAGGGCATTCATATGCTGGACACAGGCGCGCTGAGTACGAAACACACGATCACACGTCTCACACTCTGGCCAGTGGTTGTAATCATCCATGTGCTCCTCGCACTCCCAGGAGGAATAGAATTCCGCGGTACATGTTTCGCATTCGAACATGATGGCAGGTGGACTTCGGGGTGGGAGGATGGAGGAGGATGTGGAGGAAGAGGGGAAGAGAAGAAAGAGGGAGAGAGATGGGAGAGAGATGGGAGAGAGATGGAGGAGAGAGAGAGATGGGAGAGAGATGGAGGAGACAGAGAGATGGGAGAGGGATGGAGGAGAGAGAGATGGAGGTGTTTGGGAAAGGACAAACGAGCTGTCTCATATCAGGAAGGTCATTGTAGCTGTTGTCAACAATCTCAATGGATCAGGTTTGTTTGATTGTGTCAATCATGCAGATGTCTGAATTACCGCGTAATCTACCGCTTGAATAGGACTGTAGCAAGGACTTGAATACACCCAAAACTAGCGAAAATGAAGGCTCTATTTATGATCAATCTTGACCGCCATTGAGGGGTCATTTTTGGAGCTCTGCGGTCCGGTATGATGTTCTAGAGCGAGGTGCAGGGACTGTTTGAATAAGCCACCCTGGTTTGACAGATTGCTTGATAAACGTAATTCAGACAGATTAGGTCATCAGAGTTGCGTGGTCTAATGGTCATGACGTCTGATTCACATGTGAATCCAAGATTCCTCAGAAGGTTCCCGGTTCGATCCCGGGCGCGACTACATTCTTCTTTTTGCATTTTTCGGACTGTATTTTTTTGCGCTACACAATATGCACGAAGCTGGCTAGAAGACGACCGTAGAAAGCTAAACCACCAGCAAAACCTCCTCAAACGCTTTCAAAAACACCTTCTGCTCTTTGGCCGTACCCACCGACACCCGAAGACACGCCTCACAGTGCACCGCCTGCCCAACATACCGCACGCCCACCCCATACATCTGTCTCAGTCTCTTCTCGATCGCCCTAGCCCGATCATCATCGCGTTTGGCCATCTCCTTCCCGAGCGACAGGATCGGCACGAGCACATAGTTCGCCTGGTTCCCGCCAATCAGTGGGCCGACCCCCAGCTGCCGGAAATTCTCGTCACTCAGGGCCTCGACCAGCGCGGCGCGGTTGGTCTTCACACGGCTGATCAGGCGGTTGGCGCGGCGCGCATTTTTAGCTGACAGGGCTTTCGCGGCGAGGGAGAGCACCGGCGTGGATAGGCCGTACGGCATCTGCAACTTGCAGAACATTGATGTGACGACGGGGTGTGCGAACGCCATGCCGACCCTGCTGTAATTAGGACGCTGTCTGCGTGAGCAAGAGAGGGAGGGGGTGGACGCACCGGATTCCGGCGAGCCCGTGCGCTTTGCTCAACGATTGTACGACGACCAGGTTGGCGTAGCTGGACAGTAACGCGAGTGCGGAGGACTCTTCCGGGCTGGGGGCGAAGTCGATGTAAGCTTCGTCGACGACGAGGAGACCGCGGAACGCTGTATCTGTCAGTGCTTTCGCTTGGAGAGGAGAAGGGCAAGCGTACACTCCGAATCGAGGATTTGTTTGATCTCCTTGGGTGGAATCAGACTGCCGGTGGGGTTTCCGGGCGACGCAATGACAGCGACTTTGATATCCGGATCAGCGGCGAGCGTTTCACATATCTGACGAGGCCGTGTTACTCGCGTTGCACGTCATGTGGTACGTCGAGGCGGGGCACTCACCTTGTCGGTCGGCAGGGTAAAGTCGCCGTCGTGGTAGTCCAGCGGGCATTCGACGACGCCCACGTCGTAGAACCGGGCGCGGACTTTGTACAGATCAAAGGTGGGCGGGACGACGAGGATCTTGTCCCGGCGCGGCGTGCAGGTCGTCCGGAGGATCAGGTCCCAGATGTCGGAGGCGCCGGAGCCTAGGCAGATCGAGTCGATGGCTGGGGATGATGTCAGGATTAACTGGGGTGCGTGGCATGGCCTACGGGGAATGGTACCATCTAGCTTGCGCCATTGGGCAATCTTCTCTTTGAGATCGCGCTGCGAGGCTGAGGGGTATCTCTTCAGGGCGTCGAGTTTGACGCCGAATGGGCGGAGGAAGGGGAGGTACTGGCTCAGCCAGCGGTGTTTCTCCAGACAGTTGCCCTCGGCGTTCTCGTTGGCGTCTAGAACGACCGAGGGGCGTTTGTGGACCTCGTCAGAGGTGGTGGTCGCGTAGGTTGGGGCCTGGAGGACCGTCGGCCGGATGGCGAAGTCGAGGGAGAAATGCGATGGCTGGAGCTTGTCGGCCATGGTGATGCCTAGAGGGTTGGGTCAAATAGCATGCAAGATGGATAGATGATGGGGTGGTTGTGTGGAAGTAAATATTCCCCGGGTAGATGGGGATGGTATAAACAATGGCTGTAGGTAGGGAATGCAAAAGAAGTGAAGGTTTAGAGGGAATTTGAAGCAACAGTCAGCCCTTTAGGGGACGAACAATACTTGCGTAATGAACAGTAGTCTCCGTGCGACCTCTCAGATGAAGCGTTGGTGTCGGTCCAGCCATGCAGGTGTCAGCAGCAGATCCCGGGATTTATACCAGACTGATCCCCCTCTGACCTCTCCCTTGCTTCCCGTGTAACCATTTGGCAGACGACGTTTGCAGGAGGTGAGTTCGTGCTTACTAGACCGAGATGGAGTTGGCATGTTGTGGATGTATGCTGTCTTGTCCACCCCGCTCCAACTTCCCTTCAATGGTCAGTCATGACTGTGATTTTACAGAAACATCTCCGGAATGGATAGGGCTCGAATCTACTCGATCCAGTGCAATGGATGCTCAGCCATCGACATTCCAGACTACATGTTCGCCTCCCGCAGGAAAATCTGACTGTACCCCAAACCCAATTGCACTGGACGCCATAGGATAACCTTTCAAGACATCGCAGCAGGAGTGGCATGCTGACCAGGGAGAAAGTATACTCCATCGTAAATAAGCTTCCGGCGGTGGGCGATCATTCCGGGGGTCGAAGGGTCTTGACCGAGTGCCTCACAGAGGACTCAGCTGCCTACGCAGCGCCGTGCCACGGTCAGCATGAAGCGCGGAGGTTGTATTCTGATGCGGCACGTGGGAGATGGTCACTGGGGATGTCGCGGGTCTATATCGAGTCTGGATCGGCTCGTACAATGCAGGTGCGTCACTTGATGTCTTAGCTGGCCGTTACGAGGATATATTGCTCCAACTTCGTGTGGTCATTTCCCTTTCGAGACGGAGCAACGAACGTGGTAGATTCCAACCGAAAGTGGATTTCAAAGACTCGTGCTTCATTGACCACAATGCAACACAATTAATAGCAATCGAAGGGTTTGCTTTTGCACTTGACAATCAGTGAGACTGACCTACCTCTGATACCTACCATACCCTATCTAGGTAGTCGGTCCATAATTGAGCATGCCATGTCTTGTCTGTACAGCCTGACCAATCAGATCCGATGTGGAACAACAAACGAACATCTGGATGGAGACTCTTCTTAAGCTTGTCATATTTCTCGGATGCATGGCGGATCGCCAAATCCGTCGAGTGTGGCGATTTGGATGCCTATGGATCGATGACATTCATCTGAGCTCGGAGATATATATATATATATATATATATATATATTTCAGATTCTGAAGGATGAAAAGATACACAGACGATTGCTCGAATCTTTAACGGATATCAATCAAGAATTATCAAAACGAGAAGACAATTAAGATATGCCCAACTCTCGTTCGCCCAGCGAAGGACTCCGCCAGGCACGTTGTTGTATCCGTGCTGTACATGGACCAGGAGATGCACCATGGGTGTCATACCCAGTTGTGCCACCACCGCAGAGGACCACCAGTCATGTGACATGGACTTGAAATGTCGTTGCACGGGATCTACTCAAAATTATCTGATACTACCATACTATCTACCAACTGGTACCCCGTAGGTAGAATACAGAATACACACTACACGAGAGTCATAAGACCCGCCTCGGCGGTTCTCGAACGTGAGAGTCCCACATTGTTGGGTCCGGGAAATTAAGGAGGAAATGGAAACGTCAGTCACTTGTGTTCATGTTCCCTTTGAAGGTTTGAAGAGACGACAATTAGGAGTCGGACTATCAACTCCAAGGTCGGACTATTCCTATGTGTAATCGAGAACATGTAGGGGAGTTTACCCCGTAGGAGGATACTCTAGGTATAGGCTGGGCCCACTCGTGATGCTGAACGTTACTCCGAGTCCAAGTCGAGGATAGGGCGAGACGTGTCGATCTCGTCATGGCTGATATGTCAGACCGTTTGCTCGATCTATCGCTGCGGCGGGGTCTGATCTGCTTGATAACGATAGATCGCCGCACGAGGATGACCTGTCAGCTGGGATGTCGTGCACGGTATTACTCTATAGGCGCAGAAGCACCCTGCAGTATAGTACCTACATCCGTTCAGCTGGGCTCTACATCACCTACCCGCAGGGATTTAAACCTCTTGTCGGTCAAGAACTCTACGGAGTATGAAATGGATAAATCAAGCTTATCACGCCCCACCTGTGGCGGTGCGTTCAGCTGCCATGTCCAACCACCAACCTGTCGATACGCCATCCATCGAGCTGCAAGGGCCGATGCATCGGATGCATGGCCTGGATCCGATCGCGTTTCAGTGTCGGAAGAGTACCGATGAAAAGACCGACAGGGATGACGGGATTTTGACGGTCTTTTAGTAGAAGGGATTGTCCCTTGCTGTTGTATTTGTCCGAACTCACCACTCTCATATTATTGGTACCTACCTTGGAGGAGTGTGACAATAGAATTGTATAATCAGGTTAATCATCAGATAGGCGTCTGTCTGATGATCTGTACGTTTTGGGTAAAAGCGGAGAAGCCGGATGGTCTGGAACCGAAGCCTGTCAACCATGGATGGGGAACCTCAAATCTGGGAGGTCCTGGACTTGAGTGCAGGTGGAGTGATGCAATGCGCTGGACATGGAGGAGATGATGTGTGTGCAGGCTGGAGTTGAGGTTGTACTCTGTAGAAGACAGCGGCGTCAGCCCAGAAATACCAAGGCTGAAATGCCTTAGCCTAGTGCCTAACAAGAACGGGGAATAAGCAGATTGGAGGCACAGACCAGTGGCGATGGGGCTGGTCAGCTCCAATGGGATCGGGATGGGCCCGTGGACCCGACCCAGGAACCATCGTGCTGTACACGTACGCTCTTGGCTGTTCCATAGAGATAGATATTAGTTGTAAAAAGAAATAGCATAAAATAGACAAATAGATATAAATAGGTATACAAGGTAAAAACTATAAGGTCAGAAGAGAAATATTCCAGTATCAAGCAGAAATCCCTGAAAAATCAGAGTAAACCCCGACTGCTGCCCAACCGACACTAACGCTAGTCGCCGTCGCAGGCGGGCGGGGAGCAGTCCCGGTGAAAGGACGCGCCTAGACATGTACTAACCCGCTGGACTCGAATGATGGGTACGGAGTATGGCTGTCTCTGGGTCAGGGTCTTTGCTTTATTCTTTATTTTTTTTTTATTATTCTTCTTATTAACAAGGTAATCTTGTTATTTTTATTCGCCTTCTGATATTAGATCCGTGGTTGCGCGAATGAAGAGTATCTATCTTTGTCCACCGCACTAATTAAGGCTGCGATTTGGTCAGTGTCGGCTCCACATCCGCCGTACCATCAAATACCAAAGTTACCATACACCACCACCACAAACCACCGTATCATCGTCCTCTCCGGTACAGCCACCACCCGCCGTCATGCTAACCAGTGGAGGGGAATCAATCATCCTCCTCCAGAACGTCCCATATAGTCCCAGCTTCCACGTTGACCACATGCAAAACCTCATCCCCATATCCAGATCCTGCCACCGACCTTACCGGACGCTTCTTCATATCTGTGATCTCCACGGCTGAACCCTCCGCCACCCATACGCAAGGAGCTCCGCCTATCGTCCGAAGCATCCAGAAACCGACGGACCAGAACCAGCCTATCCTTGGAACCATCGGGGCTGTCACTCCCCAGTGGGATTCTTGCCGCTCTCCGTCTCTTGTTGCCCGGGTCAGTGCATCGGCTCGACTCCTGGGGCGGGGACCTGTTTTTCCTTTCCCTCCTCGTGCGGACTCCGTCGCCATCCAGACCCCCCCGACAGGTCTACCCGTGGTTGTTAGTCTGGAGTCCACCAGAGGACGAATAAGACGGAGAAGACGCCCCCAGTTGGGAAAACCCGCCGCCGCGAGGATGCGGATGACTGTGATTCCTCGACCATAATTCGATTATTTAGCTAAATTATCGCTCTTGCCATCCTCGACTCTTTGACACTCTCTCCAGACTTCCACCCCACGACCATCGTCTTCCCTCTCGCTCTTTACCTACTGTCGAGACTGTCTATCGTTCGCTCCGTCTCTTCTCACATTCCTTCTCGTCTCTCGCTTGTTCTTTGGGATCCGGGGTTCTTTGAGCGCCTTTCTTTGTACGGACGCTCGCGTGGCGCGACAGACCTTATATAGGAGTCCGGCCTTCCACAGTGTCTGCGGATTGAAGACTGAACTACATCGTATCAACTGACTGGATTGATTGATCTATCGTGTTGATCCAGCCTCCCGACCCCTTCGGACTAACTAAAGTTATGAAGGTATGTGCCAATGTTCTGATCCTTTTTTTTTTATTATTATGATTATTAGTATTATTTTTTCCCGCCCCTCCCCCTACTTTCTGGATGTCTCCTGTTCCCTGCCCCTCGGGTCCATCCACTCCCTCGTTTCATTCTGATGATTCTCTTCCCATCGGTGCGCAACTGATCAACTTACGCGATTCTCTCTCTAGGCGATCCGACGGTCCCTCAAAGGGGAAAAAGATCCCAAACCCCACCACCACCACCTCTCCATCACCCCCAAATCCGCCATAGCCATTCTTCCTCCCAAAAAGGTGCGTGATTTTTCCGTTACCACCAACACCAACACAACTTGTCTCCTTTCGTCCCATCCCCTTCTTCATCCCTTCCTCTCCGTTTCCTTTTTTCCACGACGACAGCCATTCTTTTCCACTGGTCTTTTGGACTTGCGCGCGACACGCGCGACAACCCCTGACGCTCGCTGACCCCCTCCACAGGTCATCAAAGCCCTTTACGACTACCAGCCGGAATACGGAAACTCCCAGGAATTGGCCTTCAGCAAGGGCGACTTCTTTCACGTCATCAGCAGGGAGGACGATCTCGACTGGTACGAAGCTTGCAATCCCCTCATCCCTAGTGCAAGGGGGCTGGTACCCGTATCCTTTTTCGAGGTCATCGGCAAAAACGAGCGCGACGGTGGCGGGACGATCGACCTTCATAAGAAGAAAGAGCCTCACGACTCCGGTTTCTCTGATCGAGCTCCCGCCGCGTTTCCCTCCCTCGATCCTTCGTCTCCCCCAAAGTTCTCGGCGCACCCCGCGTTCCCCAGGATGTCGACCTTGGGCAAAGGCTCTGGCGCCATGGTCTATGGCATTGTACAGTATGACTTTCAGGCTGAGCGACCGGACGAATTGGACGCCAAGGCTGGCGAGGCCATCATTGTCATCGCCCAGTCCAACCCTGAATGGTTCGTCGCCAAACCGATCGGTCGTCTGGGCGGCCCCGGCCTCATCCCCGTCTCCTTCATCGAACTCCGCGACATGCAGACCGGCCAGGCCGTCACTGACCCCCTCGAGGCCGTCCGACGCGCCGGCGTGCCCAAGGTGGAGGAGTGGAAGAAGATGACCGCCGAATACAAGAACAGCAGCATCACCCTGGGCAAGATCGATTCCGCCGCTGCCAACATGCAGTCCGTCACCTCCAATATGGACAAGATGTCCATGAGTCATCAGAGCACCGGCCACATGAGCCAGAACGGCAATTACTATGTGAGCAGTCGCCCGGGGTTGTGTGTCAGGCTAGTACTAATCATTCCCCCAGAGCTACCACAATCGCAACGCCAGCAAAAATTCCCTCCCGCAACACATGTCCCAACCGCCGCCGCAGAGCTACCAACAGCCGCTTGTCGCCCCCGTCGCCGCCTCGATCCCGCGATACTGCTTCGATAATGACAAGTACTGGTACATCATTGAGGCGAAGATGGAGGACGGCCGCTGCTGGGAATTGTCTCGATACTACCACGATTTTTACGACTTCCAGATCGCCCTTTTGACCCAGTTCGAGGAAGAGGCCGGCAACCGCGGCCGGCCCCGGACCTTGCCCTTCATGCCCGGTCCCGTCACCCACGTCACGGATGCCATCTCCAACGGCCGTCGACAGAACCTCGACGAGTACATCAAAAAGCTCCTCTCCATGCCGCCCCACATCTCCCGCTGTCAACTCGTCCGCCAGCTCTTCGCCCCGCGCCAGGGAGACTTTGAGATCGACCCGAGCGCGTTCGGCGAGGACGCCCGGTTCTCCGGCGGTTCGCATCACTCGTCGGGCCACGATTCCCGCAGCACGTCCCGGCAGTCGTCCCAAGCCCAGATGACCGGCCCGGCGGATCGCAGCTCCCACCAGCGCGGCCAAGCGTCGCTGTCCCACACCAACGGCGGTCCGCCGACGATGAACCGCCAGCCCAGTTCGATCACCCAGGTGTCCACCACCTCGAGCAGCGGCGCCCTGAAGGTGAAGGTGTTCTTCCAGGATGATCTGATCGCGATCCGGGTGCCGAGTGACATCAACGTCCACCAGCTCAAGGAGAAGCTCATGGACCGGTTGAAGCTGCACGACGAGATCACGGTGCAGTACAAGGACGAGCCGTCGGGCACGTACGTCGACTTGATCAGCGACGGCGATCTCGACACGGCCATCCAACGCAATTCCAAACTCACTCTGTACGTTGGGCTCGCGTAGAGTCCTACATCTGCATAGATTCTGTTTCCGTCGACCTTTGCGATAGATTTGCTGATCTTTGCGATCGACTTGCGATTTAAATGGGAGGAGCATGGTGTTCTGGTTGTTACGACTTATCAGCCTCTGCGCGAGGCGGATAAGGCACGAGATGTCCGAAATGTTTTGATGCCTGATGTACTTTTTATTTCCTTCTTGCATGTTGATTTCTGGGCCATGGTTGTTTGTGACATGTCCATCCATACCCTTGATGCCTTGTACATAACTTTCTGCATATAGTGAGGTTCGCGCCTCTTCAGATCTGTACTCTTACCTACTGTACACCTTTCAGTAATGAATCTACTGTATGGAGCAATTCCGCCTCAATTGCCGGGTTCCGATGCACGTGACCCTACCGCGGTTCTTTTTCGCCCGCGCCGAGCGAGCGTCTTTCTCGTCCGGTCTCGTTCGAGTCAGGAGTTTCGCCTCCAATCTGTTATCGACTGTCTGCGGTCTGTACTGGAGACCGATTTGTACGGAGTACCCTCGTGACAGTCACGTCCCTGTACATACGAGTTGTGTGTTGTCCCCGCGTGGCCGCCACTTACGATCGCCGAGTATTTACCGCCCCGGGGAAACGAGCATCCGCCCTCTCTCCCCCGACCTCCTCACCGTTATCTGCGTCGATCGCAGCGTCACCGAGATCTGATTCCGTCCGGATAGATATAGATATACACTTCGCCATGAACGGCTCGTCCGTCCGCCTCTGCACGGAGCATCTGCCGCGGGCGTTGCGACGGCGGGTGCTGGTGCCCCCGTCTGCACCTCGCGGTGCGCGACGGGTGTATACGAGGGAATGCCGGAGGAATGTACACCATCAGGGGCCGGCAGCACTCCCGCGGCGGACGCTCCCCGCGGGAGACGCTCGCCCGAGCGAGCGCGCTCCCCACGCTCGGTATATGCGACACTACGCCACGCAGGCGGCCGAGGTCGCGCCGACAGACGCAGCGGCCGCAGCGCCCGTCCAGGGCGGTCCGCTGCGCGAGTACGATGTGCGGGTGCAGCAGGGTCGGCTGCGGGACGACCCCTACCAGAGACGTATGTCGCCTTTGCTATCGTTGAAGTGACTTGACGGTGCCGGACCGGACTGATGTGATGGGTGTAGAGATCATCGAGAAACTGCAGGATCTGTACGAGCGCCTGAGCGCGTACCAGGCGCCGCCGGTCGTCCACCCGAACCCGGAGACGCTCGACCCGAAGCCCAAGTCGTCGCTGTTTGGGTCGCTGTTTGGCCGCGGCAAGAAGTCCGAGGAGCTGACGATCCCCGCGGACCTGCCCAAGGGGCTGTATATGTTTGGCGACGTGGGCTGCGGCAAGACCATGCTGATGGATCTGTTCTACGACACGCTGCCGGCGAACATCACGTCCAAGACGCGCATCCACTTTCACAATTTCATGCAGGATGTCCATAAGCGCATGCATGTGGTCAAGATGCGCTACGGGAACGACTTTGATGCGCTGCCGCTGGTGGCGGCGGACATTGCGGAAAAGTCGAGCGTGCTGTGCTTTGACGAGTTTCAGTGCACGGATGTGGCTGATGCGATGATTCTCCGGAGGTATTTTCCCTTCTCCCGGAATTTGGTAGGCTGCTGACGACCAGACTCCTTGAATCCCTCATGTCCCACGGCGTGGTGTTGATCACCACGTCCAACCGCCACCCCGACGAGCTCTACAAGAACGGCATCCAGCGCGAATCCTTCATCCCCTGCATCAACCTCCTCAAGACCGCCCTGGACGTCATCAACCTCGACTCGCCCACCGACTACCGCAAGATCCCCCGCCCCCCGGCCGCCGTCTACCACCACCCGCTCGACGCCGAGGCCGAGCGCCACGCCCAGAAATGGTTCGAGTATTTGGGAGATCCGGTTAACGACCCGCCGCACCCGGCCACCCAGGAGGTCTGGGGCCGCAAGATCGCGGTGCCCCTGGCCAGCGGCAAGGCCGCGCGGTTCACCTTCCAGGAGCTCATCGGCGCGGCCACGGGGGCGGCCGACTATCTGGAGCTGGTGCGCAACTACGACGCACTGATTGTGACGGATGTGCCGGGGATGACGCTGCACCAGCGCGATCTGGCGCGGCGGTTCATCACGTTTATCGATGCGGTCTACGAAAGCAGGGTACGTTGAGTTAGTGATAGTCGCGTGGTGGTACTGACATTTGCAGGCGAAACTGGTCCTTACGACGGCCGTCCCCCTCAACAACATCTTCATCTCCGAGGCCGAGGTCAGGTCGTCGCTGGACGAGAACGACGGCGGCGATCTGTCCGACGCGATGCGCATGATGATGGACGACCTCGGGCTGTCGATGAAGGCGCTCAAGTCGACGTCGATCTTCAGCGGCGACGAGGAGCGGTTCGCGTTCGCTCGCGCGCTGTCCCGGCTGGTCGAGATGGGCAGCAAGGAGTGGGTGGAGCGCGGGATGGGTGTGGGCATGAGCGTCGAGCGTGGGAAGAGCGAGCACGAGGCGTGGCAAAAGACGCGGAGCCACTGGATGGAGGATAACATGTGAGCCTTCAAAAGGCGGATATCTGCGGTAGACTGTTTAGTTTATACCACGCTTGTATATACTAGAGTATTTAGAGTGTTACTTTCCTTGAACCATTCTCATGAGGCAATTGCCAATCCAACCAAATCATAACATGCAGCATTCCAGTCGTCACACGAGCCGCGAGGAAACCAGGGACAAAGACCTCTCCGTCCTTCCTCCACCGTTCATGGACACAAAATGGCACTGCGAATCTCGCGCGCGACGCGATTGTCCGCCGTGATTGGGATATCCACCGTGTTTTTTCTGGCCGAGATATCAGGTATCCTACCCCCAGCACTATCAAGAGGATCGAGACGTGATACTGATGAGACAGTCGGCTTCTACACGCACTCGCTTGCCCTCATCGCCGACGCCTTCCACTACGTACGTCGCCTCTACCTTCCACCGTATCAACCAGTTAACGCAAGCTACAGCTAAACGACCTGGTCGGCTTCATCGTCGCGCTGGTAGCGCTGCGGGCGAGCGCACGGAACGATGCGCCGGCGCGGCTGTCGTTCGGGTGGCAGCGAGCGCCGGTGCTGGGGGCGTTCTTTAACGGGGCGCTGCTGCTGGCGCTGGGGGTGAGTGTGTTTTTGCAGTCGGTGGAGCGGTTTGTGTCGTTACAACGTATGTCCTTGTACCTGTTTACCTTTTAGCACGAAGCTAATGGGTGAGGGTGGCAGCGGTGGAGAATCCACAGGTGATGTTTGCCCTGGGGGCGGTGGGATTGGGGTTGAATTTGGTGAGTGTGGTGGTGTTGCATGATGGGCATTCCCATGGACATGGACATGGACACTCGCATGGACACTCGCATGGGCATGGGCATTCGCATGAAGACGTGTCCAAGACGGCAGACTCCCACGACCTCAACATGCTCGGCGTCCTCCTACACATCCTCTCCGACGCAGCCAACAACCTCGGCGTGATGGCCGCCGCGCTGGTGATCTGGCTGGCCGAGTACGACGGACGGTTCTACGCGGACCCGGGGACGAGCATGGGGATTTCCATTATGATTATTGTGTCGTCGATTCCATTGAGTACGTACTCTTCCTCCTCAAGCTCACTATCTCTCTCTTCAGCAGGCTAATGAAGGGGGTGTATGTAGTCCGCCACTCAGGCCTCATCCTCCTCGAAAGTGCCCCGCACACCATCGACCCCCTGCTGGTGCAGCTGGACCTGGAGAAGACGCCCGGCGTGCTGGCCGTGCACGAGCTGCATATCTGGCGGCTGGACCAGCGGAAGACGCTGGCGAGCGTGCATGTTGTGGTGGCGACAGGTGTCGATTGGGGGAGTTTGACTCGGGTGGTGAATGAGTGTTTCCACGCGCATGGCATCCATTCGGCGACGCTGCAGCCGGAGGTGCTGGAGGGCGTGGCGGTGCAGGAGAAGTGTCGCGTGCTGTGTGGTGAGGTGTGTGAGGAGTTGAAGTGTTGCGGTGTGTAGCTGCGTTCTGCGGAACGTTCCGCACTGCCGAGATTGAAGTATACGAGTATATCAGTATACAGAACATGGGTATGCAGATGCTATGCGAGGTATGGGTATAGGTACATGAGTACATGGGCATGATACCAATATACATCAGTGTATCACTCCTAACAGTGCAATCAATCACTCTATCTCCTGGCAATGTCTATCAGCGGACATCCGTCCGTGATACTATCTCCTTCCTATCTGCAGGAAGCGGGGAAGTGGAGTTCATCGGAGTATAAAAGCTCTTCTCCCTTTCTCCCTTGACTCTTTCTTTCACTCTCTCCCATTCCATACACCTCATCTAGTCAACATGTCCTGGCAAGCAAAAGCCCAATCCGCCCAATCCATCCTCACCTCCTCCATCCCCAAACACTACCTCCTCCCGGAGCACGACCTCCCCCCGGCGTCTGTCAAGAATGTCACCGACGTCGCCCGTCGCAGCGGCCGGCTGTCCGCGCGCGAGCTCACCATCACCGATATGACCGCCACCGCCCTGGTGGCCGGCATGGCCGCTGGGCTGCTGACGGCGGAGGAGGTGGTCGTTGCGTTTTTGAAGCGGGCGGTTATCGGGCACCAGCTTGTACTCCCCCTGGCCCCCTTACCTAGCTGCCTGCATCCGAACGAATACAAGCTAATTAGATGTTGTAGACCAACTTTGCAACCGAGTTTATGGCCGACACGGCCATTGCGCGCGCGAAAGAGCTGGACGCGCACTATCAGAAGACGGGGAAGCTGGTTGGGCCTTTGGTAGTCCCCCCCTCATGCTCCACAGATATCTGCTGCATTCTCTAATGCTACATGTAGCACGGCGTCCCCATCAGCGTAAAGGAGCACGTTGAAATCGCCGGGCGGACTTGCAACGCCGGCTACGTTACCTGGTACGCTCCCTTCCCCCTACACTCTCCTCTCCCACAGTACTGAGTACTAACGCACGAAGGGCAAACGACATTGCCACCCAAGATGCCCTGTTATTACAATACCTCTCCGCCGCAGGCGCAATCTTCCACGTGCGCACCAACCAACCCCAATCCCTCATGCACCTCTGCTGCAGCAACAACCTCACCGGCACAACCCTCAACCCATACAACCGCACCCTCACGCCCGGTGGCTCCTCCGGCGGCGAGGGCGCCTCGATGGCCCTGCGCGCCGCGCCGCTGGGCATCGGCACGGACATTGGCGGCAGCATCCGCGCGCCGGCGGCGTTCTGCGGCGCGTACGGGTTCCGGCCGACGGCGCGGCGCAACCCGTGTCGCGGGCTGAAGGTGCCCGAGCCCGGGCATGAGAGTATCCTGGGGGTTGTGGGGCCGCTGGCTGCGAGTGGGATGGCGGATCTGGCGCTGTTCCAGCGCGCGGTGCTGGGGCAGCGGCCGTGGGAGGTGGAGACGGGACTCGTCCCGGTGCCGTGGCGGGAGGTTGCGCTGCGGGAGTTTACGGTGGGGATTATGTGGGATGATGGGTGCGTTTCGCTCCCCTATCTTCCCTTTGGGTAATATATGCTGATAATAAGGCAGAGTGGTCAAGCCACACCCGCCAGTCACCCGCGCCCTGCAGCACGCGCAAGCCCGTCTCAAGGCCGCCGGCATCCGCGTCGTCGACTGGACGCCGCACGCGCACGCGCACGGCTGGGACATCGTCTCGGCGCTGTACTTCCCCGACGCGGCGGAGTCGCAGCGCGCGCTGCTGGCGGCGTCGGGCGAGCCGGCGCTCCCCCTGACCGAGTGGGCGTTCAGCTACGCGCGGCCGAAGCCACTCACGACCGCCGAGAACTGGGCGCTCAATGCGCAGCGCGACGTCTACCGCGACGAGTACCAGGCGCTGATGGCGGAGCGCGGCGTCGACTTCATCCTGGGCCCGGCGTATGTGGGGGTTGCGGCGGTGCTGGGCGAGAGCCACTACTGGAACTACACGGCCATTTGGAATATCCTGGACCAGCCGGCGGTGACGTTTCCGACGGGGTTGACGGTGGACCCTGCGGTGGATGTTGTTGATGACAAGTATGTGCCCCGGAATGAGGTCGACGCGAGAGAATGGGCCAAGTATCGGCCGGAGCGGTACGAGGGCGCGCCCATCGGGCTGCAGCTGGCTGGGAAGCACTTCTGCGATGAGGAGACGCTCGCCGCGGCGGAGATTGTCGAGGCGGCACTGCATGGACGGGCAAAGTTGTAGACATTGAGTATCTAGCATATCATAAACATCAACATGAACAATCATACATATACATGAGAGGGTCAACGCCGCCAGAACATGGCCTTCCCCATCTGTCGCTGCATCGCCCACTTGGCCTCCGTCAACTTGTCCCGCATGTTGCCTCCTCCGCCGTATCCTCCGCCGTGCGAGCTGCCCACAGAGCTGGCCGCGTTGGCCTGCGCGATGTTGCCAGCCTCGAACTTGGTCTTGCCTTCGACCAGCTTCTGCACCACCAGCAGCACGGCATACGTCGTCGACCCGATCACACGGATCAAGGCCAAAACCGCTACCGACCACAGGATGATCGCCAGGTACACGTTGGTACCGCCAGCATCCACCCCATACACCTCCGACACCGCCATCGCCAGCACCACGTTGGCCACCATCCAGATGGAGACCATGTACGTCCGCACGGCGCGGTAGTAGTCCTCCTGCAGCTGGCTCTCGGAGATGGGGGTCTCGGGCACCTCCAGCCGGTCCCGGAGGTTGCGCAGGGCCGCGTCGTATCCGCTGTCAATGTCCAGCTGCTCCGAGGGCATCTCGACTTCGACGATCGATCCGTTGATGATGCGCGCGGCGCCCAGATCCGTGTTGATCACGTTGTCACCCTTCGTACCCCACGTCACATCGTGCGTGTTACAGAAGGCGTAGATCTGCAGCGTGCAGATGTAGCTGGGCATGAGCGCAAAGTACTGCGCCGACGACGTGAACATGTGCCAGGGGTCGAGGTACAAGAAGCTGACAAAGAAGTACAGGCCGACGGTCGAGAGCAGGGACACCACAATGTTGATGAACAGTCCGTCGCTGACCGCTATGTCGCCAACGTCCATACCCGCTTTCGACATCAACTCCAATACCACCAGGTAGATGGCACAGAAAGCGGTGTAAGTCATGATGATACTGTACACGATGATGCCGGACAGATACAGTTTTTTGGCACTACCGCTGTTAGCTGGGAAGAGAAGAAGACGGACGAAGAGACATACCCTTGTGGTCGATTACCCATCGACAGGATGAACTGCAAGCACATAACCAAAATGCACGAGTATCGCAAAATGACAAAGATGTATTTTCCTGCGTTGCCTCCAAACGGATCGATCTTCGGATCCGTCAGAGAACCTGCGATGAAGTAGAACGCCAGGTAGAAGTTTGCCTATCAGTAGCAAGTCAGCATCATCCACAACCCCGTATCGCGACACGTACCAATCCAAAATACGTAAACAGCAGCTGCATAAACTGATACACAGACTCGATCTGCAAAAGAATCTTCCGCGCAATCGAGTGGTCCGTCTTCCAGAGCTGCTTTCCATTCACAAGCGAATACACGGCCGCGAAGAAGGCACCGTTCAGCCAACGACGACGCTGGGAGATGAACTCCGGCACGGAATCCGGCACGTCTGTCTCTCCCACGGCGCTCTTGACGAACCGCAGCACCCATCTTTCATCCCGCTTGGCGACCAGCTCCCAACAGAGAATGCGGTCCTCGGCCAGATACATGTTCGCTGTGAAGACGTCTGCATCCTTGCCGTGGAGCGTTTCTCCCTTGAAGTACTGGTTCAACGGTCCGTTCCCGTCGGCGTCGTTCTGCAGCGCAAAGAAGCGATACGCACTCAGTGCACCCGGCAACACGGTGATGTAGCCAAACACTGACTCCAGTGGCTTGTCGAGAATGTTGGACATCTTGTACTCGAAGTTCTGACTGGCCACAAGCGGGTTCAACAAGCCCAGCATGCCTTTCCCTTTGCCAGCCTTGATCTCGCCAGCGGCACCCGCCACGTTGGAGTCCTGGTCGAAGGCCTTCCACAGGTGGTACAGGGCAGTAGGTTCAGGCTTAGTACCAACGTCAAGCAAAATGCAGATATTGGGCTGCAGGGCACGACCAAACGCGTTGAAGAACCAACGGTGCGAGTTGAGCTTCTTCTGGTTATGCTCCTTCAGACAGAAGATGACCTGGCACGGCACAATTCCCTTCTCCGCACCCTTGAACTTCAGATCCGAATCCAGCGACACCTGCGTCGTGTACTCGTACACGTGCGCGTTGACCTGCTTCTGGTTGACAATGTTCTTGGCGATACCCTCCTGGTAGACACCGAGGGCGGCCAGCGCGTTCAGCGTCCGCGGATGCACCTTCTTACGACCGTCGGCAATGATACACACGACAATCTTCTTCCACCCGTCCTTGCCCCAGGTGCGGGACTTGGACCGCGCGCAGAAATGACTGATATTCCGCATAATGCCGTGCATGGTCCGGGTGAAGCAGATCTCGTCTTCGTTGTACATGGTCACACAGATGAAGAGCTCCGTCTCGCGCATGGTGCTGCCAATCTGCTGCCGCAGCTTGTATCCGCGCGAGGTAAAGTCGTCCGGGTCGCATGTCACCGCCGTGTAGCGCATGTGCGTAAACTCGCGGTCGTCCCGTCGCGGGAGGAAACTGTGCAGGATAGTGGGGATTTTACACTCCAGAATCAGCTCGCCGTTGATCAGCTGCACTTCCTTCTTCGACATCTGCGCCTCGCGTACACCGCGACGACTCTGCTTTTCGGGCGCCGGGCCGTAGTGCAGGTTCGGATCGACCATGCTGCTGCTCTCGTCGTCTTCTTCATCGAGGTCGATCTTGGCCATGGCGTCCTTCTCGTCGGTGATGATGGTGGAGTCGCTCATAAAGGACCGCACGCTGGCCTGCGCGCCATGCTTGCTGCGGATCGTGCGTCCACCGCCACCGAAAACATCGTCATCGTCGTTGTTACCGTCTCCGATATCGATGCTGGTATCCTGTCCCGTGGTGCCGGCGAATAGCGGTGCAGGTGGCAGCGGTCTGCGCGGACTACCTCCGTAACGTGAACTGGGGGTGCCCGGACGCGGACTGCCATTGAGATCGGCCCGCTCATAGTGGGAGCTGGCCACCGACGGCGGCGCCGGGGGTCTGGTCCAATCTGCCGTGCGCGATGGCGACCATGGCCGGGTCGGCGAGCTCGGACGCGAGCTATAAGCCGGCGCGTCGCCTGTGGCCGCGGCTGGCGGCGGGATGCTGGGGATGTTTTGCAGCCGCGATACGGGCCGCGAAGGCGATTCATCCGGGGGGTGGTAGAACCGGTTTGAGAGGTCTCTGCGGTCGCTTCTATGCGAAGAGGGACTCACGTTAGCGCGAGGTCTTCTCGGGGAGGCAAGTCTCAGCGGCGGTGGTAAGTCGTCCATGGCTCCGTCAATGGTTCTTACGATGCGCTATGACGGAGCGAAAAGTTGACCATAAGAATGAATGAGGACGAGAAGAAAACAAAGTTGACTGTTTACATGCAACATAATCCCTTGTTTTGATCAAGGTCTTGAGACAAGCCCTTGATTGGACTTGGTCAACAAGGGATGGACGCCAACATTCCAATGACCACATTGGAATGCTGCGACAGCATGACAGGGAAGAGATGAAAGATACACAGACTTACGAGGCATCGTCGTCGAACGGATTGTCGGTTTCCTCCCGGTACATGGAGGTCACATCGGCCGTATTCTGCTGCTCGACATCGGAGCTGGTGGGTAGCAATCGCATTGTTGGCCCAGCGTGACGCGGAGAGTCATGATCGGACAGATAGGAGTCGCCGTACGAGATGTAGGCCGGCGGTTCCTCCTCGTAGTTTGGAGCTGGCGGATACATCCTATTGCACGGACAGTGAGGCCGGCTGAGACAAGTAGATGTCTCTGCGAGCTCCCGTGAGTCTCAGTGTGGATTGAATTGGGGTCGTTGGATTCGCGATATGAGTGCCGGATGGATAGAATGCGCAATGCGAAAGTGGATCAAACGACTGGAATGCGAGTTACTTAAGGAAGTCTCTTTTGGGAGTGGTCGGTGGGAGGGAGATGGATGGTAAACAAAATGGAGCGGGATAGTTCGTGATGGCCGATCGGCAGCGTGGAGAAGCTCGATCGTCGTCGGGGCAACCACTCCGTCAACATCCATTTAGTTCGACACTTTCATTTCCTGAGCTCAAACATCATCATATGAATTATCCCATTCATGGTGTAAGGAGTATTTGTAATGATCGCAGCCAAAATTGCAGTGGTATTCATGGTTGTCACCAAATCAATCAAAGTCACCAGCAGCCAGTAAAGCAATTAACGAACCCACATCCCATATCCTCCGAAGCTGCATACCCCACGATATCGCCATCCACCTCGTGCCGCTTATCTCACCGTAATCTTCCACATCTCCCACACTACGGAGCAAACTGGGAACCGCCTACGCCGTCGCCTGCGGCTCGTTCAGCAGCGGCTCGCGCTCGCGGTCCTCTGATAAGACAGCGCGCTTGCGGAAGAAGATGTCGCGACCCGCGTACTTGGTCGTGGAAATGTAGAGCGACTCGGCGAAGAAGACGGCAAAGATGACAAAGGCAAAGATCCACTGCAGAGCAATGGTCTTGATGGCGAACTGCTTGAGCGCCAGGCCTGTTGTCGTTAGCCATCACGATATATATTTACGTACGGGTGGAAGACATACCCAAGGCTAGCAGACTCAAACTGTACCCTAATAGATCATCCTGGGTGGCGATCATATGACCCAACCCCACGACAAAAATCACCCAGATAAAGACGTTGGCGGCGATCCGGGCGCCAAATGAGTTACTATCGACAGCGACCGCCCCGTTCCAGAACAGGGCCATCAACGTCCAGGCGAACGGCCCGGCGATGGCGGGGAGATGTACCATCGCCGGGAGGGTGCGATGACGCCAGTACGCGGTGTGCAGGTTGAAGAAGTTGACGATGAGGATGATCTCCGCACCCCAGAAGTGGTTCCGGGTCCAGAGGAGGATCCAGGCGAAGATGAGCAAATTGTTCAGGACAAAGTGGGCGCCGATGTTGGCGGTGGCGGTGACGACGGCCGCGTCTCTGTGGAAGAGATGGTAGACATAGCTCAGCTGGGAGAGGAGTAGGAGAATCCAGAAGATGCCCGTGACGATGGTACTCTGCGAGAACGGCGTGGTATGGCGATGGGCCTGTTTGAAGATGGCATGGCCGTGCTTGACATCTGCGGGCGCGTGGGCGGTATAGTAGAGGCCGACGACGACGACCAGGGCCCAGGACAGCGGGACGAGCACGCGGTAGGAGCTGAGAGACAGCCGGCCGTGCGACTCACGCCGAGCGAAAGGGTTGTCTGTCGGTCAGAAGGGAAGATACCAAACAGGGGGGATGACCTACAAGACGACATGGTGGAGGCGGGTGGGTGGAAGGAGTACAGACAGGGGAGTCACGTCAGGCAGATGGAGGGCGGTGATGATATATAAGGATGGAGGGCTGTTCCCCGCATTGTCTGATCGGATGACTCTCGCTGGCCGTTTTGACTGGTCGTCCGCCTTTTCCGCGTAGCATTTTGAGTTTCTACGATTTTTCTGCCTTCAGAAAGTAATGGCAGACCTTGGATCCGGCGAGAGAGTACCTACGTAGTAGGGAGCTGTCTTCCGGTTGAGGTCATGACATCATGTTGGCTACATCAGTTCGTTCCATGCTCCAGACACCCTTCTGGACCTTATCTGATATAAGCCCGTCTCTATAAATAAGTCCCTCGGCAGGCGGGGCAGCCTTGCCAAACAGGGTATGGCGTCTCCCGCCTTTACTGCCTGAAATTGGAGGCAGCAACGAGGTACACCCACACCACCCACATTGGACCTTCTTGTTAGCAGAGCAAATATATATGTTGATCGGGGTCGTTAGGGGACTAGAGAGCAAGGAGAGGATAGGAAAAAAAAATGACGGTAAACAAATGGCTACTCCGTGACCCGACTATACGAAAGCATCAGCCTACTTCAACTCATAGGTGGTGGGAGAATCTTCCGTATTGTTTGGAGTGAACAGTAGAGAATGTGTGGTATACTTCTTTCCCAAGATGACTGGGTCCTTTTAGTTCCATTTTCCCAATACCTAAACGACAGTACCTCCCTCATCATCAGTCATGCAAGTACTCCAGACACCCTCTATATATAAACACCGAACCCAACCAACCTACGTATACACCTACACAAACTCCTTCACCCCCTCCACCAAGCACCCATGAATCCCCTCCGGTGCCACAACCATCCCATAACACCCCGTCAACCGTCGGCCACTCCCGCAATCGACCTCCGTCCCCGCCAGATCCGTCACGCGACACCCCGTCTCCTGTGCGATCAACATACCCCCCGCATGGTCCCAGATATTCGACCGATATTCGCGCTTGCGCGGGATCTTCAGCAGCACGTTGCACCCGCCCACTGCGAGCGCCACATAGCGCAGCTGGGCGGACCACAGATCCGTCGGAGGCGGCCACGGCGCGCCCAGCCGGGCCGCCAGCCGCGCATGTAGATCGACGTCCGAGGACGTGGTGGACGTGCAGTCGACAAAGGATATGTCGCGCGGGTGCGTGACGGGCGGACGGGGCGGAATGCGGCGCGCCGGTTCCAGCGCGGTCGGGGAGGCCGTCATGGTGCGCGTGTAGGCGCCGTGGCCGGCCACGGCGAACACCTGCGTCCCGTGACCGGTGCGGTCGACCGCGTCTTCTTGGATGTAGCCGCCGGGGGTGGCGGCGAGGATGTTGAGGCTGAGGTTCGGACAGCCCAGCACACCGAGGCGCTGCTGGCCTTGCTCCACCAGGGCCAGACACACGGCGTATTGTTGGCCGCGGATGAAGGTCGCGGTGCCGTCGACGGGGTCGAGAACCCAGGCGCGGTTGTGTGGGGTGCAGGTGCCTTTGGCGCCGAGGTCGATCAGGTCGAGCATCTCTTCTTTGGAGGCGGGGGTGTAGAGCGGGCTGTCGTCGGGGGAGGCATGCATGGACGCGACGAGGGCCCAGGTGCGGTCGAGCAATTGGGGATCCTTGCGCAGGGCGTTGGAGTCTTCTTCGCCGACAATGTCATCGTGCGGGTAGACGTGGTGGATGGCGGCAATGATGAGCGCCTGCGCGGCGAAGTCGGCGATGGTGACGGGGCTGGAGTCGCTCTTGTCGAGGGCGCCCTTGTCTACGGCGTCCAGGACTTTCTTGGTGAGGAGGGAGGCGCGCTGGACAGTGAGACAGGCCAGCTGGAGTTCTTGAGCGCAGGGCGAGTCCATGATAAAAAGACCAACTGTCCAGCAGTTGATCTAGTGCAATTTGGGCGGGATAGGATGGAATTGAGGAAGATCGAGTGATGTTGGATGCGGACGATTTTGCATGCGGGAGGATTCCCTTTCGGGTTAGCGTTGCTGGGTCGCCCCTCGAGCCTTGTATACAAGAATGACATCTACGGTGGACAATTTGATCACTCATAACCAAAACCATACTAGAATCATAATCATGTACTAATGATACTTATGGGTATATGCAGGTACCGCCGAATATCCATCAACGCCAGTCCGAATTAAAACTGAGCAAACGCCAGTTCATACGCAAAGCCCAGGGTCAATTTCGCGTGCTGCAGCATGTGGTCAAAGTTCAGATACTTCGCTTTATCGTCGGTCGTGTGGATCCGCTTGTTGGAGTTCTCCATCTCGGACTCTGTCGCCATGGCCGCCGGATATCCGTACTTGCTGGCGGACGTGTGGTCCGAGCACGCGTAGCCACATTTCGTCTCGATGAAGCCGATGTCGCAGTACTGTTTCGTTAGAGACAACCGAAGAATCAAACCAAATGACAGAACTTACTGAAGTGACCACTTCTTTAAGGAAATCGGTCAACGCTTGGTCGACGTAGTCCACCATAATGCCGACGGCCTCGTCGCGACCCGCGTCGAGCGCGCCCTGAGTGTAGCCCGTCATGTCCTGCTGCAGCATGGCTTTGATGTCGCGATAATCCTTCTTGTACTGGGAGAAGATGGCCTGGGAGCCCAGCATGCCGCCTTCCTCGGCGGAGTACCAATGAAACTCGATAGTGTTGGGGGCCTCGCCGCGCACGATGGGGTCTGACTGCAGCAGACCCCGCAGGCCTTCGAGGATAGTGACGGTGCCACTGCCGTCGTCATCGGCACCGGGAGCCGCCAGAATGGATGGCAGGAACAGGTTGATGCTGTCCTGGTGCGCACCCAGGACGACCGTCTTGCTGGACTTGCCAGGGATACGGGCGATGATGCTGAACTGACCCCATGGGTGATCAAACTTCTCCACCGTCGCACCGTACTTGCTCGCGCCCGACTTTTTGACCACGTCGTAGACCTGATTGAATAGCCAGGTGGCGGACTCGATGCCGGACTGGGACTTGTAGTATCGGGTGTGGAAGGAGGTGAACTTTTCCAGGTTGGCTTCCATGTTGGACTTGGAGAGACCGTCGTTCAATGCGGTGACCTCCGTGGCGTGGGCCATCTGGTGAGGATAGGTGACATGACTGATGGTGTCTAGGGTGGGATAGAAACCGGTGTTCCGCTCTTCGGTGACATCGATGAAGTTGACGCCGTCCTATTGATGGTGAGTGCATGAACGATGGAGATCATTTCTTCGGGACGTACGAGCTTCAATGCCCATTTCTCTTCTTCGGTCACCCATCGGGTCTGATAGGGGGCGAGTTCGATAAGATATTGATCGGCGTCGTGGTGGATGTAGGGATTGTTCAGCAACGGTTGCTGCGGGATGACGGCGGCAAAGGCGGACGACACGGTCGCGCCGAGCGTCAGGGTTTCCAACTTCATGATGGGAGGGCTAGACAGGAACAGGAGTAACGGTCATTGGAGATGGACGAATTGAGTGTGTTGGTATGGATATGTGCGAAGATGGATGAAGGAGAGAGTTGAAAGGGAGAAGGATAGGCAGCACCAGGAGAAGAGGGGAAGCAGAGAAGGGGGAAAGCAACCGACGTCAGAGTTAATCAGCGTCCCTTCAGATGTAACACGCGCCCTTAAATACAACACTCGTCTGTCCCACTAGGCATTTCTCTCGTCTCGCTCAGCTTATTTATTGTCTACCATGACTCGATCTATTTTCGGTGTGTTGTTGGATTGAGGCAGGACAACTGGTTAGCGCCCAAGTGGATCAATCATCTTAGGGGCCATTTCTCTGCATTCCTACCTGACATGACCCTTGTACCAAGTCTTGGGATACATTCATCACTCAACGTCTTCAGTTGAGAGAGAAGCAATACCGCATCTATTATATATCTGCACATTTCCATTGTCCTGGTCCTCACCCGCCCTCTCGGTCGATCCCCCATACTCCCCACTGTACCGGATTCTCCTCAGGAGATTTGATTAACGGGTCCGTTTAATTACGATCATCCCCCAGACGCACGTGCCGTGGCTGTACCCCTACCCTAGTCCTTTACTAGGTAGTAGTTCCTCGGCATCATGGTCCACGGCGTTTTGCACCAGCCTCGTCGTTCAACAGATCACCAAGGTCCAGGGAAATCCTCCAGGATCTAGATTTCGATGTTGGACGTGGCTCAAGTGACGCCAGGTTTTAGGTTCTACATCAGGACAACCTGGGTAAAACCGAGGTGGTGATCCATCCTCAGCACCAGACGATTCGCGCGTATACGGAGTACAGAGTAGGCTGATAATATTTTGGCGCCTATTTCCAAGGGTCTTTCTTACCAGTATGGACCTGCGATAGGTCTTAAAACGAACCCCCCTCTGTTCCTCATCGGGACGTCTCTATCAACCAGTCCCAATCTATCCACAGGGCTTGAGCTCTGTACGGAAGACTTAGCCTACTTTCGGCGGTTGTAGGTGTGTTTCTGACCAGAGTCAGCACTTTGCTTTGGTAAATATTATATATTAGCTTTAATAACATGGTCTGAGATGTCCGAATCATACACCCGTGGCTACCAACTGTTCCTTCCATGTCTGATATCTACGGAGATATTGTCGGTGACAGCGGAAAGACCATAATTGTGCGTAGACTTTAGATGCAAAAGGGTGGTTCTCACTGTATGCCACCTTGTAAGCCGGATGTTGAAGCCCACGCTAGCAAGAAAAAGGACGCTACCGACGTTAATGGCGGGCCTGGAGTGTCACAGGATTTGGCTCTCGTAATAGATCGTACTATTTTTTCATGATCTCTCCGCTGGTTTCATTTCGCGCGGAACCAAGCGAGAAAACTGCCTTACATGGAGCCAGGGATAGATTCTGTTGTCGAGAGAGCTGACAACATTCATGCACGGGCAAGTCACATGCAGTGGTCGAAAATCGACGACTGAATCCTGACTAAATAGGCATAGATTCTCAGCATTTATGCATGGGTATGCAACTTACAATCGTCGAAAATCGACGACTGAACCCCGACTAAATAGGTATAGATTCTCAGGTCGACAGACAAAACGATGGAGTGATCTACCAAACTTCTTGACGGCTCCTCTTTTGGACGAGTTCTGTCATGCATGCTCTCCTCTCACTTGCCCATCGATCTGCACCTGTGCCCATTTACACGCGCATTATCGTCCACCATAATAACGGGGGCCAATTCGACGCCCGTCGCTATTATGTCTCTTGTACTTTTGTCGGTGTCGAGGGGAAGCTTCGTATTCCCAACAGCGTAAGCACCGGAGGTCAAAGGGATGGTCTAGCATTATGCTTGGCACTCGAGCAGGTAAAGGACGAAATGGGAGTATCGCTACTTATTCAAGGGACTCATGTCATACGTATCTGGTGTCAAAATGATAAATTCGGGCTTGCCTCCCTTATATTCTGTTGACATTTTCTTCAGTCTACTCGTTGATAAACCTCAACAACGATTGGCATGTCGTGGTCTGCATCAGATATCCTAGCGCTTCTTGCAATTCTTGCTGCGGTTCCTCCCTCGATACTGGCCGTATCAAGCTTATACAGGATTGTTCGACGTCACTTCAGTAGGGCTTATACAATCCTATGTCTATATATTGTATACAGTTCGCTAAAACTCCCCGCTTTTTCAGATACACAGACGATGTTGCCTTACACTCCCGAAGAGAATTACTTTCCGGACGGCCGTGATCACCCCCGTTCTGCGCCTTATACTGCTGGAAGCTATATGGAGGCTTGGTTTTTTGGAACTTATCAAACTACCTGTTGGTGTCCTGTCCTCCTCTAACCTGAAATAGCCAGTATATGCTCTATGACTAACTAAATTGCTACATTAATAGCCTCCAGTTCGGTGCATCGTCCCGTCGAGCACCGCTCCTCAGACATGGTCTGATGTTGGAATCATCGTCGCAATGTATTTTGAGCGCCCATATTGGACTTCAGGA
The DNA here is from genome assembly GCA_019721355.1 of Aspergillus sp. MEXU 27854. Classification (NCBI taxonomy): domain Eukaryota; kingdom Fungi; phylum Ascomycota; class Eurotiomycetes; order Eurotiales; family Aspergillaceae; genus Aspergillus; species Aspergillus sp. MEXU 27854. Next base: position 362,012 of record JAGMTT010000008.1, on the reverse strand, counting down.
TACAATTTGGCATTACAAACACTTGAGGTGGCTGAAATACTGTTACAAATCGTCTTCAAACTTCATACCAGACCCATCGCATCACACGAATCTCCAATGGACAAACCAACAATTGATCTCATCCTACTACATTCAATCGAGACTAATTCGCAACGCCAGTTTCGGGGCGAATCGGCCCCCAAATATACATAGACGCAGCCCCTTCACTCTTCTCGCGGCCGGTTGGGGTCTCGCAGTTGACCACATCTCCATCCGCGTAGTGCTCAATCGTAAACCCACTGGGGTCTTTCCAGTAATCGAAAATCTGCGAGCCAAGGATGTGTCTTCCCACCCCCCAGACCAGACGGTGACCCCGTTGGAGCAGGTATTCATGGCCGAGGAGCTGGGTGTCAAAATCCTCCACTTCAAAGGAGCAGTGATGGAGACGATACGGATCCGGATCGGAAGGAGGAACGCGCGAGAGGAACAGCGTGTGGTGGTCGACAAAGTCGGTGCCTTGGTCCAGGTGCATGAAAGTCAGGGTATCGACGGGCTCTCCGTCCACGACTTCGAAGAGGATATCGGACGGCACGAAGTTGAAGGTCCCCGTGTAGAATTCGACATCCTCATCGAACATCTTGGTCAAGTAGCCGTAATGGCCGAGTTTGTGGATCAGGGCTGGTCCGGGTTTGAAGCGCTGGGGGTGACCTGCAATCATTGGGTGCGTGAGAAGCGCGCTCCGCCTTATCCGAATGTGACAAGGATGGAAGGACGTACCTTTTCTGCATTTCTGCAGCGGCGTGTTGTACTCGCCCTTGTGCACCTCCGTTGCAGTCACCGGCGTTGTGGGGATAGGACGGTCTGTCTGCCCGGAAAGGACATGCATGAGTGCCCCGGACGGGGCGCGAAGGGTTATGATCTTGCCGCCTCCCGGGCCCTCGTTGTCTCGAGCCTCCGAGGCACCGGGAAGCTGGGTGCACCGCTGGAAGTCCTGGTCCGTTTTTGCCACGTAGGCGGCACCAAGAAACTGCTTTTCGCCGGTGGGACTCTGACGGGCCACATAGGCGTAGGCATCCTTGCCCCATCCGCGATAGTAGACCGTCGAAGCCGTGCGATGCGCGTCTTGGAATCCAAAATCATGTGCAAAGGCATCGAATTGGCTCAGGTCCGGATGAGCCAGATCAACGTGACTGAGGCGATCCAGCTGGATCTTGTCTGGCGAGTTGGACACGGGGGGAATCCGACCTTTGGGCATGGCGAATGGATGGGCCTGAGTTGGGGTACAGTGGATTTTACCAGCAGTGACTGCGCGCTTGGGTATATGTATGGGACAGTAGACCCCTTTTAGATAGAGTGATCTGATTCCGTAGTCAGTCTCTCGGTGGAGGAACTCCATGTGCCTGTGCAATCCGTCAAGTGTCGCCGACGGTGGATGGCGGAGGAAGTAGATCCTCCGCTGAACGATTCCCCCCACAAACCCCGATAAGATCCGCCCCAGAGGATGACCATGACCTTTCCTCTGTATAGGCATTACTGTGATGATCAGCGCATGGACTCCTTGGACCCCGTTTCCAGCGGAAGAACTTGGGGGCAGCTCTCCGCTAGCTCGTCCCGTGTGGTCCGGAAGCGACATTTCGTATATAATCCGAAAATTGATTTCAAATGCGCGGAACAGGGCTCGGCATCATCCCGTCGATATTCACTTGCATTCTGCGATTGATCCCAATGGAGAGCACAACGGTGCTTATTGTTGGCGCGGGCCCTAGCGGGTTGGTCCTGGGGGCTCTGTTAGGCCGCATGAACATCAAAGTATGTTCGTGCAGCACACATCAGAGTTGCCTGTAATTAACATGAGACGCACAGGTAGTGATCCTGGAAAAGGAACTCGAGATTTGCGAGGATCCTCGCGGGATCGTGGTCAACGGCGACGCTGTTCGCATTTCTTACCAGGTTGGTATTGGCGAGGGATTGACCAAGAGGATTGGGAGCGGTAGGTCCTCGTGGCAGGCGACACAGATGCAAGATCTAATGGGCAGTTTCTTTCCATCGCAGATATTGGAGGCTTGAACTTCCACCGAGGGAATTTCCGCCAACGGCCTTTTATGGCCTTCGATTTGATGACCGACTGGGCGGAACAAGCCGTGTCGCAGAACATCACACAATTTCAGCCCAATTATGGTCGGTAGCGGGAAACGGGCATCATTCGCCAGAGTGACACTCACACCAATGTAGAGCGTGAAATCCGAAGTCTTCTCGAGAACTTTCCAACCTGCGAGCTGCGCGTGGGCTGCGAGGTGGTCCGTCGAGTTGAAACCGACGACGTCACGCAAGTCGAATACATCACACCACAAGGGGAATGCAAGTGGATACAGACATCGTGGCTGGTCGGTGCTGACGGGAAACGTGGCGTTGTGAGAAAGAAATTCCTCGAGCCGGAGGGTATCAGACAAGATGACGCAGTGTCAGTTGGATATGTTCTTCCCCCGGTGACCGCAATCACGGAGACTGACGATGCTCAGATGGCCGTACGTTGGGACATGGGTTGCGATCAATCTTGAAGTGGACTTGCCTACACCGAAAACACACCCGGATTTTCCCCTCTGGGATCTGGGATATACTCCGGAGGAGGTGCACGCAGCCTTTTGGCCCAAAGGATTTCAGTCAGTATCCATCGCGAGGTCGTTTCTTCCATGCCCTGACCAAAGCAGCTTCTGTAACGATCCCGTTCGACCAGCCGTCAGTGGGCGCTTTGGACCAAAGAATACGAGATTCTGGAGGTAGGTTTCACCATCATAGGAAATACAGACAAGAGCTGAATGGGACGCAGACATGAATACTCGATCGGTCTTGAAGACGAGCCGGAAGACTGTGAAAAGGACTTTTGGGATCATTTCAGCCCCTGGATGGTCCTTCCAGGCGCTCACTTCGCCCGAAAGCTCGAGGGCATCGCGGTGTCCTACCCCCAGGACTGTATCAAAGTTCTGCGGTGCCGACCCTTCCGGTAGGCCTTGACTCTCATTCTTTGGAAGCGATGAGCGTGAGGATAACAGAGTGGCCTAGATTCGCGACGAAAGTGGTCAATCGGTGGTACTGTCGCCGAAGCATGCTAATTGGCGACGCGGCCCATGTCTTCCCTCCCTTTGGCGGCCAAGGAATAGCCACTGGGATTCGTGATGCCCAGGCCTTGGGCTGGCGTCTTGCCCTGATGAGTCGCATGAACGTCGGGCGTGCAGTGCGTGAACGAATCCTGACCGGGTGGAGCCAGGAGCGACGGCATGCCTGGGAAGCGGCCACAATGTCGACCAAGCTCAACGGTACCATCGTCAACCAGACCTCCTTTTGGTCGGGGCTGTTGTATCGTGTCTGCATGCGCCTCTTGTGGTGGGTACCTGGTGGTGCGCGTTGGCGAACCCGTCGCGCATTTAAAGACAAACTGGTCTATACATCGCGGACCTGTCCGGAGGGCTTCTTCCTGGAGTCCAAGAACGGAGGACGCAAGATTGCACAGGTCTGGATCCATGATGCGGTCGAGAAAACCCCTCGCTTGTCGGACGAAATCTTCATCCCCGATCGGTCCCGTCTTTCCGTCGTGGTGCTGGCGAGGACCCCAGCCGACCTCGACACCAATGCCGTCGAATCCACCCTAAAGCAGGCCAACTTGCCAGTGGACCTCCTGACAGCGCAGAATGTGATATATCTGGATGTTTCCAAAGATGGCATTTCGAACGGGCATGAGAATCTGGCATGGCGTACCTCGTCCGAGAAGGATCTGGCACGGAAAGATATCGTCCCCGTCGGTGGCTACAATCAGAATGCTATCCAGAACCGACTGCCCTTATCTGCAAAATACGTGATCCTTCGTCCGGACTTCTTCATCCACTCTGTTGCCCGGGACTTGGATGAACTACAGGAAAACCTGCAATGGGTTAGGGGTTACTTTGCGCCTTAACGAGAGATGCTGAAGACAGGGATATAAGCGCAGTTCGGCGAGTTACGGGTGGGCAGCATATAAGATCAAATGACATCTCTTCCTGGGTATATGCGCGCAGAGATCCGTAACTCGACGTAATAGATGTTGTCCACTACTCGTACACTCCATTGGCTCAAAGAACGGCATCACATAGCAGTGCAACATCAACACTACCCGGCTCGCTAGAGTACGGACTCAATGCTTTCCGGATATGGCCGATGAGATCAACCAACTTGTGGATATTGACGGTCGCCCAGGTCCATCCGCGGACAACCTGCAAAGAGTCTGGAATGTCGTTGGATTAAGCGCCAGTACACCAAACGAACGCATGGCATTGGGACAGACCAACCTTGTAGCACCCTTGCGATCGGCCACCACGGCGTGAACCGCTCGAGTGAAAGCCTCAGACTTTCCAAAGAACCCTCCATGGACGCCCTCGCCCCAGACATCGAGGACTCGAGGCCCGACATACTATAGAGTGCCAGCCCGCAGTACGCATGCCAGACGGCACAGCTGATGATGGGGTCTGCGAGGGCAAAGTAGTCTTCTGGCCACTGATTGAGCACCCGTGCGATGTTTTCCGCGGAGCTGATGCTGTCTCTCCAGCTTTTGAGAGAGGCGGTTCGCGAATCTGAGGACAGTCCCCTGGTAAGGATTAGCTGCCTGACAGGCTCGTGTGCGATGAGTCGCGTACTATCCGCCAGGCGTATTAGTATTATTCCGATCGTCACTGGGGCAAGAGGCACCGACGTGTTGAGCATGATGACGATTTCCAGGCGGAGGCGATGGGAGTTCGCCTCCTCTGTCAGGCGTTTACTCGCATTGAAAAACCACTCGGGCAGAATCAGATGCAGCGAAGAGAGGATATCATCCAGTGTAGCTACTCGCTCTATATCCTCGGGACTGGGTCTGATATTTAGACGCTGTTGACACTCTGACACCGCTCGCAGTAACGATGCGGCAAACAGATGCGTATTGAACCCGTCTCCGGCATCGTACAGTTGGGGGCCGACGGGGGAAGTCCAGAACTTGATCGGGTCCATGTCGGGGACGGCGAGGCTCGTAGACTCGACAACCCCGGCCGTGAAGTTCTCGACGGTGGTACTCACCAGAGCCGTCCCAATCATTCGGCTGTCAATTCCAAAGGGTGTACACGCCGTGACGTTAACGGTACAGTCGAGGCGCCAGATGGTCCACCAGACAAACCGCCATTCTTCTCGCTCCCCGACTGAGACTGAGGCTGGGAGATCCAGACAATCGACCTGGTGGAGCTGAGCCATGAGCGCGAGTCGAACCGCATTGCCGACTAGAATCCAGGCCTGTCGGCTTGGGGCCTTGGTGTACTCGTACAAGGCCAGGAGACAGGCCACCTTGACGTGGGTGAGAGTGACCGGGTCATTGCATCGCATCTTGTCGCGGAACATCTGGTGCGCCTCCTGTGAGAAGAGGTCCCAGGGATTTTCTCGGTCTCCGAAGAATTCCTGTACGTTGGTGACCGGGAGAAACCGAGACGAGATGGCGAACATGGCGGTCAGCAACATGTCAGGAACTTGATGCGTAATCAAGTCCTGGTAGAATACTGGTTTGCGGAACATCGGGAAAGTCGGCTGAATATGGTCGAAATAGAGTGACGTCCTGGGTATGTCGAGATTAGGGGGGATTGAAAGATGTGCCTGGATGTGCTTACAATACTCGTTGAGCAACGGGGGGTAAAGCGGCTGCTGATAGTCCTCCCACGTGGTCACTTACGGACATGCCAGCCACAGGGAGGGGGGTTGATAATGTGAATCCTGTTGAGGACAAGGATGGAATGTCATATCCTTGGCTTGAAGACCCCAGCATCACGGTTTGAGAGGGAAATGTCCCATCCAAGGCACTCGGCATGTTTGTAGAAGACCAGCTGATTGATGGATCGATGTCTACGGATACTGACGGAGTTGGGGCTGTTGGGGAGCTCTGATTTTCGGATAGGGCTTGGACCATTCCCTCGAGCTGGTCTGGAAGTGATCCAGTTAATTCCAATCTGGTCATTCATACTATGCGGAGCGAGAAGGTCATACTGATCCTACTTAGCAGGTCTCGAGTTCTCGAGTTGATGGCCCCCTTGGCTGGGCCTGGACGCCTTCGCTCTGGTCCATACTCGCAGGGGATGCCAGCAAGACGGCATCGGGCGCAACTGGGAAGTTGTCGATCACCTGGAAGCAGTATCAGCGTCAACTGCCATTTGGAACTCCCCGGCAAGCCGCACATACATTTCCTTTTGAGGCTAGTTCGGACAAGACCAACGTTAGCTGGGTTCTCCGGCGTTGGTATACACAACGAGGATTGTACCACACCGCTTGCAGTTGCGACAGACGATCAACTTCAAGGACGGAATCTCCGTCGGGGAACCGTCAGCAGGGGAAGTGTGGGAGGCTGATGCGACCGAGCTGCGTGGACGAGGCATGGGGGAGAGGTCAAGTTCAAGAATGCTGCAGATGACCTACGGACGGCGGGAGGAGTTTATGTGCCGTGCCGCTAAGCACGATTCCGATGTATCCCCGGAGGGAGGAGTCTTTGCGTCTACCTCGGTTGCACCAGGTGGCGGACCAAACAAATAAAATTGGAATTAAAAATAAGCTAAGGAGTCGTGATCGACTGGTAATTCATCTGATTCTATTCGAATGTCACCAGGTTGACCAATGTCCCAATGCCGCTGATGTTCACCTCCATTCGGTTGCCTGGTTGCAGGAAACGGGGCGGCTGTAGTCCATTTCCGACTCCTGGGATTCGGTTAACAAGCTTGGACGAACCCAAAGGCACGACAGGACAGGAATCACAGACCTCCGGGCGTTCCCGTCATAATCACACTCCCTTTCTGCAGCGTGGTGCCCGTCGACAGATACGATACGAGAGCAGCACAGCCAAACACCAAGTCCGAGATGAAAGCGTCTTGGCGTAGTTCCCCATCGATGAAGGTCCGCAGCCGTAGCTGTCTCTCATCGCCAAGGAGATCGGGGCGCACCAAGCATGGGCCAAGCGGTGCGAAGGTATCAAATCCCTTGGAGAATCCCCACTGAGGCACGGGGCCGGCAATCGCCCGGTCAATCTGGAGCTTGCGCGACGAAATGTCATTGCCGACAGTAAACGCAGCGATGTAGTCGAGCGCCTCTGCCTCACTCACGTTTTTGGCGTCCTTTCCAATCACCAAACACTGGACCCGGCGTGAGCATGGTGTCGGGTGGGGGCTTGGTGGGCGTATGGGCAACAGCGACATACCAGTTCGCCTTCATAGTCCGCCTGCTCGTCCTGGGCAATTTTGGGGATGACCACCTGGCATCCATGACCCGTCACCGTTGTATTTGGTTTGAAGAAAATGGAGGGAGTCGGTGGGGGAGTACGCCCGGTCTCTCGGACTGTACGCATAGTTGCATCAATATTGACCTGGGGTTTGGGATATAGATCGGTAGGTATATGTCACTCACTGTGGGTCATGTAGTTGAGTCCAACGCAGCGCAGGATAGGAACCATCTCCGAGGGCAAAGGGCCCAGCAGCTCCTTCACCGTAACCACTTCATCGCTAACATGGGTCGTGCCGGTGGTGTCGAACAGGTCCGACCCGACAATCACGCGGGCTTGCAGCTTTGTCTCGGGGGTGGTCGTACCCAGGTCCAACTCTGCATATGGAAGGATAGGCTCTCCATAAACCGTTCGGCCATCAGTGGCCACGAAGCGAATCAAGCGTTCCCAGGCGACCTTCATTGTCGGCCGAGATCGTGCTGGGGTTTAGGGTTAAGTTGAGCAGCTACTCGAGATCCAATCACTTCCACTTTCAACTGAAGTTCCATTTTGCAATGGGCTGGGCATGACTTCTTAAACGATGATTAGATCACGATCCATTCGCATGAACTTGTGGATCCTAGAGCGCCAGCTGTAGGTGGATTGCGGCCGAACTGAGCGGAAATGAAGCGGTGCATCTAGTTCCTCCGCCGGCTCCACTCTGTCGAGCCCGTTAGCGCACCTCAACGGCATTTGCCTTGATCCATGTGGAGGCAACGATCGTTCTATATCTGGGGAAGTCCCTGCATGCCGTGGGGTTGTGAGTCCCTTGCACAGTCGGCGTATCTGGCGCTGGCTGGTAAAAAGGCCAATTGCTCCACTCTTTTTTCACCCTTTGGATATCTTTCCCCAAGTTTCTGGTTCGCTTCATAGAAAGTTCCGTCTACCGATGGCGCAGATTGATAGCATGACCACGGTGATGGCCAACCTGACCCCACGGCTGTCTAAAGCGCAAAGTGACCACGTTGAAGATGCGATATCTATGTCACCAAAAAGGTCGTTGGAGTCCGCCGAGTCCGCCGACCTCAATGACCCTCGCAATTGGCCGCAGTGGAAGGTATTCAGATGGGAAGGATGCAGATCCACAGTTCTCGGCTGATGTTATACAGAAAAACATCAACTTGGGGTTGGTGTCCTTTCACGCACTGATGACCAACTTTGTGGGAGCCGGGATTATCCCCGTGTATACCACCTTTGCGGAGAAGTTTGGCGTATCCGTCCAAACGGTCAGCTATTTTACTTCAATCCATGTGAGCCCTTGCTTCCAATGCCACAAGGTGGTCCGAATTTGGTTGACCTGACCCCGACGGAAGATCCTCTCCACCGGCCTGGTCCCCTTTGCTCTCGTCCCCGTGTCGAACCGGTTCGGTCGCCGGCCCGTTTGGTTGGCTTCTACCCTACTCACGGCTATGTTGAACATCGGCTGTGCTAGGAGCACCAGCTATGCGAGTATGATGGTGTGTCGTGTGCTGGGGGCACTCTGCCTCAGCGCCCCGATTGCCCTCGGGCCGCCGGTCGTGGTGGAAACTTTCCATGAACAGGAGCGGGGAGTTAAGATGGGGATTTGGACGTAAGTCTCTTCTTTCTGATGCAAGGCTCGAGACCAAATGGAATCTGACTGTGGCCTCGGCAGAGCCCTGGTCACCCTCGGTCCTCCCTTGGGACCTTTCGTCATGGGATTCGTGGCTCAGCGAGTCGGATGGCAGTGGACCTACTGGCTGTTTACCCTCATCAGCGGCCTCCAGTTCATCCTCTACCTCATCTTCAGTCCGGAAACCCGCTATGTCAAAGTGACAGAGCCGGGCAATAAGTCGCGCTGGCTCCTGGAGTACCTTACCTTCCGTCGGATCGACCCAACTCCTTTGACGCTGTCCGAGTTCTGTCGCCCCTTCGCCATGGCGAAGTACCTGACAGTGCTGATTCCCATCTATGCGCATTCCATGATCTTTAACCTGTCCGCCGCGCTGCTCACGGTAGAAATTCCACAACTGTTCGCGGCGAGATTCGAGTTCAACGCGGAGCAAATTGGTCTGCAGTTTATTGGAATTATTGTGGGCACAATTGTCGGGGAACTATTCAATATTGTCGTGCTGAGACTCCTTCGTCGCCGGGCCGTGAAGACGCACCATGGGGCCGTCATACCGCAGCAATACCTGATTGCCAGCTACCTAGGGTTCATATGCATGATCGCTGGGCTGGTGTTGTTCTGCATCCTCCTGGGCAACACTCAGCCAATGCATTACAATGTCGGTCCTATCGTGGGGATCGGTATTGCCGGTTTCGGCAATCAGGTCGTGTCCAATTTCCTGATTAACTGTATGGCCTGCATCGATGACGTGTTTCGTGAATGCGTGGATAGGCTAACGTTTCGTGTTTGCAGATGTCATTCAGATGCACACCGAAGATGCCTCGTCCGTGTCGGTCTTTCTGGGCCTTTTCCGACAGACGTGGTGTTTCATCGGTCCCTTTTGGTTTCCGCCAATGTTTGAGACCCTGGGATTTGAGGGGAGTGCAGGATTGCTGGTGGGACTAGTTGCGATTAGTATGGTCCCCTTGCTGTGGATGCATTGGAGGTATCGACAACAGTAGGCATGAAGCCACAGGACACCATGGAGTGGATGTGCTTGTGAACGTACTACGGGGAGACATCCGGTACCATAACTCATGACTTGGAATCAATGTAGACCGGCTTGGATTTGATTATGATGACCCGGACTGATGACAAGTCATGCGACTGCTTGCCAGCTATTTCATGTCAGATGCCAATCAAGGGACTCTCCACCATAGTCTGCACAGAAAGAGCTCCAAATGCGAACAACCTGTCGTATAAATGCAAGTCGGTATTAGGACTGACCAGGATCCTGGTTCAACTGCCTCGAACTCCCGCAGTATACATTTGTTATCTGTGACAGCACTGTCATGCCTAGCTCCCCCCTCGGCACATCCGCATTCACAACTACCACTCCCCTGTCCACAATCGCCAGCGCTGCAACGCCGTTTCCCTCACCCCCCCCATAGAATCTCTGGCCGGGTAAAGTAGCTGCTGTTGTGGTAGATGCCGGGGGGAGGCCCAATCCAGCAAACAGATGAAGGACCCGACTTGCCGGCGCCATAGTCCAACACTTGTTAGGGCCCCGACATAGATGATTGGACATGCATCTGCCGTTCCCGATATATACTTTTGCAAAGCAGTTGACTATTCTGCGGCCATGCGTATGCCAGAGGTCATAGACAGACCTAGATTAATAGTACGACTGAAAGAATGTCCTCGCGGACACGGCCAAAAGCAGAGAAATCCCTTATGAGCTTGGAAAGGAGAACCTATAAGAGAATAAAAACTTTGAGACATAGGTATTCGCCAGAGCTACAACGTAGTCTTGGGGGATGGCGAATTACCCCCCTGAGTTCTCGTGCTTCTACAAAGTGTCGTGGGGTCTATATAGGCCTTGTAGGTTGAACTGTGCCTGTTCATTCGTAACTCCTTCGATTCTAACTACCTATTATTAGACTTGTTCTGTATTCCTACACCTTGTTGGCCTGGTTGTAGTGACAATACAATCGGAAGAGGATACGAAGATGACATCACCCGATGAATCATCATCCAAATCAGGAATCGAGGGCTAGGGCTACAACGCGACCTGACCAATCGCATCAGCGACCTGTCTCCCGTGCCCCATTGTGAGTCAACGACCAGTCAGGATGATTTCTTGCCCTGGACTAGACGCGAAGCGGCAATCCTTATCTCTCTCTCTCTTTCTCCCCACTTGCTCTTCCTCAGTATACACCTATTGTCTTGAACTTCCGATCACCCTCCATCGTATATAGACTATCCCTCCTTTAGTGTCCTCCAACCATCTCAGTCATCATCATGGCGATTCATCCCGGGTTGCATCCTCGCAATAGCCCTCAGGGCCACCTATCTCCACACCAAACCCGCGCCATCTCCGCCTGGAGCGAGCAGGCCGCCGCCTCCCTGGAGAACCTGACCCTGTCTGAGCCCGCGACCGCCGACGAGAACACGGCCAGTCCCTCGCGAGGCGCTCTCCGCGGCGCCACGGTGTCCCTGTCCATCCCCCTGGACGACCCGGTCCCCAGCCCGGAAGCCACGGCCCACCCACGCGTCAAGTTCCTCGGCGCCTCATCGACACCCCCCGCGCAAACCCCCAAGGCGCCCTCGGTCGCCTTTCGCCGACGCGAACCGCTCCGTCGCGATAGTCTCAAGCGGCGCGAGGCCCTTCTCAAAGGCAAGGACGGGAGTCGGCGACGACAGCGCTGGGAGAATGGTACTCTCCCTTCTTGACATCCTACGGGGTGTCAATGTTGATAAAGAATGCTAATGTGACAGACCGTCTCTTGAATAACCCCTGGGCCGAACCGCCCTCCGCGCACGACTGGTCCATCCAGCCCACGCATACTCGCCACGACCCCATGCCGTACTATCTCGCGCCCCTCTGGGACTTGCACTTTGCGCGCCTCGACCGCGCGGCGACCACCGGTGATGCGGGGACGCTCTCCCTGAAGCATCGCGTCCCGAAGGATCTCCGAATGAAGCTCAAGCACGCGCGCGCCGCGCGCGGTATGCTTCAAGATATCGAGGAAGATATTCGGGGTTTTATCCGGCGGTGGAATGAGCGGCAGGGTGTTCTGCGACGCGAGGGACTGGCGGATGCACCGGCGGATAGCGACGAGTCGTCCGAGGACGAGGTGGTGTTTGTCGGGCGCAATGGGCAGACGCATGATTCGCCGCGGCATCAGCGGCTGATGCGGACGATGCGGGAGGAGATGGAGGCGCATGGGGAGCATGGGGGCGAGAAGAAGGTGTTTGAGAGTTTGGAGGCGGATCGGGGGGCTGGGTTTGGGTGAGTCACTTTCCTTTGTTGCTGCTCATATGCTTTGTCTCTTATGATGGTGTGTGGCATGGCTGACCGGTTAGGCGCTGGCTGGTTCATTCGATCGCGACATACTACGGGCTGCATACGTGGTCGGTGACGGTGGGCGAGCCGGCGCGTCGGGAGGCGTATGTTGGGTTTTATGCGCCGGGGGCGGTCGCTGGGTCGACGGCGCGGTGCCGGACGGAGGCGATGATCCAGCCCGGGGAGGAGCTTCCGCGGCCGCTGTGGGCGCAGGTGTAAAGTATAAGATGCATTTAGATCTTCTGCATCGGGCGGAAGAGATGCCGGTGTGATGCGTACATAGACCTAGAACAGGCGGTTGGTTTGAGTGCGAGACGCAGCGTCTGTCGATGTCTGAGACGAACATAAGGTAGCTTGTGGTTCTGCACTGCTGCAGGTCTTTGATAGAGTTGTTCTGTCTGAGACTTCTGAGCGACGCTGACTATTAGACTATTGCTGTGGATATGGACTACAGACTCGAGTGAACGGTGAGACCGATCAGAATAGACTATCTGGTAGATCATTGAAACCCGGCAAGGGACTCACATGCTGAACGTTCATGATCGGACAAAGCATTGTATACCGACTCGTACTAACAAACGGTGAGGCCACTTGGCGGTCAAAACGCAAGGGCCGATCTCCACCGTTCATAGTGGGACTGAAGAATCATGATGTGTTTTCTTGTATCTGAAGATGAAGTGATTCTCGATGAGGGTCTCGGACCGTTCCGAGTTGGTTCCATGGAACGATCTCTACCCTAGTACGTATGTATACAGAGTATCGATCTATTGAAGAGGATCATCTTTTCATACTACCTTATTGTTTCTCCGTCCGACCGATACGGGTGAAAGTGGTGTGATCCGCCAGATCGGAGAATATCGCCAGCCCTCGCCAGTCACTGATTCGAAGAAGGGCGACCAACGTGGCCGTTGGCGGATGGATTCCAGAAAGTCTGCGCCACGGGCTATACCGATCAGCTGCCCATTCCTGGATTCTGATGTTTCCCGAGTTCCCTGATCTTTTCTTCCTGATATATAGGATTACGTGGGATTCTAACCTCCCTCGAGTATATCGTATCCCTTTGCTGTCTCTGACTCGAGACGATCCCCCTTCATTCTATATTTGGTCTCTTTGGCCAGCCCCCGCCTTGCGTTAACGTGGTGTTCCCCTCCTTGCTTGCTTTTTCGCTCTCTCGCGCATATCAACCGCCTCGTTCTCCTCTTTCTCTCTGACTACTTCGTCCAACATCTCTTGGACTCTACCTCCATCACCATGTCCTACACTCAAAACACCCACTCCGTCGGCAGCTCCTCCTCCACCCACAGTGCCGCCTCTGATCGCTCTAAAAGCACCGTGCCCACCATCTACAGCGACCGCCCGACCTCCAAACGACGAGACGACGACTACACTCCCGACCTCCGCGATCGCTCGTCTACAGACTCGATCTCGACCTACGCCTCCACCATCCCTTCCACCGACGACCTCCCCGACGACCAGCTGCAGCCCCTCTACGAAGTCGACGACCGTCGTCTCGACGCCTTCCCCATCGATGTTCTCCCTTCTACGCCATCCACCTTTGGCAAGCTCTTCCCCTCGTCCCGACGCCTTCTCATCCGACACGACGATGCCACCCTCGACGGGAACATGAACCTGCGCGTTGACACCTCCGTCGCCCAGCGCGCCGGTCACCAGCAGGAAGTCACCCTCTTCCATCTGCGCATGCATGATCTGTTCTCCCGGAAGTTCTCCTTTCGTCGGTACTGTCGCGACTCCGGTCGCGAGGTGTGCCACTCCGAACGACGGTCCCTCCCCGCCGGCGCCGAGAAACACCCCGTCCTGCGCCGCTCCTGGACCAGCGTCCTCAGCAGTCTGCGCCCGGGCTCCCACGGTCCCGCCGTGGAGCACAAACGCCACGACTCCGGGTATCGATCGGGGACGGGCGACGCGGGCGTCGACGAAGATGGCGGCGGGGGGCCCCGCGACGGCGGCCCGCCGTCTGTCCTGCTGGCCGACAGCATCCTGATGGAGTTCTCCAACTATGCGCACGTCGAGCTCAAGCGACGCGGGGCCCAGCGCTGGGAGTATGAGTACTGGGCCACCAAGTACCAGTGGCGACGCCAGTGCCGGAAAGAGGGCGACCTGCGCGCCGTCTCATATCACCTCATCAACTCGCGTACCAACAAACAGGTCGCGCATATGATGCCCGACATTCTCACGCCGCTCGAGGCTGCCGAGGAGCAAAAGAAGGGCGGCTGGGTGCCGCCGTCGTCCATGTGGATTAATGATCCGTCTGTGTACCAGAAGATGCCTGATGTTGCCGAGTAAGTTTTCTTGTTCTGTGGGTGTCTGCCTGTGCCTCAACTGTCGCCTGTGGGATGCGTTGTCATGCGTTGTACGTCTGTGCTAACATTTGATGCAGTGTGATCGTCGCCACGGGCTTGGTGGTGCTGGTCGACGACTGCATCCGTCACAAATGGCACGCGCAGAAAACCGGTTCCTTCTCGCTGGGGATGCCGGCGTCCCTCGCGAGGAGCATCGAGCTGATGGGTCCGCGACGCCTCATTGATGAGGTGTTCTTGCGGCGCGGATCGGCCTGAGCGCAGTCGCGGGGATGTCTTGGGGAAGTCGATTGTGATTGACGTGCAGGAGGATCCGGTCTTCTTGCGTGCATCGCATGGGGACACTGTGACGGGGCGGGTGATGCTTGACGAGTTTACGAATATGATGGATGACGGATGGTACTTTGGGCATTCTTTTCTGGATTCACATCCCTGTGTGTTATTTCAGGCCGAAGTTTCGCATGATGCGCGACGGGAGGGATTGGATGGCGGTGGAGGCGTCGCGGTTGGGTTTTCATCAGCCTCATTTAGGACCGATCTATTTTGGTGTACGCTATTCTGGTAATTTCTGCGCAATGGAATGGTTTATTTTTGGATCGTTCATGCGTGTCAGGACTGGCGCTGCAGATATCACCACCCTAAGGCGGTTCTATAACAACCGCCGTCACCCTAGTTTGGCTGAACCATGGTTCGTGCCCTCCCCCTGGTCTCTGCCTGACTCGCTTTCTCTTCCCCTCTTCTCTCCCCTCCCCGATCCCAAGCGAGCTGTCATTCTCATTCAGGCTGCATTCTGCTTTCTTTTTCTCTTCCAGCTGGGGATGGTCTGCCGTCTGGTCGAGCATGGAAGATCCTCCCCCCCCCGGTCCACCCCGACTAGTACCGCCGTCTTGTCGCGTCTGGCGCGCCGCACTGGTCAGTCCTCAATTAAGCTTGTCCGGCGGGGGCCGATCGAGCCATCTCAACGGCGCCTAACGAGGCCTGGAACTGTCGCCGACGCGTCCGATGGCGTTGGTCGCCCCGCGCGGAGCAGAGCACCAGACGAGCTGGCGAGCTCGTTCACTAACCAGATAGCTCGCACGATAGCTCGCGAGCTACTCCCACGATCGCTCTAGCCTCTGTCGCGTGGTCCCTCGCATCTGGCGCCTCTTATGCAGGTGCTTCGACGATGAGGCGGATCCGGCTGGGCGTGTCGGACGAGATTGGGTTTCGTTTCGCATCATCAGGAGGAGAATCCGTCGTGCCGTTCGTTCGGTCCGTGTCATCGTCCGAGAGGGGATGGATAACGATGGATCTCTGCGTCGTCGGTCGTCGGTCGTTGTCGTCGTCGACGCTCGTTGACAACGCGCTGCACGTATGTATGCCCAACACGGTGCCAGAGGAAAGCAGCGAATCATGACCCTTCCTCCCCCGGAATTTGGGGATCGGGGGGTTCTAGAGGGATTCGCCCAATCTTTGGTTCTTTGCTGGCAGGTTGGATTCCTGTTATTATTATTATTTCTTTTCTTTTCTATTTCGCTGTGCAGGGGAAAAGAAAACCGAAATAAAAATAAAAAAAGACATGCACAGCGGCCCGGTCTATCGCCCTCGGTTCTAGGGCTGAGATGCGCCCAGCACCGCGAGGGACCTGCTTGCTCCCCTCCTCCGGCCTCAGCGCGGATGCTATCATTGATGAGCTGGCAGACCGCACAGTGGCCGTGAGGGTCCGTTGCGGGCTCCCTGAGTGGCTCCAGGCCGATGCTTCTGGCGTCAATTCGTCGCTTTTTCGTCTGATGGAACCCCCCCTCTCTCCGCTTTTGGGCAACGAGACCACCACGATTGCGCGCCCTCCACCAACCAAGTCGGATCCCTCGGCCGGGTGATTTTCCAGAACCCACTGATGTGAAGAGCGTTCATGAGGCAAACCAGGCTGGCCTGGTTCGTACCCGATCCGACCCAGGGAGCGACGCGATTGAACTGGACTCGCGGCTGGACTTGGGTTGAGGGATGCGAATAGTGGTCGGTCTGCGTTGTCTCCCAACGGTACCACGAACCAATTCATATCGACAATTGGTCAGTGTTTTCTTTTGACGTGCTGCGCTGGAGAGAATGCCCCCGATGGTCGCCTCGCGGAACGTCAGATCTGGTTCTGTGGAGACTAGCGGCCTGCTTCCCTGGACGGTTGGCGTTTCTTCAAGGGTACAGTCTCAGTCGGCGTGCGCCGGGCCGTTCCAGCTTGCAGCCTCAAGATGATCCGCAGGTTCTCCATGCCGCGGGCGTGCCTTGGAGTGGAGGGCGCAGGGAGGGGGAAATTGGCTGACGCTGTGCCATGTCCACCGCGACATGCATAAGTCCGGTCTGTTAGGTTCGATGGGCTAGCTGCCGTGTTTGTCACGCCAAAAAAGCTCTCCTCTGCGCAGTGACGCTCTGGGGCTGTCGAAGGATGGCCCACCGTTTATATGTCCGACTCCCCGCTTCCATATCCAGACCGTTGACGAGAAAAATCATTCGAAGACGAAGCCGATTCTTCAACCAAGCCAGAGCGACGCAGTTGATCTATTTTCCTTCGTTGCTTCATCAATTGGCCTTTTCGTCAATTGACCTCTTCCGTGCCGGACCCCCCTCCTACGCACTACGCGACCTCGCACTACTCCCAGCCCTCGCCACGCTATCGGCTCCTCGTCCTGGACAAATCGCATCCCTCGATCCATTGACGACCCTTCCCGTGAGACGCCGCTCGCGCACTCCCGCCGTCATGTCCGCCCCCGGCTCCTCGCTAAGCGACTACTGGCAGCGAGAACTCCAAAGTAGGCCCCACTTCCTGGGCGATATCAGGATTTCATATGCTAAGCCATTCCAGCCCATTGCCAGAAGATCGGGCTGCCCACTCCCATCTTTCACATCATCTCCGACCGACGAGGTATTCTTCCCTCTCTTCTTTATTTCGTTCTTTTGCTTCATGATGTCTGTCGCCGAGACTACACTGGCACTGTGTCAGCGAGTGGAGCAGATCCTCACCGACTTTTACTCTTGCCCTCGTTTAACTCAACCTTGAATGAACCATGCTAACGATCCAGGCGGCCGTACGGCGTGGTCCAGTTTCGTCGAGCTCAAAGTCGCCAACGTCAGCACCCCGTACTGGTTCGACGGCGAATACACCAACAACGCCAAAGAGGCGGCCGCCGAGGCGGCCCTCAAGTGGCTCAAGAACCCCAACCTGGCGACGACATTCTACACGGGGCCCGGCGCCCCCCCGACCAACAACATGTACGCGCGCCGCTGAGCGGTCGCGGCGCGGCTCCTTTCTTTCCTTCCTCCCTCGACCGACTCGACGTCATGCCGATTCTGCCGGACGCAGACGTGTACAACATTCATGTCGATTCTTCTGTTTGCGGTGTCTGGCCTGTGACTCGGGTCGTTTAGGCATCGTCTGATTGAGGAGCGTTGGCTCTGGTTTGGTGTATCTTACGTATCGCCGTCGCTTTCTTCTTCTTCTTCTTTTGGATTTTTTTTGTTCTATTTATTTATTGCGTTTGTGCACATGACGGCTTGACAATGACAACAGAGATATGAGTGAGAATGAACTACAGCATTACTTCCATGGTTTCTTGTGCGCATGTCAGACGGTGTAAGCACGGGCGGAAGTTTGGGTCGGATGTGAGCTTAACCTTAATCCCGTCACGTGGTACGACTGAATACACTCCAGAGTATAGACTGCCCCATGACTGCTTTCTCATATAATCAACTCTAATACAGATATCCTCCTGCCTTGAACTATCCAACATACTGACAATACTGACTCTGACAGACTAATACGCAAACCTCTTCTCGCTCTGATTCCGACTCCGATTCCTCCACCCATAATACACCCTCAACACCACACACCCCACACACACAAACAACAGCAACGCCGCATTCGTCCAGTGCCCCGTCGGATACCCCCTCGCCTTCTCCTCGCTCTTGTAAATCCACACGCCGACAATCTGCCCCGGCGCTCCAAACGACACGTTCAGCGCGATCGCCAGCCCCGTTCCCGCCGTCGACGTCAGATTCGCCGATAGCCACCCCAGCAGCGGCGGGATGCATGCAAACGCCCCGCTTGTGGCGACGATTAGGCAGCCGTAGCGGTGCTACCACACCAACAAAACTTAGCATTCACTTTACCAGAATGGACAGAGGTGGGGGAGGGAAGGTTAGGAGGAGGGGAAGACGTACGAGGTATGCGTCGGGCGGGAGCACCGCCGACGCGAGGAACCCCATCGCCCCAATCAGTGCAAACGCCGCAGAGTGCAGCCCGCGGCTGTTGAAGTGGTCGGCCGACCAGGCCGCCGCGGTCGTCACTACGTACGCGGCCGCCCACGGCGGCACGGTCATCAGCTGCGCGCGCAGCGCCGTGTAGCCCAGACCGCTGGTGATGGCGGGGGTGAAGAGCGAAAGGCTGGAGAAGGGGGTTGAGATGCCAAAGTAGACCTGTCCACACCCCACACCATCAGTATCATACCCATATTGATCAGGGGGAAGGGGGGAGGAGGGCCTACAGCGTAATGCGCATATAAGCGCCAATCAGTCAACACGGCGACCGCATCAGCGCGTGTCATGGCCTGCGCGCCGCCCTTGGACCCCTCACCCGCCAGCCGACTCGCCGCCAGCGCCTTCTCCTCGGGAGACAGCCACGCCGCCGTCTCCGGGTAGTCGGGGAGGAAGAACCAGACGAGAAAAGCGGCCGCACACGACGGCGCGCCCTCGATGATGAACAACCAGCGCCAGGCGGACAGGCCGCGGGCGCCGTTCATGTGGCCGACGCCGTAGGCGATGGCGCCGCCGAAGGCACCGGCCAGCGTGGCCGAGGCGAGGATCAGCGCGACGCGCATCGAGCGCTCCGAGTGCCGGTACCAGAAGGTCAGGTAGTAGACTAGGCCCGGGAAGAGGCCGGCCTCCATGGCGCCGAGGAGGAAGCGGATGCCTGTGACTTGGGCGTAGGTGTGGGCGCCGCCCAGGCCCATGGTTGCGGCGCCCCAGGAGAGCATGAGGAAGGCGATCCAGCGCTGGATGTGTTAGGGTGGTGCGGAGAGAAGAGGAGGGGGGGAGGGGTACGCTTGGTCTGAGTTTCTTGAGAAAGTAGTTGGATGGGACTTCGAAGAGGGCGTAGGCGATCAGGAAGACCATCAGAGCGATTCTATTCAGTTAGACGAGCAGTGTGGTCAGGAGAGAGGGATGTACGTGTATTGGTAGGAGCTCATGCCGGTCTCCGTGAGGAGATCGTCGCCCGTGTCTTCATTGAGGATTTTGGCATTTCCTGGGGAATCAACATCATCCTACTGCGCGTAGATATATAGTCACGCTTACCAATGTTGGACCGGTCCAGGTAGCATAGGAGGTAGATGCTGGCGCAGAGAGGAATAATGCGCAGATCCTGCTTCCACACGAGAGCTCTCTCTTGCGGGCTTTGTACGTCCTACCGCGTATTAGAGCAAGTCGCAGACAGAGTGTGTGGTGAAGACTTACATCTGTCACGGTCTCGGCCAATTCCACGTCGGGACGGGCGGTTTTCTCCGGCGCATCCATGGTGCTGAGGACGGTCGCAGGACCAGCGAGCGATGGGCGCCCCCATTCTTCTTATATGGACTGGCGTCCCCCACGTTACCCCAATGCAAGGAATCGGGGTGACATCGGGGTGACTAGTTGGTACCGACGTCGGACCATGTCCGAGCGTGAAGATCCTGCGGAGATTCTGAGGATTTCATCATGGTCAACATGGGTCAGTCAATACAGAGACTGGTGAAGAGAACAAGATAGTTCATGGTGAAGTAAACAAGGTGATCGAATTGATCTCCGCACTTCTCCATTCTGGGGATGTAGAGATGATGTAAGCAGATCATGGCCTGTGCAAACACAGCAAACCACACAAACAATCCCAGCCGATTATCGATAAAGATCCCTCCATCGGGCTTCACAATCATCCACTCCAGTCAATGCCTGGGAGATGTCTTCGGTCTGTCTGGGGAATCACCACTTATAGCACGTCTAGGAGACCCTCTCTTCTCCCCTACCACCGCACAGGGCTCCCCAAATCCACCCAATTCGCCATGTCGACTACCCCGCGCAAACCAATGCCCTCGGCGTTGAAGCTGGATCTGCACGCAAAGTGCTCGGTATGCGCACTCCCGTTCGCATGACTAGCTAATTGCTCATTCTGTAGACGACAAAAGCCCGCGCGAGCACCCTGCACCTCCCCCATGGCGACGTCCCCCTGCCGATCTTCATGCCCGTCGCGACTCAGGCCTCGCTCAAGGGTCTGACCTACGACCAACTCAAACAGACCGGTTGCATGCTCTGTCTCAACAACACCTACCATCTGGGATTGAAGCCGGGTCAGGCCGTGCTGGACGAGGTCGGCGGCGCGCATAAGCTGCAGGGATGGGATCGCAACATCCTGACCGACAGCGGCGGGTTCGTCTTCTGCCCTATGCTATCGACTTGCACTGACCATGATCAGGTTCCAGATGGTCTCGCTGCTCAAGCTCGCCAACGTCACCGAGGAGGGCGTCCGCTTCCTCAGCCCGCACGATGGATCGCCCATGTTGCTCACCCCGGAACACTCGATCTCCCTCCAAAACTCCATCGGCTCCGATATCATCATGCAACTCGACGATGTGATTGCTACTACCTCCCCCGATCACGAGCGCATCCGCGAAGCCATGGAGCGGTCCGTGCGCTGGCTGGACCGGTGCATCGACGCGCACAAATACCCCGAACGGCAGAACCTGTTCTGTATTATTCAGGGTGGGCTGGATCTGGAGCTCCGCAAGCAGTGCTGCGAAGAGATGGTGGCGCGCGACACCCCGGGAATCGCCATTGGAGGGCTGTCGGGAGGTGAGGCCAAAGAGTCGTTTTGCGAGGTGTAGGTTAATTCCGTTCTTGCTCCAACGCTTCTAATCAGGATTAGGGTCGATACCTGTACGGGCCTCCTTCCGGAAGGAAAGCCCAGATATGTGATGGGCGTGGTGAGTGATTTCTGCGCGTGTGTTATACTTTATCTGACAGCCACATTCAGGGCTACCCCGAGGATCTCATCGTCGGTGTGGCTTTAGGGGCTGACATGTTCGATTGCGTTTGGCCCACTCGCACAGCCGTACGTTCCTCCAAAGCTTGATTTGGCACCTTGACCTCTAACCTATTTAGCGTTTTGGGAATGCCGTCGTCTCGACTGGTACACTCAACCTGCGTCACCATTCTTTTTCGGAGGATTTTGGTCCCATAGAAGAGGGCTGCACCTGTACAGTCTGTCGTCCCAAAGAGCAGGGTGGTCTAGGCATCACCCGCGCCTACTTGCATCATCTCGCGGCCAAGGAGACCGTGGGCGCTCATCTGTGAGTTTGTCTACTCCTAATGCGTGATTCTGCAGTGTATGCTAATTGTCAGGCTCACGATCCACAACGTGCACTACTTGCTCGCTCTCATGGGCGCGGCCCGTGAGGCAATCCTGGAGGACCGCTTTCCCGCGTTTCTACACCGGTTTTTTGGCAAACTGTATGGGAGCAAATCGGAGTACCCGTCCTGGGTGGTTGGGGCGTTGCGGGGGGTGGGAGTAGACTTGATGGAGGATATATAAAAGGAAGATACCTAGAGAGAAAGAGAGCATGAATTTGTTGTTGTGTTCAGAACATTCATAGTATTGAGCAGTGTACCAATCTGGTAATATTGCCACGTGACCACGTGCCGCGTCGCGCGTCTTCCCGAAACAGAAAACACTTCATCCTCTTCACCTCACGATCTCCATACCTCTGCCTCCATACCCTTCTCGCCTTGCAAAATGGCCGTCACGCATGAAACCATGTCAAATGGTAACAATACCGCCAATGTCGCCAACCCCAACAATGGCACCAACGGCCAGCACGCCCCCCACGAAGAATACCAATACATCAATCTCATCCGCACCATCATGACCGAAGGTGAATACCGTGCTGATCGCACCGGCACCGGAACAAGAGGCATCTTCGCTCCTCCGCAACTCCGCTTCTCCCTCTCCAAGCGCAGCCCCGACGGCACCGTGATCCCCATCCTCCCCCTCCTCACCACCAAGCGCGTCTTCCTCCGCGGCGTCATCGCCGAGCTCCTCTGGTTCATCTCGGGCTGCACCTCGTCGCTGCCGCTGTCGGAACAGGGCGTGCACATCTGGGACGGCAACGGCAGCCGCGAGTTCCTCGACAAGGTGGGCCTGTCGCACCGCGAGGTCGGCGACCTGGGCCCCGTGTACGGGTTCCAGTGGCGGCACTTTGGCGCCGAGTACGTCGACGCCAACACCGATTACACAGGCAAGGGCGTCGACCAGCTGGCCGATGTCGTGCGCAAGCTGAAGGAGACGCCCTTTGATCGCCGCATTGTGCTGTCCGCGTGGAACCCGGCCGACCTGTCCAAGATGGCGCTGCCGCCTTGCCACATGTTCGCCCAGTTCTACGTCTCGTTCCCCGACGGCCTCGACAAGAAGGGCTCGCTCTCGTGTCTGATGTACCAGCGCTCCGTCGACACCGCCCTCGGCCTCCCGTTCAACATCGCCTCCTACGCCCTCCTCACCCACATGCTCGCCCACGCCGCCGACCTAAACCCCGGCACCTTCACCCACACCATGGGCGACACTCATATTTATGTCGACCACCTCGAGCCGCTGCGGGAGCAGCTCGACCGGGTGCCGACCGAGTTCCCGGAGCTGCGCATCAAGCGCGACGACCGCGGCAGCGGGGTCATCGACGGGTGGAAAGCGGAGGAATTCGAGGTGCTCAACTACCACCCACACAAGACGATCAAGATGAACATGAGCGTGTAGATGCCTCCTATACAATATACATATCCTTGATACGCATGAATAAGAGAATGCCCATTAAGCTAAAGTAACGCCAGGCTATGACCACGCTATGCACATCTACTTCCCCAGCACAACCCCCGCCCCCCGCAACAAAACCAACGTATCCCCCTGCTTCACCTTCCCCCCACCCAGCGTATCCGAAAACTCCAGAAACTCCCCCGCCTCGACATGGAACACCCGCAGCCTTGCCTCCTCGCCCGCCCGGTTATTCACATTCTCGACGCGCAGCCGCCGCGCCGCATCATCCAGCACGCGCCCAACCTTCCACCGCGCATCGAACCAGAAGTCGCCCGCAGGCGGCTCCTTGGCGCTACCGCTCGTCTCCGCCGTGCCGACCACATGCACATACAGCCGCTGGTCGACGGGGACGCCCGCGTCCCCCTTGGCCGCCTTCTTCATCGCGTTCAGCTGCACCGCGCTGCTGCCTTTCGTTTTCGCCTTGGCTTTGCCGGCCGCTGCGCTTGTCGCAGCAGACACTCCCGCAGACTTGTCCTTACCCCAGGTGCGCACGCGCGCAAACATCGACCGGATCGTCTCATTTGGTGCGGCGGCCGCCCCGCGCCCCGCACGCGCTGAGGCAGCAACCTTGGCGCAGTCGTGCGCCTCACGCAGGCGGTGCTTGAGACAGTACTGGGCGCGACAGTCCGGGCAGCGCACGCCCGGGTCGGTAAGCGTGTTGATCAGCGTTTTGCAGTGCAGGTGGGCGCACTGGTCGGAGTTGTAGATGGTGGGTTTTTGTGTCGTGCTCGTGGAGGAGGTAGAGGAGGGGTTGGGGGAGCGGCGGCGGGCCCATTCACCGGCATGGGCGCAGCGGTGGGCGGTCTCGGTGCGGTGGTCGAGGCAGAAGGTGCCGCGACAGGACTCGCAGCGGAAGGGGAGGAAGTCGAGCTGGTGGCAGTATTCGTATTGGCAGTGCCGGCCGATCGACTCGAGGTCGGTGTCGGGGATGGGCATTTGGGTGTAGGATTCGGGGGGCATTTTCTCTCCTGTATGATTTTCTCTATGGATGAGTGGAGGAGGGAGGGAGGGTCTAGAGAGGGAAGGAGGAGGAGAAGCCTCCTGATGGGGTTATGAAGGGTGTATGAGTGAGTGTACTCTGTATGGAGCACGCTAGAAGGCGCTGGCAGATGCGGAGGCTGACTCAGCGTGGCGTGCTTATCAATCCTTATCAGATGCAGGGGGGAGGCTGTGTTGATGCCGCTTTATTCAGGCACAGCTCCTGCAAAGTTCTGGTCATCCTATTAAAGACAAATCGTATAGAAGCAACATATAATTTTCTACTCTTACATATTCAGATCAGTCAAACATTCTAGCGCCGCTACTCTATGCTACCCCACAGCTAGTCCTTGACTTCTTGCACTCCCTCTTCACCTCGTAACTTAGGATAAGAACAAAGTACAGCATCTAATCACTAGCTATAGGGCCTCGCGGTGTGGGAAGATCACAAAGTGACCAGGCAATAGAATGAATCTCTTGGCATATTCGAGGAGATCGAGAACCAGAAGGCCCATTCTTTTCTAATATCTGTGCACTACGGAGTAAATAGATCGAAGTATCAGCCAATGTTTGCCGCCTGTTTCCGTCAAAACTCATGCTGAAAAGAGATTACAAAGGAGCACGAACTGGTATCCCTACACAAGTACACTTCCCAACTTCTCCACCTTGACCTTCTGTCTGGATACGCACACCAAATGGCTCTTTAAGAGGGTAGTCTTACGTCCACGGGAAAATGACTTCCCAGATGTCTTATCCCGATAGTGTCAACTGCGTGAAAACGTTCCTGACGTTCAGCGGCCGCTCTGCTGAAGAAGCAAACTAAAACAAGCATACCTGGCATTTCCAACCCCCACTTCCAGGCACCGAGCTGAATCCGAGGTTTCATATAATAATCGATCTTGACAAGACGCAACACACTGGGCGCTTGGATGAGAGTTTTCCTCATGAAATTTACCGGGTCTCAAGGGTCGATGATGGGATGTAAGTCGCAGTGTTGTTCGAGAGACACCGTCTACAGACCATCGGGCTCCCAGGAAAATCTTTCCCTTCAAAAAGAGAGAGGAGCATGACAATATCATACGAAAACTCGGATTTTATTCTGTCGACATTTACCCTTGAGGTCAGGAAATATCGCGCGGCGCGAAGAGACCAGAGTCGATTTGTAAAGGTCCTTTGATCAGGAGCCGTGGGAATGCCAAGTGCAGTCCTTGAGGATAAATGATACCATATTATGTACGCGGGGCCCTACCCATCAGTCACTATCGGGTTAGCGGTGATGCTGTTTTTCGTGGTATTTTGGGTGAGAGATCATCATTCACGTCTTCTTTCCTTAGAAGACCAACACGACATTATGAACACCTATCTCATCCACTCCTTGTTTGCTGTAGGTGACCAGGGAGCATCATAAGGGTATATGTAGCGCGATAGATAGAATCTTTGACAGTTTTTTCAGGCGGATAGAAATAATTGACATTATCATGGTAAGAGACGAAGTGTGACGGCATACTGGCCAAGAAGACTGGAGACATCCTACGAACCCAGGGACTCCGTAGAACTATATTTTCTTCACACAGCGCATATCACCCAACCCTACTAGCTACCTAGTTGATCTTGTCTCTCCTCGATATCGCACGCATATTGGATACAATCAATATCTACAGCATGTCAGCTATCCCATACATCAGAAGTTTGAAGTTGGACAGATAAACAATGGCGTCGTGCCATATGGAGAGGACGACCTTGAACACCGGCCGAGCATCTTCCATCCTAATCACCTCGATGACAAAAGATCCGGTCCTCTCCATCGACCTAGACATCAAAGACTGTCTATACAGGATCCTCCGTGATGCCGCCGGCCGCAAGAGGATTCTCTACGTCCTAGTCAAGGACCTGGACATCATCCGAGACGTACGGCGTGGACGTCATCCGGCATCTACCAAAGCTGCCAGACTGGTACGACCAGTGGATATACTCACAGTCTCTAGACATGAGCCTGAGCTCCGCAGCGAACGCGATCTGTTCCGGCCTCATGCTCTGCCGGAGCAGCAGGTCCGTGGGAACTACGTACTCGTTGAAATATTGGATCTTCGCCTCCAGCAGTCTATCAAGACACGCGTGTGAACTGGCCTTGCGGGATCTTCATGCGATGGATATTGTCCATGGGGATATCGACAGGGACAATATATTTGTGACCGATGAGGGAGTAAAGTTTGTCGATTTTGAAGACTCGTTCATTGGGACTGCTAGTGATACAGATCTGGATAAGAAGAAGATTGAAGAGATGCAGAGTGTGCCGGAGAAATTATCAGACGACTCTGGACGGGGAAGACCGTTGACGATCGATGATAATGAATACAAGACGTTTAGATGTGCATCTCTCATCTCCTAGTCGAACTGAATCACGTCTGCCGCATTATGGGTATAGCAGGAGAAGAGCTCGATAATCTCATCATTCATGACCTAGATCCAACAGGGGTATATCAACAATACTCTACAAACGTAGCAACTGCAAGGAACAATGTAGACAACCCAAACAAACGCCATTTACTCCTGTCCATCCTTATTACCATCCTTCGCCTCAAACTGCAACCCCATACTACTGCTAGAAGGACGCACGTCAGACAACCCATCATGTCCACGCGCACTAGCAAACGGAATCGGACTGCTAGACGTAAAGACCGGGAGACCGCTCCGCGCATGAGACGCAGCCACCGGGGGCGAGAAGACATTCGACTGGGACTGGAACTGGGCCATGGCCTGCGCCGTGTCCGGTGTGAGGGGCGGAGAGATAGCCATCTGTGTGGACGCCGCCGAGACAGGAGCAGGAGCAGGACCTTCGCTGCTAGGAGCATTCTGTACCCCGGACCATTGGGCCGCAGGATCCATACCCAAAGAAGGCGGCAGTCCTTTATCCTCCACTTTCACATCGCTTCCAATCTGCGACGTAAGATGAGCGCTGGGGCTATCCGGAGTGGAAAGAGCGCGAGGCTCCTCCTTGGCCGATACAGCGCGCTTTCGGGGCGATTTCGCCGGAGACCGCGGGGTCTTGGGTCCCTCGGAAGATCGCTTCTTAAGCTCCTCCCCCGCCCGTTCCCGCGCAGCGTATTCCTCCGGAGACGGCACCTTCAACTTGATGTTCAGCTTGCGTACACCCGCAGTCAGGCTGTCGACATCGGGGGCTTTCTCGCCCGCACTCGTGGGCCGTGAGCTATCGGAAGGCTCCGGTTCGCCGGCAGACACCGCGGAAAGAAAGGCAGACGGGACCCGCGGCACGGGGGGGACCTTTCGCGGGCTCGCGGAGCGTTTCGGCGTGGCAGATCGAGAAGAACTGGTCTTGCGACCCGGCGTTGCCGTGCGCGTAGTTGAACCGCTTGCTAGCTGGGACGATGCTCTGGGGCGCACGTCCGCGAGAGGCGAAGCGTCCGGCTCGGGGGTCGAGGTGGCCGTCGAATTGGCGCTCTTCCGGCGCGTGGAACGCACCGACGGCGACTTGTCCGCTGGCGCTTCAGACAAATCCGTCGTCGAGTCGATGGTCGTCCTCCGGTTAGTTTTGAGCACTTGTCGCTTGGGGGTTTCGGCCCTCGGTGTGCCAGGCAATGAGGACTTGGGTTTGCGCACGCGCAGTTTCATGCGGTTCTCTTCCGGCGCGGTCGATGCGCTCCGGGCGTTTTCGGCCGCGGTCTGGCGCTCCCGCCGCAGACGAGAGGCTTCCGCGTTGAGGTCTTCGGGCCGATGGCTGGTCGTTTGGCGGTTGGGGATGAGGATCTTGGACAGCTCGTGCGTCGCGGTAGCCCAGCCAATGGGTGGGGTCTCTGGCGCCAGGCCGGCTTGAGATCCTGTGGACTTTCGATCCCGCGGCGGCGTTACGACTTTGGCGGCGAACGACTGCGTCGGAGCAAAGTACGTAGATTTGTGAGGTTTGGCTGGTGCAGGGGCCGGATACACCAACGCTTCCAGCTCTTCTAGCGCATTCGGAGACCACCATTCCGGGTCGTATGCAGGTTCGCAGAAGGGACGGGATGGGGCGGCAGGAGGATCGTACAGACCCAGTCGATCGGTCATCTCGGCGGCGAGCCGGTTCACTTGCTGGTCATGGACGGATGCAAAACTCGAATCTCCCAGCCCCGAAAGGTGGCTCAAGACACCGCTTGTCAAGGCGCGATTGCTGTAGCCTCCTTCCAAAACGCTAATCACGCGGCCATCAACTCCTAGCCCGTCTTCCTCAGCCATGCGGACCACGTCTGCCGTGAAGCGCGCATAAAAGTCGGTGGGAACGTTGACCTTGTGTCGCTGCATCCCAGCACCCTCCCACTCGCTCGCATCAAACCCAGCCGAGATGAAGATGGCTGCCTTGGGCGGTGGTCCATTAGGCGTATTCGCAAGACGCTCCGTATGCAGGCGCAGGAACGCGCGCGCCTTGTCGAGTAGAATCGCATACCGACTGGCATACAGCTCCCAAAACTCGAATTCGGTCTTCCACGGCTCCAGATGGACATTCCAGATGGACTGTCCGTGGGCCTTGTCGATGCACACGCTCGCGTTGCGCACTTTCTCCGGATCGCCCATTTCGCACGGATAGGAGTTGATGTCGTGAAGGCTGAAATACCCGACCATGGTCTTCTTGTAGTTGGCCGCGTTGCGGGGTGCGGTGACGGCCTTTTGGTTCTGCGCCCAGGCGATTTCCTGGGACCCGTCGCCGTGGTGGAGGTCAAAATCGAGAATCGCAGCGTGCGTCAAGCCGTGGGTCATCGCGGCGTATGAGATGCCCACGTGGACGTTGTTGATCCAGCAGAATCCGGAGGGATGGCCCGAGGAGCAATGATGTCCTGGGGGGCGGATGCACACAAAGGCGCGCTTCGTCGAGCCGGGGCCGAAGACCGCGTCCACGCCGTCGCAGACGCCCCCGAGAGCACCCTGGAACGCATTCAACGACTCGGAACATAGGTAGAGATCTCCCTCGTGGAAAGGAGGGGCAGAGGCGTTGTCCTTGCCGGTGCTAGGCGGTCGAACCAGCTCCTTGCCGTTCAGCGCGAGACGCGATTCCGCCGCGTTACACATGACCGTCAACTCCTCCATCCATTTTGTGCCATGCACATGCGCTACGGCCGGGGCGCTCAGCGGCAACGTCCGGGCGGTCTTGCGGATCTGGAACGGTGGCACAGGAAGCTGGCGAGGATCCGAATCGGGGTGCGGAGCAAAGCGACCCCCCGTGTACCGGTGCGAAAGACGGACGTATGCGGCGGATATGCCCAGGACAGTCGCCAGGATGCGCTCTGGTCTCTCGACGATGGAGTTCAGGGCAGCCTTGGAGGCGCGGGGGCGCGAGAAGCGGTGGCCGTAGCAATCGTCGTGGACGATGACAAGGGCCTGCGACTGCAGATTGGCGGACTGGTGCAATCCCACTTCTTTCTGAAAGTATTCGCCGGCGATAGCAGCAGCGGTGGGCACAGAGGGGTCCATGCCCGCCCGGTGGGGTGACATGGCGGAGTGGTCGTCGTTTGTTGTCACGGGTGGCGGCGTTGTCAGACTGGACGAGGGGTAGCGCGATAAGTCGCGATGAGGGGACGTCGGACCCCCCGAGCTGTTGTAGTTGGATCGCAAGGATGCAGTGGACGAGTGTTTCTTCAGACTGGGCGCGGCCTTGCGACTCTCGTCTCTGAGGGAGTTGGCACTGGTGGTGCGGCGTGGCGACGAATGCGCCGGCGATGCGACAGGACGCGCGGAGGCATCCAGTGGCGACAACAGCGCGGGAGACGAGACGCCGGATGAAGACACTGGCGGAGGAGTCGCGACCGTCAGCGGATCACTCACACGACCTGGCCATGGTGTAGGATCGATAGGAAGATGGGGTGCTTTTGAGGAGGGGGGAGGGAGTGATGCCGCTGGAGGATCGTCGCGCTTGGAGGGGTCCATGACGCAAAAGAAGAAAGGCGCATTGGGGAGTTCTCAAAAGACTCTTTGTGACAGAGGGCGAATCTATCAGACAGCAGATGAACGCGATGGGCAGCTGGCGATGGATGAATGAACGCCACGTCAACAAAGTTGGGGGTGAAGAGGTAGAAGTATGAGAAAGGGAGAAACAAACACGGCGGCCCCTCGAAGGGGGTAAAGGCCGAGTCGATCTAGTCGATCTCCCTCATTCTTTATTCGTTAGCTCCATAGTTGGGGTCTCGCGATCTCCTCCTGGCCAGCATTGAATGTCCTGCTGTTTTATTTCGGTTGACAATCAGTTCATTTGTAGGATCATCTTACAAGTGTTTGGTTATTTCGCCGTCCTGTTCTGTCCTCTGACCCTAGACCGCATTGACAACAACCGACCACAGTCCCCGTCAACCATCGCGAACAAAGGTTTAGACAATGCTTTATTCAAATCCCATCACAATGGAACAGCCATTTAAAAAGCAAAAAGGAGGAAAAAAGAAACTCCAAGTCCTGTAAACGCCCAGACCCTGTCTGAAACACCGTCCCTGATGAAGAACCCCAGTGCGCGTCAAACAGCCAACTCGCAAGGAACAACGGAAATCAAACCATGCGCCTTCCCGTATCTTGACATCATGAGATTCTCCGCGGGGTTCAGAACGTTCGCGACCGCATGCCCAAGACTTGGTACCATTTCCTGCGCGGCGAGATGGACCCCTTCTCGCTGGGCTCTTCGATCGACGAGCGCTTCTTGGACTTCTTCTCCGACTTGAAGCCCTTGGTGGCATGCATGTTACAGAAGCATTGCATGTGCACCGTCTCGATCGACGTGCCGGGACATTCCTGTCTGCGTCCCCCGCACACTTCCTGGCCGGCGTCTTCTTCGCATTGGCACCACTCGTAGAGGGTGAAGAACTGTCGACACATGATTTCGAGGGTTGCGTTTGTGAGGTCGTCTGTTGTCTTGCTTTTGCACAGGTGTTTCAGGGTATTCTCTTCTAATTCAACGAGAGAGGTGCTGGTTTTTCTGGGTTCTTGGTTGATTCCGCGGGCTTCCGAGAGATCCTCCGAATGGAAGTGATGCGTTGATCAAATGGATTCAACCGTCGACTCGTATTCCGATGACTTGATCGAATGCTCAACTCAGATCCAATGCAAGAGATTGATGATGATCGAATGATGGTGGGAGCCTGTCCGAACTGTGCCTGGTTCTTAGTCGGGATCCCGACCCATGGTCTTCTGAGGCTTCCCCGGATTAAAGCATACCCTGGTCTCCACCAGGAAATTGAAGAAAAGAGTGAAAGTCGAATGGTCCCAAAGAAATATAAGAAGCGAGAGAAAGATTCAGGAGAGAGAGCTCAATTAGCCAGGGGAGGGGCACGGAGAAGCCACACCGGAGTTAAATAAAGTAGAAGGAAGCCCACACGTTCACCGATGCGAATACGAAGTAACTCTGAGCGAGACGATGATGGCCACACTTTGTCGGCGAAGAGAATAGTGTTTGACGTCAGCACGTAAATCCGCAGCGTCAACCGCCAACGTGGTGTGGAGTCTCAGCGTCAAAGGACGACGACGGTGGAGTCGGGGCCGGATGATGTGATTCATCATGATTGTTCTCCGGCGTCCATCGACACCCATTTATGTCCGACGAGTCCGCTGTCTGGTGCCTACAGGATCAAGTCGCAGCCATGGTCTCTGGTGCCCAGGATAGGTTCCTTGGTTGCCGCTGGGTTGCCGCCGGATGATCCAATCCCTGCACCGCCGCTGAGATTGCCTCCCCCCATTGCGGATGTGCCTGTTTGCTGCCACTGGCGCCTCAGGCTTGGCTCCATCCCAGCGGTTCTCATCGCCGACATGGCCGAGCGCATTGAGTGGTTCGGCCAACCTCGCCCATGTGGGCGATACGACCTAGATTGTCTTGGCCGTCAGACCGCAGAATCCGGAAGAACAAAGGCAGAAGCCCGGACTAAGAATAGCTGCGTAGCGACCAGTGACACTCTTGTTTCCGAGACAACAGTTGTAAAGGATTCCGATTAATAACGATGGGTCCGACAGTCCACCAAAATGCGAGACAGTCAAAAGGGTACGATGGAGCCGGCGCAAATTGGATGGAGCGAGTGGGTTCTGTTACTGATAGACACCCGTGAGGAAGATCGGCAGGGTTACCGCCGTACAGAGTACCACTGTGGCTGAGCAGTGCACTGAGAAGATCCAGACTTAGCCTGTCATGGAGGGAATCTGAGTAGGAGTCATAGTCGACTGGTCGTATGAGAGATCTTATGGCCGAAAACGGCATCGGCGCTTCCCCAGACCGTCCCGATATGGATTAGTGCGGTCATCCACCGGACCTATCGGAGCCGATCTCCAGTCACGTGGATACCTGTAGTTGATGAGTCAGCGGAGCATCAACTCACCTGATCACGCATCACATCGCAATCCGCCGACGAACTAGGACTGGGACAACTTCTTCATCAATCCATTCCTGAATCTCTCACCCCTTCCAATGACGTCGCAAGCAGCGCCACCCCCAGAAACAATGTCTATTCCCCCCGCGTCCCCCGCGCGAGCCGCCACCCTCCTCGCCAACCTCACCTCGGTCACTGCGCGCGTCACCGCAGCGGCCAAATCCGACCGGCCCATCCGCCTCATCGCCGTGTCGAAGCTGAAACCCGCGGCCGACATTCTGGCACTGCACCGGCCGCCCGCAGGACACCTGCACTTTGGCGAAAACTACCTACAGGAGCTGCAAGAAAAGTCCAAGCTGCTGCCGGCGAGCATCCGGTGGCACTTCATCGGCGGGCTGCAGTCGAACAAGTGCGTGACGCTGGCGCGCGACGTGCGCGGCCTGTGGGCGGTCGAGAGCGTCGACACGGAGAAGAAGGCGTCGCTGCTGGACAAGGGCTGGGGGGAGCGGTCGGCGGAGCTGCGGGCCACGGACGCGGACGACCGGCTGCGCGTCTTCGTGCAGGTCAACACCTCCGGCGAGGAGAACAAGTCTGGCGTGGATCCGGGCGAGGGCGCCGTCGCGCTGTGTCGGTTCATCCGAGAGAAATGTCCGCGGCTGCGGCTGCAGGGCGTCATGACCATCGGGGCGATTGCGCGGTCCAAGGCAACGACGCCGGAGAATGAGAACGAGGACTTTTTGTGTCTGCGGGAGACGCGGGATCGCGTCGTGCGGGAGTTGGGGCTGGAGGGGCTGGAGCTGAGTATGGGCATGAGTGAGGATTTTGAGGGCGCGATTGCGCTGGGCAGTGATGAGGTTCGCGTGGGGACGACGCTGTTTGGGGAGAGGCCGCCCAAGAGCGACGCTCGGGTGATTTGATGGATGGTACTCCGTATAAAAGCGATGTATTTTATTATGAATTACGACTGCATTGGAGAGTACATAGCTACATAGACATCAGTTGACAGTCAAGAATGGTGCTATTCTACGAATATGATAGATCACGTTCCCCGGCCTTTCCCCTCCACTTCATTATCTACCCCCGACAACCCACAACCCCTCTTGTTCCTCTGTTCCTCCTCCACCTACACACTCAACCTCTATCTGTCTACCTTGTCTTTACAACAATCGAAATGTCCAGCTCCGGTAAAGGATACACCCACACCGGCTCCGGCACCAACAGCCAGGTACGTACACCGTCTACTGTATCTACTCTGTCATAACTCACCCCCCAGGGCAACCACTACTGCTCCCGCGACTACGGCACCGGCTCCAACTCCAACGGCGCTGGACGTGGCGACGCCTACCACTACTCCAACACGTAAGTCCATCGGCCTGCTCCATCGTACGTAGATTGAGAAGCTCCAGCAACGGGTCCTACTACTACTCCAACTCCAATGGCAGCACCTACTACAACAACGGCAATGGGGGGTCGGTGTACACGCCTCCTGGAGGGAAGAAATAACTCATGCTGTGAGCTGAATGATGCGTGGGGATGTTTTGATTTGCTGTAGCGCTGAGAACGACCTACTATCCGTGTATTCTGCTACGGTGTAGCCTTGTCAGACAATCAATGAATCCAATTCGTTCGCTATGAGGTTGTGGGTGGGAGTGAGCAGTATCGATCTGAGATCAGGAAATATGATACATAGGAAGATCACAAGGGACGTCTCTGTTGCTATGGATGATTGCCTGGGATCTTTCAAAAGGGGAATCTTCCTTGCATCGCATGGGTCATCCAGCTGAGGTCGAGGGTGAATACGGTCTGATCTAAGGGTATTCATCATGACATCGCTGCGGTCATCGACTCTGCGCATCGAGAGGAAGGGCAGATGCGATTGGCAGACGTAGACATTTCTGAGAGATGAATTCGTTGACGCAGAGGGGGATGGAGCAAAAGGATACTATAACATCCCAAGTCTTTGAAGCAAGGCAGTATCTTAAGCTAAGCCAGTCCTTCTGCGATAGGAGTTTCTACTGAACAGTCTCGGATTGAAACCAATTGAAGAAAAGCCTTTGGCGGGAGGACCTCTTGGGGTAGGATCTTATTGGGTTATATATATTTAATACATTTAATTAAGATAATGTTAATATACTGGTAGAGACTAACACGTACAGAGTTGGAATACGTATATGTTAACTGCGCAAGTTACCCTAGTTTACCTTGTAACATAGTCTATCCTCACCGAACCCGGTCGATACAACCCCTGCCTATATCCAGCACAAAGCAGCAAACCAGTAAATCCTCTGTTCAAAAGTACTCCGGAACAACCCCGACGATCACCTCCAAGTATCAACAACCGTCACTGTCGCACCCGCACACCCACTCGGGACCGTGTACGATCGGTTCGGATCACTCTCCCACGCCACACTCCCGTCCGCCTCTTTCTTGATAAACTTGTACTGGAACGTGGTGCCCACGGGCAAGGTCACGGTCACGTACCATTCCGGCTTGGAAGCGGTGTACTTACTCGCCGACAAGGCAACGGCCGAGGCTGTGTTCCAGCTGCCCAGTTGGCTGATCGAGCCGGTCAGGAAGATGTTCTCTCCGTAGGTTGTCGTGACGAGTTCCTCGAAGAGAATGGGAAGGGCTGTGGCGGCTGCGCATGGTGTTGATGTCGTGGTCGATTTCGTGGTGGACGTCGTGGTCGCGGGGACTGTCGTGAGCGTAGTAGAGACAGCGGAGCCGCAAAGACCGCTGCCACTTACCCAAGACGACGGTAGAAACACTCTGGGCAAACCGGATGTCATTAGAACCGGGAGGTTGCCGCTGGAGTCTACGGTGGCCGTGGTGCAGGAGTACATCTCGACCAGGGTCGCGCCAGCCGCGTAGCCCGTACCGCTCAAGGAGAGAGTGTAAGAGCTACCCGATGCGCCCTTATTGCTCAAGACGGTGATGACTTGCGTGCCGGTGGTGGTTCCCTTCCGCATGGCGATGGTATTGGAGTCGTAGTAAAAGGGGTTGTTCTGTCCGCATTAGAGTGAGCAACAGAATCGGGGTGTGCGCATACCTTGGCCTCGACATATCCCGTGTCCTTGGAAATCGCCAGCTTGCGGATCTTGTTGGTCGACGCAATCCAGGTGTACAGCGTGGCGCTGGTCGAGTATCCGGATATAGCCAGGTGGCCTCGCGGTTGGCTGGGTCGCTGCCGCCGCTGTAGTGCTGTTCCTGCCCGGCGTAGACGATGGGGATGCCGTCGGTGAGGAAGATGAAGGAGATCACATTCTTCGCTTGTGAGTAGTCGCTCGTGTAGCTGAGGGCGTTAGCATCGACTGCACGAATAAGGAAGAAAGACCTACGAAGCAAAGCGCGGGTTGTCGTGGTTCTCGATAAAATTGCCCAGCAGGGTGGGGTCATTGCAGTCCGAGGCAACCGAGTTGATCATGTTGTACAGATTGCTCATGCTGCCGCTGGTTGACTCGAATGCATAGAGAAGCTGGTAGTAGCTACATTCTGTCAGTATGTGATGGTGTCTAGTAGGCAAGGAATCCTTACATTGGGTAGTTGAGCACCCCGTCCATGTAGTTCTGATACGGACATGTGTATGCCGGATCGCCCGAGAACACCTCACCGACACAGTAGACGCCTGCTGCGCTGTTGTAGCCGGGCCAAAAGTCCTTCTCAACATGTTTTACCGTGTCGACCCGCAGGCCATCGACTGTGTCTGTCAGTACGCCCCTACTCATATGATGCGGACTACTGACTGGAATAGTTCGCAACCAGTTCCTCAACCCAGTCGTACCAGATGTTTCGTACACCTGTGCTTGTTGTGTCAAGATCTGGCAGCGAAACGGTGGTATCTCCGAGCCAGCAGTCTTCGACGTTGGTCTGGTTGCTGTAGTCAGAGATGAGGCAGTATGGGTGGAAGTAGCTCGAAGAGGAAAACGGATCGAAAACGCCGTAGCTGACGGAGTTTCCTGCTCCATCGTAGCCCTACGCCGGTTCAGGGTTCAGCTCGTTTCTATCATATTTCCATGAAGAGACAGCTTACCATGTGGTTGGCCACCACATCGACCATCAGGTACATGCCGCGCGCGTGCAATGCGGTGGCGAGATTCTTGAGGTCTTGAGCAGTTCCGTAGTTGGAATTGACATTGTAGCTGCATGCGTTAGCACCGCGGACGAAACAGAGACGGAATGCTTACATATTCTGCTGCCAATACGCATGGTAGGAGGTGCCGTCGCCGGTGTCTTCATAGAACTGCTCTGTGACTGGGGTGATCCAGATGGCAGTAAATCCCATTCCTTGGATGTAGTCAAGCTGATAGTGTTAGTATAAGACTGAAAACGTAGTCACAATCCACTCATACATGATTGATGATCCCCTGCCAGCTACCACCGCAGTATACCTGCACATATCAGTACATGCACCCAGGTGCCGTTATCGGAGTACGAACTCTGTCAGCAGTGTCGCAGGTGGCAGTTGTAGAATTGTCCGTTCGACCGAAGCGATCGGTCATTAGGAAGTAGATTGACTGGCTGCGCCATTGTGCTGGGGTGAGGGCATGGGCCGCCTGGCCGAACAAGGACAGCAAAGGGAAGAGAGAGTGTGTCCACTTCATCCTGGGAATTTTTGCGCTTCGTAATAGATCTCCTAGTTACCAGGCTATGGCGGTGATTTATATAGCCTAGCTGTACAATGGGGACAATGCTTCCAGATACACAACGGGTCTCCAGCCGTGTATACATCAGCCATGCGACGGCCTAGCGTACTCTCCAGTCAAGTCCCGAGACAGCCACAAGAACTACAAGAGCCAGTTGGTCTGTCATTGGTAGATTTTTGATCTTTGCCTTTCAGAAACCCGCATCTAAAACCATGGAATCGTGGCGATAGGCTCGCATGTCCGGTTCTAGAAAGACAAGAACCCCTCTCCAGCCACCAAATCTGCTAGTTACCTCGGTAGTTGTATAAATGGGACAGATACTAGGCCTCTGAAGAAGCTTTTACGTTTTTAATATAAGTGTTGTTGATGTGATTCGCGGGGTGTCTAATGAGGCTGCCTGACGAGACCGGGGCTCCCCACAGTACACTAAGAGGACGCGGAGTTAGTGGAAGTTTGTATATCCAGATTAAGCCAGAGATATGCGAGACACTTTATAGAGGTCTGAAGAAACCAAATAGAAGCTCTCACCCTACTCTCCTCTATGCCGGACATGCCCTCGAATGTACGAAATCGTACTTGTGAATTATAACTAGATAAGCTTCCCTGCCTTCGTTCCCTACTAAAAGGTATAGATCATCGTCACAGAGATTAAGCATCATTGTGATTCAGACAAGATTCGAGACTCTCGCCCTAGTCCCATCCGCCAAATAAGCATGGGGTAGTCTGTCTAGACTTGTCCGAATTGGCAATACGTCCGGCCCCAATCTTGTAACCGCATAGCGTCGGGAATACGAGCCAGTCAGAGTTGCAGATTCGTTTCTAAATCTCCGGATAGATGCTGCAGATGCCAATTCAAGTAGAGAGCAGTACAGAGTAGGTGGCTCTTTTCTCGGTCCTCCGTTCCAGTATCACCCCGCTCATCAGGCACAGGTAGGCCCAATAGTCAAGATGACCGCGGGGAACCTAGTCTGCCTGCAAGCCATCGGGAGATAGGCTTGGTGTAGTCTAGGGTTGCGCATGAATGACTCGTGACATAGCTATATGTGTAGAGTGGTCTCTAGTGTCGGAATAGCAGAAGAGAGTAGTTGGAAATGAGCATGTTTACACTGTCTAGATATGGGGCTAATCACTTTGACACTGCTTGTTCTCCTCGTAGGTTTATATGGTTCCAGGATATATATATATCGTGTAGCACAAGCTCCAACACACCAGCCACAACAACAAAACTATCATTCTCGTCGACTACACTATCTATCTGAGTACTAATTAGAATATCAACACTTCAACCCGATAAGGTACCTACAAGTATTTTCTACAGTCCACCACCTAAACACCATGAGCAGCAGTCCCAACAACCAATCACATCCACCCGCCTTACTCATCCACCTGATATCACCAACCAACCAACCAGGCCAACTTCACCACCACAATCAACCAACCCCCCCGGACAAAAGCAGCTATGGTCTGCGCAAAATGCCAAAAGAAGCTTAAATCTACCGAGCTCGCCACCCCGGGCGTCAAGCGCAAGAGCGAGATGTACTACGGCTCGCCGGCGACGGCGGTCGGCGGCGGTGCGGGTGGCGCGTCCAAGAAGCCGACGTTGGGGACTACCGGGGTCGGAAAGGTATGTCCCTCCAGTTTGGTGTCTTGGTATACGGAGTAGGTGGCATGCTGACCGACGGCGCAGAGTAAACTCCTCAGCTCCAAGGCGAAGAATCCCTACGCGGCGTACGCTTCGTCCTGTGATCTGTGCAAGACGAAGACGGAGCAGGGAAGGAAGTATTGTCAGCGGTGTGCGTATCAGAAGAATGGTATCTCACCACCTTTACCTTATACTACCTAGTATGTGTGTTGTGCTAACTGATATAGCTTGTCCGATGTGCGGGAAGAGTCTGGCGGCCAAGGCCTCGAAAGATCAGCCAGTTGTTCAAGGGCAGAAGTTCAACCTGAAATGAACTGTTTTCTTCGTTTTCTGCTACGTCTGGTATAATGGATGTGTACGGCGTTGTGGTGTAAATATCCCAACAAATCAATTGCAATGTGATCAAGCTAGTTATACAGACATACAATAATATATGCATCCTGCTCCATTTGGAACAGCCCTCCCATTCTAGTCAACCCCTCTATCAACACACCTCTACCGATCAGCCATCATATTCCGGATGCTGCTGTAGTACTCCGGCCGGACAAACTTGGCAATCTCGTCCTTGGCCAGCCACTTAAAGTCCTTCAGGTTCTGTGTGTTGGCCGCCAGATCCGCCTGTCCGGCCATGATGCGCGCCTTCAGGAAGAAGGTCTTCTCGCCGCGGTGCTCAACCCCCTGGGCTTCGTCGACGCGGGGGCGGCGCATGTTGTACACGTAGTGACCGACCGGGTGGAAGCCCACCATCCAGGTGTTCATGTTGACGCCGGCGGACTGCGCCAGCGTGCGTTCAGCGGCCTACATATTATACCAGTCAGCTTGGATCTTCATCTCCGTCTGTTATCAACTCACCATCCGGAGCGTCTCCTCGCCCTCGACCGGAGAACTCGGCAACTTCCAGTACCCGTCCTTGGACTGCACGAGCAGGTACAGCGTGCGCTGCAGGGCGCGGTTCAGGCTCCGCAAATCGCCCTTGGTGTCGGCCTCGGTGACGCGCGGAAACGGCCGCGGGATCTCCTCCTTCTTGCTGGTGTCCTGGGACGTGGCGTTGACGGTGGCCTCGGCGTCGCGGACGAGCATCTCGACGTGGTGGTCGGGCTCAGACTCGACGGCGCCGACGAGTAGCTCGTCGTTCCACGCGTCCTTGGCGTAGGCGTTGTACGTGCCGATGTCGCGGGCGGGCGTCTGGCGCTCGCGGATCTTGCGCTTCCAGTCCTCATCCGCGGGCGTGCCGCGCTTGAAGTAGAAGTATTTGGTGAAGGGCAGCGCGAGCCGCTCGTTCAGGCGCTTCTGGTAGAAGAAGTAGGCTTTCTCGAAAGGCGTTAGGTCGCGGGTGATCTGGGGCGGGCGCGAGAGGAGCACGCCGGCGTTGATGGTGTAGGAGGGTTTAACGACGGGGAAGGGGGTGCTGGTCGACGTCGATGGCGTGACTTCGGCGGTGGTGGAGGCGTAATGGCGACGTCCCAGCGTCTCTTGACAGCTTCTGCACACTCGGGGGTCGGCGATGGAAGGCCCTGCGGGATTGATTAGTGGTGCATTGGATGAGGCGAGAAGAGGATCGGTAAAGACATACGCAATACGGCGGCTATGCGCCTGGCGCCATTGGATCCCGAAGACATCTCCCCGATTGTTCTGGTGGATGGCCGTCAACAATGTTGATTGCGGTGGATTATCGGAGGCCGAAGAAAAGTTGGCGGTCACCTGTTTAGAGCCCCAGACGGACTAGGCCCGAAGGGGTTAGCGGTCATGTGATGAGCTCCCCTACAAAATTCGATTTCCGCCCGCTTTTTCTTCGATTTCTTTTCTTTCCTTCTCTACAGCACCTTTCCTTATCGTCACTGTGTTCCGTTGCTCTACGACCAGTCGATCATTATCCGGTGCTCAGAGTGAGTAGCGGCCTTTTTTCGCTAGCGGTACCTTCTTTCATTCAAGGTGTACTGTTAGATAGACGCTGCAGACATTACGCGCACATCCGTGTGTTTGTATTCAATTGTCTCTGTATCCCGTAATAGCTAGGGTGTTGGTCTATCCAAGTCATGCTCGAGCAAGTGTAGCGCTACGGGATAGGACAGACCCTCTCGTCGGTTCCAAACACACGAAGCTTGTTGCCGTAGGTACTCCAAAACTCGGTTGCCCGTGGTATGAGCAAGCCGGCGTTGGCCTTTTCCAAGATGCTAGCCGACTGTGGAAGGACGGTGGTTGTCGCAGTCGACTCGACCGTCAACGCCTCAAATCTATTGCTGATGGTCTGGGTTACGCTCGATCGCTGTGCAGAGACCTGGACGGCTTGAACCGGACTCCCTGGAGGGTTGCCAGTCTCACCGGCCATTTCACAATGGAGCTGGGCGGAGAGTTTAATAAACACCTGCGCAGTGAGCATGCTATCGTAACCGGCTTCATGATCGACTCTGGTGGCAGAGTACTTGAAATGCTGCGGATGTATCTTGATAGCCGGGGTCGGGCGTTTCATCACGCTATAGTTGATCTCAGCCAGAGATGACCTGGGATTAATCGAGCCGCAGTTATGTGTGGCCATGTATTTCGTATCCACGACAGTGGGAAAGAGCTTGTGCACCTTGCGCTGGAACTCCGTGACGGTCTCCGGCAGAGGTCCTAGGAAGTTGCTGTACAGGTAGATCAAGTCCGTAAAGAGATTGTGCCCAACCAAGATGGGCCGGTTATCTTTCAGTCGCTGCACTAGATGCTCGGAGAATTCTTCGACAGTCTGACCCGGCATTCGGCCTCCGTACTGGGCTGATAGGCTTTCCAGCCGGTCTGTGAAGAACCGGGCAGGAAGGTCAGAGGAGTCTCCTCCGACGAGCGCCTCTACGATCCATCGGAATCCCCTTTGGGCGAGGATTCGCTCCTTGGTCCGTTTCAACCTCTGGTCGACGATCGCCTTCTCGCGTTTCTCGTCGTACTCGAGAATCTGGACGAAAGAAGGTTTACTCACGGAGACGAGCGATTTATATTCGACCTCGATCAAGCGGTGGACCAAGGATTTGTGAAAGTTATTCAAGGTCAATGGCATGGTCCTGGACCGTGATGCCGTGGCGGGATTACTTGGAGGCGGGATGTTGAGATACGATGCGCGGGGGGTGTTGGAATCACCCGAGGCGAGCCATTGATCAATTAGCTGCCGGGCTGCATCCAGAAAGGCAATCGACTCGTAGTCGGTGTCTTTGACGTCCAGGTCTGTCCGAACCGGACGCTTCTCTCTGGCCTGTGAATTAGCCCATGCCTGGGCTTCTTCTTCTCGGGAGAGATAAGGCACGCCATTTTTATAAAGGGCGTCCAGAGAAAAGGAGCACTCCAAAAGGAACTCAACAGCTTCAAAAGTCAGTACTACAAAAGATTGAAATGAGAGTATAGGTGGGACATACCGCCGGTTTGGAAACATAGGTCTCGGGTCAGATCCAGGCGACGGTCAATAACGGGGCTGAGATAGAAGTTGTAGGTCCGCAAGATGTATGTTGCTGGACAAGTTATAGTCAATGTCGCTAGAAAGCTGGACTGTATCTAACCTGTCTGCGGGTCTTCTTGAGCGATGGTCAAACCCACCTGGACGATGTTGTATTTCTCGGCGGCGGCTTTGGTTTCAAGATAACGCTCTTGTAGGGCGGTGGATCCCACACTGCGACCCGGAGAAGCGTTGGCAATGCCCGAGAATTCAAAGTCCAGCGATACAAAGGCGCAGGAGGCAAGGTCCCGTAAGATCTGGGGAAGACAAGGAGCGAACGTCGTGGCTGTGACATCCATGAGGGATCCAGTGAGCGACTAATACGAAGCGGGTAGTAAGGCGACGTAGGTCAGAAAATATATGGGATGAGTGAAGAAGAATTTGGTGGAGGAGTGAGGGATGAATGAACAACATCCAAGCCCCAGATAGGTCTGTACTGCAGAGGTGGAGGAAGTATCCGGCAGAAAGTCGAGGGCATATAAAGCAATGAAAGATATTACTTAATGCTAACATGACTGCCGTAGTCGACTTGGTAAGCAGTCTGCACACGTGACCCCTGTAGCTTAGTGGTTAGAGCATTGTGCTTATATGGGCAAGTCTTGGACGGCTTATATGAAAACACTCGCAAGGGTCGGCGGTTCGAACCCGCCCAGGGGTATTTTTTTCTTCTCTCCCCCTGCATCTACCGAGGTTATTCTCTCCGTAGACATATATATTCTTATGAGATCTATGTGTTTTTGTTTTTGTTTGTGTTTTATTTTATCATTCATAATCTTTTTATAGTGTAACGTTTACAACTACTACATCTTGTGTTAATCCTTCCGTACTGTTGGAATCCCGTGACAACCCCAGATTCGGCCAACGCAACCACGAGCCGAGGGAACTCTTAGTGTCGCTCTCCGCCGACTCCCCCAACCTCCACATCCAACACTCACAACTTCACTCCTATCCATCGCATTCATTCGCTCTTCCAGCTGATGGCGTGAATTTCCTCTCCTATTCATACCACCCCGTTCACTCTTACTCTCCATCTAATTGACCGGTCCATCCCGCTGGCGGTGTACCATGGCCGACGACTCCATGGCTGCGTCCCAGCAGCTCTCCGCCTCCACC
The DNA here is from genome assembly GCA_019721355.1 of Aspergillus sp. MEXU 27854. Classification (NCBI taxonomy): domain Eukaryota; kingdom Fungi; phylum Ascomycota; class Eurotiomycetes; order Eurotiales; family Aspergillaceae; genus Aspergillus; species Aspergillus sp. MEXU 27854. The sequence goes on along the minus strand of JAGMTT010000008.1, from coordinate 318,497 downwards.
TCTTCCCTCTCTCCCACCAAGATCTGCTCCAAGACATACAAGAAGGCCTCACAGTTATATCTCACACGGCGACTGCAAGAATCCCTCGCCGCTCTGGAACCCGCCATCACTGGCGTCCACGACCAAGATGCCGCCGCCCCGCCCATCGCCTTTGCCTCCCCCACGTGGCGGATCAAAGTATGGAACCTGTACATCACCCTGCTGAGCTCCATCGTCGACCTGGGCCCCGAGGAGGGCAAGAAGCTCTTCGGTCAGAAGGAATGGAAGGCCATTTCCTCACAGGTGCGCGAGGGTGGCATCTGGGAGACGGTCGTACAGACCGGGTATAAGGGGCTGGAGGGCTCGGTAGACGCAGAGGTGGTCTATAATCTGTGAGCCTCCCCGCCCTCATAGTTCCATCAACCAACTTACTGACTAATACAGCGCAACGCTATTACTGAACCACTCCCCCTCCCAAGCCCTGAACCAGCAACGCCTCGAGACCTACCTCTCGTCCTATGGCCAACCAAACCTGGACATCACCGAACACCTCAACTCGCCCACGCAACGATCCGCCCGCCCCAACGGGGGCACCGACACCCCCAAGGACCTGGCGTCGCGCGTCCGCATCATCGAGCTCTTCACCCTGCACGTGCTCCCGCGCAACGAGGAGTGGGAGTACGCCAGCGAGTTCATCAACCTCAGCGAGGTGCTCGACGAGGAACGAAAGGAGGTCTTCCTGCAGACGCTCGACAGCCTCAAGGAGGAGAAGCAGCAGGGCGAGCTCCGGGCCGCCGCGCTGCAGCGCGAAAAGGACGCCGAGATGGAGCGCCAGGCCCGCGAGGCAGAGCGCCAACGAGCCGAGGAAGCTGCGGCCGCGGAGCGCGCCGCTGCCGCCGCCGCCGCCGCCGCCTCCGCCCAGCAGAGCAAACACGCGCGGACCAACAGCGAGGTGGACTACGGGATCGAAAAGACCCGGCGCAACGGCACCGTCAAGGGCCGGGGCAAGACGCGCACCGCGTTCTCGCCGCCGGGGGCCCCGAGGAACGTCAAGAAGTCGGACAAGCCCGAGGCGCGGGCGCGGCAGACGCGCGCGCTCGGCACCGTCCTGCGCAACCTTTTCCAGTACTTCTCCAGGACGATCGCGGGCAGTCCGCTGTCGTTTGCGCGCACGCTGCTGTTCCTCCTCGGGCTGCTGGTGGCGCTGAGCCGGCAGGACGTGCGCGAGCGCATCCGGCGCATCACCGGCAACGGATGGCAGAAGGTCAAGGGGACGATCGGGATGGGGGTGAAGGTGAGCTATATCTGAGGGTTGTTCCTGTCGTTGTTTTGTTCGTGGACCGGCGGTCTGTCTATAGTCCTCGTCATTCTTGTAAATGTATTACTTTAGACTACTAGGGTATCACTGAATACTACCAAGATACTACGTACGGTCTCACGCCCTCTCTGTCATCTCCTCCTCCTTAGCCTCCGCCCGCGCCCGCCACCGCTTAAACACCTGCACCAGCACATGCGCGACGCAGATCTGCTCAGTGGTATACAGCAGCACCGGCACGGACGTCCTAGCCTTGACAGCGAGGTCCAGCGGCGCCCACATGGCATACAGCAGCGGGATACCGAGTGAGGTGCTTTTGGCGGGCGCGCAGAAGCACACCGCGATAGTCTCCTCCGGGGCGACAGCGCGGAACACGCGCCGCACCCAAGCCCGCCCCCGACTGCCCGCCTCATCTTCCGCAGCAGCCGTCCACACGGTCGGCAGCCGACACAGGCCGAACGACACGCCCGTGAGGACAAGGTACAGGCCGACGTTGAAGCACACGACGAAGGCGATACTCTGCGCGGGGAGCGCCTGCAGGGCGCCGGTCGCGAAGCACGACGAGAACGTGGACCTACGTACATTACATTACATTACATTCTGTATACGTAGCAGAAAGAAGGGCAAGGCAAGTAAAGGAAAGAGGGGAAGGCTACCAAACCAGCAGCAACATGCAGAAACTCCCCACCTTGGCCAGACGCGCGCGCTGCACGACCTTTGCCGTCTGCTCCGGCCACGACCAGCGCACGGCCTGCCCGACGGCCAGCGGAGCCAGCACACTCAGTCCCAGCTGGCGAAACACGTCGCGGTACATGGCGGCGAGGTCGGCGGCGGCGGCGCGCCAGGGGTCGAAGGCGGGGGCGCGGGGGAGGATGGCGAGGGACCAGGCGGGGGAGATGAAGGGGCCGAGGACGTTGGCGAGGAGGACCTCGACGAGGGCGGCGGCGTCGTCGCCGGCTGCGGCGCGGGTCATGACAACGTTGCTGGCGATGGTGGTGGGGATGCAGGCGGTGAAGAGGTAGCCGGTCAGGAGCGCGCGGTCGATGCGGGCGGTGCGGTCAGTGGCGAGGATGAGGTGCACGATGGCGAGGACGAGGGCGGGCACGAGGACGAAGGAGATGGTCTGGACGAGGAGGTGCAGGCGGATGTTGCGGGCGTGGCGGAGGAGCTTGTCGCGCGGGATGGTCAGACCGGAGATCAGGAAGATGAGCGCCATGGCGCCGTAGAGGATGGTGTATTCGGCGCGGATGGTGCCGCCGTGTTTGGCGACGGAGGGGAAGTAGTAGGCTAGCACGCAGGCGATGCCCATGCCGAGGAGGAGCCATTGGTGTAGGAGGAGGGTGAGGATGCGGCGCGGAGTGGATGGAGTGTCTGTTGCCATGGTGTAGTCATTGTTATACGAGTAGACTGTCGAAGCAGTGGTATAGATTGGGGTAGAGGTTATATAGATGCATTATGCTGTATGCAGATCGGATATGCTCCGAGTTATGGGAGTTTGATCTGGCTGTTCGTTTACCCTATGCTAGGCGTGGAATGATTGGTCGATGCACAATGTATATCTGTGTTATCAGATTTATCGTATCTGGCATGTGAAGTCTCACGTGGGCAGATCTGCTCCCAGCAATGATCGTAAGAATAATCAACAGCATCCGAATGAATCGGACCGACAGAATCTGACACTCGGGATCCCATCCGTAGTGAAGGATGTCTGGTGGGTAAATCATGAACCGTGCTGGAGACCGGTCCGGGCGGAGGACAGTCGTCCGGGGTGAATATAGCTGTGTACGGAGTAGCAAATAACCATAGGGGAAGAAGTTAGTAGTTATATATGACTACTGCGGGCATTCTGGATGCATCTAGTGAGTGTGCAAATATGCTACTTGGGTAGGTCAGGTACAGTGCCTAGCTAGTTAGGCTAGTTCGTACCTCTGGTATTTGAGGAGTAGATATCAACTGAGTCATCGACGAGGGTGATGACTTGAATGAACGATAATGAATAAAGAAGCTACAGTCTTATGCTTAAAGATTAGTCTTTTGATTTATTCTGCAGCACATTCATTAGTCATGCCTACTGTAAGGGTACCAAACTTATACTTCCCCTCAGTACAAAGCGATAGTACTATTAGTACTCAGTCCAACCGGTGCTGTTAGTGAATATCTTTTTCTTATAATTCAGAGTACTGACTCCCTAAGTATTTACAATATCAAATGCCGAATCCATTCTTATAGTAGTAGTAAGGTAGGTACATGGTGAAGATTCCCCATTAGGAAATGACCTCGGCTCAGCGGTGGCCCGGATTTACCCGGATTGACTCGATGAACTCATGGATCATGAACTCACTGTCACAAGCTCTGGAATGCTCATTTCATGTGATTCTATATTCTATCATGGAAATCGTCGCAGTAGACTCTCTGAGCATACTCTGAGTACCGGCGAGGCGGACCTAAGACGACTTCAAGGCAACCGACCACGAAGTGGGGGATCTCCGGCATTCAGATTAAGTCCTTTTCCGGCATCGCATCTCGAAGTATAAGCACCAGGATACGGAGTACTAGTCTAGTCCCTGGCATTATCTGGGGAAATGCCTCGGATATCGAATCGCGGGGAGAGAGCTATATAAGAGACATCTGCATTCGCCATCATTATTCTATCTACTATCGAACAGCTTCTCCGATACTTCTTCCGCTCGTCCAGAGCTCCTCCGCTTCCCCGTCCTAGCTTTCTCCACGGTTGGCCCGGGGCACGTCACAATCCGCCCTCGAAAAGCCGCCACTGGAACCGAGCCGACCTCTGCATTCCCGAATATTAATTATTTCTCCAGAGAGTCTGCTGCTGGCGGAACCACTCCTCGCCCCCAATTAACCCCCCCCAAATTCCCCCCCTTGTGCCGAGGATCGTAGCTGGTCATACTTCCGTATCTCCCCGGACGGCGCGCACACCTTGTGAACGTCCGATATCGTCGCTTTTTTAATTCCTTTTCACCTGTGTCAGAAGATTCCGCGGAATTGTGTCGCGATTGGACTTTCTTTTTCTTCTTCTTTTACCTTTAACCTCTCTCTCCGCCGTCTTTCTCAACTCTACTTCCTCCTCCCTCTCCCGTATTGAACCTCGGCGTCACTCCGATCAATTCCTCCCATACATCACCATGTCCAAGCAAAACGGCAATGGCAAGAAGCCCGCCTCCCCCGCGGTCAACCTGATCGCCGGTGGTGGTGCCGGTATGATGGAGGCGCTCGTGTGTCACCCGCTCGATACCATCAAGGTGCGCATGCAGCTGTCCCGACGGGCCAGGGCCCCCGGAATGAAGGAGCGCGGCTTCGTGGCCACCGGCGCCGACATTGTGAAGAAGGAGACCGCCCTCGGTCTGTACAAGGGTCTCGGAGCCGTGCTGGGTGGCATCATCCCCAAGATGGCCATCCGGTTCACCTCCTATGAGCAGTACAAGCAGCTCCTGGCCGATAAGGAGACCGGCCATGTCACCAGCAAGGCCACTTTCCTGGGTATGTCAATTCCCTCGATATTGCCACCCACCACGAAAATGAAAGAATGAACGAATGCTAACCGTCACAGCTGGTCTGGCGGCCGGTGTCACCGAGGCCGTCGCCGTGGTCAACCCCATGGAGGTCGTCAAGATCCGTCTGCAGGCGCAGCACCACAGTCTGGCGGATCCGCTCGACGCCCCCAAGTACCGCAGCGCGCCGCACGCGCTCTTCACCGTCATCCGCGAGGAGGGCTTCAGCGCCCTGTACCGCGGCGTGTCGCTGACCGCCCTGCGCCAGGGTACCAACCAGGCCGCCAACTTCACGGCCTACACCGAGCTCAAGGCCTTCCTGCAGCGCGCCCAGCCCGAGTACGCCAACTCGCAGCTCCCCTCCTACCAGACCACCGTCATCGGCCTGATCTCCGGCGCCGTCGGCCCCTTCTCCAACGCCCCCATCGACACCATCAAGACCCGCCTCCAGAAGACCCGCGCCGAGCCCGGCCAGTCCGCCGTCTCCCGCATCATGGTCATCGCCAAGGACATGTTCAAGCAGGAGGGCGCCCGCGCCTTCTACAAGGGCATCACCCCGCGTGTGATGCGGGTCGCCCCCGGTCAGGCCGTCACCTTCACCGTGTACGAGTTCCTCAAGGGCAAGCTGGAGTCGTCCAACTGGAGCCTCGTCAACGGCGGCAAGTACGAGGAGTAAGTGGCGCAGACGGGAAAAGGGGAGAGTTGCGGTGGTGAGGGGGGCTCAACGGCCGCTGCGTGTTCTCGAAAGCATTTGATACCATGAGCATGGTGGCGTTTTCGATTGCAATGCGATCCTGCATGATCCGTATATATACACATTTGATTTTTGTTTGGGATGGATTGTATATAGTGTTTGTATACCATTTTTTCTTTGTATAGATTCGATTCAAGATGAAGAGTGCCTAGAACGGAGTAGGCGTAGACGAGACTATTTATATGGCTTACTAAGACCTCCCGCTCACCGCTTCTCCTCCGCATCACCAACTCATCCCACCACAACCACCGGACAAGTCACATCACGATAAACGCCGGTCACGATGCAGTCCGGAATCTCAGGTGCGTCTGCTCATACCCTGCAGTACCTATACTCCCAGTACCTATACTGCATCCCCCCACCCCCATTAAACCACCCCATCAACACACTGACATAAACAGTCTCCCCCGACCTCCACGATGCATTCAACGCCTTCTCCTCCGACCAATCGCTCTTCTGCCTCCCGGTGACCATCACCGCAGAGAGTCTGACGCCGCTCACGGCCATCCCCTTCGCCTCCCCCAACGCCTTCTACCCCTCGCTCGCCCAGCTCTCCTCCGTCCTCCAGCCCAAGACCCCCATCTATCTGCTCCTCCGCCGTCCCGCCGAGGGCGGTGCCGCCGCCGCCCTCCTCGCCCTCACCTACATCCCCTCCAATGCGGCCGTGCGCGCCAAGACCCTCTTCGCCTCGACGCGGTCCACCCTCGTCCGCGAGCTCGGCACGGAGAAGTTCGCCTCGACCATCTTCGCCACCGAGGAGGATGAAGTCGTCGGCGAGGATGCCTGGCGCGAGCGCGAGGCCGAGAAGAACGGCGCCGGCAGCCGCGCCCAGCGCGAGGAGTTGATGGGCGAGAAGGAGCGCGAGCTCGAGGCTGTCCGCCGGGCTGAGGAGGAAGCCCGCAGCGGGACGCCCGGGCGTGATATTGGCATTGGGGGGTCGTTCCGCCGCGGCGGCGGGTTCGGGCCTAGCACCGGGTCCGGAATGCATGTGCAGATGCCGGTGGCGGAGGAGGCCAAGGTGGCGCTAAACGAAATGCAGGAGGGGTCGCTGGTGCAGTTGGTATGTTGAGGTTCCTTTATTCGCTGGCTGGGACTGGAATGATTGATCTAACGTATGTACAGGCGATTGATATCCCCAAGGAGACGTTCACGCTGGCGGCGGCGGAATCCGGCGTCGACGCCTCCGCCGTCCAGAGCCATATCTCGTCCTCCTCGCCCCGCTACACCTTCTACCACTACCCCGGCTCCGACGTGGTCATCTTCGTCTACACGTGTCCGTCCGGGTCGTCGATCAAGGAGCGCATGCTGTACGCGAGTTCCCGCATGTCGGCCCTCGAGCTGGCCCAGGGACAGGGTCTCAAGGTGTCCAAGAAGGTATGTCGCGTGAGACAGGACGAAAAAGCACGCCGCTAACGACGCCAGATCGAGGCCTCGGCGCCCGACGAGATCACCGGCGAGAGATTGCAGGAGGAGGTCGACCCGCCCCAGGACAACGGACTCCGACGTGGATTCGCCAGACCCCGCCGGCCGGGCCGGTAGACGCCGTGCGTCCGGTCTGATTGAAAAAGGCAAACGCACACCGCTGTAGTTGTTCCAATCTATCCTTCCCTTAAGACCTCCCGGTATCATCCCTCCATCCCGTCATCCACCAGACACCAGATCCGCGTAGAGCGTCGGCCCACCCACGCAGACAGCCCCCCACACCTTATCAATGATTTCGAAAACTCTTTTTCTGGTAGAATAGATCCGTCCGCGAACTGCCCAGGTTGATGATCTTCGGACACCCGTCGCGGTCCTTCTCGAGACGCGTACACTCAAAGCAGTAGAAGGCGTCGCTGATGCCCTCGCCACCGCACACGATGCATTTGTTCTGGTAGTTGCCGAAGGCGCACTCGTCGCAGATGCGGACCAGCGTCGTCGGACGCACGTAGGAATCGCACACGGGGCATTTGCCGTCGCATTTGTCGCAGAGGCGGCCGATGGAGATGCCGGGTTGCTTGCGGCACATGACCAGATCGGGGTGATGGCGAGACATGATGAGAAGATCTGAACTCGATCGACAGAGAGTAGAAAGGTGTAGGTAGTATGAATAATATGGAAGGGATGATGTCGAGAGGAGAGTGGGTGCGGTGAGAAGCTGAGAGGCGATGAAGAAGTTCGGATGTGGTCCGTGCGTCAAACTCCGCCCGCCGACGGACCAGACCAGAACAGACCAGAACAGCCGCAACCCCAGCCTCCCTCGACGACTCGATTCTGAGACTCAACTTCTCTGATTAATCTCTGCAGGTGTTTACCCGCGGTCATTGATCGCTATCTCACCATGGCAGACGGGTACGCTTTAGCCAGTCACCCACCATCAACAGCACAGCTAACAGGCCAGCTCGCTCGCATCCGCCGTCGCAATCCCCGAACAAGAGAACCCCCTCCCCTCTCCAGAGACAAATCCCAAGCGGCGCAACTCGTCCATAGCGGATGACCCGGAACCCGACAGCAAACGCCGCCGACTGAGCACGCAGGACGATCACACCGCACCGTCGCCCGATCGCCGACCCTCCGACGCCAACGCAGACCTAGACGCGAACGCGAACGCCGACACCACCCGACAGAGTCGCCCAGCCGGACGGCGCGAAGAGGACCGCAAACGCGGACGGCGACTATTCGGCGCACTGCTGGGCACGCTGTCGCAGAGCTCGAGCTCGGCGGCGCAGAAGCGGCGCGCGGACATCGAACGCCGCCAGCAGGACAAGCTCAAGCTGCAGGACGAGGAGTACGATGAGCTGAAGCGCAAGCGGCGCGAAGAGCGCGCCGTCGTGCGGAGGCGCGAGCAGCGGGTCTACGAAGCGGAAGCTGTATGTTTGGCCCCGTCTAGTCTAGCCTACGCTTCGTGCAATGTGTTTGGTGGATAGCTACTGATGAGATAGATGCGCACGCGGCATGCGAACCTGCGGGCGACGGCGCACTTTTTGAAGACGAAATCGGAGCCGGTATTAGTATGTGCCCTACTGCCGTTTTTTGCCGGCGTGAGTGTGTGTGCTGACTGCTGTGCAGTACTACAAACCGTGGCAGCTCCGTCCCGCAGACGAAGATACCATCCGAGACCAGATCGAGGAGGCAGAGGCCACGATTGCGCGAGAGACCGCCGAGTTCGAGTCCCGATACCCGCCGCAGGACGAGCAAACGCAAACGCAGCAGGACTCGACGGAGCCGGGGGCGGCAGAGACTGACGCCAAAGAGACTACAGATGTCGCTCAGGCGTCGGACACGGTGGGTGACTCGAAGGTACATGATGGAGGCGAAGGGGCCAAGGCGGATGATGCGCCTGCCAGCGAGTACCATGCTGTGGTGCCGCCGGACCAGACGGATGGGCATCGCGGGGCGGACGACGACGGCGGAGAGGTTGTGGAGGACCAGGAGGATACGGTGGAGTATTAATAGTGCTCTTTTGTGTGATATGGAGGTTATACCATGAGTTTGTTTGTGCATGTAGAGTTGAGTAGACGGCTGATTGGCGACTGATGAGGAGAAGTTGCATGACGATAACCGAGGCTCGGATCGTCGTTCTCCAATTCATAAATAACAATCTTCTACAAACATCTTCGATTGAACTGAAAAAAAAAATTATCATTGAAGTCATATTCAATTGCACCGTACTTTAGACTTGGGCACAAAGGTGAGTTGTCTCTTGACGTCGGCTTCACGTGATAGACCGACACAACTATAAATCACCGCAAACTAACACACCTCAGTCTTCTTCCAACTCCACCGCTGGAGTTATATCGAGTAACCAAATAATCTCACCATGTCCGACGTCGGTAAGATCAACGTGCGTGGAGACCCGCGGGTAGAGCGTCGCTCAGCCAGCGTCAACGGCAAAACCTACAGTATGCCGACCACGGCTGGACATCACCATGCCACCCATCCAGCAACATTTGCCTAACGTGATCAGGCTACCTGTATAGCGTCCCGGACTCGGGAAAATTCAAAGCAACCATCTTCCTGGTACGACAGCCCACCTAGCATCTCCTCCCACGACTAACCCCGCAAGATCCACGGCTTCCCCGACCTATCCATGGCATGGCGGTATCAGATCCCCATGCTCCGAGACAAAGGCCTGCGTGTCATCGCGCCCGACTGCCTGGGCTACGGCCAGACGGTGCGTTCATCCCCAAGTACTACACAGGCCAATGCAGCTGCTCACCCAGCCAGGACGCCCCCGAGGCCGTCGAGCCGTACTCGAACAAGAGCTGCGCCGACGACATCAAAGAGCTCGCCGCGCAGCTCGGCGCGTCCAAGATCATCGTCGGCGGCCATGACTGGTATGTCCTCTCCACAGTAGACACCACCGCCCGTCCACAGCTGATGGATATATCAGGGGCGCGTTCCTGGCCTACCGCGTGGCGCTGTGGCACCCGGACCTTGTCACGCACGTCTTCACCGTGTGCGTGCCGTACGCGCCTCCGATCCGGACCTACATGCCCATCGAGGAGATGGTCGCCAAGATCACCCCGCACTTCGGGTACCAGGTGCAGTTTGTGCGCGGCGGCGAGGTAGAGAAGCTGAGCTCCAAGGACGAGATGAAGCTGTTCCTGTCGACGATGTATGGGGGACGCACGCCGGATGGGGAGGTCGCATTTGACGTGCATGACGGAGTCTTGCTTGACAAGATGTTCCGCGTGCAGCCGTCGCGGCTGTTGAGTGAGGAGGTATCTCCCCCCTTCACCCTTTATGGTGTCTCCCAGACATGTAGGTGGCTAACGGGATGGGACAGGAACTCGACTACTACGCTGAGGAATTCGCCCGTAACGGCCTCCACGGTCCCTGTAAGTCCCGTCCTCATTATTGTGTGGTGCCTGAAACAACTAAATGGGGGTTAGTCAACTGGTACCGCACCCGCGAAATCAACTACAAAGACGAACTGCCCATCCTCGACCGGCGGATTACCGCCCCCGTGCTCTTCATCCAGGCCCTCCGCGACGCGGCCCTCCCGCCGCACCTGGGCAAGGGCATGATGAAGTCTATCCCGCATCTGGCCTTTAAGCAGGTGGACACGGCGCATTGGGCGCTCTGGGAGAGGCCCAAGGAAGTGAATGAGATTATCTCGTGGTGGTTGGAGGAGGTGGTGTTTAAGGACCCGAGGGAGTTGAAGTTGTAGTTGTATATAGTGTAGGTGTATTGATTTGATCGTGGGATGTGTGGGCTTTGAGCGTTGGTTTTAATATTGTTGTTCTGGTCTGTAGAAGTGGACACGACGTGGTATGGATATATCGAGGTACTAAAACGCGAAACACGATGCGTCTGATTCCTATGTCTCCCACCGACATGATCCTTTTGCAAGAGAATTGTATGTGTCGGGACTAATGGTGGATTCGAATCACTTTTGTCTATGGCGCGCATTCTATCGACTTCGTCCGAGTTCAGGTATAGAAGCAACGATCCGTTCGATCATGACAATCTTTCAGATCGATATCTGGCATCCAGCAGCATTTGGACTGTTGAGACCAGAGTTCCTCGCATCAACGACTACTACAGCCTAGCAAGCGGCTTCCACTCCCCCTGAACATTCCGACTCATCATCATAGCAGCACCCCCTGCAATTGACATCACGCCGCCAAACACCCACATAGCATTGAACCCTCGATCCTGCAATATCGCCCCCGCCGACGGCGTCCCAATCAGATTCCCCACCGCCATAACCGCATACCCCATACCCATCCTCGTCCCAATCAGCCCTCTATCAGGCGAGAGCTTGACAAAACAAGTCGGCGGCAGGGAGACAAACGCCCCGGAGAAGAACCCATACAGCAACGCAATGACGATCACTCCCGCGAGGCTGGACAGGTTGATCAGGGCGAACATGAGCCCGCCGCAGATGATAGTGCATGCCGAGATGATGTTGAAGGGGCCGACGCGGTTGGCGAAGAAGTTCGGGAACACGCGGCCGAACACGGAGCCGGTCGTGATGATGGAGAGGAGGTAGAAGGCGAGCTCGCCGGAGGCGATGTCCTGCTGGAGCGAGAAGTACTGGATGTAGAAGAAGGGGATGTTGAGCGAGACGAAGGTGAGCGTGCCGCCTAGCACGAACCAGATGTAGGCGGGTTCGAGGAAGGCGGAGAGGTCGAACAGTTTGCGCTTGCTGGAGGGCTTTACGCGGATGCGGAAGACAAGCAGGGGGATGAAGAGGGTCACGAAGATGATGAGCCCGATTGCTCGGGTTGTCCAGCCGAAGCCGATTCGGTCACAGAGTCTGTGGAAGACGATGGGATAGAGTATGCCTCCTGCAACCGTGCTTGTTAGTGTGTGTTAAGAAAAGAACGTAGCTGTTGTTGGACTGACCCAGTCCGCTCCCAGCAGCGGCTACGCCATTTGCCAGGGCTAGTTTCGTGGTGAAATAGGTCGACAAGACTGCAACCCCCGGGATGAAGATGAGGCCGACACCGATACCGATACAGAAGCCTTGAGCCAGGAGAGCTTGATAGTACTCGTGACAGATACTGATCATCATCTGCCCAAAGACTATCAACAGTGACCCGCTGCCCAGCAGGGTGTAGAAGTAGCCTGCGTCGTACAGAGGCCCCGTTGCAAGCCCAACGATCAGTAGTAGAGAAGACTGCACCGAGCCAATCCAGGAGATATTGGACGATGTCGAGACAAAAAGCACCCCAGTCTCATAGTAGGTCTGGTACGCCCCAAAGGTGTTGAGGATGCCCCTAGACCAGTCATTATACGTGATTCTTCCAACGGTGGAGGTCTGCTCACCATGTGTTGAAGAAGATGAAAAAGGTTCCTACTACCTGAAGCCAAGCTTTCCACCCACCATTGGGAATGGAAGAAGCATCATTGGCAGACGACTTGGCATTTTGGAACTGAAGATCCGATTTCTCGTTCGCTTCCTGGCCAGGATGACCCTGAGGGCCAGATGGGTCCCCGTTTTCCGACATTGTGCCAGTGACCGAATTCTCCCTATCAAAGACAAGGTATAGGAGAAGCAGTAGAGATATATAACATGAATTTGTTCAAGCTGCGCTTTGAAAGTACGTAAGAGATCGATTGCGCCAAGGAAAAGCTAGACCTGTAGTAATCAGGGTGCACTGGTGAGAATATAGCGGTCCGCTCCGTTGCCCGTCATGGCATCAGATCCAGACAGCGTACCTACTCACAGGTAGCTCGATAACACCGTCGCAGTGCATTCCATATACAAGATCAGAACTATGGGGATCTTGAGCGGCGACCCCCGATGAATCCTTCACAATCATGAGGCCGCGTCACGCATAGCTGAGGGATTCAAGTCCTGGTCGTGATACGGGTTCATGATGCCGTCCCTGTCAGCCAGCATTGCTCTCTTTAGGATGAGATCAACGATCTTACACTGGATCTGACTGGATCTGATGCCAAGCTTCCACTAGACTCGGCTTTCTTATTTGCTTCGTATCTGGGGCGGTGGACCCCGATGGGGGCCAGTGGGCGGATCCGCCCGCTGATAGTCTTATGGACTATATCATGGATGAGCGTTGTCTAAGGCTCTGGCATGTGCGCGGCAACCTCCGAGATCTGCGTCAAGCTCATTGGATCCTCCATCGTAGGTACGGTCTATCCGCTGCGGGTCACCTGTATGCCATTCTGGAACTGTCAGTGCTTCGGCCGCACAACCGAAAGACCCTCTATAGGGTTGATCACGATAGAGGTCTCTCCATAAGATGGCGATTTGCATCACTGTGATTGTGTTTCTCCCCAGGTCACTGATCACTGTACTGATCGCGCAACCTCTGCCTCGGGCACAAAAAGTAGTCCTCTCCTAGGATTCGAATCCTGCCGGCAGCCTCCGCCTGCTCTTTATTGCTCGTTGGGATCATCAGCAGCTAGACCGGCCTAATATATTCCTCGTATCCTGAGACTCTCCACCCCCACGGTCCGGACCGCTTGGGTTTGACGCCTTCCGCTAAAAGGCCGAAGAGGATGCTAAGCTACGACCCACAATCCGTCGCAGGCTTGGCCGGCTTGGCCGAATAGGCTTAGTACGGAGTATGCTGTTGTATACGGCCCTTCGTCCGAGTTGGACCCTAAGCTGTGCAAGTCTGTTACATCCAGTATATGCCCCATGCATAATAGTTGGTCCTGCTGGCGTAATGAGTGCGTGATGGAGCCGTGATTGGACAGTGCGGGCTATCCATCCCTCCGGTGGGAGTATTCGTCTTCACCCCAGCCAAATACAGATCTAGTTGCCACTAGCCCTGGTTGATCTACAACATTCGACACGGACATTGAGATCTGGATGCTCTCTTCAGACTGTTCCTTTGATTAAGGGCGATAGATTCGTGTCTGCAGGAGTAAGCGCTAATGCAGTTTCCATCCCAGACCTTTTGGGTGTCCAACGCAGCAGGGAACAAGCGAAATGAGATATACTTCTCTTGCTAGATGTGTCGTTGGTAGCAGCACTCTCATTGTAACATTGAATTAGATATTCGGATATCATTTCATCAGTATACCCAGTATACTCTCACTACAATTCGATCAATTTGGACGGTTTGTGCACCGAAAAGTTTATCTGAATGCGGCACCTCGTTTTACGTCCACGGGAATTCCAACAACCAATTCTCCCCTGATATAGTGACTAGCACTTCTTCAGGCACGCCACTGAATCCTTCATGAGCTAACACGAGGCACTTCGGCCAGGATAATCACCAATAGGCCCGTGGGTCTGAGATTTGCAAAGGGGCTTTGGTCCGCAGCAGGCCTGAAGAGCATGATAGGTGTGTATAAAGAGGTTGTCGAGGGTACATCCCGCTGGGGTATCCTGAACAATCCGTATATCGACCTATCATTGTCTTGAAACTTCGCTATCATACCTATCTCAGTCTTCATTATGACTATCAGAACCCTGCCCCTGCCCCTGCCATCCGGAGCCTTCCACACCCGGCGCACAGATGTCCTCATTGTGGGCGCCGGACCAGCCGGGTGTATGGCAGCAGCAACCCTCGTGCGATATGACATGGATTTCTGTCTGATCGACAAGCGGCCGACTCGGACGCAAACCGGCCATGCAAGTGGTATGCCAGAGACATATCCAGACATGAGCCGAAGTGATATGCTAATCTTTGGCGTGAAGCCTTCCAACCCCGAACCCAGGAGATCCTTCAGACCATGGACCTGCTCCATACTCTTGATGGCAAGGGTCATCGCCTGACTGAAACGTCGTTCTGGAATAGGGACAGCCAGGGCAAGCTGGTTCGGACCTATGTTGGTTCCGAGGTGGTACATCGTGAGTAGCCTGCTCCGTCTAGTAAATTCATAGCTAATCAGGGATTTCACTCTAGCCACCCCCTACCAGTACCTCTTCAACACGGATCAGGGTCTTACCGAGGACACCTACGAAGCCTTTCTCACATCCAAGGGCCAAAAGATCCATCGCTTCATGGAACTGATCGACTACGAATACAACGTCGATGACCACAAATGGCCAATCACGGCCTATATCAAAAACAATGCGACAGGTGGTGTGGAGGCTTGGTTGACCAAGTATATCCTCGGGACCGACGGTGCGAGAAGCGCAACCCGGAAGGTCACCGGGATCCAATCGGACACCCAAGGTGGCGAAGACGTATGGGCAGTGGCGGATGTGTATCTCGATACCAACTTCCCCGACTACCGACGTCGCTGTGCCATTCGCACCCCCCAGGGAGGCTGCATGCTGATCCCGCGCAAGGACGAGGGGTTGCGCATCTTCTTGCAGGTGGACGAGAAGAGTAAAGCGCTGCTGGGGGCGACCAAAGACCTGCAGCACCAGCCTGCACAAACTGGGCTGCGTGAAAACGGCGCGTACAAGCTGACGCAGTTCATCCAATCCCACATCAACAATGTCCTGCACCCATACAAGGCAGACATCACCGGCATTGTCTGGATCAGCCGATACCACGTCACGCAACGGGTCGTCCAGCACTTCCACGACGAGCACCAGCGCGTGTTCCTCCTAGGCGATGCATGCCACACCCACAGCCCGAAGGCCGGCCAGGGTATGAACGTCAGCATCTGCGATGCCTACAACCTGACCTGGAAGCTGGCGCTGGTGCTGAGGGGCCTCGCGAGCCCGGATCTCCTCCACACGTACGAGGTGGAGCGACTGCAGATCGCGCAGCAGCTAGTCGAGTTCGATGCGCGGTTTGCGCGGCAGTTCGGGCAGACGGAAGACGTCGACAGCCAGAACCTGCGGGAGACGTGGGAAGAAGGCCACGGCTTCACCAGCGGCTGCGGCTACCGGTACCCACCCAGCCTTATCGTGCTCCCCACCGTCGGCACCCCCATCGCCGATCATGCGGTGGAGCCCCTAACGCCCGGCAAGCGGCTGCTCCCCATCGACCTCGTCCGGCATGTCGACGGCAACCACTACAATCTGCTGGACGTCATGCCGTCCAATGGTAGATTCCATCTGTTTGTCTTTGCTGGGGATCAGCTCGCCTCGGCCAGTTTCAACAAGCTGGCCGAGTCTTTGAACTCGCATCGGTCTCCGCTGCACCTGTTTAATTGTCTGCCGCTGAACTTGATGAAGCGCTTTCGCCATGAGGATATCAAGACAGATCCTATTCCGGCGTACAATAAAGACTACTTGATTGATCTGTTTGTTGTTCATTCGTCTGATCATTTGAATGTGACACTGGAGGAGCTTCCCGCTCCTTTCTCCACCCACTGGTCCATGCGAGTCTACAGAGATATTGGTGGCCAAGGGCACAAGATCCTCGGTGTGCCCGAGCAAAGTGGCGCTCTGGCTGTGGTCAGACCAGACGGATATATTGGTCTAGTGACTGCGCTTGACCGACTGGACCAGGTCACTGCGTACTTTGAGGGTTTCATGTGCAAGCGTATCTGAGTGAAGCTCAAGAAAAGGTACCTTCATGTCGAGCTCATCTTTCCAGTTTGATACTTTTCTTTGTTGTGCTCTGAGAATTATTCTTGAGGTGGGACGTTTGGCACCATAAAAGCTTTGACATATGCTTGAGAATTTGAAATTGTCGTTTGATTGATCCTCCGCTGTATGTGCGTTGGTGGAATCCTTGATAACGTACGCAGGGACTGGGAGATACAGCGTATTGGGGTCATATTATATCATATAGAGGACCATCTACTCTCATAGTGTCTGCCCTGAAATCTGAGGATAGATCTGATGTACTCCAGATTGTCTATAAATGGAAATTGCGGCAGTTCTGTGGAGACTGATAGGTTTATCCAGGAGACCAAAGCTCCATCAACTCCACAAAGGCCAAAAGAAGAGACAAAAGTCATCACAAGACTAAAATATGACCAGATAGTATCTTCGGCCGGCGGCGGATGTACGTCGATACACAACGTCGTATCAGGGCAACTCTCATTGATGGCGCCGATCCTTTAAGCAAGAGATAGCAATATCCAGTCGAGATTGACCGGCATTCGGAGCCATCCGACAGCCAGACAGCGGCCTTCGGGCCTATGCGCCTGAAGTGTAGGTTTCGAACGGTATAAATAGGTGGCAGTATCAGGCCTCTGAGTATGAGACTTCAGAACATCACTTCTATTTGCTTTCTCTTATCTAATCCTACTCTTTGTCTATCAGCACCAAGCTCCGCAATGTACCAACTGGGAGACGCACGCTACGGCAAGGACAATGTCCGCGTATACAAGGTGCACCGGGACCCGGCAACCGGAGTCCAGGACGTCTGTGAGATGACCGTCTGCGTGCTGCTGGAGGGCGACATAGAGACCTCGTGCGTACCAACCCTCAATTGAAGACTAAGTATCTGACACAGTCATGCAGCTACACCAAAGAAGACAACAGCGTCCTCGTTACAACCGACGCAATCAAAAACACCGTCTACATCGTCGCAAAGCAGAGCCCCGCCACGCCCCCGGAACTCTTCGGCGCCATCCTCGGCGACCACTTCATCAAGGAGTACAGCCACATCCACAAAGCCCACATCAGCATGGACGTGGTCACTTGGACCCGCATGACGGTCGACGGCAAGCCGCACCCGCACTCGTTCTTCGAGGACGGGTCCGTGAAGCGCAGCGTGCAGGTGGACGTCGTGCGCGGGGCCGGCATCACCATCACCTCGGCTGCCAGCCTAAGCGTGCTCAAGAGTACCGGGTCTGAGTTCTGGGGGTACATCCAGGACGCGTACACGACCTTGCCAGAGACCAAGGATCGGATTCTGAGCAGTAATGTTGATGTCAAGTGGGTGTGGAGGCATTTCTCTACGCCGCAGGAGGTCGAAGCGCATGCGTCGCAGCTTGGGGCGGGGTTTGATGCTGCGAGGGAGGCTACGTTTGCGGTCTTTGCGAAGGATCTCAGCATGAGTGCGCAGGCTACCCTGTATAAAATGGCGGAGAGGTTCTTGGATATTGCGCCCTTGACTGACAGCGTTGAGTATTCTTGGCCTAACAAGCATTACGTTGAGATTGGTGAGTGGTTCTTGTTCGTGTGATTGTGGCTGCTAACATGTGCTTCGTTTAGATCTGAGCTGGCACAAGGGGCTCAGAAATACTGGCAAGGATGCGGAGGTATACTTGCCTCAGTCGGCGCCTAATGGTCTCATTAAAGCTGTCCTTCATCGTTCGTCTGCCCGGAATACCGGCGCAAAGCTATAGGGACCAAGCCTATGATGTGAATTGGGAAATATTTGTTAGACTGTCTGCTGACGTCTGTCATTGGGGGTGGACGGTATATAGGGGTGAGCACGAGATTGACTCGCACTCAAGGAATGTACGAGTGTCTAGTCTACTACTCCTTCGCTCCAATAGTTTCTTAGACCACGTTGAAGGTGCCTCGCCCACTGTGCAACATGCTGTAACAAGCTATCCATACTCAAAGAATCTTTCGTAACTTCCCCTAGATGAACCGCGACACAAACATCCGCACCCTCGAATCAAACAAGTATAGTGGCAATGCAGGCGCTAGAACAACCCATTGTGCACCGGCCAACTCCCAGAAAAGCCGGACAATCCCCTCCTTTTCTACCCAGCTACCACTAGAAACCGAGACTCCAAAAGCAACTATGTTCTTGCCCGCGTTGATGAGAACTATCGCCTCGCCCCCAGATTCCGGATAGACGTCCATGATATAGGACATCGTGACCGAAGGGACGAAGACCAGGGCTGCCGCTTGCATGGCATAGCCTGTGGCGGAGACATACAGAGATTGGCCCCTGGCTATTGCATACGCGAAGAGGAGCAAGCCGGGCGGTGCAATCAGAAAGGGGAGAATCAGAGCAGGCATGCGGTCTTCTGGCTGGTGGACGCCACCGTGCCTGCGAGCTGCCTGACTGGAGAGCCAGTCGGTGAATGGACCAGCAATCGGATATCCGATCACTATGCCGAGAAAAGAGGCAAGAGTGTAGACACCGATTGCTGGGATGATCACAATCCTGGACGAATGTCAGCTACATTTACGAGGGCCGCGCTGGAAGGCGTAGAATAGTACCCTGAAAGGACGATGCCGTAGGCACATGTGGCAAACAAGACAGTGGGCACAAGGATGAACCGGAAATGGTAGAGAAATCTGTCGAGGCCAGCTTCGTAGCCCCTCAGGCTCGAGACCGCGGTCTCCGAATGCGATCAAGTCTTTCCAATAACTTCTCTGAGTCGATGTGGCCTGTATGCGTGTTTCTGTCGGCACTGACCCATGCTCCCTGGGTTCGATAGTCTGCTTAGCCTCTTCCTCCTCTTCGATGGCGGACGCATTCCTATCCCCGGTGAGATGAGGTCTGAGTGTTGTTTCGGGCAAGAAGAAGATTGTAGCCAGGAGGTTGACCGCAATCAAGATGGCGCAAACAATGAAGAACCCGACGTGAAGACTTGGGACATGTGATCCATGGAGTGGAAATAGAGCTCTGTGATATCGTCGCTAAACGCCCACGCAGGGTGGGCGTTTGGCACTTTTCGCGAAGTGTCCGCATGATACGCGGTGTCGACAAAGTGTGTTTGGAAGTATTTTCTAATGCTATCGTGTTCGTCGCGATCGTCTGCTTCGGCACGATGACTTACAAGGGCGTCTCCGACGGACTAGGCCCGGTACGCAGCGAACCGTGAACTTGATAGTGGTAGTTCATGAACTCCTCTCTCGTCATCCCGGCTTTGCGCCGTACAGCAACCAGCTGTTTGATCATGGGCGTATCGGCACCTTTGTCATCCATGACAGACACTTGTTGGAGCTGAAGGTTCGAGTGGGTAATTTTTGCCTCCACCAGAAGAGAGGCAGGTGATATGGTGCTCTTAATTCGTGGTTGGGTCTATGTCTAGCGATGTACACTTCGCCTTACCGATGGGGTTGATCGACAACCCCGGCGGTTGTCCACCCCCGTCGGCTCCATCGGATAGCGATGGGGGACCCAAGACCCCACCGGATAGTGTGCCAAACAGAGAGAATTCGGCATATCAAGGACTTGAAGACGTAAAAATAGTTTATGTGTAAGGACCAAGGCACTATAACCGATATGAATGGGTTGCCGGTCATCAATATCGGGAAATACATCTAGGAAGTCGTTGCCATATTCAAAATCACTCACTAGTTAGTGATAGCGGTGGCTGGTGAATCTGGGGGTGATGATCTCTCCCGCGTAATCCTGGTTGCACTCTTCCTCTGTCTGCTAGACCTTAGGTCAGGGTTGTGGGACGGAAATCTGCCATCTATAACCTCTGAAAGAGAATAGGTTAGGCCTTTTCGAAGCGAAGGCCACGACCTGTGACTAGACAGAGAAGACCTGAGGCCCTTGAGAACCCGTATCGCACTCTCCGGGCCATCCACAACACCCACACCACTGACATATATAGGCGCATCTAGCGTGCCTCTGACCCATGCATTTTTCACTTCCTCTGGAAGGGGTTTATCCAGGCGGAGCGGTCTATTCGTTTGCCGGGTTCCGTGCCCTATTGGAAGACTGTTTCCTCCGGCCGTCATGCAATACGCCCAGATATAGAGAGCCGCGACACGGAAGGCCCAATGTTGGCCCCCGATTCCACTGGTCTGGCCGTGGAGCACGCTATACAGTGTAGCCGCTTGGAAGAAGGTTTCTCGGGCCAGGACTGGGTTATGCTGCATCCAGTGCGATAGGGAAGCGGCCGCAGCGGTCATTTGCTCCACGGTAGCCTGCCATCCACTCAGAGCATATAAGCAGCGCAGGGGAGTGCGTCGCATAATGTTCGAAACATGATATATCAACTTTAGGAAGCTGGGCGTATTGCCCGACACTGACCGTAGAGCGGCATATCGTCTTATCGTAGGCTCGCATTTGTCGTCTAGAGCAGTGTGAAATGAGACCAGATCGTCAGGCCATTTGTAGAGCCTCCGCTCTTTGAGCCCCGTAGCAATGTCGGCCGCGAACCATGGCTGTGAAGTTCGCAAAAGGCGCCTTTCCTCAGTGTGAAAAATCAAAAGTATCACAGTCCTGGTCAGGTCGCAGCTATCATCGAGCAGATAATCGAGTAAATTGGGATCAGAGAATGCAGCTTTCAGGCTTATGCCGTCCCTAGTTTCTGCTGACTGGGGGGTTAGCTAGAGATTCTGGGTTCTACCAAATGTCTCGTGGTCCCTCACCTTGGCTGGCCAAGAGATGTTGCAGCCAGCTTTCTGGATTGGATGTCCATAATATGTCTCTGCAAGGAAGGACTATCTGAAAGTCATCAAGCTCCATCGACGAGGGCGCATCCTTGAATATCCAATAGCAGCACTCGATGACTGTCATATTGATATAGGTTAATCGCTGCTTCGGGAATCCAAGTACTGAAGCTTACAACATATGCAGTATAATGTTCTTCTCTGGATCTCTAGTTCTACCCACTGGCGCCACCGTTCGTATGGGACCAAAGTATCCCCAGATGATGTGCTGCTAGTTTCCTCATCCGAGATTAACTTGGCAATTTTAATCAGCATGTTCCTTCGATACTCTGACGTAAGGATCTCATCTTCATAGCCGCTGAATAGAAGACTCGTGTTCCGTAGGAGAAGACACTGCGCCAGAGTAATTCGATCAAAGGAGCCGGCTTCTGCAGCCTAGTATGGTGAGCTCAGATGATGGGAAATAGTCGAGGGAGAACGAGGATGAACCAACTTACATCCTTTGGAAGCGCCCTTTGTAGCAGTTCCTGTAGGGCTAGGATGTAGGCCTCTGAATTGCTCATACTGGAGTATTGGCAGCCGACAGATGCCACTGCTACAATGAGAACCCAGGAGACATTGCTGCGGTCAAAATAATCCGGATGAAGAAAAGGCATCCAAGGGTTATGATGTTCGAAGTACAGTTGGATCGTTGCATCCAAGACGGAGGGACTGATGAAAGGGGATGTACAGGAGGGGCACTGTTGGCTTTTCCAGAAATCCTGAATCTGTTGATACTGGCTGTCTGGGAGTGATTTCACGTGCCCATAATTCTCAGTGGCAATCACATCTTCATCAGGTTTGGTGTCTGGAAATCGAGCACAGCAGGACCGATGTGGACTAGGCGATTGTTCTTGTTCTTGTTCTTGTTCTGTTGTATCACTTTGGCATGATGAGGCTTCCGCGTGGTCTCCTCCAGTGGAAGAAAAGCCTCTCAAGAGACTTGTGTCCAGCATATCCATTGCAGTGGCTCCATCGCACTCTTGATCAGGTAGTGCCAAATATTCCGGGTGGATCGCATATTCACCGACGTGGCCGAGTGAGTATATGGTGCGATCCTCTTGATTTGGCTGGTCATGTTCCATTGCCGCTGCCGAACTTTCGAACGAAAGAGGGTCACCGTGTATGGGCTGTACATGGACAGCAGCATAGTCCCTTAGACCGGCTTGAATGGATGAGTTGGGCGCCTCTGCAAGGACTGTAGACTGGGCAGTTGCTGATGCCTGGTCAAGGGTTAGGGTCTCCGCGCCAGGAATCGACGTCGGGAATGTGCATCGAAGACTTTTATTCACGCATCGACGGCATGGGATGGACTCTGATGACCAGATCCCGATTCGGAGTGGCGAGGGGCATTCGGAATCGAGGATCACGTTGCACGACGACAGAGACAAGCGTGGCATCTTCCGAGCAGCACTCAGCCATCAGCCTTGCGGAGCTGACGCCTTTCTCGCTCCCAACCGCATCGAAACCGCATGTCAATGCACCCCATTGCCAGTTTTCCACGAGTGCCTTGATATCCGAAGTGATGCTGGGAGACTTGTAGTCAAAGCAGTGAGTGGCACCGAGCTCCCGTAGTAGATCGTGTCGTTCGGGGGAAGCAGTGACGATAATCGGATGAATCCCACTTGCCCCGGCGAGCTGGAGAGCAGAGAGCCCAACGCTGCTTGAAGCGCCCCAGATTAAGAGCGGCTGCGCAGCTTTCTGCTCCTCGACTTTTTCATACGGTGGAGCAAAATTGAGGATATTGAACAGGGCATCTGCCGCAGTCATGACCACCACGGTCAAACACGCCGCATGCTGTGCGGAACTCCCGCAGGAACTGAAAAGGCCATATCCCCGGGGCACACCAGGTATCGCTGATGGGCGCCATACTTGGTAGGCCGATTGAGTCCGGTAGGCGTATACCCGGCAACCAAGTCTCCTGGCCGGAATGTTGAACCAGCCGACGTCTTGAGCACTCTTCCACAGAAATCATACCCCAGGGCCGCGGGATAAATGCCTAGGAGTGTGGCATGCTTGATATCGGCGGGATTCGTCCCAGAAAACAGAGTCTCGACAAGGATCTCTCCGTCGGCTGGCGCAGGCATTTCTTGTTGTCGACGGACCGCAAATTTCACATTCTCATCCACATAAAGAGCTGTGTTCTCGATCGCAGAGGCCATAGTGACTGGTAGGAGGAACGCCACTAAGCAAAAGGCAAATGAACAGGATAGGGCCACAATCTGGGAGATATCGCCCTGGACGGTATCCTGCCTACAGCTGTCGGGCGCATTTGACATTCCCCGTCGGAGCATATTGCTGATCAATGCGTCATCCTGCCGATGGCTGAAGTACCCTCTCCACCGGGGTCAGGTCAATACGGTTTGTGGGCCATTCTACCGTGTCTGTCAATTTTACTCCCTTCAATCGGTCGACTACGTGTCTAGTTACTATGCCACCTCCCTCCATTGGCTGACTCCTAGCGTTGGCCACTCCCCCGCCGGCCCCGTAGGGGGGGGTGTATGCAAGTTAGGCAACACACCGAAGCTATCCCAGAGTATGGACCTGGCAGTCAACGCATCGCAATCGGCGAGTAAAAAGGTGAGGATAGTTAGTGGGAGATACCATGTATCGAAATTTCATTTCAGTGTCGACGCTCTTTGACTAGGGCGGGAAGTTTCGCTGTTGCGAACCAGTGCAGCGTCTGCAGCCGTTTTCTACAGACCCGTGTGTTACATGGTATGTCATTCTTGTCGCGAGGGACCTATCGTCATACGACTCGGTGTATGGGGTGCGGGATGCACTGCATTGTGTACGGCTTTGGAAGGGTGAGTACATCATCCCCCCAGGGACTTTTTTGTCTACGTGACTTGCTCAGGGCAGGTGGAATCGCCGAGGAGGTGTTTGATGTGGTCCGGCCGCAGCAAGGAAAGGTGATTGCCTCGATTGTACTTTGCCTTGTGCTTCGATGGTGCTAATCAATCGATTGAACAGGTGCTTCGATTGTAAGCGAATGACCGAGAAGAGGTAAAGCGTTATGTTGAAGATATCCCCATCCCTGAGAGAAGGTGCTGCAGAGGCTAAAGTCCTACGAACAAAGTCCCAGATAACGTAGGAGGTTTTCTTTCGAAGGTCCAGTGGGAACCGATCTGTTTACAGACTTCATGATGAAGTTGAGACAATATGTCGGATCAAGTCAGTACTGTAGGGAGAGCCCGCATTGAAGAGTTTGTACGCGGAGATCTGGGGAGTGCGAAAGTGGACGGATAAGGAATTCCGGCTCCTTTTATGTGGATGGTGCGCACCAGTGCCCCTAGCCAGCGGCTCTGGAAAATTGAAGTAAGATATCAACATTGCTCAATAACTAAAAACACGCAGAAACACCACAGCGCTATGTATATACAACTCCTGCAAACCCCAGACCCAAACCAAATACTTCCTTACTCGACCAGCCGGACTCTCGTCGGCAATCCCAGCGACGGCTTCGCCGTGACATCCAACACCTGATACATGAATGTCCCTTCCTCATACACAATCTCGAAATCAAACGTTCTCACCGTCATCACCAAAGCTATCTTCAGCTGTATCAAAGCCAACGTCTGGCCGAGACACATCCGCGGTCCCTTCTCGAACGGTCTCCACGCGTCGCGCGGCACAAAGTACGGATCCGCGGGATCAGTCACGAGGTGCCGTTCGGGATAGAACCGCTCTGCGTCCTTGAAGAGATCTTCCCGGCGCATGGTCGCGCAGTTGTTGACAAGCACCGCGAAGGGGTATGTGGGCCATTCTCGGCCGTCGGCGCGGAGGACTTGGTCTGGCTGGCCGCGGCGGAGGCTGACGCCGGTGGGGGGCCAGAGGCGGAGGGCTTCTTTGATGACGGCGAGTGTGTAGGGGAGGTTGTTGACGAGGTTCGGGTCGTTGCGGAGGGCATTTGCCGCAGCCGAGGGGTCAGTGCCGAAGAGGGCGTTGTGTTCTTCTCGGAGGGTGTGGAGGACTTGGGGGTGCTTGCTCAGGGCAGCGTATGTATACTGACTACTGTTAGTAGTTGGCGGAGGAAAGGCTGCGAGGGACTTACGCAGAGAGTGCTGGCGGAGGTGTCGTGACCGGCGAAGATGAGCGTCTTGACGGACGCGATGAGCATGTCCCGTGTGTATTTATCCATGACGGTGCTCGGTGGAATGGTCTTGTTCAAGGTGCGGCTGGTGGTAATGGCGTCGTCGATGGCGTGGTATTTGGACTTTTCGCTTGGAACGGCAGTTGGGCCGCTGACGACTCGTTGGTCTACCAGACGACCCACGTAGCGGTCTAGAGCCCGTCCGTTGCTCCATTTACGATAGTATCTGCGGGGGCTGACATCGTAGAGATACCGGGACCAGAAGTCCTGAGGTGCCATGGAGGCCTGTTTCCGGA
This sequence comes from Aspergillus sp. MEXU 27854, assembly GCA_019721355.1. Classification (NCBI taxonomy): domain Eukaryota; kingdom Fungi; phylum Ascomycota; class Eurotiomycetes; order Eurotiales; family Aspergillaceae; genus Aspergillus; species Aspergillus sp. MEXU 27854. The sequence continues at coordinate 292,935 of JAGMTT010000008.1, read as the reverse complement.
AGAGCTCGAGGAATTCATCGTCGTCCCTCTGCGCGTTACACTTGATTCCCCTGTGCTGTGTCAGTTGATGCTTGGTCCGCAACAGAGATCTGTAGCTTACAAGATGACCCAAGCTGAGATATTGAATATCATCCTCGCGCCCAGGTCTTCCATTCTGAAGATGTCGCTCCTTTGGGCATGGTCTCTGAGAACCCCAGCAAAAGCCAGCGCCTCATCCACGATATTGGGAACATGCTGCAGCAGCTTCCGCGGCTGGAAGCCCGGGGTAAAAGACTTGCGAGCAATGAACCAGTCGTGTCCATTCGCAGAGACCATAGACTTCTCTCCAAGGATAGGGCCGGTCCACTTCTGCATGACGGCCGACTCCTTGGGGAGATTCATCTTATGCACAATCTGCGTGGCCAGTTCCGGATGGGCAATGACCAGCTGTGGCGGCGCGAGCGGCCACAAATCGAGATAAAAGAAGTCACCCAGACCGTACCGCTGGCGCATCAAGTGCGCGAACAGCTGGGGGGTCGCATCGGGGGGCAGAGTGCTTGCGATGTCTCGCATGACTAAAAAGTGACCCCAGATAGCGTGATGCGGCGGTCCAGGGAGATTTTTGAACATCGCGCGTTGCTGGCGTAGTCTCACGAGGAAGTAGCTCGCGAGAGCGACTAGAACGAGGAGTAGAGCGAGCATGGTTATATTCGGGCGTGAAGGACCAGGACTCGTCGCTGGTGGAGTAGATGCAGAGTTGGAGTGGTGAAGAGACGACGAGGTAGGCCAGGTATTCAGTTTCAAACATACTGTTAAGACGATTGTGTTTGGTTTGTTTTCGTGTTCGAAGCGAGTCTGTTGGGTTCTTATATGTTCGTTCTCAAGGGGTCAAGGCGGATTCTGTGGTGGGTGAGTCGTGATGTTGATGCTATTTCGGGGGTTTGGGGCCAAGACCCGTATACTAGCCGTGGCTTGCAGGATGCAGATCCACTGAAAAATAAGCCTGCGAGGCTCTTGCTTGGTATCCATGGCAGTCCTTAGCTACAGGTACGAGATTAGGGCTGTGCTCGGATCGCCCCCACGTCGTATCCACCATGTGTCTTTGTCGATCTTATAGTTCAACAGACGGCATCTACAGGATCATTGCTCAGATGCTTCGGGATGCCTCGTATGTGATTCATTCCGCCTCGTCCCTGCGATGGGCCTCAGCTGGGGCCATGGGGTGACAGGATCCATCTCATGTCTCTAAAAATAAATCCTGAGAATCGTAGCATCTTGGAGGCAATGATGGAAGCAGTTGGTAGTTGTGGCTCTTTATCGTCCTTTCCATAAGACCGTATCATCAGGAATTTCTCCAGATCTCCTCCATATCCTCAACCTCCCCTGTCGCACCCATTTGCTTGATCAATTCCAAAGTCACCATGTTCGCCCTACGAGACGCAATCTACCTGATCGAACTGGCATTCTATGCCCCCATCGTCCCTGCTATCCTCTTCATAATTCTACTCCATGGCATCAAGCCCCCCTACACATGGCGTCCCATCGTGATTCCTCTCATCATTCTTTCCGGCTTGCGCATTGCCGCAGCAGGACTAGGCCTAGCAGCCATGGACCCCGCCAAATCCAATCTCCTAACAACCGCCACCCTGCTGGATACAATCGGGCTCGCGCCAGCCCTGTGTCTGGTGATAGGACTTCTGATCCGAGCGTAAGTCGATACCTCTCCTCGGGAACGTATCTAACCCCAGTTACAGCAACGCCCCCGTATACAAAGGCCTCCCATTCTGGGTCTTCATCCCGCTCCAGCTCATCACCATAGCAGCGACAGTGATGACGGCATACGGCGGCCAAGATCTCTACACCAGCCGGGAGAGTCAGGCGCAAGATCTCCGCTTGATGCGCGCCGGCATCATCCTCTTCCTTGCTGTTTTTGCTGGGATCGTTCTCCTCTCCGTCATCACTATGCTCAAAGTCCGGGTGAAGTTCTACCGTACTGAACGTGCGGCTGTGGTTTGCGCTTTGCTCTGTGTGCCCTGCATGGCTGTCCGATTGGCGTTCTCGGCTGGATCGTTGTTTTCGGGGGAGGGGTCCGTGTTGAGCCCGATGTCCGCGGATGAGACGAGTGTTTGGCTTCATTTCCTTATGGTCATTGTTATGGAGTATATAGTTACGCTCGCCGCTACGGCTGTCGCTTTGACTGCAAGGAAGGTGGTGGTTCTCTCGGCGGGAAGGGCTTCTCTCAAGGATGAGGAGATTTGAGATGTGTTGTTGATATTGGATTAGAGGGGATGCGGTGTTGGTAATTGTTTACCGTTTTATCTATGATTGTTTCTGTCTTGACTTTGCATGCCAGCACTTTTTAATCTTGGGTTGACGAATATGATCTGATCTACTACATAGTGTTCGTCCGTAGGTGTGCCCTAGCTCATACTGAGGGCCAAGGGTTTTTGATAACTTCCTCTCATATCGTCGGAAATTTGGTTTACATGATGTGGCTATACAAACAATCTCAATACAATAACATAATCCATTCGATCTACCTGCGTCTGATCTATCCGAGAGCTATCTAAATATAGATAACGGAAGTTGACATACGCTTGGTTCCTCGTGCATGATCATCCCAGCTGAACGACACCAAGAATGTCCGTGGTTGGAGGGAAAAGACAAGATACCCCAACGACATACTGCTGGAGGCTTTGCTCGAGCAATACTACCCTAGCCAGAACATTCACACACATATGAGGCTTTTCATTCCGCCACACCCGCAGGATCGTATACGACAAAGTATAACCTTAATCCTGGCTCATATTGGAGACGACAGCTATTTCCACTAGATACGAGAAACCTATTTCGGATGATCATCTTCCACGCTGATCAGCCCTTCAGCGGCGCAGTAGAGGAGTGGATGGCGAGGCGGCCTGGTGGACCCGGTTCCTGGCGTTTGGCCCCATAGGGTTGACTGCCACTAAATCTTACTATATTCTTAGAAGATACGAAGATCTCCCATACGAGGCACCCCGGGGACTGTCTTATCAGAAGTAAGCCCTGATGCTACATGCTGTGACTGCAAACTGCCCCAAGCTGAAGGCCCCTGGGGCCAAATCCCTCAGGCAGAGCCTCGTGCGGATAATTCTCCTGATCGATGTTCAGGAAACGAGGTCGCATTTGGGGCTAAAATTATCTGGATGAAGGCTATGAATCGGGACGCCTCGTGTTGGGCTGTCCTTGGCTGGGACGAGTCAAGATCGTCAAGCTCACTTGGCGACGCCCATTGGATTGCCAAGGCTCTCCGATCACCTCATTTCGGATTTGGTCTATTCACGAGCAGTCCAAGTGCTTCATGAAGAGTAGAGAAGCTGAGCTATCTCTATTTGTGTTGGACTGTTGGACTATTAATAGCTATCTTCAGATTGTATGGGCCCATATCACTCTCGACGCTCTACTCGAAAGTCTATTAATACGGACTCGATGCGCGTCAAGTCGATCACTTCTCTCACCACCCTCTCAATCATCTACAACGCATCTCACAATGCAAACCACAAAGCTCCAACTGGACATGCACCAGTCCAACTCCTGGCTCTACTACAAGCTAGGCATCCACACCCTCGGCCTCGTCCTCCGCTCTGGCATCACCATCACCAACCCAGACCCCAAAGCCGACGCAAAACTCCACGTCACATCCGGCGCACACCATGGAGGAACCATCAAAGTCATCGTGGTACGGCCTTCCCCCAACAACAGGACAAAATCCAGCCCATAACTAACAAACCAGGCCGGCCTCCCCCGCACCGGCACAATCAGCATGAAGCGCGCCCTCGAAGAACTCGGCTACGGCCCGTGCTTCCACCTGGCAGAACCGCTCTGCCAATTCGCTAATCTCCGCCAGAGCGCCGCCATCGTGCACACGAAAAACACGGCGCTCCGGCGACGCAAGCTCGGCGCGCTCCTCCAGGGCTGCGAGGTCACCCTCGAGGTACCGGGGAGCGCCTGCCTCCCCGATCTCCTAGAAATGTACCCGGACGCGAAAGTCGTCCTGACGGAGCGCACCTCGGCGGCCGTCTGGCTGCGCTCGTGGCGCGGCTTCGGCATCGATCTGCGGTCTGACTGCTTCCGCTGGGTCGGGTACTGGGTGCCTGGTGTCGTGGCGGCGAATGATCTCTACCGCGGGTGGATGCAGCTGGCGGCGGAGCGGTTCGGGGTCGAGCCGGAGCCGTCCGAGGCGCTGTATCATGCGCATAGTGCGTGGGTGAAGAGCATTGTGCCGCGGGAGAGGCTGCTGGTGTTCAAGTGTCAGGACGGCTGGGGGCCTCTGTGTGAGTTTTTGGGGAGGCAGAGGCCGAATCCGTTCCCGCATGGGAATGAGGCGGGCTATTTGAGGTATTATAAGCGGGTGGCGATGGTGTTGGGGGTTTTGCTTTGGTTGGTCGTCCTTGCGATGGTGTTTTTGTCGGTTATGGTGTCTTTGCTTTTGTAGATCTGGTGTCTGTTTTGATTTGTTTTTTGGGCCTATACCTTGGTGTTTGTGGAGTATGTATACTGCGTTTTTTGTTTATATGTTTAGGCAAGTCTCCTAACTTAGCAAATTCGATTTTTATATGTTTTTTATTTTTTACTGTGGAGCAAATGACTCAATTGGCGCGATGTGGCAGGAGGAGCGGTTACGCAGAGCAATCTGTTTGATGCTAGAAGACATGACGCAGGTAGAATTATAACGACCATTTACTTATATATTGAGGAAGTATCTAGGTTCTAAAGTAACGATCAGGTCATGATCAAAATCGCTGGATGCGTCAATACGTGGATATATATAACTGAGCGCGCCTGTCATGCAAGTCGTACCACGTCTACAAAAGCATGGCATGCAAAGCTAGCGAGGTTCCCCATAGTCACATACTCTGATAAAAATCACCTGATCATTTCAACTCTCATCATCTAGGTATATACCAAAACAAACATAACAACACAGGCACCCTTCCAGCTAAACCCAGGGAGCCCGCGGCTTCGGCGGAACCGAAACCATCTCCTGCTCCTCAGCATCAGCCAACTGCGCCGCACCCTGCGTCTTGATCCCCGCGAAAATATACGCCAGCGTAGCAATCACCTCCGGCAAAAACTCCAGCACCACACGGACAGCCAGCGACCCATTGATGGGATTCAGCAACGGCTTCTGCGTGCACAGTGACGCAAGACTGTAAAAGACGCGGATGCAGATGAAGACGAGCGAGAAGGCAACGCTTATCAGCAGCTAACCCCAAAGCATTAGCATAACACTTCGAGAGAAGTAGGTGGTAAGAACTTACGACAGTCCCCGCCCTCGTGAGCGAATCCCGTCCCCGCGGCGCAAGAAAAGAGACCCCGGTCCAGGCAACCAAAACGGCCCACGCGACCGCGAGAATCGCGATGCCTGCCTTGGCCATCTTCTCGGCCTTGTCGAGGGGTTGCTCCTGTGCCTGGAGCTTCGCGGAGCCGGCAGCCGTCAGGGCCACGCCGGCCACGACGAGCATGTGGTAGGCGAGCACGGTGACCCATTCCATCTTCTTGTCGAGGGGGCGGATGCGATATTGTCGACTGTGGGTTTAGCGTGGATCTCGGATTTGGGGGCCGAATACTTACGCCTCGTGGAGGATGCCAGCGGTTGCGAGGAGGAGCGGAGAGAGACCGACGCTGGAGATGATATAAGCGGCGGCGCTGGGGTCCCTGACTGCTAGCGCGCCGCCGATGATGCGGAGGGTGCAAAAGAAGAAGAGGAAGAGCCATCCTAACAGGCCGTAGCGACGGTGTCGGACGAGGAGGTAGAGGACCGGGATGGCGAGGACTGCGTAGATGGCGCAGGTCGCGGCGGAGAGTGAATTGGTCATGGTAGGTAGTTTTTGGAGTGTCGCTTTATTCGTTCTATTTTGATTGAGGAGAAAGCACAAGAGCGTCAGACAAAGGGGAGAGCGGTTAAATAAGAAGACATCAGGCCTAGGGCTGTTCGTGTCGGACATTCTTGTTGGGTATATCACTTGTCGATCTGTCAGCCGCTGCGCCACGTTGACAACAGACCAGACAAGATCGACACTCGTCCGCGGTTCCCCTCGTATTAAGCATTCCTGTGAGAGGCTGGGCATGAGCTTGTCCGTTCCTTGATCGGCCAGATACGAGGCTTTGGCCCCTCGGCAGTGCAGTAGCGGGGTGGATGGTGGGGGCCAGATTATAGGGCAGAACAGCAAGTGTTTCAAGCATTGGACAGTCGCTTGTTCGATCTATAAATATGAATTATAGTGGTTAAGAATCAGATAAGGCTGATTCTGCTGGTCTTGTGCAAAATAAGATGTAACAATGGAACTGATTGAATGAATGTCCACTAGAATCCAATGGGTCTATCCACTATTGATCCACCATCGCCCTCCTCAGACTCGCCAAAGCATCATCAATCACCTTCTGCATCCGCTCATCCTCGCATGCAGCCCTGGCCTCCTTCAGCGCATCCTCCCAGATCCCCCATCGCTCCCGCGTGTAGCCCTTCCACCCTGCCTCTCCATACCTCTTCCCTGTCCCAGCGCTCCCCGACTTCGGATACGTGCGATTATTGAGCACGTTCGCCCACAGCCGCTCCGCAGCGTAGATAAACCACTGGCAAGCGGCCTCCACCGCCGCCGTATCTGCCAGCGACGCAGGAAGGCGCTCGTCCTCGAGTGCCCTCGCTATGGTCCAGATGGCACGTAGGGATTTGTCCAGGGGAAAGTATCGCACTTCTTCCTCGGGAGATGGATAGTGAATGTCTGCAGCCTGAGTGAGCTGCGCGAGGAAAGCGTTGAGCTTTACCCAGCGATCTCGTTGCTGAGAATCCAGCGCTGCATCACAGGGGTCTACATGAGTTAGCACTGTGACGGTATAGACTAGACGATGGATTACCTTTGTAATCACCACCAAACTCATACCACGTCTCAAGCTCCGTGTAGCCGAACGACGGCATGTCTGTCCAGAGGATATCCCTCTGTACCTTCAGGGGTTTGTTCGTGGACGGATCCACGGCGACTTGCTTCTGGAGAAGAGATAGAAACTCGACGAGTTTGGTGTGTTGGGATGGCTCGAGGCGTTGAGCGAGCTCCATCACCGCAAGAGAGACGTTGTAATCGGGGAGACCGATCCCGCCCTGTTTGGTTGGCCCATGAATAGACAATGCCCTCATGGTCATGTTGATGACCTCTTGGACTGCATCTTGTGCCGTGACTTCCTCCTTGACGACTTTGTCCAGGAGTTTGAACTCGACAGAGTTTTCAATCTGTCGGATGAAGTTCTCTCTTCCCATGGTGAATGTTTTGCAGGTAATCGAAGAGATAGTAGGTGTTCTGAGGTAAATGGAAAGTATGTTCAAGATGAAGGATCTAAAAAGTAGGAACTTTCACTAACCGACCGATAAAAGAGGACGAGGCTCAATTGGGATCTGCAGAAGCGCATGAGGCTGTACAGTGATGGTGGGCAGTGCTGGCTGCGGGGGCCAAAAGAGGAGAGAGCTTGTGCACAGTGCTTGTAGTGCTTACTCCCGGCCCCCCACTCTTGGCCCCAAGGCCCTAAGGTATCAAGCCTTCCAAGCATCCCTACCAGGACGAAAAATGATCTGCCAGGGCCATTTCGAACGTCAACACCATACTTCATACGCAGAACAAACATACAGAGGACAAAAGCCTGGGGCCAAATCATGGAGTCCAGCTCAGCCTTGAACATTGGGGCCGAGCCATTCAGCCTGGCAAACTTGAGGCTCTCTCTGAGTGTTCCGAGTTTAGAAACATGTCGACATTGAGATGACTCGGCTGAATTCGAAGATATAAAGCCATGAGGATACCACCAGATTCCTCCTCCTCATCATCATCAGCAGCAGCAGTCGCAGCACCAAGCAATCCATTCCAGCTCAAAAGCTCCCTGCCCCTCTCAACCACTTTCCAAGCCACCAACTTTTCAAAATGCTCTTCGATATGAAATCCATCGTCCTCTACGGACTGATGACCCTAGCCCATGCGTCCCCCCTCCCCGAACTCAGCAAGCGCGCCAAACTCAGCGACTTCCAGTGCCCCGATGGCACCACCCTGTCTGAACATGACATCCGCGAGGCCCTGCACCAGTGCCGCAGGCTCGACGACGGCTCCATCGGCAAATATCCGGCCTACTTTGGCAATCAGAGCAACAACCAAAAGGTCTTTGGCAATATTCCCGACGGAACTGATCTGCGGGAGTTCCCAATCATCGAGGGTGGAGTGTACAATGGCGGTAGGTGCATCACATAGCGAAACGTCTGAACGAAGCTGACAACTGCAGGGGAGCCTGGCGCGTACCGTGTGGTCACAGACTACAAGGACAACCGCGGTGACTTCCGCGGTGTGATGCAGCATACCGGCGCGACCATCGGCGGCGACTACACGGCCTGCACGCGCGTCACAAACACCAAGCGCAAGCTTGCCAAGGACAAAGATGACAATGCCAAGGATGATAACGACAAGCATGACAAAAACAAGGATGACAAGAGCAAAGACGACAAGAAGGGTGACCAAGAGGAGCGCAGCGTCCAGGCGGCGGAGACCGATGTCACCGAAGCATCCACCGGCCACACTATCAGCGACCTGGCCACCCGCAGCAAGAAGAAGAAGATCGGTAGCGCTACCTGCTCTGACGGCGTCACGCTCTCCAAGGACGATGTGGCCAATGCGTTCAAGGAGTGCAAGAAGTCGGATGACTATGGCGTCGGCGGCTACCCGCACAAATTCGGCAACAAGAGTGGTAACAGCCAGGTATTTGAGGGCGTTACCAAGGACCTGCGAGAGTACCCTATCCTTGAAGGTGACACTTGGACCGGTATGTCATCAAGAATATCATTCTTGAATCAAAACTGACAATTGGAACAGGCGGCGAACCTGGCAAGTACCGTGTTGTCACCGACTATAGCAACAACTTTGTTGGAGTGATGATTGAGTATGCTGGTGCTTCCTTTTCCCGCTGCACTGTCAACAGTGATTAGATTGGATGCTTTTTTCTGGGATTAATTAGGAGGTGTACACATTAGGGGTTGAATTGGCCTTTTTTCTTCCTTCATGTCTGGCGTTCTGTGAGAGGTCTCGCTCTTCTGCTTTTTCTTAGTTGAATAGAATTGAATTTAAGAGTACGCCACTTGTGTTGTCGGGTCCTGTGGAGTAGTGTGTATTAGCAGACCGGTGTCTGAAGCGCTAGGATGCGCAAGCTTTCGTTGTGATTTCGCTCTTTTCAATGTTTCTTATATCATTTTCTGCTTTGGGATATGGTTAGGCGTTTAGGCACTAGATTCCTGCTTCATTTGGTGAAGCGAGCGCCTGGATAGCTAGTCGCCTCTATACACGGGCTTCAACAGGTTGAAAGAATCTCGATTAATTGATTGGTTGACTCGGCTCATGCAGTCTGCAAGATATTACGATCTTTCTCACCATATGTCCTGGGCTGCAACAGTCTTGATTTAGAATGATGCTGGGTGCTGAGATTCAGGGTAATCAGTGGGACTCTCCGCTCGAATGCAATCTACTTGCTAAGAATCGCGGTACAAAGACATCATTTTGTCGCTACCTACTCTGTATGATTTCGCTCGTTGGCACTGGAGCCACCACGCTAAATCAGAAGGAGGTTAGTGGCAACTTCTCTCAATGCCTATGTAAGTGGAGAATTGCCTTCGCCGCCGACGGGCTTGAGCGTCCTTTTCAAGCAGATATAGGTACGCGTTGACAATGCCGCCCCCGACCCAAAAAACGTTCAAAGTCTATGAGCTTACCGAGCGGATACTCTTGCACCTTGACAATCATTTGGAAATCATCCGAGCACAACAGGTTTGCCGTATTTGGAGAGATGTTATTCAAACTTCTCCGGTGCTCCAGGAGGCCTGCTGGTATCAAACCAAAATTACTCAAACACAGCCGGACCCTCCGTTTGGTGAAAAGTGGAAACTAAACCCTGCTTTCAACCGAATAGGCGTCTCTGTCTCCAAGGATACATCGACAGACGCGGACGGGGAAGGCCAGCGCCAGGATAAGGGAGATTTCAGTTTAGAGAAACAGATCTACAACGAGCCTGGATCATGGACAACTATGCTGGCCACGCAGCCTCCCTGCCAGCGGATGCTGGTGGAATGCTACGGCGACTATTCCGGTGATGAGACAATGTAAGGAGACCTACAGATTTTACCGAAAACCACGCAAACTAATATAGATCTAAGGTACTATCTTATTGTATCCATGACACCCTACCTTCTTATGGGCGATATCATGGCCGTCTTAGCGGAGTGTCAGAACCGACTGCGATGCGGCCTGGATGACTGGAATATGACACGCCACTACACTGGCCGATTAATTCGATGGAAGGAAAGTGACTGGGAATCCTATGACTGGGCAGCTCTTGACAGAATGCCGGATGATGTCTCGATCAAAGTTGCAGTTGAGCTACCTTGGGGGATACCAGGATACCCGGTTTTTTCTCTCCGGCGCCTCAACAGCAAAGACTTTCTGCATGAGATGATCCTGTATCGGATGATAACGGATGAAGGGGAGGAATATGAATGGGACACCAGATATCCAAGTAAACCTATACGCTCGACGGAGTACAAGGCAAAACTGTTGGTTGTACGGAATCATCAGGACAAATACCTGACATATTGCAGCCATATCTTCCGCCTGCTATCAGATGGGGAACAACGATCAACATAATGTATCTCGTTTTAGCAGGAAATCATACCCTCACATCAATTTCTCGACAAAATGCCATCCTTCATCTTCTAGAATATTCATATCATTGATGGTTCTAGTAGCAGCTCAGCACTTTATAGGAAGATCGTGGTAACGCATTTCACTGGCGAGACAGCCACACAAGGGGGATAGCAGCCCACATCTAGGGGGTTGGGGGGAAGATCGGACAAACATATAGATAGCAATAATACTCACTGCAGATTTGATCGAATTGGGGCGTGAAGTGGCTGCCATGACCATCAAGAACTAGGAGGCGGCATTTCCTAGTTGTACGGCTACCGAAGTAATGGCAGGAATTAAAAGCTTTTTAAGCCAACAAAGGCCTATTTTATTAGTAATCCATCTATTAGGACCGACTTTAATCCTACTGTTGTGCGGGGGTTTGAAGTCTTGATACTAACCCTTTATATGGAGCTTCCCTTTAATGATAAAATACACATTCGAGCGATGTATCCTATTCCCAATTCCCTGGCCGTACTAGGTCATCAGGCTGGTAGAGGGGAGCGACAAATGCAGCCGCAACCGCTATGACCCTGTCTGAGTTCATTCCTTTGATGTGTCTATGCCCCTCTCGAAAAGACTGGCGCATTGCAAGCCCCTGTACAGGAGACGATTACACTGACAGATACATAAAGATGTATGGAAAGAAAGCCAAATCTGGCATTAATGAATCGTTTAATCCTTGTGATGAGATATTCTTACGACGAAGCTGCACAATCAATCGAATAGGGGGATTCTAGTCAGGAGTATCTTGGCTTGCTGAATCCCAAGAGATCAGGCTGGTCTAGGCCCAAATCACGCCAAGGCCCAAGACATGCTCGATCCCAATCGCTCCAATGTACCCGCATGTCAGCAGCGCTCGTCTTGCGCTGTAAGATGGTGGCGTCTTCCCTGCTGGCCAAGATATCGCACGTGTCCGATTAGGTAGCTACGTGCCCCTCGTATAGCCAGCCAGCCATGATGACTAGGCATGAGGGTTCACGGGGGCTGAGATGAGCTAGAGCAGAACATTGCAAGCTATAAAGCCTGACCGCCCCTTATGTATGTCGATTTCTAGTCTGTCGATAAGTTTTTTCTGCTTCATCACTTAGATTGAGGACCTACCTAGTGTGTCTAGTTGCTTAGAACACCTCTTTTTCTGGAGTGCTTGATGTCTCATTAAACACCATGAAGCGACTTATTGTTCTTTGCGATGGTACGGAAACCCACTTGACAATGAAATCATCGTAACCTCTGTAGGCACATGGCAGGATTCAACCACGCCGAATCTTCGTGCTGACCCGACAAATGTGACCCGCTTGTCAAGAGCACTGAGTCCGAACGCGGTCGGCGAGAATGGATCGTTGATACCCCAGATCGTTTTCTATCAGCCCGGAGTAGGGACAAATCTGGGCGATAAATTGCTGGGCGGTAGGGGGTCTCCTGTAGCGCAACGGTCCATCAGTGCTAAACTCCAATACAGGACTCTATGGTGCTGGGCTCTCCGCGCACATACGTGCCGCATATGGATTCCTCTGTCACAACTGGAACGAAGGCGATGAGATATTTCTCTTCGGCTTTTCGCGCGGGGCATACACGGCTCGGTCCATCGCAGGCCTTGCAACCTCGCTCGGTCTCTTATCCAAGCGAGGAATGGACAAGTTCCCCAGTGTATATGAGCAGTATTACGAGCACAGCCCCAAACAGACGTCTCCGGCATTTGATGAAAGTCTTCTTCGCGACTTGCGGGAACACGGGGATCTCCGCGATATCGGCGATGCAATCCGGATTATCGGCGTGTGGGATACCGTCGGTTTCCATGGAGCAGGTATAACCGGCGAAAAGATCGAGTTTTATAATCAACGGCTCTCGCCTCGTGTGCGACATGCGTACCATGCACTTTCTCTCGATGAATCGCGTGTGCCATATCAACCTACCCTATGGGAAGTTCCACGAAACAGCACCCAGGACCTGCAACAGGTCTGGTTCTCTGGTGTGCATGCTGATGTTGGCGGGGGGCTGGATGACTCGCGGCTTTCTGATATATCGTTGGCGTGGATGATTGCTCGATGCGCAGAGGATGACAAACTGGCGTTTATTGATGGAAACGGGGTTACCGACCCCCAAGACTACTATCTGCTCGACCATCGAGTTCCGATCCAGCAGGAAAATTCCCAAGATTGGGCCACCGCGAGAGGGCCCACAGACTCGCCCTCCAGTTTCTTGGAGACTGGGCTGAACTTCGTGATTCGCCTAGTTTCTAGTGCGCTGCCTTTCTTGGGCAGTGGGATCCGAACGCCCATGTCGCGTATTACTAAAGAGGCTGTCACCAACGAGATGATTCATTGTTCCATTCGAGATCGGAACTTTTCACGATGGCCGTGTCGTCCCCTTTCGGGAGGAAAAACTGGTGGGCGATGGACTTTGACCAGGCAAGCATTCGAACTTGGTCTCGAGGAGACTGTCCCCAACTTGGTGGAGCTGAGATTCAAAGGGCGTATGAGACGTATTGACTAGGTAGCGTCTCGGATCGTATTTCCTGGTAGAGATGTGGTGAACTCTCAGTGAAGGGAGAGCTGAGATCGCAATCGCCGTTTTTATGAGGTAGACGGACATATAGTCGAGAATGACGCTGGTTTGAGGTATTATATATCATAGGCGTTCTATGTGTCCGGCTATAGTTTCGAATCCACGCCTACTGCTTCTAATTCAAACCCGTACTGACGGACATGCACCACTACGTACGATTTGACCTGGGATGTGAAAGTACCACGTTGATGTTTCTTGGTTCTTTCCTGTTGAAGGGGATATCAATTTATGCACAATCACATATAAACATAACAAAAAGGACCCTCCATGGTACTTGAGAGTTCCTTTATGGTCTTGGGTGGCGCCAGAGCACTACCCATATCCACGACATCATCCAAAGTAGCGTTTGGAGAAGGCAGAATCATATTCGTACCCCCATCAACAACGTACGTGCGAGAAGCAGGGTCCATGTTCTGCCAAGTCCAGAAGACACGATCGATGGCAGCGTGGTGAAGATAGAACGCTGGATCACCGGGGGAGGTATAGAAATCCTATGCGAAGTGAGTCATTGGTTAGTTTCTGATGGAAAAGATGTGAACTGAGGACATACTCCGCCAGGGTCACCGCCAACTGTGAAATGGCCGCCAGAGTGGACTCCGAGATATCCAGGCGCTGTCCCCAGGCCTTGCAACAGGTTCTGGAAACCAAGGATAGTGGTCTCCTTGAATAGTTCCATGACTATCTCCGTTTTGGTCCACGCCGCAGCATCCGGCGAAATATCTCGACGAAGACACCGGGGGTTGTATTCTAGACCAGAGCCGTTCTGAGCAACGAGTCCGGGTATCTTCAGACTCAGCCATACGGGACCCAAGTTGACAGTCCAGCTGCGGCAAGCAGAGTCAGTACTTATGGAGGTCAATGTTGAGGAATGGGATCTCACTTCTTGAATGGTCCGGATGTTACGCAGCCCCCACCAAGGCCAGGAGGGATGAAGACACCAGGCGCGATCTCACTGTCGTTGTGGGGGATATATGCCCCGTTTCCAGACATGCTGTATGGTGATCCGTCGAAGAGAGGAGAGTTTAGCGGGTCATCGGCATACTTGTTCCACGCCCAGTAGGGTTGATAGCCCTTGTAGCCGCATTCTTCACGCAGTGCTTTTTCATAGGTCCATGTGAAGTAACGATGCCATGTCAAAAAGTTTCCCTAGACGGTAATCATTACTACCTGCATCTGCTTCTTTTTGCCCTAGCTCGGCCTACCGTTCCATGAATGAACCACGTTTGGTTGATATGTGTCGCGACGAAATCATCAACTCGGTTGCGCGCCCCCGGAGCAAAGGAGGGATTACTTTTGGAAGGCTTCGAGGCCAAGCAAAGGACAGCATCGATGTAATTCTTCCGCTCGTTCTTGGAAAGCGAACCCCTGGTCATTGAAAGCATGTGAGAAACCAGTCAGGGGTCAATTGTTATTGTGGATGCTCGTACCATTCCCTGCGAACAGCTGTATTACGAGGGCTGCATTCCCCGTGACTATTGCCCTGATGGAATTGGTGCTGATTGACTAATGCCTTTCTTGCAAGAGCATCCCAGGGATCCGCTGAGCCCCCTGCGACTAGCGCCGCAGCCAAGAGAGCTACAGCGACGGATAATGTGCAAAAATGCATAACTGTGTTATCCGAGACGTGGTTAAGTGTAAGGAGAACAGATTGTTTCTAAGGTTGAATGGGATTTCGGAGGAGACCAAGAAAATATAGGCAATTCTTTGTATGTGAATGATGGCCTGCATGAACTATCTCAAAGATGCAAAAGCAGGTTTTCTGCTCGGTTAATATAACTCAATAGATACACCGCATCTATCTGTAGCCTGTATGTCAGAAATTAGTCGTCTCGATAGTATATTCACCATCGACCAGGATCGGACTCCATCTACTCCTCCCGATCTTGAGCTTTGGACGACTTGAAGACGTCAATTTAACCTCAAGAATGAACAGTCTTGGATTGACATTCCGACGTTGGCTTTCTTTTGTTCTTCGCTCTCCCTGCCTGGCTGCTAAGATCGCTATCTTCTATCAAGGCCAGCTCATATTTTCATAACCGCTCGTCCAATCGCCAGGTACTTCCTGCTGTGATATGAGGCTAGCCTCGTGTTTGTCCCCCTTGGCTACCGCTTCCGAGCCAAATCTTAATTGGAAGGAATGAGCTAGCTAGCCGTGCCTGGGAGGAACCATGTTGTCATTTGTGTAGAGCTGCAGGGTTCAGAAATTGAAGTCCACCCTGCAAATCGTCCGCTCAAGCCATGTGCGAAAAGCTGCAGCCAGCCACTGAAACCTAGCGATCGTCAGTTTTGTCACGGAAAGGTCCAGGAATGTATAGGAATGCGCTGCGGAAATGTTCGACCGGGTGTAGTCTGTTACGAATATCGAGATCACCCTCTGGGTAAAGCTGTGTCTTCATCATGAGAGTCTACGGTTCGGTTAGATAAAGCTGCAACAAAGTAGGGAATGTCATTGGGTTCCTTTGTAAGTGGCACAATATTGCTTAGTCAATTGATGATGTCTCTTCCCAAAACCTCATGGCGCCGATTCGAAAGAG
This sequence comes from Aspergillus sp. MEXU 27854, assembly GCA_019721355.1. Classification (NCBI taxonomy): domain Eukaryota; kingdom Fungi; phylum Ascomycota; class Eurotiomycetes; order Eurotiales; family Aspergillaceae; genus Aspergillus; species Aspergillus sp. MEXU 27854. Next base: position 277,115 of record JAGMTT010000008.1, on the reverse strand, counting down.
GCAAAGCAGTATGAGAAGGGCTCTCCAGTATAAGATTGACAATTGCATGTGGGATTGAAACCGATGCCACCATAAACTATTCCTTCATTTACTAACCGCTACCTAAATACCTCAAATTCATTCCCCAGGTTGAAAACACGGGAGTCATTCCTCAAGATATCCATACTAATGACATCCTCACTCAATCTCTTTCCTGGTCTGCCACAGCTTGGGCCAGATACCAACTACTGGACCATCTTCTCGATGCGTTCAATAGCCTTCAAGCTGTCACATGAGCCACGTACGACCTAGCTTATATGAGAGCTTCCTCGACAGGAAAAAGAGTCCCATTGACAAGGGCGCCGGCATGATGACGAGCAGCCAACCCATAATCAAAGAGGTACCTAGATACCCATAGTCAGAAGCCACCCAAGTGATATCCATACTAGAGCGATTACTCACCTGTCAAGGTAAGGAAGGACCTCGTTCAGGCCAGGAGTGTGCCTCCAGTCCCGCATCAAATCCATGACAATTCCAAGCATCCCCATCAGGGTGACTCCAGCCTTCTCCATGCGCCGATTGGCCTCTTCAGCTAGACGGACATTGAAGGTGCCACTGGCGTCTGTATTGGCAAAAACCTCGTAACCTTCGTCACGGAGCGAGAGAGCCAGGAAGGCCGTGCCTAAGTGCCGACATATAAGCATCCACACATTTGCTTCCTCATGGATGAAGGTTATTTGTGAGGAACCGGTGGTACTCACAAACTTCAGTCACGATACCACCGACAATAAGTTGTTTCTTTCCGGTGGCCTTGACGGCAGCGCGAAAATCCTCATTATCCCAGGCATTGACCTCACCCTGGCGGCGGATGAGGGTGGCGTTAGGATACATGTCCGTAATCTCCTTGAGCAGGAGCCCGTTGGGGCCCCCGTCAGAGGAGCTAGTCAGAACAATCGGCAGGTCGAAAACCTTGGCCATCGCTGCATGCGCCAGCATGTTGTTGCGGAAGTCGTTGACTGATTGATCACGGACCACCTGGGCCAGACCGACCTGGTGGTCAACGACCAGAACGGCCTAATCAGTGTCAGTGTGACCTGTTCCTATAGGTAAGATGGCTGATCAGAAACTCCTTACAGCATTGTTCTTGTCCAGCCTGTTCCAGGCCGTGACAGCTGTAGTCGCAGCCAGAAGGGTGACAGCTTGGAAGACCTTGGTGAAATGCATTGTGCTTCGTTCGAACGTGTGGTTGAGATGGGTTTGTGAGTCTGGGATGAAGCTGAATGCTAGGCTTTGACAGTGGACAGAACAGCCTTTTTATACTGCATTTTGGTCTATACCACCCACAAGTTGCCACTCATGATGACTCCAGTGCTTTCAAAATCTTTGTCATTATTACTGAGCATTGTTATCGTAACATGTGGCTGCTTACCGGTCTACACCGGCTACCTTGGCCTGCCTATTGAAGTTAAAGTCTATACAACACGGGTTGGATATATGCAACAGTGTCATGAAGAGTGGACCTGTTTAATATAACAGCATCAGTGGGGAAAGCAATGGAGCAGCACCCTGAGTCGTGCCCTGGGCCGTAACCGCCCGAGCCTAGAGCCACGGGAGTTGAGCGTGGCAAAGATCAAGTGCCCAGTATGAGCACCTATGTACGTGGATACAAGATCCCGACCCCTGATTCACGGATGGAACTTGAGTCAGATTAGTTTACTAGGATTGTCTATTGATCACCGTTCGCTGATCTTTTCCCTGGAGAATTCCTCACCTATGGTTTCCACCATAACGGATGGCGTATTAGAATGGCGATTAACGCCCACCAGCCCTAGCCAGCTTCTTTGAGTTGACATCTTTGCTGCTTCGGCTATGACCACGGTCAAGTAGCAATGTATGAAGCCAAGACTAGCGAGGCAACAATCGATTGGTGGAAGCTAGTGACATCGACGGGGTGAGTATGTTCAGGGCTCGGGATTGGCAGGATGTGTGTTTAGTCTGCGGGTTCTGCCGTCAGGCGTCACTCTCTGCGGCCCAAAATATCCCGCAGCGTCAGCTACTCGATCCAGTCTAAAACTAGCCGTGACAAACAACCTGATAAGCCGTTTGTCAGCTGAGACAATATGGCCTTGACCAGCCTAACGCTATTGAGCGATGTTTTGGCTTATCTGAATCTTGCTCATCATTTCATAAGTATTGCAGGGAATTGGCGGCGGTGGCTTCTACCCATCCCTCGGGACGATGGTGGTGAATGAAAGAGCGCAATTAAGAAGTTGTTATGGTGGTGGTACTGCTGTATTCCAACCATCACAAATGTATCAGTTCCCTGACACGGATTTTCACTTCAGAATAACTAATACGTATTAGTTGTCCCATAGTCAACATTAATATAGCAACCCTGATGTTTTGAATGGCTCAGCCCAGTCTTGTATTGTGCCTTTGAGCTTTCGCTTGGATATTATCCTGCTCGGACCTGTTTGGGGCTTGGCGCGTCCCCAGGGCGGCCATGAATCTCACTCACTTCATACGTTTCGATGTCATTTCTTCCACTGCTGTGTTGGCATGCCGGGATGCGTGCCATATGCACAATCTTGAAGAATCGGGCACGCACCCAATGCGCGATACTCGGGCTTGCTGGATATTCCGGCGATACAATCACCAGAGGACGGACAGAGCCAATCAATCACTAGAAGAGCAAACCCTCCCCTTCTATCATCGAAAGCGTTATTATCCCGTGACAATTGGCCAAATGCTCAAGATTCGCTATCGCATCGTGACGAATCTCGGTTATGGGGCATACTCGACCGTTTGGCTGGCCTGGGATGACAGGTTGTTTGACCTATTGCCAACATTCCACTCCAACCCAGCTTACCTGATACAGGTGGAAGGGATACGTATCGCTCAAGATCTGTGTCCCGGATGACACCGAAAACCACCGGTTCTTAATGAAATCACGATGCTGCAGCGGCTGAGCAAACTGGCGCAAGAGGCAGGCCACCCGGAATGGACTTAACGCGCCTTTCTCAGGACATCCTCCAGATCGACGGTCCTTCAGGAAACCATTATTGCATTGTGACGGAGTCTTAAGGAGCCTTCCCTGATGCTAGGCTGCCCAAGTTGTTGGTCAAATCTCTGGTACGTTGAGTCTTTTTCACCGTCGACTGGCCCCGCGTTACGTGTGGAGTCATCCACACCGGTACGTGGACAGACACTCTGGTTCAGTTCGCAGTCGACGGCTGTCTCTGACAGACTCGCGATAGGAAACTGGACATCCGACCCTCCAATCCCACAAGCTTTTCTTGAAGAATTTGTGACTATGATTCTTCCAGGAGAGGAAAATGGTATGTTTTTGAAATTCATTCGCAAGATTTTGACCTGGAACCCCGAGCAATAGGGCAACCTCGATAGAAATCATCCACGAAGTATGGCTCATGAGGCCTTGGTGGGAGGAGTTCTAGCTGCTGTACTTATTTGTGATGAAGCAGGGATGTATAACCAATTACCATACCCGCATGGCCCTCTCAGGGTAAACAATGTGTTCTCAAGACAGCAAGACATGAATCTTGTCATAGCGCCACAGACATTGCTCTCATTTTACTCCCTAAGTCTATATGGAATGCGCCGCTCTCCCCACCCCGTGAGTAAACTTCTATTATAATGCCCACCCAGCTCTATCTTCCTCATCTACAGAAAATCACCAACAAGCACATTCACATCTTCGGCCTTCCTAGACTCCGCAGAATACTCTGCTGGCTCATGCAAGCGACCAAATTCCCCCGATCATCCCACAACCTACTCTCACTGAACGAGCGTCCCTGACCCGCACAATGGCTGACCATCTCCCGCAGATGCCACTCCTCCATCGCCGGCCGCGGCGTGAAGAACCGCAGCGCAAAATCCAAGCTCGAACACGCCGCGACATCATCAAAGAACAGATGGTTATTGGCGAGCGGGAGAAAGGCCAACGCCCCGTCCATGATGAACCCCACACTGGCCATCTGCTCTCCCTCCGTCGGCAACGGATGCTTCACCCGGATCCAGTCCGCTGACGCCTTCTCCGTCGGCCCGAGCGCCTCCTGGCTCGTCACCACCGTCTTCGCCATCCCCATGAGGTTCTGCGCCGTCACGCCCTCCGGACAGGGCCGGCCCTCGTAGATCTGCTGCGAGAGCCCGAACAGCGCGTGGAACTGCTTTGCTTGGGCCTCACTGACTTTGCCCGATTGCGCCCAGTCGGATGCGAAGAGCTCCTCCCACGACTTGCAGTCACGCCAGTGCGTGTATGTCCGCGTTGGCTGCGCCGAATACGTCAGGACGGCGGGCTCGTCCTTGTGGAAGTCGGTCAGCACCTCCATGCACAGACGGGGTGGGTCGGCCGGGGAGGCTGGGTTGCGCTGCTCCACGGAGACGCGGTAGGTGACAAAGTTCTTTGTCTGGCGCAGTTGAACGGCCCGGCAGATCAGATGTGTGTCTGTGCTGACAGGGCGCAGGAAGTGTCCCACCGCGGAGAAGAGGTGGAACCCTGCCGGCGCCGTCTTGCAGGCGGCATGGATCGCGAGACCGATGGCGTACCCCCCGTAGGCGATCGGTGCGGCGTTCCCCAGGCGCTGCGGCAGGTTGGTTGAGACATAGTGATCGCCGCTGTCGGACTTGTCTAGGGCGATGTGCTGTGCAAGGGTCGTCGCCATGCTGGGCGATTGGCGATGATTGGTCGCGCGCTCAGAAGAATCCCAGCCTGAACAATCAGGGGTGTGTCAAGATGCGTAGAGTTGTTATTCCGAAGGGTTCTGAGTCTGCGAAAGATGTAGGGGCATTTCCACCGCGGTTAAGGGCTGTGGAGTTGTACCTCGGCTCATCGATAGACCCACTAGCCAGCTACCGTGCTTCTCGTGAGATGTGCCCGTTCCGGTGAGAATTTTTGTGTCGAATGCGTTCAGACAACCAGAGATGGAGTGTTTATAGTGTATTCATACAGTTGATACTTGTCATCAAGTGCTCTACCTATACCTGAAGGGTGAGCCTGAGCCTGATAAACGCGTGATAGCTATGCTGTTTTATCCCATCTAGACAGATTGTTCTGGTCATAGGTCGGGTCTTACTGAGCATAGCTCTTTCAAAAATTTCACAAACCCGTGGATAATGGAGTATGCCCAGAAGGTGAATAGTGAGAGATATCTACACCATGAACAAGCAAAACTCAAGATGTTGTCGTTGAGTTAGGATAGATGCCTGGGTAGCCCAAACGGACCCAGGGCCATGATGTTGGTGTGAAATCTGTCAAACACGATGATAAGATAAGGTAGCGTTAGTCCTATACCGGAAGGATTGTATTTAAGAACCTCCTTGGGGGACGTCTGAGAATAGACAACGACATATCTTTCATGTCCAGGAAGATTCAGGCTTGCCTCAATACCCCGGTTTCTCTTTTCTGAGCAGTCTTCTTACCAGACGTACTCTTGTCACGATACAGCTCAGTAGCAAAACAAGGATTGTTCCCCGGTCGATGAAGACTATGGAGGGTCGCTGGATGTTTATAGAAGAGGGCTTCTTGCAGGAGCCTCGGCGTTCTGGAGGACTTGTACCCACCTTCAATCTCGTCTCCGTGTCAATCCTCCTGTTTTGTGATGAATTCCTCAAGGTTTTAGCATGGTCTCCGGAAGGACAACATGTGTACGCTCTGGAGTCCGGGACATTTGTGATCCACGATCACTGATGAAAACTAAAACTATAGCCCCTCAAGCATCGCATGCCCCCCGTCAAGTCCAGAGACACGACACCGAGACAGCAAGGCACGGATGACTTGGTCCTTGCCCAGACACGTCAATAAACTCTTAACTCATATCAGTCGTGAGGGGTATATCGACCGTCCCCTCACGGATACGGACCGCGTCCGGCTGGTCCCTATCTCGCTATCAATCATGCCAGTGTCGATGCATGGTAGCTACACGATTTGCCTCTGCGGGGAAAACAATAGGCGTCTTTCAGGAAATCGTATAACTTACCCCCTGGACCATCGATCGCGAAGGTAGCCTGAACCCCAATTTAACCTGCATTACCATGGACTCTGACAAGAAGGAAGAGCAGTTGGCTCGGCAGCAAAGCCTCGCTGAAGGCGCGCTTTCATCATATGGGGCGAATGGCATTCCAGACCCTAACCAAGCAATCATCAATGCTGTCATTGAAACTATTGGAATGGGCCGTTACCAGTGGCAGCTGATGGTGTCTTGCGGGTTTGGCTTTATTGCTGATCAGGTGAGTCAGAGTCTTCACTGTGGTGAGGCTCAGTCTTTTGACTTTATAGATGCTCCTGGTATCCATTAGTATGGTGATGCCACAAGCATCCAAAGAGTTCGGTCCGAGATATGCGACTCTGCTGTCGGCGACTCAGTATGCTGGGTTGGGCGTGGGTGCTGTCCTCTTTGGGTTTCTTGCCGATTTCACGGGTCGTCGTCTGGCCTGGCAGGCCTCCATCTTTGGCCTAGCCGCTTTTACGGCGATTTGTGCTGCATCACCTACCTGGGCAGCACTGAACGTTTTCGTGGCCCTGGCCGCCATGTTCGGTGGAGGAAACCGTATGTCTTTTGCTTCTGTCAACCCTCATCATATACTCACAGGAGATTAGTCGCCATCGACCTCACTGTTCTGGCCGAGAGCCTCCCTCGGAAATGGGGATTCCTCCTGACAGCGCTTGCATGTCTTTGGGGACTAGGGAACGCAGTCACTGGACTCATTGGTAAGAGGACGGCCGCATGCACTGCCTAGCAGATGTTGATACCTAGTCCAACAGCGTGGCCCTTGGTGGTGAATTTCTGCTGTCCAGACGGCGCCACCCCAGAAACGTGCAAGAAGGGCGACAACATGGGATGGAGATACCTCTACATCATATTAGGCGGCCTGTGTCTCGTAATGTCCATCCTGCGCATGTTCGCGTTGGGAATGAGCGAGTCTCCGAAATGGCTCGCATCCCGCGGCAAGCTGGAAGAAGCTGTGAAATCCATCAACACGATCAGCCGGACGAACAAATCCAGCTACACAATGACGATCGATCAACTCCAACCAGCCCAAGAAGAGCAGTCCCAAAGCTTGACCAAGGGCCTCGTTTGTCTCTTCTCTGGCCGGAGACAGGTCCGTTCGATGATATGTCTCATCCTCCTGTGGTTGCTCATCGGCATTGCGTAGGCTAGGCTCCTTGACCCAGCCCCGAAAGCATCGCTGACACAGCTAGATACCCCGTCTATACGGTCTTCCTGCCCTACTACCTTGCAGCCCACGGCGCAAAGTTGGGGGACGGAAGCACATACCAAACATACCGCGACTGGTGCATCTCGTCTGCGGTTGGTATCTGGGGCCCTGTGCTCAGCGGAGTTCTTGTCCAAGTGCCTATCCTGGGACGCCGACGTTCGATACTTCTGACGGCCTGCGTCTGTGCCGTTTTCACCGGCGCTTTCACGTCAGTCAAAACCGAGCCACAGAACCTTGCGTTTTCCAGCATGGTGAACTTTTGGCTCAATGCCCTTTACGGCATTATCTATGGGTTAGCAACCTCCTGCCTCCAAAGTAAAAAATTTGGGTTTATGTGCTGAACAGGATACAGGTACACCCCTGAAGTCATGCCTGATGCACACCGTGGAATTGGCTGTGGCTTAACCCTGGCATGCGGTCGAGTCGCCTCGTTTACCGCACCGTTCATCGCCACCTTTGGGGATGTCACTACGTCAGTCCCCATATGGGTCTGCTGTGCTCTTTTTGGTGTGATAGGGGGTATTTCATTGTTTCTTCCTTTTGAACCCCGGGACTTCTAGAGAACAGCGTCTGTTCGTGAGCTCGGAGAGACCCAGTAGTTAGCTTGCCGCCTTGTCTGTCAGCCCTCTTGTCAATGTTGTGTTCTTGTGGAGAAAGGGCAGGGGTTAGTTACCACGCAATAGCAATGTAAATGTTGATTTCAACACAGTGTTTTAGTACAGCGTAGCGATGTGAATTCTTAGTACCGATGGGATGCTTCGCGGGTTGTGGTTGCTCCGAATGACATGACCAAAGACTGCGTTTAATAATGCTAGGTTTAACTGAACATTCCCTTCAAGGCAGACAGCACGGCCCCTCCCCACCCCCAAGCACCAGAACTACCACTGCCTCCATCATGGGCAGGTAAGGGTGGACTCTCCCACAAATAGAAACTGAAGTCTCCTCCATTCCTCGGGATAGAAGTCATCTTTACCATGTCCTCCCTCTCCTTTAGTCCAAGAGGATCAATCTCGGGTTCTTCAACCCACGATATGCCCGGTCCCCAATAGTCGAATCGCGTCCGGCCACGGTACTCCCATATATAGTCTTCCCAGCGGTTCTCGGACAGGATCTGCATATAGTGTAGCGAGCTCCCAGGGTACAGGGCTGTGACCTTTCCATTTGGATTTGGTTTGACTGGTCCTCGTCAGCAAGCAAGTACTGGTGGAAATGCGTAACGGTTTGCATACACCAGCTCCGACAGCTCCCTGTCCAGACCATATCTTTCATGCACTCTTGGGCGTGTTTATCAAACGCCTCCTGCGCTTCGGCCTGGATGGTAAAAGAACGAACCCGTTCGCGGACCATTTTCCGTATGAGTCGGACGAAGTAGTCGCTCGTTGCTTCAAGGGGGCCTGTGACGACAAGAGTCAACTTGCGTGAGAATGCGAATGCACAATCAAAAAATCGTAGTCACGCACCCATCAAGCTCCCATTGGAAATGGGAGTATTGGGTCCCAGAAACATGAGATAATTCGGAAACCCAGCCACCGCGATGCCCATGTACGCCGTCGGTTCGGAAGCCCAAACATCCTGGAGGTTCACGCCATCCAGACCAAAGATCGGAAAGCGAGGTCTGAAGGTGGTGTTGAACCCGGTTGCAGCAATGAGGACATCTGCGGGACGACGGTCAAGATCATTTTCCTCCTTCCGAACCACAACACTGTCTGACAGGATCTTCTCAATCCGGTCGAAAACCGGCCGAACATTGGGCTTTTGCAAAGCGACCAGATACTCCTCACCCGGGTTGATCCTTCGACAACCCACCTCAAAAGAAGGAATAAGCTTGGACTGGAGATAAGGATCAGGGATCAACTCTTTCATACGCTTCTCGCAGTGAGAGCGCATATCTCGCTGCTCAGGCGTCGCCTTGAAAAACGCCCTGAACTTGTTGTTGAACTGGTTCTCCATCCCCTTCCTCGTGTCCAGGTACAGCTCTCTATCGTTCCGAAACCGGGCCATATCGCCTTCCGTATACCGCGGGTTCTTGTTCTTTGCGTTCTGCAGCGCGACGGGCGGGGTGATCCACGACGGTGTCCGGATATACACGTCGACCTGGCTGCAGATCGGCTGAATCTTCGGGAGGAGCTGGATAGCGCTTGCGCCGGCCCCGATGATCGCGACCCGTTTACCTTCGAGGCTGACTGAGGAGTCCCATTTCGCTGTGTGGAGCAGGGGTCCTTTGAATGAGGACAGCCCTTTGATGTCCGGCATTTGCGGATTGTTGAGGATGCCGCCGGCGTTGATGAGCAGCTCGCTCTCGACGATGCCGTGATTTTCGATCTCAGCTGTCCAAAGGGCGCGCGAGTTGTCCCAACTTGCGTGGATGGCGCGGCTGTTGTAGCTGATGAATTGGTCGAGGTTGAACTGCCTGACCACTTGTTTGAGGTAGTTTTGGATCTCGGTTGAGGATGCATAGCCACAATTTACATCAGCACAGTATTCTCTCTATTCGATGAGGCAACTCACTATTGAGACCATTCGGGGTTCGGTGCGAAGGAGTACTGGTACACATGGCTGGGGACGTCACAGGCACATCCTAGTTCACAATCCTCTCAGCGTCCAATGCGGTCTGGAAGTGGACATGACTTACCTGGATACCGGTTCTCATACCATGTCCCGCCCAGCTCAGGCGACTTTTCGTAGATATGGAAGTCGACATATTCGACGAGATGCTTTTGCAGTTTATATGCTGAACCCATAGTTAGCATGCTGCCCTACCAGCCCGCCAAGGGAACCAAGTACCCATGAGGATTCCCGAGACTCTGTCCAAATTATCAGCAAGGATTATGATGGGTTGATTCTCGAAACCTACCCCGCGCCAATAATGGTGCAACGCAGTTTCTTTCCCGTTTGACGATTTGCGTCCATAGTGAAAAGGTCGATTGTCAAGTGGCATCAACTCTCATAGATTATGACGGGCGTATTCTGAACGCAGGAGTTGAATTATATCAAGTGGGCAGAATTCCCCTTCTCCAAACAATTCATCCGAACCATGTCCAACTAATTGCAGAAACTGCTCAATCAGATCTTCTGTTGGACATTCTGCATGGGTGGCTGTCCGGACCCGGCCCGGATCCGTGTCGCTATCACAACTCCCACCCGCCACTATCAGGGACTGGAGTAAGTTCACGGCAAGCCCGGAGAGCAGATTACCAGTACGTTATCTGGCCAATTACCATATTTTTGGCATCATGTACTAGTCGCTTTGTAGAAGTGCATTATCTTGGTGTCTCTAGATCCACCAATCCTCAATCGCCCGCCCGTAGCTCTCAGGCTCCAAGAACAAGTTCTCGTTCAGCATCTCCTCAACCGAGTCCCCAATCAGTCCGAATTGCTCAACCGACGGTCCGCTCACGGCAGGGGCAAACGAAGCAGGCGGGGTCGACACTGATTCCGGCGGATACATGACCACCTCCTTGGCCACGGTCTTGTGGCCGGATATCCCAGCCGACCCCACCAGGGGAAAGTCGGGGTCAGGGGTCATCGTGCGCTCTGAGCCGGGGTGTATAGACCGCGGGTCTACTAGTGTCGATCCAAAGAGAGGGTCATGAGAGGACGGTGGTTTGCTCGCGTGGTCGTAGACAAGTAGCTCCCACAGGAGGCGGGCACTGACTGCCCATGTTACTCGATCTGTGCTTGTGGAAACGTTCTCCCGGAGGTTGTCGAGTCGCTCGATCTGGATACAGTGTTAGGATAGAGTAGGTATAGTACGGCTGCAGGGAGTGCACGAACCATGTTCTTGACATGCGGCCACCTCTCTCCCAGCGGGTGCAAGAACCCCAGGCACTTGCTATACCCGCTGCGGGCCTTTTCCCTGAACACAGGGTCATCGACAAAGCTATGCTGCAGATGGATGGTTGCGACGACGACCACGCAATGGGCAAGAAGGGGGTCGCACACCTGGAAGCCCTTGTGCTGCACCAGGTCAATCATATGGAGTATCCATCCCGTGTGCACAGTGATGTTCTCAAATGACTGCCGAATAAAGGCCATGGGCATGGTGTGCCGGAAATTGCGAAGTCGCATGGACAGCAGGAACGGGTGGTTCAACACGCAGGGGATCGCGAGCCACATGAACTGCACGAACAGCCACGGACACCAAAAGTCACGGTGTTCGTTTAGTTCCGCCAGACTATGTTCCCGAAACCTGTTCGCATGGTAGCGGTACTTGAGCGGGACACGGCTGTCGAACTCCATGTGTCGATATGTGATGACAGAGTAGTCGGAATGTGGGGACCAGGGTGGTGGAGCAGTCGGCTCAACGCGGGTGGCCGCATACGACATTGCCAGGGACCAGACCTCACTGAGTTGGATGGTGTAGGAGACTAGTCCGATGTCATCTTTGGCTCTCGTACCGGAGGGAGACGCGTCTGGGATCGGTGGAGGTATCCAGGTCGGAGAGAGGCCGGTCCCTGTGTTGAACGGCATGCGTATACCAGACATCAGACGGGTAGTCTGTATACCATCTCCGTGAACCGTCTGAAGTAGATAAATGCTCCACATACATCGACGTCTCTCGTCCGGATCATTCTGGATGTTGCCAAGGGCTTCACCTTTGACGTTGATGCTTTGGGCGAGATATGCGGCCATGTTGGTTGTTAGCCCGGCTTGGGTTATATTGCCAGCTACCTTCTGTCAGAAACAATGTCGGAGAAGCTCATTGACGTTTCAAGCGCACCAGTAAACTCGTACACGGCGAGAAGACAGAGAGTCTGGAGAGTCGATAGCTCTACCGTCCCCAGATTCACCTGCTCCATCACCAGCGCGCGAGATTTTCTCGCACACCTTTCGATACGAGCCATCCCGCTTTCCATTGAAGAGCCTTGAAACCGAAGGGTGATCGCTTCAATGACTAGCAACAACGCCGCATCACGGGTGGAGATGGTCTGGACAAATGTCTCGGGATAAAACAACATCAGGGGCTGATGATGGCAGCAAAAAAGATGCAACTGAGCAAGGGCTGCGAGATCAGTTGGGCGATCATCATTTCGAGGCTCTGACGTGTGGGATCGACGGGTTTGAATCTCTGACTGAGACGTCAACGGGGTGAATTCTTGTCTCGAACTGTGTGCCATGTCAATTGAACGGTCTCTCCTCCATGAGCGATTCGCATACCTCAGGCTATTGATAAGCTCCTCTAGTCGTCCCTCTACGCTAGAGAGTCTTCTAGCCTGAACGAATTAGACAGTTCATGATGTTAATGGATACCGACGTACCATCTCACTCGCCCCGGCGGGATTCAAGTCTCCATGTTCACTCTGTGAATAGACGCATTGCTGCCCTAGCCGCTCACAATACGAGCAGATAGGTCTCTCTCCCGGACAGCGGGATTTCTTCCGTCTGGTTGAGGGTGCATCAGTATGTCTCTAGCATACCGGGAAGACGGATGTACCGGCATGGGTCGCAGGCTTGGCGGGCTCGTTTCGCGGGCCGCTGATCATCTAGGGACATTGATGGAAGTTGTATGGCCGGTTACTTTGTATAAATCCAGATATATAACCCAGTGCTATGGGTACATTGAGTAGGGGGTTGTTGGGAGAGTGCGAAAATTTGGAGAACTGCAAGACGTTTATCAGGTGGAACCGCTCCTTATCGGCCTGCCCCCATTTGTGCGGGGTAGCCATAGCCGGAACAGGCATACACGCACCCTAATTCAACCAGAGACTTGTGCCCATGAATGATCTCAATATTGCCATTGCTATGGATCAAATACAGGAGAATTACATCAAGGATGCAACTCCATATCTCACACAGATATAACCATGCTACTCCCTTCGCCTCGCCTACTCCATTCTCTGATTCAAGCCGACTTCATGGTGAACTGGCTCACTTTGACCGAGCCTCCCAGGGAAGTAGTGGCATAGTTGAAGATTGCATACCGATAGCCCATAAAGAACTGCCACGCATTGTTGAGCACCAGAGCCTGCCCTAAGGGCTTGAATGTCGCCCCATCTGTGCTGTACGAAAATGTGCCCTGTCTCCCGCTTCCCGGATGGATATCTGCTGTCGCGCGAAGCCAAATCTTGCCCCCGGTGACAGTGAGACCGGCCACTTCATACCCTGTATTTGCCGTGGTCCAGTCCGAGTTCATCGTCAGACCAGTAATCATGCAGACGCGGAAGGTCCCTCCGTCATTCTTGATGCCGATCCACGCGGACTGATCTCTTAGAAGCGCAAGACCCGCCCTATCTCCCGGCTTCATTTGGGAGTAATCCATCACAATAGTCGCGGTGGATACAGGACCGAGGATGCGGTGGGTGAGCGTATTGCGAGCCGAGTACAAATCCCATGTTTGCGTAGCCGTCTGGAGCTGCAGTCCGTTGTTGACGGTGAACTTGGAGGTGTCGGGGTTGTGGTTCCACTCCCACTGCGGCCCCAAAGAGGTTCCACTGAAATTGTCCTGCACGGTGGCCGATTCCAGGACCCGCTTGGGTAGAGGATAGTCATAGGTCGAGCTCCAGCCGCCATTCACAGTGGTGATCACAGGGAATCCGTCCGATCCCCAGGTAATCGGGGCAAGGACCGGCACCCGGCCCCCGGGGTAGGCGTCTACAAACGCCATGTAGTACCATGAGCCGTTCTGAGTTTGAACCATGCCTCCCTGGTGTGGCACACCGCCACCGCTGATGGGAGTGGGCATGTTCAACAGCAGTTGCTTCGCGGTGTAAGGGCCCCACGGGCTGTTGGCCTGCAGGACGTACTGGCCGTTGGCGGGGTGTGTTACAAAGATGTAATATTTGCCATTGATCTTGTAAAAGCGAGACCCCTCGATGGTACCGATGCTCGATGGGGAGGTGAAGACGACTTGTGACTTCACCTCGCTCAGTCCGTCGGCCGACAGCTGGGCAACACTGATCTCAGTGTTTCCGTATGCAACGTACATGGTGTCCGTATCTGGGTCAATAAGAAGGCCGGCGTCGTAGTAGCATTTTGGAATGGACGACCGTTTTGTCCACGGCCCGGCGGCAGCGGGCGCCGTGTAGATGTAGGTGGTGCTGAACTCGATGCAACCGCCCCAGTAAAAGGTTTTGGTACTCGGGCGATAATTCAAAAATGACGCCCAGATGCCCTTCACATAAGCCCGTTGGCCGTTGGTCAGGTCATATTTGGAGGACCAGTCCAGAACGGGCACTGAATGTCCAATAAACTGCCAGTTCACCAGGTCGTACGATTGGAGCACCGGTGCCCCTGGCGAATAGTGCATCGTCGAAGCGGAGAGATAGAAGACATCGTTAACGCGAAAGATGTCGATATCCGCCAGATCTTCCCAGATCACCGGGTTGGTGAATTGCTCCGCCGCAACCATGAGGGAAAAGGCCACAGACAGAAGTTTTGCAAAACACTTCATCGCAGAGTGTGAGGTTCAGACTCTATACGAAAATGGAAGGTTGATGTCGATCTCGCTGGCTGGATCTCTGTCGCAAGACATCTTTATATAATCCATCTTGGACGTGCCGTCGGCAGTCAGCGCATTGGATCTGGGGTAAACATGCGTTCCTTGTACGCTCGTTAATGGTAAATCCCGGTGGGGTGGTAAAATCAGAAGGCCTGGAGCATCTGACCCCGCGATCTGGGGCTCCGGTGTGTTCGACAGAGGAAGATAAATAGCCTGAAAGGCACTGAAAGACACTGGAAATTCCTACTCCAGATTGATGGAAAAACACAATGAATCCCGGTCATCGTGAGGATGCTACCTAGATGCATGACATACGTGAGAATATTCACGGGAAAGGGACTCTATCTAGTAGGAGTAGACCAATGTCAGTCATACTTCTACGAATGGAGGCGTCGCCTGGGCTCCTTTCTCTTCAGCACCCTGACTTGTTGTTGCAGAGGGGCTTGGAACGATCCCTTGTGCAGGGACTAGCGGACGGCTGCACCCCCATCTAGAATGGTCGAAAGCAGTTGTCCCAATCACTTGAGGGATGGGCTTGCGGGGTTATATTACTACCGGCAGTTGCAGCAGACATAAAAGCCGGTATCTCACAGGATCGGAGGCCAAAGGATTATTCCTCGCTGAATATGCACGCGGCACACGGCTTGCTTCTTGTTTATACTCACTACACCATGACGCGAGTGGCGTGGTCTGGTGCTAGTCTCCTGACGAAATGTCCATAGCTGATGCGGTCATATCGGAAGAAAACCGCCCGTCAAGATGTTCTCTTGTCTGGGGTTTCCTGAGACCGTAGACAGGTAGCATTCCTGTGGCTGCATGGGGGGAGAACTTGCTTCCTCAGAATTCACCCCTAGCTGATTTAGAAATGCGTTCCGTTCAATACATTGACTCTCCTCAATACTCTCTCATGTGCAGGAGTCAATGTCAATTAAGCGTATATAAAGTAGATATCAAGCAACGCACCAGCCCCTAGCCAACGATCTGCAACTAACCCACTTCACGAGCTTGAGCTTATATATCTCTAATCAAGGTAGACGTACGACGGCCTCCGTTTCCCGTTGGCTCTCAATGCATCCATCACGGGGACATCTGAGCACAAATAAGCGGGAGATTTTGGTGAAAGGAAAGGCGCTCTATCAGGCTGTGGGCTCGGCGTCTAAGATGCCCATTCCTGAGGTCAGCGTTCAGAGCCTCGGTCACCTTCGGCATATTTAGAAATCTCTTCATATAAGAAAGCGGCCTACGGGGTCTAGTCCGTAGCAAGTCGGTGAGCAGTTGGCTAAAGAGATATGTTGATGCATGGTCTCCACAAATCAAATCATGACAGGGAGGAATGAACGACTCCCCTTTTATCCATCCCGCACGGAACCATGCCAGATTGGGCAAACCCGGGGCTTCAAGTGTTGTAAGTGAGTTATCCTGTAGCGGGTGCTCTCTCGACCACTCCACGAGCTTCGATATAGGTATATTCTTGTTGGCAAATCTACTAGATCGTTCTGCGTGACTCGACCAGAACTTGTCTCGCAATCCTGAAATCGGAGTTGAGGCGGCAACAAGGATATCGGACTATCGTTGGAACTTTGTGTTAAACAAGAATGTCGGAACTGAAAAGTGGAGAAAGAGATAGATGGTACGGCATGATGCGGTCAGTTTCCGAGGACTGAAGAGGACTCGGTAGTGGGCTCCTTTCGTATATCCGTTTGTTCGGATATACCCTTCAGAAGTGAACCTCCAGATACTTGACGCGCAGCTTTATTTCTGACGAGCCCCAAATTGAGATGCTCACAATAAAAAGACAGGTAAATAGACAAAAGACCAGCTCCCGCATTTCTGAACAAGAAATCTCTTCCAGTTCTATCTCTCAGCTAGTTTCCTCTGTTGGCATTTGTGGCCAATGCAGCGGGAGCCGTGAAACTAGCTACGGGTTTATCTGGATTTACCTGAGCAGTGGAGATCAGCCGAGGCCGAGTGGGGAGCTAGGACAAGTCTATCCATCCCAGATGAAACCAGGAGCAGGAAATTTGATGCTTGGCAAGGGACTGGGGCTGAGACTTAACGAAACGCTTCCAGACCCAGGCGTCTATCAGGACCTTCGAATTGATACGCACCTCGGCGTCCCTTGACAGCCATGATAGGTTGGCAAATCCTGTACAGAGTAAATAAGCTAGAATCCCCAGAAATTGGTTCTAACCTTACCTTGAAAGCCTTGCTGGTAGTATCAACTGGCCTTCACGGCATCTTCCGGTTTATTATGGTGCTCGTGTTCATCGTGCCTACTGATACCTTCAACGTCCTATTCACCCTTTCTATGCCTGGTCCAATCCCGGAATGGACTGTTGCAAGGATCAGGGCTGGCTAGGCTGTCAAATTGAAATACATTACTCAGGGATTACTCAGGGGGACACCATGCCTATAGGTGACCAGCCTGTAACAGACTAATGTTGGTAGAGGACTTACTCCATCTTGGGAGACAAGCAAGTCGCAAACAAACAATCGCTAGATATGCGCCGAGATCCTATGCAGAGCTCCTGTATCACGGAAGACTAGGCGTTAGAAAACTGCCGAGATGTGGGTCCTTGATATCTCTGACAGTGTCGGCCACTTGCCTATTGCGCCCTGACTCACCATGAAACATCAAGTGGCTAAGCAGTATCTGGATAGCTGGTCTGGACCCTGCACAACCTCACCAGGATGAGCTGTGTACAGAGTATGAGTTTGAAGAAACCGAGGTAAAGCCCCAGGGTCGCTTCACATTGCGGCTCGGCGTCTCAAACCTACAAGCAACGAAGGTCTGGGGCTTCTTGAGGGGCTGTCACAACGCCCTGGGCATAGATGATACGATAAATAGAAGATCGACACAGCAGGGCGGATCTATAGCAAGCTAGATCTATCTTGAAACAGCCAATCTGAGACAACCAGCGTATGCGCTAGGGTTGGAAATATAAGGCTCAGTGGGCCATAACCTATTGATAAACAAGACTCTGACAGGTCAGGATGATAAGCATCCTTCGTGGAGGTATAAATTCCCATCGTCCTGTTGCCCAACAATCAGAATCTGGATGAGAAGACATCGCTCTTTATCATCTTCTAGCATATCCCTGTCTCTCATTTCTCGTCACTCTTGTCCCAACTCATCCGTTCCGTCACGATGAAGTACCTTCCCACTCTTGTCGCAGTTACAGCGGCGCTGGCTCGCCCTGCTACCGCGCACTACATCTTCAGCAAACTTGTCGTGAATGGCGAAGTGTCCGAGGACTGGCAGTACATTCGCGAGACCACTCGAAGCGAATGCTACATGCCCACCAAATTCACCTCCACCTTTGATAATCTGACTCCCAACGACAGCGACTTCCGGTGTAACCTGGGCTCCTTCGGCAATGCCGCAAAGACCGAGGTTGCGGAAGTCGCCGCCGGTGATACCATTGCCATGAAGCTTTTCTACGATACCAGTATCGCGCACCCTGGGCCTGGTCAAGTTTGTATGGCTCCCATTTGCATTGTTCGCATGCCATCTGCTAACTAAGGTTTGTTCAGTCATGTCCAAGGCACCATCGGGCAATGTCCAGGAATACGAAGGCGACGGCGAGTGGTTCAAGATCTGGGAAAAGACCATTTGCAACGAGAACGGCGACCTCACGCAGGATGCCTGGTGCACTTGGGGCATGTCGCAGTTCGAATTCCAGATCCCCGAATCCACCCCGGCGGGCGAGTACCTTGTTCGTGCTGAGCACGTTGGCCTCCATGGCGCGCAGGCCAACGAAGCCGAGTTCTTCTACAGGTGAGCTGAGTCAATGCACTGTGGCAGGGAGAAAGGAAAGCTGACTAGCGGTACAGCTGCGCTCAAATCAAGGTCACTGGCGGGGGTAGCGGCTCGCCCAGCCTGACATACCAAATCCCGGGTATCTACAATGACAACATGAAGCTCTTCAATGGTCTCAACCTCTGGGTCGACTCTGCGGATCAAGTCGAGGCTGATATTACGGAAACACCGGTGGGGGATGATGTCTGGAGCGGTAGTGGTTCGTCTGTTCCTGTGAGCTCCGCCGTTGCCGCTGCCAGCACTCCTAGCGTTCCCAGCTATGGCAACCAGTACTCGCAATGCGGTGCCTTCAACTAGACAACGTCCTCTGGATGCGAAAAGGCTCTGTGTGTGTTAGGGAACTCTGTATTGTGACCGATGTATTTTCTGTGATTGATAGAGCGTGGGCTGGAACTCCAGAATATCAGTTTCTTGATCTACATGAGCTATACGTTAGTTATTAAGCTCCTTTGTGCCCGGGCGGAGATTCTAATCGACCTGCCGGATAGTAACGGCCAGACACTGCTGTCATACGCGGCTCGATATAGTACTACGGCCCGTAATAAGATCGATGTCAATCATACTGACCACGACAGCCGATCTGCCCTTTGACATGCCCGTGATCAACCGGGACCTTGATGCGGTGAAGCTCCTTGCCCGCAATGATATTGTCATTGATAGTGTTGATCGCGCTGGCCAGTCGCCACTGTCAGAAGTTCTGGACAGTAAGAAGGGCAGGATGATATCATCCTTCTTCTCTTGGAGCATGATACTACTTCCGGGTCTGACGAGTATCTTGACAATCTGATCGGCTGATGGAAGCAGTGAGGGGGTAGGTGTTGTGAGGGGAAATAAATGTTGTCCCCTCATGAGGGGTAAATTGTCTACAGAGTACAGCCACGGAGTTCTCTCGGCATCTACCCCGACATAATTCCGATCTATAATGCTTGGAGTGGGTGGCCGTTGTCATGACCTTAGGCTCTGTGCGAACCTTTAGCACACACAGACCTGTTTACTGAGCAGAATCGGTCCTGCTATGACTCAACACTTGCGATACCGAATCGTGCATTTCATGCTTCTGGTCAAGTGTCTGCTTCAGAGGTCGCATGTTTATGACTCATGAGATAGAGCACCTAGAGCACCCTCATCTTGGGTGCTATGCAGATAACATGTGGCGAACCCGTTCGGTATTCGTAAGACCTATTGGTCGAAAATTTTTCATGTCATCAAGTTGAAGCACTTCACTGGTTCTCACGTGGCAGATCTATCCGCTCCAGAGAAAAAAGACGGTAAGCAAGGTGGAGATATCTCGGCCAAGGCTCGGTGATTCATTCGTCCCAGTATAGACCATGCCAAAGACTCCGATTTTGTCATCAGGCATCACATATATAAGCCCCTACTGTCCCATCAAAGAAGCATTCAAATCAGTACAACGTCTCGCAGAATAGACTGCTCAGCGCTTCACATCCACATCCAAGATGAGCAGGACATCATCCATCCACTCCCTCTCCGTCAAGGATTCCACTGCGTCCAGCAACACCTCGATCAGTTCGCAACGTTCACGTGTCATCCATCGCGTTACGGCACATCTGCACCAAGTCAAACAGCGCTGGGGGCCTCTGATGGCGGCGAAACAGCACTGGGAAGACGAGTATAATTTCCCACCGGGTCGCTACGCGGGTCAAGGGCGATAGAGAATCACTCCCAATGGTTAGTTTCTTCCTTGGCCTCGAGAGATGGGTTGTCTGATGCTGACTTTCTCGATCAGAGCTCTCCTTTTATCAGAATATTATCATAATGCGACTGGGGGTTGAGCCAGTCTCGGTATCATGTCTGGGTACCAGCGAACGCTGGGATTAGACCGAGGACAATAGTATAATTTTTAATCATTTGAGAATGAGACTCTCTACTACCAAAATGTACATAGGATCATGTCGATTTACTAGACATTCATTTTCAATAGTCATTACTTCAATATGCCATGCTTTCATGCAATAGCTCGCCTGATACTTCAGAATTCTGCGAGGCAGCATCCCCTACTGCGCAAACTGCCACCAGTTGAAATTGAACAGATAGTCGGTACCGGTGCCCACAAAATTCAGGAAAAGATCGTGAGTCCCCTCAGAGCCACTAATAGGGCAGTCAACACTCTCCCAGCTCTGCCAGCCCCCGGTATTGGAAACGGTGCAGCTGCCAATGACGGGACCCGTCTGGCTGTCAATGTGCAGCTCAATGGCACCCCCATCACTGTCGGAGGCGACCCGAGCCGTAAACGTCGCAGCCCCAGTCCCAAACGCAACACCCTTGACTTTGATGTAATCCCCATCGTTGATGTACGCGACGCTGAGTCCGCCCTCGCTGCAGGCCTCGGTCTCGATGCCCTCCGACCAGGCAATCGTCTCCGCTTCCTGGACCGCGTACGGGTCAAGGGAGCCAACCTGCTCGGGCCCGTCGGTCGTCATGTCCATCTCGGGGATCGTACCATCAGCGTTGTAGACAAAGCTTTCCACAGAGACTGAGCGCGTGTACCCCGAGCCACCGGGCAAGGCGCCGTTATGGTAGAAGAAGTAGGAGTTGTTCTTGAAGTCGATCACGCCGGGGTGGTTGGTGAAGCTGGCCCCTTGCGACGGCATGATGATCCCCTGGTAGGTCCACGGGCCGGTGGCGCTGGAAGAGGTCGAATACCGGATGTCCTCGGAGCAGCAGTTCGCCGCGTAGATCATGTAGTAAGTGTCGCCCCGTTTGTACAGCCACGGGCCCTCTTCGTACGCGGTAGGGCGATCAGACTCGCCGGTGCGGGGGCCGAAGCCCTCGACGGTGAGGTCGACTTCATTAACGCTGCCGCTGTACGAGATCATGTCTTCGTTCAACGTGACGTACCACAGGCCGGGATTGCCCCAGTACATGTAGGCCTGGCCGTCGTCGTCGATGTAGACCGTCGGGTCGATTTCGGCATTCTCGACCAGCGGGCTCCCGATCGCGTCCGTGTAGGGGCCCGTGATGTTGTCGCTGACGGCCACGCCAATCGCCATGGTGCTCGTGGCACCGTGACGGACGGGGACGTAGGCGTAGAATTTGTCGTTGCGAGGGACAATCTGGCCCGCCCATGCGTTCAGGTCTGCCCACGCAAAAGTGCTCAGATTCATGGGGGATCCGTGGTGTTGCCAGTTCACGACGTCGGCGGATGAGAACAGGCGCCAGTCCCGCATATCGTAAGTGGTCGACCCGTCTTGATCATGACCGGTGAGGAGGTAGATACGGTCGTCGTATACAACCGGTGCTGGGTCTGCGGTGTATATGTCTTGCACAATGGGGTTGTCAGCTTTGACGCTGGCGGGCTGAGCTAGAAGGGAACTAAGCAGCAGTACTGCGGGCGCAGTCAGAACTGTAGATAGTGCCATATCGATGGCTTGAAGGAAGTAGGCTATCGTATGTCAAGAATTTTTAGCTGAGATGCCTCTGAAGGGACGATGACGACAGTCGTTCTGCAGCCATTCTTCTTAAGTAGAGCAATACGTTCTTCAGCCAAGATCGAACTTCTATCAGAATACTATCTCTTTTTCGGCTTGTAGTCTACATGATTAGCCGATACCCCAAAGGAATTGCACCTCATACAGCACGGAGCGAGGAGCCGTCCAAAGAGCAGAAGCAACGGCCCTCGCATTCAGCCGCCGACGCCATGTCCTATATCATCTGGAAGAAAAGGGGTGACCAAACAAGAAAAGTCCAAGTAGCAGACTGAGACTGTTCGGATCGCGTCCAGAGCCGAGGAAGCGACTCATTGGCGTACCTCGACGGAGCCTGTTTCATCTCCTCTCCCTAGTGCGCAGCGCTAGCCCCCCAAACGCGCCACTTTGCGGAGATGGGCGCCGATCTTCAGTCTGCAAGGCTGCTTTTAATTAAGATGCGAGGCACGCTAGACGTGAAAGGGCAAAAGTCCGTCCTGTTGTCCTGCGGGGTGGCTTGGTTTCCTGCAAGCCTGCAAGCCTCCGGCAAATAATGACGCTGTTGTCCCATATACGGCCTCTCCAGGCAGCTCAGATGGCGGCAATGGAGCATTCAAGGCAGCTTTCCGGCTGATTTGTCTCGGATTTTAGCCGCGGTCTGAAGTGAATACTGACGCTTGTCGTTTCATCATGTTGAGGGTCAAATCGGCGGAGGGTATATAAACCACACCGGCCATCCGGGCCTCTGCTACCTGCCACACGCCATTTCCTGTGTCTTCTCGTTTCTGATCAAATACAACACATTGCAATGAGATCTCGTCAGTCCAAGGTTAGCCAAGTGCTGTCGGGCGCCGTGCTGCTCGCCTCCGGCGTGGCGGCGCAGTGCGCGCTGCCCTCCACCTACCGCTGGACGTCGACGGAGGCCCTCGCGGACCCCCAGAACGGCTGGGTGGCGCTGAAGGACTTCACCAACGTCGTGTCGGACGGGCAGCACATCGTGTACGGCTCGATGGTCGACGCGTCCGGCAACTACGGCTCGATGAACTTCAGCCCATTCTCCGACTGGTCTGAGATGGCCACGGCGAGCCAGAACGGCATGAACCAGGGCACCGTGGCGCCGACGCTCTTCTACCACGCCCCCAAGGACGTCTGGATCCTGGCGTACCAGTGGGGCCCGACGTCGTTCTCGTACAAGACGAGCAGCGATCCCACCGACGCCAACGGCTGGTCCGAGGCGCAGCCGCTCTTCTCGGGCACCATCTCCGACTCGGACACGGGCGTCATCGACCAGACCGTCATCGGCGACGACACCAACATGTACCTCTTCTTCGCCGGCGACAACGGCAAGATCTACCGCGCCAGCATGCCCATCGACAACTTCCCCGGCGACTTTGGCACCGAGTCCGAGATCATCCTCGAGGACACGGTCAACAACCTGTTCGAGGCCGTCCAGGTCTACACCGTCGAGGGCCAGAACCAGTACCTCATGATCGTCGAGGCGATCGGCGCCAACGGCCGCTACTTCCGCTCCTTCACGGCGGACAGCCTCGACGGCGAGTGGACCGTCCAGGCCGGCACCGAGGACCAGCCCTTCGCCGGCAAGGCCAACAGCGGCGCGTCCTGGACCAACGATATCAGCCACGGTGATCTCGTCCGCAATAACCCCGACCAGACCTTCACCGTCGACCCGTGCAACCTCCAGCTTCTCTACCAAGGAAAGGACCCCGCCGCCAGTGGTGACTACAACCTCCTGCCCTGGAAGCCGGGTGTCTTGACCTTGCAGGTGTAAGCTGATGTATCTGCGCCGGGACTTGGTGGTGGGTGCTGGAGGTTTTGTATATAAATGCACACATAGTTGTTCATCTTGCAATCCAAAGTCCATGTACAGACTTTGTATGTAGCTTATTCATTCCTTTGCTGAAGAATCCTGCCACTGGAGCGGCAGATGTGTAGATCCTCTTGTCTCCCAATGTATACTCCAAAGAGAATGCTGAACAGCAGGTAGCCGACGCCGGTATAAACCCTCAAATGAGTAAATTTACATTAGGAGTTCGGTAAGGTTGGCCATAACAAGTTAGACGATTGTCTACAAGCAGTCCCAGTGATGGAGTCCCACTACAGAACGTTCAAAAGCAAAGACAGATGAATACACACTCTTGCCCTCCATGTTGCACCAGAGACTTGCAGCAACTAACCTCAAAATAAACATACAAAAGAAAGGACATGGGTATACATTCAAACTCAAGCAACAACACAGAACTAATATCCACTCGCACATTCATTCACCGTAGATCAACAGAATAGATGAGTAAAGACATCGAGATCAGATGGCGCCCTCCGAAGACGAGGTAAACAAATTCCGTCAAGGAATGAATCAAACATGGACAATGAATGGAATTGCCGGGAATCTCAGGCACATTGAACGCGGTCCTGTCAGTCAACATCATTTCAACCCCTTCGAGAGGATCGTCGCGTAGGAAGGGACACTGTCGGAGGCTTGGAGGCGCGTTTGCCTGTGGATCGCTTGACCGGAGCAGGCGAGGTCGCTTCTTCGTCGTTCTCTTCTTCAGCGGCTTCGCTAGCATCGTTCTCTTCGCCATTTGCTTCGCTGTTGGCATCCTCGTCGGACTGTCCATCCTCCACCTCCTCATCCTCCTCTTCGACTTCCTCTTCCTCCTCCTGGTCCTGGTCCTGGTCCCATTCATCCATTTCCATGTCATCCTCGTCACTGTCCCGGTCTGCATAGCTGACCCGCCTTGACTTGCCTCTGCTACTACGGCGGCGCGCTGACGCCGAGACTTCGACAGTGTCCCCGCCGTCGGAAGACCAGCCATCGTCCGTCTTCTTCTTCCTCTTTGGAGTCTTGGACGCTGCGCCCGCCGACGATGAGGTGCGGCGACGGGTTGCGCGTTCCTTCCGAGGCTTCTTGGTGGCGCCTGCGTCCCCGCCGGCGGCGGCAGACTCGGACTTGCGTTTCTTCGCAGAGGCCTGGTGCTGTGACGCGCTCCTCGGCTTCATCGCAGACCGCACTATCTGATCAAGCCGCTCATCCACATCGTCTGGGAGGAAGTTCTTCTCTGCAACTTCCAGTGCTTCGCGATGGCTGCCCATCTGCGCGAAGATGGAGCTTGGTACTCCCATCTTGCCAGGGTAAGTCTCCAAGATGGAAGCGCCACCACCGATGCCACCCAGTCTGCGCTGTTGGGCATAGATATCGGCGAAACGGCGGATGGTTGACTGGGCAAGGTCGGAAAGGGTATGCAGGCGCGTGCTCATCTCGTCTGTCTTGGTGATCCCGTCGCGCGTCTGTTTCACACGCTGCGCGATGTGGAAGATCAATGAAAGGTTATGCTCGTTGGCCACTGCGGAGAGGTAGAAAAGGATATAGCGAGCGAAATCGGCCAGGTCGTTGAACTTCGTCTCATCATCCAGGTCGTCTGGCGGATAGTCAGGGTGATAGGCAAGCAGAGACAGCAGGCGCGAAAAGATAGCCTCCATGACCGTTTGCTCGGTCTTCTTGCCACTGCCTTGCTGAGAAAAGAATGCAGCGCGCGACCGAAGCCAGGTAAGCGTGCTGTCCTTCAAGCTCGTATTGGGCTCAAAGGCAAGCAAGAATGGGATCGTGTACCAGCGCTGACTCAAGTGAGAGTTCTGCACGAGCTTCTTCTTGAGCTGACTGATGAATCCGGCCCTTACAGGGGGAAGCGGGTCTTGGGCCACCGTGGCAATCGCGTTGAAATCGCTGGGCGTAAGCAGTTGGTCGCAAAGACTCTTTGAGGCGCAGAGTTTCAATAGTGACCTGGCAGCGAGGAGCCGAAGTCGCGACTTTTGAACTGCGGGCGTGTCCTTTTTCTTTGATATCTCACCTTCGCCGACGACCAGCTTATTGAGGGTACTATACACGGGTTCCGCGTGTGCTCGGAAGTCGTCATCGTTGTCCGATCCGTCCTTCGCGCGGAGGCGATTGACAATGATTTTCAGGGCCCATTCTTTGGCTGCGGTTTCATCGTCCACAACATCCGACCACTTGTAGCCGGAGTCTGGCTCTGGTGACCGATTGGCTAGAAGGACTTGATTCACAGCAATCGAGATGATAGCGTCACTCTGCTCATCCGCCTCCCGCGGTGCTAAAAGGTTCAGCTGAGACAGAGCAGCGAGTTTCGTAAGGAACCTATCTGATCCAAAACTCCATTTCGAGACGCATTTTTGGATGAGGTCCTTCGCATACATTTCCTTCTTATCGGCGACAGCCATCAGAATGGTGATAGCATGTTTGGCCGCGCGAGGCGATGGGCTGTAGAGGGCGTAATCGGCAAGAGCTTTGAGAAACTTGCGCTCCTTGGGCAGTTTGCCAGGGAGCTTCTTCGCAAAGCCTGAACAAGCCTTGAGAATCTCCTCGGTACCGGATTCAGCGGTTGTGGACGATTTTGGCGCTTGAGATTCAAGATCTTTACACATTTCCTGGACCTGGGCTTCCAGGACTTCCGGATTGCGGGAGGAAATCTCTCGCAACATCTCATGTGCTGGCGCTGCCAGTCCGTTCTCATCCGTCCGCGAAAGGCTCATGATCGCTGGGATGTGGCTCCTGTTAAAGACAAGCGAGCTACAGCGGTACAGGAGGGGCGTGAGCGTATCCAAAAGGGGGGTGTTGTTAGCGCCCTGTATTCTCCTCGAAAGCTCCTTGATGGCTTTGATGACCGTGCGGTAATCGCTGACAACAGCCATCGCAAAGCGGATCAGCTGGTAGCTGCGGCGATCATGCAGCTTAGCGAACTTCCACAGATCCGCGGATGTGCGGGAGGCATCAGGGAAGAGTTTGGACAAGGTGTCGATAACACGGCTTAGTTGAGCTTTGATCTGCTCCTCTTTCTTCTCCATTACACCCCCCTGGCCGACGTTAGTCTCTGGTTTCGCCGTAGGTGACAACTTCACTTACATTGTACTCTTCGCAGGCCTGCAAGTAAATCGTCACGGCTGTTCGTAACTGGATCTGACGGGCCTGCAATGCGAAGAAAACTTTCTTCGCTTTATCATCCAGTCCTTTGAGCAAGGTGAGAATGCGCCGGACGCGAATCTTGTCCACATCCGTTTCGGGGTCAGACTCTGACACCTGAGAGTCCTTCTGTTTCTGCGATTGGCTCGAGCTGCTGCGCGATAATTTCGATTTGATGGGAGGATAGTTGAGGGGGAGGAGGATTTCAAAAAGGACTCGGTCGATCAGCATATGGATATCGGACTCGTTGGTATAGTAAGCATAGAAGATTTTCGAGGGCGCGTCCTTCAGTAGGGGGACGACCTGCTCGTTGTCCTGCTCGATCTCACCTGCCGCAACGGCCCACATGCGGGCCAGGGCCTTCATGGCATGCTCCCGAACTTGGGGTTTCCGGTCTTTGACACGCTCTGCAAGGACAAATAATATCGAATCCGGAGAAGAAACACCGCCACTGGCGCCCAGCTTGTGTACAATATGAGTCAACCCGAACGTGCCCACCGCGTCCACGGCAGCCACACGGACCTTCTCATCTGCATCCCGCAGCATAGATCCCAGGTACTGGATAAGCATCTGCTCTTCATTCTCCCCCATGCCAGATCGACCCGCTGATGTGAGCAGGATGCGTCCAGCGGCCGTCGCCCAGGATGCGCGTACAGACGGGGACTTGTCTAACCGGCGGCTGATGAAGCCCTCATATGTCGAATTGTGGACCTGGGAGAATGACTTGGGCGATGAAGGGTTCACGAGGTCGTTGGGTTGCGGGATGGTTTGATCGTATTCAGCCAAGGTCACCGGTGGATAAGAGGCAGGGTCCATCGGCGGAGGTGGTGGTGGGCCAGCAACTCCAATCCCGGCAGTGAGGTCGCCGATGGTCTGGGTTGCCAGCAGTCGCAACGACATGGATTCGGCAGACAGTTCCGCTTCCAGCTGAGGTACGACGTTCTGCAGAACATCGGGACAGGCTTTCCAAAGCTCTCGAATCAAGCGATGAGCCTTGCTCAGTTCCTTGATATCCTCGCCCTCCTCGTCGGAGTCGTCCAGATTCGGCCGACGATGCGAATTCTTAGATGAGCCATCCGCCGGGGGAGCCGAGGCGTCGATGATGACGTTGTTGAAATACTGGCTGATATGACTGGTCATTCGGTCTGTACAAGCCTGGCAAATAGCCTTCGACATCTTGTAAGCCGCGGGGTAGTCCTTTAGAAGTAAAGTGCCCTGCTTCGCGTCGACCGGCGTGTCCTTCTTGCCTCGCTTCGCAGGGTAGTCCAGGGCGCGTGGGTCGATGCGCAGAAACTGGGCGACAATCACATCCACCACATCCGGGGCGAGAACCGGCGACTCGTCAATAACCGTCGTGAGTAAACGCGTCATGTCATACTCGACGTTTTTCGCGATTTCTTCGCCCGTCGAGGCCTTGGAGGAACCGGAGACAATGTCGAAGCATGTTGTAAACAGGGGGATAATCAAGGAGTCCGGATGGTCGAGATCTGTCAGAAGGACAATACTCTTGACTTCCGCCAGAGAATTCAACACGTAGATATGCTGAGCATTGTAGGTGTGGGAAGGATCCCCCAGCGCGGCAATCACCGAGGTCACGATGCAGGTGAATATATCCTTATTCATCCCAAAGTCAGTGTACTTGAAGGAAACATGATATTCTTCCCTGGTCTGGCGAGGGAGGATGAGCGCGCACCTTGAGTTGGTTACCCGTAAAGGGCGCGTCGGGCGCGCAGAGGCGCAAAACATCGACGATACAACACGTCGTCCACGCCCTCACGCCCTTGTCCTTGTGGCCGAGAAGCTGTGGGGTGGCCAGCTCCTGCGACACCTTCTTGAGCGACTCCTTCTCGACCTCCTCCTGTTCAAGTTTGCGGAGCTCCTGCGCGAGGGTCTGCAGCCGTTGGAGCAGGTCGGCGATGGGGATGGCGGAGCGTCCCACGCGCCACGTCAATGGTTCATTAAACTTGAGGCGGCGGAGATTGTCCGCCGTCCCCTCGGTGTCCACGACCTCCGTGGCGACGGAGGGGCCCTGACGAGTGCGCGCAGGCATCGTGGACGAAGCGCGGGGAAGCCGAGTAGTGAAGCGTAAGCTTCAATGCACCATGCGCTCGGTCGGCAGAGGGAGGAAGGGGATCTTCACAGACACCGGAGGATCACGAGCAGGAATACAGAGGGAAATAGGACAGACGACCGGAAGGGAGTGAAGGGAAGGCCGAAAGGATGATGGATGTTGACACCCCGAGTTGTGAACGGGGAAGATGGATTGGGAGCATCAACGGCTTCCCGTTCCTGACCGCCTTGGCCCGATGAGGAAAAGACGCGTCGCGTGTTTTTCGTCCAAGGAAAAAAAAAAAAGGTTTCCTTTCCCCACAACGTCACTCGCCTCGAACTATACAAAAGTCCGATCAATGTCGGAAAATTATGATCTTGTTAGAGGCCATCTACGGCATTGACTTACTACGAATAATGTACATATTCTGACAAAAAAAGGGACAAGGTACATTGGAAACATTTCGATCACGTAGTATAGACATTGCGAATATATATCTACCTGACCAAATCTCCTGATATGAGGAGACCGTGCAAATCTATGTGCTGTCAGCATGAACAGTGGTAACTAAGGTGATAGCCTTATCGCGCAGATTATCTTGCCAGGGTAAGCAACGAATGTTTATCAATCACTATCTGGATAAATACAGAAGTAACAGCGCCAATGAAGCCTCTTATTCATAGTCGTTGCGACGTGACTACACGAACCCAGATACAAAATCTCCAAAAGAAGAATCAACTCAAACGCTGTTCTTTACTCATTAACCTTGACAATCTTACCCGTCTCAACCTCGTAGATATAGCCGGTGACAGGGACATCAAGGATAAGCGGGCTTTCCCGCAGTAGACGAACATCATCCAAGACACTCTGCTGGAGATCCTTGAACGGCAAGAAGGCAATGTGATCTGCGTTTTGCTGAAGGTTGGTTCGGATTGTGGCGCGGATGTCCTCATCCGTGAACGTTAACATGCCGCAATCGGTCTATATATCGGACGGTTAGTCTAGCGCGATATACTCGGCAAACACCAGCTCATACATGATGCACGATGATAATCTCCCGCGTTCCCAACAGCTGCTGAGAAATGACGAGACTCCGTAGAGCATCGGTCACTCGGCCACCGGCGTTGCGAATGACATGAGCATCGCCTTCCTCAAGCCCAAGGGCACGGGCGACATCTTGGAAATTCAGTTGGACTTTCTCAATCATGCTGCTGAGCAGAACCACACTCACCCAAGCGCGCATCCATGCATGCTACTATGGCCACCTTTCGTTGTGGCGGAAGCTGCAAGCCTCCCTTGGTGAAAGATGCCGCATACTTGGTATTTGCAGCCTCGACTTCGGCGGCAACGGTCATGGTGGCAGTTGGCTTATATGGTCATATAAGAGACTATGACGGTGAGGGTGGGCGGATAATGCTGAGAAGGGCGTCAACTACATTATATGTCTTTGAGGTCGTTTGGTGTCGCCATTTACCCCGCTCATTGTTGAGGCATAGAAGGAATCACGTCATTCGCCTGTTGTGTTGAAGAAGTCGAATAAGATCTACCCAGCATATAATCATCGTGCTTTTAGTGTAGCAGAATGGGCGAGCAAGCATGCTCAAATCAGAAACTGGCACAATCTAATGCCCTTCAGCATTGACTGAAGATAGGATCCAACCACAGAGGTCAAGTTTACTCTACTATCAAACACTCACACTCCAGCAGATCTTGGTTAGTCTTGACGAGGGCCACCAGGGGTGAGTCAACATGAAGTTGTCACAGATCCTTGGATGCTGCTGAGAAGATTAAGTACCTACTCCATAAACTTCTGCTTGCAGTAATTATATGGGCTTACTCGACCGTGATCATTATCGGCCAGAGAGGTGGCTGCGCGCTGATAGCGAAGATGCAGAGACCTACGACTGGCGCCTTCGAGCTATGACAGGCGCCACGATGACGTTTGGAAAAGGTCATCGATCGTGCATCGGGAAGAATATCAGCTTGTTTGTTGGGAAGGAAGACAGCAGGAATATCTAACGTTCATATTACCTAACCTGCATCAAAGACGTCGTACAGTGTAAAGAGACTCCACAAACACCTCCTTTCTATGCGACCTCAATAGACCATTATTTGTTAGCTCCGTTAGCCTCGATCCCACTATCCCACAGCCTCATTCAAACGAAGCATCAGTCGAAACAGCAAACTTGCTCATCGCCCGCAGTCTCGCACCATAGAAGTAAAGCAACCAGATGCCAATAATGCCAATAACGCTCAGCCCACCAAGGAGGCTGACACCGCGAGCAACGCCCAAGTTGCCGAACAGCGGATGCGCAAAGAGCACACTGCCACAAGCCAACGCGCTTCGGAAGAAATCATTCGCGGCAAACAGGCTGGCTGCGTACTGGGGGTAGCTGAGCGGGATGTAAACAAAGACACACTGCATGACAACGAATACGGTCGCGCCGTAGATGGTGATTCCGATCGTCGGCGCGATCCAGTGGACCGAGGCGCGCGCGGTCCAGGCGAAGAGGTAGAGACCAATTGTTGGTCCGAACGAGGCGGGTAGCGCGGGGACCAGGCGCGTCTCCTGTACTGGGAATCCAAAGCGGGCGATGCGCGGATTCATCCAGAAGTACAGGTAGGAGAAGTAGATGGCAATCCCGAGAATGCAAGAGACCAAGATGCAGAGGAAGACGAGACCGATTTGCCCGAGGTTCATGTGGTAGTCGACGGGGTAGACCAGCGGGAAGACCTCGAAGAAGGAGTAGTAGATGCCGTAGATGATAGCGGTGTAGATCTGCACGAACAGCACGGCGGGATCCTTGATCGTGATTTCGAGGGGCTTGATCAGCGCGTCCACGGTTACGTCTGAAATGCGCATGTTGCGCTGGTCGATCTCCGACTGGGCCATGAAGCGATCATCCTTATAGATGCGGCGGAGACGGCGGGCGCGCCGGAGCAGGATGGTGGAGGTGCTGGTCTCGGGAAGGAAGAAGAACATGAGGAGGAAGACAGGGGCCGACGCCCAGATCGATTCGAAGAGAGACCAGCGCCAGGACTTGGCTGGGACGGAGAAGCCACTGAGGAGGGGGCCGAGGGCAGCTAGATCATGCCGTTAGGACCGTGGACACTGAACAGAAAAATCATCGGGGAGCTGAACTTACGCCCGCAGTACGCGGCCGCAACCCAGGCCATCATGGCGTAGGGCAGGGACATCAGACTATACATATCGCCGATCGAAGCACCGCCCGAGGCAAGGCATGGAGAACCGAAGAACCCCTGCAGAAAGCGAAGCACCATCAGGCCGGGGAAGTTGCCCGCGAAAGCGGTGGGGATGGAAATGATGACGAAGAGGAACATGGTTACGATGTAGACGGGATTGCGCCCAATAATGGGAATCTCGCTCATCGGTGAGAAGAGCAACGGTCCCATCCCATATCCAAGCACGTACAGCGAGAGACCCAATGTAGCAAGTAGCTCGCTGACGCCGAATTCCGCAATGATCCCCCCTACTGACGGAGTGTAGATGGCCGAAGTGGTGTAAACGACAAAAGTATAGAGACAGATGATTGTTGCGATCAGAGCGCGCTTGAGATTGGACCAGTTGTGCGGATTCTCGGGGTCATCGGTATAGTACCAGTCGACCAGGATCGTGCCGTCTTTGGTCTTTTTTGGGACAATGGGAATCGACTTGACTTTCTCGATATCATGTTGCTCGTCCGCTTCGAGGCGGGCTGGTGTGGCCGATACACTGTTATGGGTGGTGACGCGACTGAGGCTGTCATCACTGTCCGACTGTCGTGTTGGTGTCTGAACTTCGCTTGCAGCGTCCGATCCGTTCATGATCTGGGTCCATTGATCAGGTAGTTTGAAGCCGGCCTGCTCCTCAGGATATTGAAAGTATTTGTTTTTTGTCACGAGACGGACGAGCTGCCCGAAGGCGGATTCTCGGATGGCTGCCTGCATACTGTGAATAGAACGACAGGAGACGAACTAAACTTGCGTTATGCGCAGCCAGGACGTTAAAGTACACAATAGAAGGCTATGTGGGATATAATATGTTTACGGAAGTGACAAGCACTTTATACTTGTACTCACTCCCCTTAACTCCATCCACGGCCATAACGTTATCATCAACGGTGCTTGCTCATCCGTGGCTGACACTGAGAGAATTATAAATCAGACATCGATGTCTCTCAGTGAAGTGTGGATTGGCTCACATAACGAGAGGGCCGATTAGACCATTTACCAATACGAGACTACCACGGCCGGTTGAATCCCCCCGATCCCGCCGTGCCCAGAGGTTGCCATAACCTTCTGCAGAGTAGACAGATTCATCTCGGATGTATCCGACGGAGATAAGGTTAGATTTATAATAAGAGGTGACTCACCAGGGTTCAACTCTCGCGCGTGGAAAATCGTGGAAAGTCTGTTGGTGTGGTTGGATCTAGGGCTGACAGATCAAGGCTTTACGATTAGTCAACTAGTGAACTCCGTCTGATTATCATTCAACCCCGAGGGCCGTCCAGTACGGGATACAAATTAGTATAGTTGTCAGTCCCTGCACCTCGCTTGCAGACCGCACAGTAGTGGAAAGGAGGTTAGATAAGAGTCGATATAATCGTGAGATTTAGATGAAAAATTCAAGTCCCTGCTACAGTCAAAAAAAAAAAAAAAAAAAAAAAAGAAACGTGATGATGAACTGCCTATTCCATGTCATAACGTTATTTGCGACATATGTCGTAAGGGGTTCAAGTAACCTTGCACAAACGATTTCCGTCGACGAGCATAAATGAATACCGTGCTATAGGTACCACAGGTGTTACGAAGCAGAGACTTGTCAAGCCCGTCGAGAGATACAGTCCCCTTTACTCCGCTTGACAGTGAAGTGGCGAGAAGGTCTTCCGGAATTTTCCAACCCATACTGTCAGCGCCGGGAGAAGGCACCGGAACTGGCTCTCTCACTGTCAACCTCAGGATAGGACGGCTCCCTTGTCTCTGCTGTCGGGATACTCGACAGGGCGGAACATAGTTGCAGGTCCATGTCCGCACTGCCGGAATAGTTCCAAGATTCCGGTCCCAGCGAGGGCCTGAGAGCAGATGAATTGATATACAACTGACTCACAAACATCCTTCGCGTAGCATCATCAAGGCTCCCTGCAAATTTTCGATCGCACGTGCAAACTTGGTCGATCATGCGAAACAAGTAGAGCGACAGCTGAACAATCTGTTTCCTGCCATGGCGAAGCATGGCTCCACGGAGCAAAGGGAGGCAATCAAAGCCCTCTATGGACATATGGAAAGCCGCATCCATGACCGATCCATGCTGAAAAAAAGCTTTCCTCCTGGCTGCCGGAGGATTACGCCCTGTAATGCACTTCTTGAAGCAATACAGAAATCAAATGTGGAACTGATAGCCAAGGGCGTAACCGCTGTTACAGAAAACGGTCTTATTGATTAAGATGGAGATAAACGGAAAGTGGATGTCATTGTGCGCGCAACCGGTAAGTGAGACAGCCGCATAGTGGAGCAGTCGAGCATCTGACATGAGGTTTCGTTTAGGATTTTTAGTCGACTTTATCCCTACTTTCGAGGTCGTGCGCAGAAACGGCGTCCGGATGGCTCAGGCCTTCGCAGAGAAGCGAGACGCATATATGGGGATCGTCGTTTCCGAATTTCCCAACTCCTTCTACGGAACCGGACCCTCCTGGACCACAGCCAATAAGTCTCTAATTAGCTGCCTCTACGCTGCGTCTCCATACATCTGCCAGGTCGTCAAGAAACTGCAGATGGGGAACAACAATATCGTCTCCGTTTGCCCGAGTCGCAAGGCAACGGATGATTTTGTTGAGCACGCGCAAACGTGAATCAAAGGTGCCGTATGGTCTGGTAATTGCCCTTCGTGGTACAAGATCCAGAAGGGAAAACACGCCGGCCGTGTAGATGCCGGGTGGCCGGATATTACTTTGCATTTCATCAAGGCATTGGCAGCACCGCGTTGGGAGGACTACGACATTGCATATGTCGGTCGAGAAGGCGGCAGCCTGGACAATCGCTTTGCATACTTGGGCAACGGTTTCGTTCCAGAGACCTTTGATCCATCCGCAGACGACTCTCCACATATTAGCCTGCAGAGTATAGATGAGAGATGGATCAGGGCTGCCCGTCTGGGAACTCATAGCGCGAAGTTGCAGCGAGTTGGCAACCTATAATCGTCAACACACTTTTCCATGGGTATAGACCTCAAATGAAGTGGTATCTATTTCTGTGCATCTCCCTCCATGCTGGTTGTATGGCAGGTGACTTGGCGCTCGGGTAGACTCATGTTCATGTAGAGAGCTAATAAAGGACATGAAATACCAAGTCATGCCTTCATCTCCGGATTAACGAGTGGTATCGGACAGTGATAGAACCCGAGATCTCCTCCTCTGCATGGACTGGTGAAGACACCAGACCTGACTTTCAGAGATCAGGCTTATCTAAAGAGTATCGCGGAAGCAAAAAGCACTACCTGTTGAGATCGAGTGGCAACCAATTCCTGACATTTCTAATCTGATTAGGGACATCCACGGCCTGCAGTTGAGCGATGCGACTAACTGAAATCACATTCAAGAGTTTGTCTCTCGAAAGTGTGTCGATACAATATGCATATCGCAGCGAAAGGTCTGTGGTCCAGCTCAACTATGTCTCGTGTGATATCGGTCTTTCGGGTCTCAGGAGATGACAATGACAGAGTCTAATTTGAATCATAGAGCGGTGTTTAACCGGCTTAGACATGTGACTCTATGCAAGCGTGCTGATCTTCAGGAAGGGGACCGCGAAGTCACCTGGGCAAGTACGAGTTCAATCATGTACAACCTATCACGCCCACAGGAGCCTGCACTAACTTTGGTAGAATGTTTTCCCTCGAGAACCTTGTTGACTATGATAGTACAGTTCTAGCATCTCAATGGTGTCTGACAAAGACTATTGTGAAAACGCTGGAGTCACTTGAACGTCATCGCTGCAGGGGCCGAGCCCAGTCTTTTTGCGAACTACCTAACTCCAGAGGTTCCGATAGGCATACCGAAAGACCAAGATCTGCTGGAATTGCAGGGCTCGGCCTCAACTTATCTCCTTCGGGTTCGCATCCATCAGTCGTATATCTCCGGTGTCCTGCATTAGCTCATCTTCCCGACCAGCTATTTTAGCGTCGACTCAAGGATTCGATGCAACCTAACCTGCTGATGGCGTCTTTAAGGCTGACACAGATGCCGTCCTAGCCGAGTCGGACGCAGGGCCATCGAATAGGGTCGATCCCGAAGCCAAAATCGCCAAATGACATGAAAATGCTTCATCTCGACTGAAGCAAGAAGAGGAAACCCCAGGTCACTCGGGAATAGGCAGACCGCCATCTACCGACCGACCCAGACATGTCGAAATAGAAAACGCTAAGACGACGGGTAGGGTGGGTTCGCTGCTTTTCGGGCCCAATAACGCCTACCAAGTGGATGCCATCGGGGCTCGGAAAGCCCGAGGCGCGAGCCAGCCGATACGCTAGACAGTTTCCGTTCGTTCGACCATCCACGCTTTCGTCTCGTCATCGCTCGACGGCCACGCGGATGTCAATTCCTCGATGGCGTGAGCTTATCTACGTTGCTGGGATGCGATGTGACAGGGTGCAAGAGACACCGCATGCCCCCGGTGATTACTGAGCATCCACGATGATCTCATCGGGAGCCTATCGGGACTCGTGATCTGGGTGTTCCATTGCTTGTCGGACTCGGACTGTCGGGCTGTCGGATTTAGGAGCTAATTCGACCTTCTGGAAGGGTGGAGAACCGCCCTCTGCTGGACAATGTGCAGTGCCGTTTTCCGCTCTGTCACAGGTTTGGATTTCTAATAATGTACCAAAATCTTTGCGACAACAAAAAAGAACAGCATTATGGGCGCTAACTGCAGATTCTTTGCGTACCCACTCTGGATCAAGGAGGTGCGATGGCTTATAACCTCTCCAAGTTCCAGCTCGGATGTGGAGGTTCTGGTTCTTCTACTGTCTATACAAATTATACCATCTTTGGTCCAGCCTCAGTCCTAGGTGGCGACATCACAGGTCCCACGACAAACGAACTACAGCAAACGGGCGTGCTAGCAACCCTTCAAACGCACCTCTTGAGATGAGTACAAACACTGAAGTCGGCGCAACGCCGCACGAGTCTCCGCGCCATGACAGACAGCACTTCGAATCCTCAGACGTTACCCTCAACTCCGAATCTCGGTCAATCCAAGGCTTTCCAGAGAAGAACATGGAGGACTCTGACCCCGAAAAAGACGCTGAAGCTCCGGTCAACACCCCGCCAGCACCGTCCAAAGATCCCAACATCGTTGAATGGGATGGACCCGATGACCCGGAGAACCCGCAGAATATGCCAACTTGGAGGAAATGGCTCATCACCATGACACTGTCATCTGTCACTACATGGGTCACATTCTCGAGCAGCGCATTTTCCACGGCCACGGTGGTCACCGCGAAGCAGTTCGACGTCTCGACGGAAGTGATGACCCTCGCAACGAGCCTGGTGGTGTTCGGATTTGCCCTAGGGCCGCTGGTCTGGTCGCCGCTGTCTGAGCTGTACGGCCGTAAATTGCCGTTGTTCTTTGGCTACGCCGTCTTCTCGATCTTTCAGATTCCTGTCGCCGTGGCGCAAAATGTCGAAACCATCATGATCTGCCGCTTCCTGATGGGTGTCTTTGGCTGCTCACCTCTTGCGGTCGTTGGCGGTACCATGGCTGACTTCTGGAACCCGGTCGATCGCGCTGTGGCTATCGCCATGTTCTCCGCTGCTACCTTTGTCGGTCCGGTCCTCGGTAGGTCATCGCACACATCCTCTCCCTCGTTTCTCGCACACTAACGAAGTGCAGGCCCGATCGTCGGTGGCTTCATCACAGAATCGTACCTGGGCTGGCGTTGGACGGCCTGGATCACACTCATTACTTCCGCCACA
Source organism: Aspergillus sp. MEXU 27854 (assembly GCA_019721355.1). Lineage (NCBI taxonomy): Eukaryota > Fungi > Ascomycota > Eurotiomycetes > Eurotiales > Aspergillaceae > Aspergillus > Aspergillus sp. MEXU 27854. The sequence goes on along the minus strand of JAGMTT010000008.1, from coordinate 239,208 downwards.
TTCGGTTGCCTTGCTCTGATTATCGTCCCGGAGACATATGCGCCGGTGCTTCTCCAGAGACGCGCTGCTCGTCTGCGTCGCGAGACGGGCAACTGGGCTCTGCATTCGTTCCTCGACGAACACCGTCCCACCGCATCGGAGATTGTGTGGAAATACCTCTTCCGTCCGATCCAGATGCTCTTCCTCGAGCCGATCCTCCTCCTCATCACCATCTACCTCGCCCTCATCTACGGAATCCTCTACCTCTTCTTCGAGGCCTACCCGGTCTCCTTCCAAGAAGTCCGCGGCTGGACAAACGGCGGCATCGCCGGCCTGCCCTTCCTCGGCATCATGATCGGCGTCCTCTGCGGCGTTGCCCTCATCATCTGGCAGACCAAGACGCGCTTCGCCCGCAAGCTCGCCAAACACGGCCGCGTCGTCCCGGAGGAGCGTCTCATCCCTATGATCCCGGCGTCGATCCTGCTGCCGGCGGGCCTCTTCTGGTTCGGCTGGACCTCGGACCGCAACGTCTCGTGGGTGCCGCAGGTCATCGCCGGCGTGCCCATCGGCATGGGCATCCTGGTCATCTTCATGCAGGGCCTGAACTACATCATCGACGTGTACATGATGTTCGCCAACTCAGCCATTGCGGCCAACACTCTGGTTCGGTCTTCCCTCGGCGGGGCGTTCCCGCTCTTCGCTGTGCAGATGTACCACAAGCTGGGGGTGAACTGGGCGTCGAGCCTGCTGGGGTTTTTGACCGTTGCGATGATCCCGATCCCCGTGGTGTTTCTCTTCTATGGAAAGAGGATTCGGGCCATGAGCAAGTTCACGCCCAAGTTCTGATGGAACATGTGTTTGGTTGTTGGTCTCGCATAGCACCTGGAAGTCATGGATCCGGATGCATATACCTAATGTTTGAGCGTTTCATGCATGATTCAATAGATATAGATAATGTTTACTACTGGATATACGCGGTTGCGTATCAAATTGTCGTGGAATTTCGGAGCCGAGTACTGGTCTTGCCAATGGCTGTCTCTCCTGGAATTATACTGTCCATGGATTGTAACGACACTTGGTATTGTCCTACAGCCCTGACGATCCAAAAGTCTAGGCAACTATTCACGGTAATATGATAACATAGACGCAAAGAACAGACTCCAAGCCCATACCAAAACGTCTTGAAGAGAAACAAGAAACAAACACTGCTGTAACCCAAAACCTATCAATAAGTCGCTCCAAATCATATACAGCCAGTCAACCGGAAAGCCCCATCGTTGCAATGTTCCCCACATGAGGAGGGGGATGATGTTGTACTGTGTAAATGGCAGTAAAAGTATACATGATGGTAAAAGAAAACTCGACGACTCCATCGTTGCTCATGATTTATGATCCGTTGCCGCCGGCGAGACTATTCCGGAGTCTCTCCTCCACACGCTCCTTATGTTGTCGGTTGCGGAGGTGTACCTCGAAGTTTTCGACTGTCGTACCGGGTCCCGGGGTGTAAAGCTTCCCGGGACAGTCATGGCACCGGATGCGCGGTAAATACTGATATTTCAGCTTAGCACCAGACTGGTGAGGCGAGCTGGCGACTGGCAACATGGTCTCGGTGTCGACGGCAGTGTAGCGCATCACGCCCTCGAAGGAATCGTTGGGGTACGACTGCTTCAGTCGCGCGAGTCCGGCCTGGACCCAACTTGGGGGTTGCGGCTATATGAATCTTAGTACAAAGTCACACAATACAATCCTACTGGACTGGAACTCACCGGCGGAACACCTGGTGTTGGAGGTTGTGTGGCATCGATGGCGCCGATCTGTGGTGTGGGGACTGCTTTTTGTGACGGTGTGCCGACACTCGGCACACGAACTTGCGGCTGGAGATTAGACGGCGGTGCCATGGAATTTTGGACTGGGGTGCCGGTATGAGGCGTGCTCTGTTGCGATGAAGGTTGAGGTCCAGGCGTGGGTTTGGCACTGCTCAATACGGACTGAAGTCCGTGGGCTAAGTACTGGCGGAACTTCTGGGGGGGGATTCGGAGCGTCACGATTAACTTCTCTGGCTCCTCCACGCTTTCCTCACGATAGGTCTGTCTCCGCGCGGAAACGCGAACATCCTGGTGAGGTTCAGGGGTGGCAGACTGCCCCAAGTTCGCGCGAAGGGCGGCGGTAGCTGCACTGGCGGCTCCTCTCATGCCCCTCGTGCGAGCAGTACCTTGAGCCAGATGAGGCCCGATCGCGGGGGACGCGGTAATGGAGGATTCGTCACTATCGGATTCATCCGAATCGTCCCCGCCATCACGAAGCCCAACTGCCGCGCGCCTGTGGCGGCTGGAGCCAGACCGTTTGAACAGATTGCTCTCCTCGATGGATTCGGCGCAGTTGGGAATGACGGACGAGACGATCATCGTGCGAATGGTCCGTTGGCGGTCTTTCAGGTCCGGCAATGCGGGGCCACCACGACGGTTGACAGACCGCTTCTGCCGGCGCTGATCTCTCGATATCGACACCTCCGTCCGTTCCAGCTCGGCTTCGTTCAGTTCGTACAGATATGGTGTGAATTCCTTTGCGGCCTGGAAGGGTCTGAAGGAGGAGGGAAGAGGTGTAGGTAAGAATGAGGATTTCATGTCGGGATCGTCAATCGGTCGTCCGTCGAAGGGGTGGGACAGGATGTAGAGAGATTTCGTGAACAGCTGCGACTGTTCACGGATGGAGTGCGCAATGGCGGTTGTGAATTCGCCCGAGAGTGAAAGGTCGTCCGTCATGCGGGCAGCAAACTGTTCAGGCGAATTGTGGGGATCGTTAATATCCCATTCGAATTGGTCGATGAGGGTATGTTGGCCGATGGTAATGTTCAATTTGACGAGGATGCGCATCTCGTCGTTCTTGTATGCGCTGTAAGGGAGGTGAGGGTCAAGGGCGTCTTCTTCTATGTAGAGCTGGGGATAGTAGTCGCAGAGCTGTTCCTGGATGCTTTGCGAAACCATACGTATGAGTGGCACGCACGACTCGAGAGGGAGCCCCAGATCCTCCACGAACTTCTCGGCGAACAGGTCGGGAGAGACGACGCGATCATGGAGATTCCACGTGAAGGTGTCCCGAATCTTGATCTTTTCCCAGTCAATGTCCAGCCGAATCGGCACGAGATCTTCGATCTGTTCATTCTGCACTTTCAGATCTTTCCGTGATACTCGAAGCTCGCGTGTCCGTCGATTCCCCGGTCGACGTCGATTGGACGGGTACAGCAACTGGGGGTGTTGACCGCGTAGATCCGTGCGAGCATTGCCGAAACCTTCGTAACCTACACCGTACAGAGCAGCTGGGTTCATGTGGGTTTCACGTCGTAACGTGAGGTAAAAGTCTCTCTCTGCGCGCTTTTGTTGCTGCAGCTCTTGCGCGGGATTCTGCCACGCGACCAACGCAGAGTGTTCGAATTCTCGATTGACATATTCTTCGAGCAAAATCTTCTCCGTTGGAGTCTCGCGCACTCGCACCGGCAACGCTTCGGACGATTGTTGGACCATGGAGTCGTCTCGCGACCGCTTCTTGCTCGAAGCGAGCCCATTCTCCCCGTTGGACGCGTCATGACTCGATTCGGCCGGGGTTAACGACACGCCGGATGCTGCTAATACGGCTTTCGCGTTCTGTTTCCCTTCCGCGATTGCGTCTGATCCATTTGCGCGCTGGTCCGTGGGGGGTTCGGTCGTGTCACCATTGGCGTTGGTGACTTCGGTGGAGCTCTCATGAACCGTCTCTGCGGATGCGTCATTCGCGAGCTGACCCGGTTGGGCCATGTCCGGGGAGGGCATGATCGAGGGTTAATTGGGTGAGAGTAAGAGAGTTCGACGATTCCAGGTGGAAGAGAAAGGAACGTGTCACGTTGCGCGAAGGAAGAAGGACCGTGTGTCGCTCCAAGACTAGGCGGTATGACCGAGGCAAGAAAAGAAAGGAGGGGAAGAAAAAGAGAGAGAGAAAGAGAAGGTCGTTTATGGTCGCATCCTTGATGGGATCCTAGAATAGACGGAGGTCAGCTCATCGTCCGCATGGGGGTACGTCGACTGGTGTTCGCGGAGAGACGCGACAAGTGACCGACGGGTCACCTCGGCCCTCTGAGCCACAATGCGCATGGGAAAGGGAGCATGTATGAATGCTGAGGTAGCGAGAAGCAGTGAGATGCATAATGAATGAACAGGCACAGTAACGTGACATGCGAATCAGAGGAATGGGGATGGTGGTGAACATACCAACAGGGGGGGACGATAATGAGGCTGTCAGGCAACAAGTCGCGGAAAATAGGAAAACCACCGCGACCAGAGAGGGAACGAGAAACACGATAATAATGATAACACCAATGATAACCCGAGTAGAAATCGGCCGGAACGCCCGTTGAACGAGGGTTCCCAAAGCACTCACTGATGACTGGATGGGTCTGCCTGGAGTCGGCTCGGTTCTGGGTCTCACGCCAGCAGGCAAAACGGAAGCGAACGGCTAATCAGCTGACAAAACGACTGGGCGTATTTCGTCGTCGGTGTTTTGAGGTCTTGTTTCTGCAGATAATTGAATCGTCGGATCCGAGAAACCCCAGATATGGTGGATGTAGATGTGGATGTCGGTCCGATGCAGGACGGGCACTTTGCTTTGCGGCGACTGAAGGGAAAAAAGAGAGAGAGAAGGAGAGGGCGAGGGAGGAAAAATGCGCTGGGGGGGTGTTGGACCCCCCGTCAAGTGATTACAAGTGAGTCCGCTCGCCCGCTGGGTAGGGAGGGAAGGTCAGGGGGAGGACAGGAGAGGTATAGAACGGACCAGCAGCACGACCAGCACTGGGAGACGAAAACTAAGAGGGAAACTCTCGAGGGGAGACTTTTTTGAAGCCATCACGACTGCATCTTTTGCCTTGAGATTTCTCCTGATGCGATGCCGACCACGCATACCGTACGGCCGTATCGTAACGTATGGTATCCCCGTGGCTTCCTGCACCCATTCCCTTTCTGTTCATCACGTGATGGTGCACTAACTGTATATGGTATGGCGTCTTGCCCTAGTTGTGCTGAGCAACTGGAGCCTGTCGCACGATACGGAAATTCATGTAACTGCATGTACCACCTGCAGTTCTCCAACTGGAGATCCATCACGGACAAGGAAGGTAGGTAAATACGGCCTAACATTAGGATATCAACATAAATCAATATTCAACATCACACATATCGCGAACAGGAACATCCATCAATAATCGAATATCTGCGTCTCAAACTTGCACCCAACCTTCTCCAGCCGATCCACGTAGTCTTGTCCCAACGTGGCCGATGTCACGATGCCTCCTCGGGAGACCTTCTTCACCTTCTCCTCGTTCTCCAGGATAGTCATCGCCGCCTCTGCCATCAACAATCCCGTGACCGAGTACATGCCACCCTGGATCTTCAGCTTCCCAAGAACCCGCTTCGGGGTTGGCGTGTTCTGATCCGCTGTCGCCAGGGCACGGTATTCCACCCGGTCGTTGCGGGAGCTCTCCATGCTGGGACCCTGTCCCGGAGCGTAGGCGACCTGCTTCACCAGCCACCGGACTGGAGGCAGAAGCAACAGCGCGATACCGATCACAAACAGGTAATGCACTGCGATGCCGACGAACACGTTCCGCACGCGGAGGAACTGTCGAAAGTAAAACCGGGGACCGTAGAATTCCGGCATCAAGGTGCTGCTGCGGTGCACGATCGTGATATCGCAAACTGCGGATGGGGAAGTCGTCAGGGTACCCATGTCGCGCACCGCGCGAGCACCCAGGACTTTCTCCAGGATCGACTCGCGGGGGATGTCCTTGGGGGGCGCAGAGGCAGCCAGCGCGAAGGGTTGTGTGGACTTGAGCACTTCGGAGATGGAAAGAGTGTCAAGGGAGGACAGAATGGTGGTAAGAGTACCACCACTGACACCGGAGCTCCTACGAGGATTGGTGAGGAGGAGATATTGTTACCTCGGGGTCATGATGGCTTACTTCATTTCTTCAATGGCGCAGGTGACGTCCCGGGTATGGCACGAAAGGTCTTCCCGCACTCGTTTGACAACCGACCAGGTCAAGATATCGGCCGGAGCACTTTCAATCCCAACAGAGGGAATCACCTTGAACTCGGTCAGCTGCCAGTTTCTTTAACAGAACGAGGATGTACGTACGATAGCACCATTAGACTTGGCAATCTCATGATACTTCTCGATGATGGCCTTGATCCAGGGGGTTTCGCCCGTGCTACGTAGGTCAATGACAAATATCTCAAGGGTCAGTAGTAGAGGACTTACGCATCAACATAGTGAGTTCCATTGGCGGCACACGCCTGAACTACTGGAGTCGAGTACAGGTGATACGGTCCAACGCAGTTGATGATGAGTCTGGTCTTCTGAGCCAAACTATTGAGTTCGGTGGCGTTGAGTTGGACTGCCAAAATGTCTACTGGAAGGTTAATCGCGATGTGGTTGTGGAAATATTTTTCCTGCAGCAAGTACCTGGATCCGTGCGATCCGGATTCAACGCCTTCAGTTCGGTGCTAATCTTCTCGATTTTCTCAAGGGAACGTCCGGCAAGGGCCCATTTTAAATTGGTTGGAAGATGCTTGACAATGTGTTCGGCACATAGACGGCCTGTATATCCTGTAGGTCCGTGGAGGACTAGATCGTATTGCCTGCTGGAATCCATAGTTGGTGCCAGTGCGTTCTATCTCGAATGAGAGGACTATGTTGCCGATATGGAATTCAACTGGGCCGAATGAATGTTAAGAGGAGACAAGACGATGTTCCTACTCCAGGAGGAGGCAGCACTAGGCATCAGGACTGATGACGTTCATCGGTTTGTTGATTCCGTCCCTGCCACGGAAACCTCGGCCATCGGGCTAACCCAATCGGGACGGATGGATTGGGAAATCATGTGATTATGTCCTCGACGCAGCGCATCCAACTCCGACGACCCTTATGGAAAAGGAAGAGAGATTCTAAGGCATACAGGTTCGCCAAAAAAGTCCTGATAGGGATCTCAAAGTGAGGTTGACGTTCAAATTGTTACTGTGAAAATTCCGAGCGTGGTTAGGGCACTTGTCATGGTTGATGACACATATAGCAATCATGGGATACGATAACAGAAGAATAGTACAGGGACTTCACTGGATGTCCTACCTTTCTCGAAATATACCACTCATCTTAAGTCTTTTCTCTCTCTACTCTGTACACCATGCTTGTGATAGTACCTCTGCAAAGCGATGATGCACGCGGGCCCCACGTGACCGCCAAGACTTTAAGCCCTAAGCGAGCCCACCCACAACCAGTCTCTCTCCGTTGAAAGCCTCAGTCTCGATTTCGTCTTGCCGCACTGTATCCATCTTCGACCTGAACAGCCAAATCAGACAAGATGACCAAGCGCACCAAGAGTAAGTGCTCCCAGCATGTTTTGATGCCCTCTTTGTTCCATTCGCAAGCATCAGAAATACTGACTGCAATTTTCAGAGGTCGGCATCACCGGTAAATATGGTACCAGGTATGCTTTTCGCGCCCTGCTCCCCTGAACACGCCCCGAAGTCGATGGTTGCCTTTTTCTCGCCGAAACGATCGAAAGAAAACGGCTCAGAAAAGAAATGGATGACTCGGGAGTCGATTTCACCACTGCTCGGATCGGGTTTATTGACAATTGATCAATAGATACGGTGCCTCCCTGCGTAAGCAGGTGAAGAAGATGGAAGTGTCCCAGCACGCCCGCTACGTCTGCACCTTCTGCGGCAAGAACACCGTCAAGCGCCAGGCCGTTGGTATCTGGGAGTGCAAGGGCTGCAAGAAGACCGTTGCCGGTGGTGCCTACACCGTCTCGTAAGTCGAGTCCTCGTCGACCCATTATTGTCCAGCATCTTCCTCGGGGAGATGACTGGATTTTCGTTCACACAGACCGTGGACAAGTGTGACATGGAACTAACCAATATGTGCTACAGCACTCCTGCCGCCGCCGCCACCCGCTCCACCATCCGTCGTCTCAGAGAAATTGCGGAGGTTTAAGTGTCATGATGGGATTTCCTTTTTACGTTTGAAATAAAAAATAGCGAAATTCAAGAAGCTTAAATCTTGTTACGAATTCCGGCTTCTTCGACGTGACTGGTCGAACAACGCACATGACTACCTACTAGACAACAATACCACGGATGACTTGAGAATTGCCTATTTAAGGACCCGTATTTGTTCGCCTGCCGTTCTATTTGCGTGCTACGTTGGGATTTCATCAGCGGCCTGTGACGAACTGTCTCCGGTCGATCCTCCGGCAATGATCGTGTCTTCTGACAGAACCGCGAACCGCTTTCGATGCATCCCCTAGTAGACTCCAACAATCTCTTTGATCCCACCACATTGGCTTCGTGTGTTTGATGGAGTCCATACTCTTTCCAGGGAAGAAACGGACAAAATTGGTTCGACCCACATCCGAGTCGTCAGGCTGCACAGCCTACAGAGTATGCTGGGGAGATCTTCGGGCTCTTGGACCTCGTGATCGTGGATACGCTCTTAAATTCCCTCCCTTTCCGTTTGATGGCCGAGGAAACGGACGATCACCGTGACCGATTCCAAAAATATGAGAATGATCTCCCCGACACGCGTGAGAATACCATCCTTGCGACTCAGAGAACTGGTTTCGTAGATCTACCGATGAGGTCCTTTCAGTTGGGTCACCATCTCTCCCGGAACAAGACGACCGGTTACACTGGTTTCCCTCCCCAAGAACCCGAACTAAACCGAAAAGAGGGGTATTCAGCGGCACTGCAAGGGCCCAGCCTCAGATGGCATTCTTTGGGGGAAGAGTCGATCGTCCTGAGACCTGCCCATGAACAAGCATGTACCTTGCCTGCGACTTTGTCCGGGTTTCCTGTGCGGTGATTGGCCTGCGGTCACGTTGCCGACCAGACTGTTTTGCGTTAGACCGGGATGGTGGACCAACCTTCAAAAGGCCGGCTGCTTTCTCCCCACATCACCTCTCTCTCTCCTTCTCCCTTCCCCTTCTACTTCTGCTTTCTCCCATCCCCCGTCTGTCAGCTGCTCTTCATGCCTTCTCTCAGTTTCTCTGCAGACAATCCGGATTCTTCCCCCTCTGTTAATGTCCGACACTTGTATTGTGTGCTTAGGAGACCTTGGCGAAAGCGCCAGCGATCCTCTGGCCGTCGCCGCCGAGGCCGCGCCAAGACCTGACCTTCAAGACGCTGATGGCAAACCCACGGGCTCTGCTAGCAGGCCGGAGGTCGTCGATGGTACGGAGGACGCAGGTCAGATCGCCCAGCTACTGCCCTGTGGTCATATCTTACACAATAACTGTCTGAAGCCCTGGGTGGAAAGAGCCAACAGTTGTCCAATATGTCGCCGCAGCTTCAATATGGTGGAACTGAGTGATCGAATCGGAGGTATGTTTCTTGCTTTTCACGATTTCCTCTTTCTATGAAGGAACCCCCCTGAGCAAATACGCTGGGATCTTGGTGGTCAGGTACTGATTCTTATCTCCTACTCACAGGTCCCGTCCTCTCGTCCTACGCCGTCCAAGACCGGGTACAGGTAGCCGACGTCGATCCGTCGATGGTGATCGAGTATGTCGACGATGACTTTACCGGTTTCCAACCTTGTCCTATCTGCGGTGATTCCGATAATGAAGAACTCCTGCTCCTCTGCGACGGGTGCGACGCCCCGTCCCATACCTACTGTGTCGGGTTGGATTCGGTCCCCTCGGGTCCTTGGTACTGTGCTCGATGTGAAACCCAACGTGCGTTGGGTCCATCTCCGGATACCGAAGACAGGCCGGCACGCACTCAGGAACGACGGGGTCGCCGGACCAGAGCTCAACAGCGGAGAGTTCAAAACCGAAATCAGATGAACTCTCTTCATTGGGCGCGGGTCTGGCAGTCTGTCTGGGATCATCTCAACCTCGATCTAGATTTCCCGTTTGATGACGACCGAGCCATGGAGCGTGCTCGTCAGCAACAGCGACGGGAGGCTGCGAATCAGCGCGAGTTCCGGGCTTGGCAGCGTCGGTTTGAAGTCGCTGAACGGCAAGGCGGCAGCAATCGGTTTCGAGACACGGCTGCACTTTTGGATATTGAAGCCCCAAGGCCTTCGCGACCGCGCGTACCCCGAGAACCAACACCGGAGCCAGAGTCTTTAGAGGAGATGAGAGCCTGGAACGCTTTTGAACGAGCGCGCGAGATCGAAAACGACCCCAGTGCTGCCCGCAAGAGAAAGGAGCCGACGTTATCCCCCTCACCAGAGCCTACCGAACCCGAGCGGAAACTGAAACGTCCGCGAACACGCAGAGCTCAGGATCTGGCCGCACTGGCCATGCAGAACGGCGAGTCTTCGAGAGCCGCGAGCGCACAAGCCACCGCCCGAATCAACGCGGAGAGTTCGACGGAGCCTAGTTTTCTGCAGTCCCTTCTGAAAGAAGTCGAAGAGGCTTCAAAACCCACCAATTCATATCCATCGTCCGCACAGGCGTCCGTTGCTGCGACCGACCACCCCACCCCTGGTCCTTCTTCTCCGTCGATCTCTCCTGCTCCCTCCAACCATTCTTCTCCCCTTTTATCGTCGGCCACTCCCCCACCTCATATGAGAAGCAGGCCCATTTCCCCGATCCAGCTTTCTTCGCCGGCCGACCTGTCGTCCCCGCCCTTCTCGCCTGACATTTCCCCTGCTGGCTCTGCCGATGCGAAGGAGATGGGAGTAAAGGAGGCCACGCCCACTCGAATCGGCGTGGGGCTTCCTCGGCGGCGCATCCCTAGAGCTGCCATGCGCTCCCCAACGGTGCGGTCAACTGACCACTCACCGAGCCGCCCTAACCTATCACTGGCTGTCAAATCAGACATCCAGAAACTGGTGGGCTCATGGCTCAAGCCCTACTACCGCTCCAAGACCATCACCAAAGACGAGTACACCGATATCAATCGCACCGTTTCCCGCAAATTATACGACCGGGTGGGCGATGTAGAAGCCCTTGGACTGGATTCAAAGTCCGAGTTGGAGCAGACCGCCAAGGACGAGGTAGAGAAAGCGGTTGGTGGCCTCAAGCAGAAACAGAGGATGGAGGATAGGGATCACGTGGATGATAGTTCATGATATATGAATAGCGTGTGGCATTTCCGGCGTTTTCAGCGATTTACGGGGGGTTTGCATCAGCCTCGGCGTTTCTTCTGTTTCTTCTATTCCTGTCGCATGCGGATTTGTAGCGGTAAGGCCCACTCAGGAAGCTGGGCTGTATATTTCATCTCTCTGAAATGGGTGAAGCTGAAGCCTTCAACCCACATCAATGACCAAACCTATACCATCGTTAGAGTATACATCAAAATGTCCTTCTCCACGTCTACAGGTATCGATGGAACATTCGCTGCTGGTCGGGCCGTGATTAAGAGAGGTAAAGGTGTGTTGGACCAGATACTATGGGTCATACGAGGGTCGCTAAGTGACTGCGATGTGATAATATAGAGGAGAATCCCTTACTCTACCTGTTTAATACCTATTTCTTAGACCTCAAGTCACCGGAAAGAATTAAGGTGTATTCTCTTAAGCAAACCAGGTCTTTCATAATGAATGCTAGTTTACTCTAGAAGATCCCAGGCACCATCCTCCACGGCACAAGGCGTTTATACTGCTCCCAGTAAGGCCCATACTTGGCCAAGCAGCGCTTCTCATCTCGATAACACCGATGAACCAGCAACCAAGTCATGTAAATGAAGTATGTGTACGGCAGGATATGCTTCCATCCGCAGGTGACACAGGTGCAGAACGAGAAGATCACGTCCCCGACGTAGTTGGGATGGCGCACAATGCCCCAGCACCCTAGAACGCCGTTAGCCGGTCGCTTGCCAACCCAGCGGGTCGGTAGATCATTTCCACCTACCTGAATACAGCAACATGGACTCGTGGACGTCTCCGCTGTTTGTTGTATACTGGGCGCGGATCACGCGCTGTCTTTGCTTGATATAACGGTTGCTCCCACTGCCTCGGAGTATCTGCTTCTCGTAGTTCGACAGCCGGAATAGGATATACCCTGATATTCCGGTAGTCAGAAGAACGAAGAAAGTGCCCCAAGAAAGATGTGTGGGGTATAAAGCAAGATACTGGGCCTGGCACGTATACATCATTGGGAGCCAGGCGGCAGGACCCCAACCAAGACAGAAACCAAAGTGGTCCAGGGCGATGTCGATCGTACTCAGATACCTGAATTCATTTTAGGTCAACACAGGCAAATCAATCCATATGTAGCCAGGAGTGAGTACCAGTCCTCGTTGACGAAAAAGTCAATTGTGTAGATGGCATGAAACAACGTCACAGCCACCATGGAATTCGATATAGAGCCGAAAGTTTCATACTGCTTAGCCATGAAGGCTAGGTCACTAGGGAAGGATCAGCATTGCACGCGCTGAAGCATCGAGACCTCATACATTAGCACCCACAAGTTCATGCCCACCCGGCCGACCTGGAAGAGCTTCACGTCCCAAAGCTCGCCCAACCGCGGGTTCAACTCGATACCGGCAAGGAAATCATGTAGGATCGAACCTAGTCATATCATCAATTCACACCCTCGCGTATAGACGAATCCTGGCGCCTCTTTCTCACTCACCACTGAACCGGCGATCCCGCTCGAAAGTCGGGCTCACATGTGCCTTGACGAACGCGAGCACGGAAGCGATTACGCCGTAGATGTTGGCAATTCCAAGGAGTGCTCCCCAGTTCCGTGCAACGCTCGCCATCATGCGAATCCCGCCTATGTATCCTGCGAGGATAAAGCAAAATATCGTGAGAAACCAGCATGAAAACCCGTTTATCCGGTACGGGTGCGTGTGTCCTCCGGGTGTTGGGAGACCATGCACCACCCTGCCGGGAACAACGGTGTACAGTATGGCCTGTACAACTACCCAGACTGCATACCCGATGATTGGACCTAGAGAAACTGCCGGTAGGTAGTGCAAAATAAAGACGAACGGGGACTGGACGAACAGAGGGTCTCTAATGGCGGCCCATATCGACCCACCAAAATGCTCCAGGCAGAGATGGAGGAAGAAAGTGAGGAGGATTGAGCTGACCACCAGTCCCAAGCTTAGAAGGCCTGACAAGGCAGAGACATGCTGACGACGCCCCCAGAATATATTTGGTGAGTTTTTCTGCTTGTCGGCGCCCTGTAGGGCATGAGGAGGTGCGGAAACTGGAACGATAGTTCGACTTCGCGTCATGATGGCGGTGAGGTCAAGACAGATGGATGCACGGTGATCCTTCTCTGGAATTACCTTCTGCGAAGAGGCATCGTGTTTATATGAATTGGCCGACGGGTCACATAGCATCCTGTGTTCAGGTCAAGACACAAGACCCTACTGTGGCTCTTGCATCAGTGGGCCTGGTGATGTGAGCTATCCGGATCATGTCAAGTGAAGTGCATGGAGCTCACCAGGTCGATGCAAGGGACATACTGCTGATCTACTGGCATCTCTTGCCCGTCGTGCTTCCTCCTATCAGAGCATCTTATCATGTATCTTTTGAGCTGTGGATACGCTGGTGCAAGATCTGACCGTTGCGCATGAGTTGAGCTTGCATCACCACACTGCCACACTACCTAAAACACTGCATCCAGAGACAGTTCGGGCCGAGTGACGTTCTATCTTGTGAGAATTGCATCTGAGATTCATGCGTTCTGCGAAGGGAGTACATAAGGCCTCGTGGTCTCGGGTTTAGCTTACACAACCACATGTGGCTGTCTCCTACTGCAATTCTACACCCTCATGATCATTCCTACCAAGCTTTAAAATCAAGCTTCAAATCACTCAGTCTTTGCTGTATGTCACTACGTGCAAAGCTTCCTCTAGCTCTGTGGTACTGGTATCAAGTTCAAGTTAGACGCCTTAATTACAAACCAACCGTCCGTCCACCACAACAGCGCGATGATCAGAATTGAACACTCCATCATCAAACCGATTCGCCAGCACAGCATACCCGTCTACCGTCCAGGGCTGTCTGCCCGCCGTCCCAGCCCCAAGCAAGACATAGTCGATCCGCGTCGGATCCTGCCCTTCATAACCAAAGCCCGTCCAGGTAAGCCGATTCCCATAGTGTTCCGCCGCGGGGACCAACATAGCCGCATCTTCCAGCGGCGACCCGGGCGCCGTCAGCTCGACATACGCCTCTTCGAAATCCTGGCTGTTAAAGTCTCCCGCCAGGAACACGCCCGCGATGTACTCATCGCCGTAGTCACCGGCAGCATACTGGCTGATCTTGCGCAGGATAATCCGCGCAGCCTCAAGCCGCGACCGCGCGCCCTGGTCGTCCAGATGCGTGTTCATCGCCAGCACGGTCTGGCGGCTAGCGCGGTGCGTGAACACGCCGATCGTCACGATGCGGATCGACGCCGCGTCCCAGCTCTTCGACGGGACCTCCGGAGTCTCCGACAGCCACACCGTCTCCCAGTGGTTGACCTCCCAGTGCTGCGGCTGGTAGAAGATGGCCGAGTACTCGCCGGCTTCGTAGCCGTCGTCGCGGCCGACCCCGATGTAGTCCCAGCTGGTGCTGTGGGCGTTGAGGCCGGACAGGACGTCCACGAGCTGGTTGTGCAGCACCTCCTGGAGACAGATGAAGGCGGCTTGGTTGCGTGTGTTGAAGAGGAGCTCGTTTACGAGGAGCTGGCTGCGCTCTGGCCACGGCTGTTCGCCCTCGAAGGGGGCGCTGGTTGCGTAGCGGATGTTGTGGGTGAGGATGCGGAGAAGGAGCTCAGCGGCGACTTTCATTGTGCTTGGGGAAGTTATTATGTATGATACGGTGGTATTCAAGGAGGTGTCTTCTGGGATTGAGGGTTGTCGTTACTTGAAAGTTGGGAGGAGGTGAGGAGATGCATCGGAATGCGGGCGTGTCCTGTGATTGGATGAGCGTGACCATACATTATGTAGGTACCTAGGCACGTAGCCTACTAAAGGTAGGTAGCTGTTTGATGCATAGACAGCACAGTCACTTGTATCAATAAGTTATATAAGAAGCCAGTCCTGTCCCATTCGACCGATCGTAAAAACCCATCGCGATGCGAACGATCCCGGGCCCCCTTCTTGCTGTTGCCACTGCCAATACCCCTGCAGGATGCGCGCCGCATTGACCCCATTCAAGCAGTTGGTGACGTCCCAAAACTGCTTCAACGAGCTCGACAAAAAGTCGCGTTGCGCGGGCGCCCGACACTCCAGGCCAGCGACAAAAATCGGCCAGAGGATGCACTTGAGGAGGGCATCGTCCTCCTTCAACAGCCCGATCACGCGGATCAACTCCTGCACCAGGACTTCCTGGGTGGAGTCTGTTTTCGTGACTGTGTCGAGAATACGCTGGCCGTAGATAAGTGCGCCGAGCTTGTACGACTGCGCCAGTATGGGGAGGTTGTGCGTGTCGCGGGTGGACGAGTCATCCGGATGGGGCAGGCTGGACGCCCAGATTGTACAGTCAAAATCCTGGATGAATTCAATAACTTTGCTGATGTTCTGGGCGCGTCCGGTCAGGGTGGAGGAATCTAGCGGTTCCGGAACGGTGAGTGCGTCTCGGTACATTGACAACGATTGAATCGCGGTCAGGAGGTATTCAGGGCAGCCGAGGAATGACTGCTCAACTGTCTCTTGGAGAAGCGCTTCTGACTGCTCGAGAAAGTTGAATTGGGTTAGGAGCTTGGGGCGAACAAACGTTGCACCCAGAGTCTCGATCCTGGTTTCCGTGGTTAGTTGGGTAGACGTGGAGGCTAGGACATACATACAGGTAGATTTGTCGGGTGATGAAATTCCGAATCTGCAGGACGGTCCTTCCTGGGTCCTGGCTGGTGTTCATCTCTGGCCCGGACAGGAGCGGGTTCGTTTCAATCAGACGCTTGACCCCTTCCAGATGGACATTCCACCGATCACTTCCAGATTCGAGAAGATCCAGAAAGATCAGGAGGAAGATACTCGCCATGGTGGTGTCTTTTGCACATGACGTTGTATTGGCGAGGTCACTGGCTAGTCTTTGCATCGCTTGCTGCTTGAAAAGCAGGGCATCATAGTGAGCGCCTCGTGATTGAATAGGAATCACAGTGCCCGGTTCATGAAACGAGCGGCCGGAATTGGCCTTGTGACGTGCTGCAAGCGCAAGAGCTGCCTTGCAGAGAGTTTGGTCGGTTAATGCAAGAGATATCAAGCTTCTGAACGGGTTTTTCTCGCTGTCATATACAATGAACAGCTTGCAGATGCGGTGGTTATCTTTAGTTGTTAACATTGTCCGTAAATCAAAAGCCATCGGTCTTACAATAGTCTAGGTAGTGTTTAGAAGTCGAATCCAAAATGGAGAACGTAGGATCTTCCAAAGCGAGTGGGATGTCTCGTGAGGGACTCGTAAGCTCTTCTACGCCAGGCTATTAGCTCACGGAACCAATATGAATACAGACACACGAGATATTGAACGTACTCTGGGATCCACACTGCTTGACAGAAAGCCTCAACGGACTCTCTATGGCACTCGAAATGGGCCCCGTCTTTGCTGCCTCTGTCGGGTCTGATGCATCTTGAAACGACATGCCCTGCATTCTACCTCGGATCGCCACGCCCTTGACCCACCGGACAGGGCGTTTCTCGTAGCATTCCAACCCACTGGTCTTGCATTTTCGGCAAGGCACTTGGGATCGGTCACATTGAATGCGCCGACGACGGCAGGTATAGCAGGCCTCGAGCATTGGACGCTTATCCATTTGGCGGATTGCACAGCATGGCACAGTATTTAATCTGAAAGGATACAGCCCCGTACATCATGCAACAGCCAACCTCAGAAGGAGGACATTGTCGCAGCACCGGTAGTACTTCTAATATCCAAGAGTAGCGTAAAGAAGACTGAGTTTGTCGAAGTGGAAGTGAAAGGGCCAGTGTCGAAAGTGCTGATTAATCATTGCATTGGCGGCGAAAGAGCTTCCTATTCAGGCATAGCGCTACATGTTGAACAATATCGTCGACCTCGCTTGGAGCTTGGATATATTTGCATGGTACTTGGGTATTGCAGGTATATACACTTCCATCGTCGTGACATGACTACTTAGCTTTCGCCTGGTCCTTGAGTTCCCCCCGTTCTTTGACCATCTGCGCAATCCCCTTTCCAACGTCCGTATCCAACGCCTCAAATCCCCGGATCACGCCCTCGCGATCTCCCTGGCCCATTTCCTGGCTCATCTTGAACTTTCCCTCTAGTCGGTCAATCGTGATCTCAATGCCGATGATGTTTTTCTTCATGATCTCAATGTAATTCGTCGGAGCGTCGGTCACCGACCAGGGCGACGAGTACCCCATGATTGACGTCTCGGACTGTCGCGACAGATCCTCGATCTGCTTCTGCAAGAACGCGCCGGTCTGCTCGGACTTGGAATCACAGTAGAGGCGAATCTTGCCGTATGCCTGCGCCGCGGCGTAGTTCCAGGTGGGAACGACCTTGCCGGTGGCGGGCTTGGTCTCGGTGTAGAATTTCGGCGTGACATAGTGGTGCTGCGGTGCGTTGAAGAGCACCAACACTTCTTCGGACAGTTCGAAACTCTGGCTGTTGCCCTGTTCGTGCTGCGCCGCAAGAGCCTCCATCAGCACCTTGGCCTGGGGGTTCTGCTTGGCCATGTGGCCGCGCAGGATCCCATTCGACACGCTCCCATCGCTGGTGTCGGGAACATCGAGAACAAACGGGATGTGACTGGACTGGATCAATGGGTATGATGGGGACTTGATGGCGGTGGTCAAGATGCCGAGCGGGTTGTCCTTGATCAACTGCTGGAGCACGGCGATCTGACCCTCGGCGTGGATTGCGCGGAGATACATGACGGCAGGTGGACCCTAGTCAGATTGGCTGTGAAATGAATTGGAACTGAAGCAGATGGCCGACATCGCGCCCTTTATATGACTGGGGTATCGTGGGTGATTGATAATACTTACATCGGCCGATAGCATACAACTGACTCAGGTTGATTGGGTCTTTCTGATTGGTGTGTGTCGCCGAGCAGAGGCCCAGATTGGCTTGGTTCCCAGCCTGACCAGTTGGTTTTCCATTCTGACACGGAGTCTGATTGCCTCTCAGCCAATCAGAGATGTGCCTTTGCTGCTTTTTTCGACTGTTGTGGGGCTCAAGGGCTCTCGACAAATAGGAATTCAGAGCCTCTCTTCAACTTCCGCATTAGGAACTTGATGGGAGTGGGGCGATCACCGCTAGCCTGATGAGGAAGTGCTCTGGAGAGGCCGTCTTCGTTGCCATACAAAGTCCGATTGACTTCTACAGATTATTGCCATCGTCGGCGAGTGCAAATCCTATAAGTACAGAGCAGAAGATCTACCTGACGAAGGGTCATTTCAATCTCTGCCCTCATACTATCAGCTCAACATGGCCCCATCCGGCAATTATCACGCATCCACTCGAGCATTGCACGCCGACGACTCTCTAAACCGAGTGACCGATGTTGCTCCCCCGATCCATCTATCCACCACATTCAGGTTTCCTAATGAGCCGGAGAATCTCATTCCGTCAGTAGACCCTGTCGTACGTGACCTTTCTACTGTCCTTCCTTATACTGTTCCCGACTAAGCCTCCTACAGGAAGAATTCGATGGCCAGAACTATATATACTCCCGGGAGTTTGCACCAAACGCAACCCGTCTGGAAGCCGTCCTGTCATCTCTGCTGAACGGCCGCGCAATTAGCTACGCCACGGGTTTAGCCGCCCTCCAAGCAGCATTAATCCTGCTCAACCCTCGCCGCATCGCCGTCGGCGAAGGCTACCACGGCTCCCACGAGGTCATCGCCGTGATTTCCCGTCTATCCGGGCTGCAGAAGCTTCCCCTCGACTGTCCCGCGGAGAGTCTCGACGCCGGCGACGTCATCCTTCTTGAGACGCCCGTCAATCCCTTGGGAACAGTCTTTAGCATCGAGGCATACGCGGAAAAGGCCCACAGCCGCGGCGCCTACCTCATCGTCGACAGCACCTTTGCTCCGCCAGGCCTGCAGGACCCGTTCCTGTGGGGCGCGGATCTCGTCGTGCACTCCGGGTCCAAGTATTTCGGCGGCCATAGCGATCTGCTCTGCGGTGTGCTGGCGATCCAGCGCAAGGACTGGGAGAAGCAGCTGCTCGAGGACCGCCTCGCGCTCGGCAACGTTCTGGGGAACCTAGAGAGCTGGCTGTGCCTTCGCAGTCTGCGGACCTTGGAGCTCCGCGTGCAGCGTGCTAGTCAGAGCTGCGGCCAGCTGGTTGCGTGGTTGCATCAGGCGATGAACACCCCCAACCCGGGAGCGGGTAGCGAGGAGTCCGTCGTGCAGTCGGTCCTGCAGCGGATCTACCATGCCAGTCTCCAGGAGGAACCCTGGCTGCAAAAGCAGATGCCGAATGGCTTCGGCCCGGTGTTTTCGATCGTGTTGCAGCGCGAGGAGTTTGCCCGCGTGCTGCCGAGTAAGCTGGGGTTGTTCCAGCATGCGACGAGTTTGGGCGGTGTGGAGTCGTTGATTGAGTGGCGGGCTCTGTCGGACAGTCGTGTGGATCGGAAGCTGCTGAGAATTAGTGTTGGATTGGAGAATTGGGAGGATTTGAAGAGTGATTTGCTGCGGGCCTTCCAAGCTGTGCAGGAGGAGGGGGTTTGACCGGATATATATATAGGCTAGTATTATAGACTATTGGCCATAGTAGATGAAAACTGATGCAATCTATCACCTTACTTCAATACATATATCTATGATAACAAAAACTACCCACCTACCCAATGAGTATGTAGCCAAGGGAGAATAACTACCTGGGCGATCCCTTTGGAGCTATTCGGTGATGTCATACAAGACTTGGCTACGCACATGTTGTGGTACCTAGCTCGGTGAAATACATGAGACATGGCATGTTCTATAAGCCATGAGAAACACATGAGTTCTGTGCCAAGTAATAGAAGCTTCGTCTTCAATCGGTAGTCGTTTTCCTCAGATCATCCCCTTGCAGAAGCATCTCATGCAGTGGTGAGATAAAAATACAACACAGGCGGGCGGTCTGGTAACCGTCGGTAATTCTCAAGCCCTACACAAGTACCCCGGTCTATTTGGGTACATCCAGCCTGATACCCTGCAGGGAGTTGCATTTTCGCTCATTTTACTAGGAATCAAGATATATCTAAAGTGCTACTATATATTTCGAGATATCGGTGATATCCTTAAATATAGAGGGTTGTCGGGCATAACTGAAAGGGATGAATCCCAGGTCACGTGCTCCATAGAAGGGTAGGTAGTTCTCAACACCACCACCGAGTAAGCTAGGACCAGCAAAGGCACTGGCTGTCTAGTCATCATACCAGTTCATTCTCACTGAATGACTACCTAGGTGGTCTAGGACATACCTAGCTACATAAGATAGGTAGATTTAGGGACTCAAGGACCGTGTGGAGGAGGTACCTATGACGACAAAGGCCCCGCTCTGTAACTCTTCCGTACTGAAACATACGGTATGGAGGCACACTTTGACCAGCTGCCATGAATTCTTCATGATTTTCCCACTTCTTCCCCTCTCTTTCTCTCGTGCTCCACGACTGTCCCCAAGCCCGTGTTCTTGTTTCCCTGGATTCTCCCCCCGTGAGAATCACCCAACTCATTCACAATGGCTGAGACCCAGGCCCAGACGACCCCCGAGGTTGGTATGTATCAACCCCTCCTCTCCCCAATTTGAAAAAGCTCCGTTCGTTTTGTGGGTTTCCGATCCGCTTGCTGCATCGTCATGGCCCGTTGGCGGGAGGTTGCGACAGAGCTTTCGAGCCCGACCAGCAGACGGAAAACCACCTGAGCTTCAGCTCTTGTCCCTGGCCACCCCTTCTGGCGGTCGCTTCGACCGTCTGGAGGACCTCCGATGCCGTCATTCGTCTCGCAACAGAGTACTAACCATGCCCATGGATCCGTCTAGACTACACCCTCAACAACCCCGACACCTTGACCAAGTACAAGACTGCCGCGACCATCTCCCACAAGGTTCTTGATGCCGTCTCAGGTGCGTGATTCCAATCCCCCTCTCGTCGCTCGCGCGCTGTCCAACCGAACCAGATCGCTGACCGTCGTCTAGCATTGTGCGTGGAGGGCGCCAAGATCGTCGAGATCTGCCAGAAGGGTGATCAGCTCCTCGATGAGGAGATCGCCAAGGTCTACAAGGGCAAGAAGATTGCCAAGGGTGCGTTCATTCTCCCCTCCACTGCTGTCGACCGCTCCAGACAGCTCCGCCGCTTGCGGGACGAACATCCCATATTGACAGAACTCCCTTCAAAGGTGTCGGTCACCCCACGACGGTCTCTCCCAGCTCTTTCGTGACCCCCTACACCCCCCTGGTCTCCGACGCGCAGGAGGCCGAGACTACCCTGAAGGCCGGTGAGATCGTCAAGATCCAGCTCGGTGCCCAGATTGATGGCTTCGGAACCATCGTCTGCGACATGGTCACCGTCGGCAAGGACGAGGTGACCGGCCGCGAGGCCGACCTCCTCCTCGCTACTCACTACGCCAACGAGCTTCTCCTGCGCCTGATGGTGCCTCCCGGTCTTCTGGCCACCGGCTCCGACGAGGAGAAGGCTAAGGCCGCCGCTCAGAAGCCCCCCACCCAGGCTCAGATTTCTCAGCTCGTCGAGAAGGTCGCCAAGGCCTACGACTGCAACGTCGTCGAGAACACCACCAGCTGGCTGTTCGAGCGCAACGAGATCGAGGCCGAGAAGAAGATCATCCTTGCCCCCGGCGCCGGTGTCCGTGGCGAGGGTGTTCCCGACGTCGGTGAGGTCTGGGGTGTCGAGATGGGTCTGTCCCTCGGATCCGGAAAGGTCAAGAACCTGCCCCTCCGTTCCACCCTCCACCGCCGTACCACCACCACCTACATCCTCAAGCGTCCCAGCTCCAGACAGACCCTGTCCGAGATCGTCAAGAAGTTCGGCCAGTTCCCCTTCAGCTTGCGCCAGCTGGATGACGAGAAGGCCGCCAAGGTCGGTGTGGTCGAGTGTGTCCGTGGCGGTGTCCTGAGACAATACGAGCCTGCCGGTGATGCCGACAACGCTCCCGTCTCTCGTCTGTTGACCACCATCGGTATGTGTTGTTCCAGATCCTTTCTTGGGTTTCTCACTAAAATACCCTAGCCATCACCAAGAATGGTATCACGAAGCTCACCGCTCCCGCTGCTCCTGACATGACCAAGGTCAAGTCCGACAAGAAGATCGAGGATGAGG
Source organism: Aspergillus sp. MEXU 27854 (assembly GCA_019721355.1). Classification (NCBI taxonomy): domain Eukaryota; kingdom Fungi; phylum Ascomycota; class Eurotiomycetes; order Eurotiales; family Aspergillaceae; genus Aspergillus; species Aspergillus sp. MEXU 27854. The sequence goes on along the minus strand of JAGMTT010000008.1, from coordinate 217,022 downwards.
AGATCCTCAAGATCCTGGAGCGCCCCCTGTCCAAGTCGACCGGCAACAAGAAGAACAAGAACAACAAGAAGAAGGCCGCCAAGAAGGAGTCTGGCGACAAGGAGTAAAGGACCGGTTTCAACCCCGCATGGTCGAATCTCGTGGTCCTGGGATAGTTGGAGGGGCGATGTCGTGCATCGCCTTGGCTCCGGGCCTGATGGCTTTGGGCGTGGACTGAACCTGCCGTTGCAATCGCGCTTTTTCGGCGTGGGATGTGTGCTCGAGAGAGGGATATAGGATTGCATGGGCCCGTAATGAGGGAGCATTGATCTCCACCGAACTCATGGATCTCCTGTCACGTACTTAGTTGCAGGCAAAGAAAACCATCATGTATGAGCTGAATATAAGAAGAAATGCGTGCGTGCTTTGGTCTGGTAGGGATGCTCCGTATTGCCACTGCGAGTTGGTGATATGGACAGGATCCAGGATATGGATTGAGAGGGGGTCAGTCTCCCAGCTGTTTCTGTTTGGGGTATCTTGAAGCATCCTGGAGTATCTACTCTCTCTGTTGTTCTTTTCTGATTCTTCTCGTTCTTTCATCTTCCAACATCGGGAGCATGGTATTGTAGTTGCCTGAATGCCGGTGGATGTCTCGGAATCGCCACCGTCCCCCGACTGTTTGACAAATGCATTCTATGAGGTCCATGTGTTTCTCCGATTGAGACAACAGCAGTAAAGCCTTCGTCTGCTCTGAATGATGGTGGTGGTTCTTTTGTCTCCCATCCGTGACTGTGTCAGCTGCAAAGATCTTTCACAACGACATCCTCTCCAGTGGCAGAAAACGACCACCGGAACAAGAGATGAAATAAACATCCGACCATCATCTCAACTGTATCAGTCTAGGATCCTCCATCTGGTCGCAGGTCTGACCTACTGGGTTGCAGTGGGTGGCCGAACTGGTTTCTCGTGGCCGAGCCACCTCCTTCTGCCGATTTCTTCCTGCACCAACATCTTCTTCTCTTCCACCGCCGGCTGCCCCATCGCCTCTGCTCACCCCGATCCATTTTGGCATTCTGGGTGTTATTCGTCAGGTAAGATGGATGCTTGCGATAGTCAGACCGCTGGCCTTTCTGGTCTGGTGGCTCGTAGGACAGGTCTAATGGCAGTCCTGGACTGAACCCCTCCTGTGCTCATCACGTTGATGCCAGAAGTCATGCACCACAAGGTGTTTTCTTTTGTCACATCCCAGCCTGTCTTTGCTTCTGTTACATCTCATCTTGTGCTTCTATTACTCCCTATGTTTCCTGTTCTTCCTATGCCCCGGCCTCTTCCCTTCGACGTATCTCACTCTCCTCCCTCTACTGCCTCGTCTGTCATCGTCTTCGCAACGAAGCCCAAGATCATCTTCGCTGACATCTCATCTCGTCCAGACCCGAAGGTCTTGCGTAATCCGCCCTTCTACTTGTGGTGAGTGGCACATTGCCTGTACTTCTCGGTCTACCAGAGCTATACTAACACCCACTACAGACATTTAACCACCCAACTCCTCATCTGGTCAGAGGAGAGACTTGATTTCGCATCTACGAAATCTCACGCTTGGACCATTCTCCAAGCCTTGAAGCGCAAGACTCATCCTCCTCTTGGACATCTCGCGTCAGCAGGCCTAGTGCCTCCGAGGGTGGCGAGGAACCGCGTCACGTAAGTAACTCTGGACGGAGATTCAGAAGAAATTAAATGTTCCACATGCTAATCGGAGAGGCAAGGTTCCTATCTCGATCCTTGATTCCGTCTCCGCGACTGTGCGGGTTTTGGAGTTTTGCAGGCCTCTGCGGTCGACCCCCTAGGAGGTGTGACCCTCGAAAACTCCCGCCGCGAACTCCGCAACCTTTCTTTCCACCCATCAACCCGCAGACCGCGCGCGGGCTGGCCACGATTCCCTTCAGCAACGCTGGGCACGTTTGCTGTCTGCTGTGGAATCTCGAAATTAGTAAGTGCGTCCTCGCTCCCTTCCTCGTGATTAATTTCCCCCGCGCGTTGCCGTCGCGTCCTGAGCTAACCTCGTGGTCCGCAGGCATTGTCGCCTTGTGAAGAAGCCCGGTCGAAACAACGATGGCACGCAACCTCCGCTCGACGCCCCGTGCCAGCCAGTCCGGTCCCGCGACCCCGATGCATGCGACAGCTGCTATAAATTCCTCGACTTCGTTTACGGAATCTACCAGACCGCGGAAGCAGCGCCGCACTGGCCGACACAGCCGCGTCGCTACGGATCCGCTGCAGGACACTGACTCCCAGCACTCATCGCAACGGGAAGAACGCGGCCCCGGCCACAAGGATGACGCCGCCAGTGATTCGCAAGCTCTCGGAGGAAACAGAGGATGGGTCGAGCCGCCCTTGAGAACTCCGGCGCCCAGCTACGAAGACACCCCATGGTCCCTTGTGTCCAGCGAACACAACCCAGTGCTCTCTACGATGCGCCCGCTAGGGACCATGCCGACGCCTGGTGACTTGCGCAAAGTTGGACTGGTCCCGACCAAGCCCAGCTTGCAGACCATCCCTGCCAAGAAAGAGCCGCACGCTGTGCCGAACGGAGAAAAGGAGAGCGACAAGCCTCCTTCAACCCCCTTGAGCCCAGCGGACGAGCACATTCCCAACGATGCGCCCCTGAAGTCCGCACCCGACTTCAACCTCAGTACATTCATGACTCTCCCGCTTCCCAGCTCGCCCGACGCTGATGTCGATGTGGCGAAGATCCGAGCTGCCGTGGGAAATGCCATTCACATGGCGTCGGAGTCTGAAAACCGTGCGGTCGTGCGCGGCCTTCTCCGTCTTTGGGAGAGCTGCGGAAACGACTCGTTCTTGCTCTCCATCCTGAATAACATCTGTCAGGAGACTCCTGGCCATCGGGAAAAGGCGGTTTTCCAACTGATGATGCGTGACGCCTGGAAAGAGGTTCAGGCGGGAGAAGATACCGAACCCGCGACAGGTCGCGCCAGCAGTGTGTCTTCATTGTCGTCTGCTAAGTCCCTCGATGATCCCGGGACAGCCGCCGGCACGACAAATGCGCGCCCTCGCGCTAGAGGCAAACAAGCCAAGACGGCCGCGGAGAAGGAGAAAGCGACAGACTCAGCACCCTCAACTCGCCGCTCGGCATTCCCGTCCGGCGACACCATTCTCGAACGCAAGCGCGCTTTGGAAGAAGATCCTGAATTTTCTCAGGAGGCGATCGCTGCGAAACGCACTCGCCTGCGGAAATCTCTTCCAAAACTGGCGCCGCCCGTGAGCAAAGTACGCTCTTCGCTGGCAACGGGAGCTCGTTCTCTTCCCGCGACTCCTCCTGCTGCCAATGGAGCCGCCGACGGCCTTGATGGAACGATGGATCTTCTCAGACAAAGATCGGAGAGCGTGGCCAGCAGCGATGCGGAAGATAACCGCCGGCTGACCCCGACCATCGAATCTGATGACGAGGAAGATCAGGAGAATAACGACTACTGCCGCGAATGCAATGGCAGTGGCCAGCTGCTGTGTTGCGATGGCTGTATTGATTCTTATCATTTTTCATGTCTCAACCCGCCCCTGGATCCCGCTAACCCCCCTGAGGGCGACTGGTACTGCCCACGCTGCGAAATCAAGAGACCCTCGAGAAAAATTCGTGATCAACTCGATAATGCCTTGCAAGAAGATTTTGCTTTGCCCGAACGCATCCGGGACTACTTTACAGGTGTGCGCACGGGCGACGATGGAAAATACGAAGATATCATCCCCTTTCCCAAGATCAATCCGAGAAGCATGAGGGGCACCCGGACAGGCCGGTATGACGACCCGCATCTTCTGCGTGTCCATGATGCCAAGGGTAATCTCATCTTCTGCCATGCCTGTGGACGCACCAGCAATGGAAACCGGCCCATTATACAGTGCGATTACTGTCCTTGTGCGTTCCACATGGATTGCTGTGATCCCCCCTTGGCCATGCCCCCTGTACAGCGACCGGGTAGTGAAAAACCCCACCAAAACTGGATGTGCGGCAATCACGTCTACCACGATATGTTTGAAACCGTCCAAGATGAAGAAGGATTCGAGTGCACGAAACGCATCCGCCGGCCGAAACGCCCTCGTCTGGTCGACATCGAAATCCTCCCGACCGAGGAAGAGTCGGAGAAGATCGAGGAGAAAGAAGACGAAGGTGTCATGTATCGAGTTTCAGAGAAGGGTGTACAGCTCGATTTTATCTCGCGCATCAAACGGTCAGTCTTTATCTAACGGGTGCGATGCCTCCTACTAACAGTCCCGCAGGGAGAACGAAGAAGTGGCGATGAAAAAGAGAATCGCCGATAGATACTTTGAATACATTCGGCAGGAACACGCCAAAATGTCCGCTGAGGCGCGTGCTTTTTACGCCTCTCAGAGGCCCGCCACCCCAGTCGAGGACACCACCGTCGCGATCTTGAACTCGCGGAGCGTCGCCGAGCGGGAGGCAGCCTCGAACCTGCTTGCCTTTGCGCAGAGCAACCAGATCAGCAAAGAGGCCGAGAACGGCAAGATCACACTTCTCATTGACCAACTAAAGGCGAACGCCCCGAACAATCTGCCGCCTCCTGAGACCGAAATCGCGTCCCTGAGGACTTTGCAGGCGTTGATCGAGCAACGCATTCAGGTGTTGAACGCTCAAACCACTGGATCTCCAAAACCTTCTCAGGCCCTTTCACCTGTCCCGGATTCTTCAGCTACGGAACCACGAGTCTCGGATGTCAGATCTGCTGAGCCCAACGCTATGGAGGCTGATGTACCCCCTGTCGAGGCAGGTCCGGAAGCCCAGCCGCATGTGTAGAATCAAGCCAAGCGCCCCATCGTGGTATCTATCGGTGATGTTTGAACATATCTTTTGGTTATACGGACATCAACGAACTCCATCTGCGACTCATGCGATGAACGGGACTCGACTGCGCTTGTTCATCATTGCGCATCTACAGGAAAGGGATGCGTTCGCATAAAGGCTCGTCGCGGTGAACGCTCCCAACCTGAACCACGTTGCGGATACGCTGATCCCACTGGGCATACCGGGTGTCAGTTTCCAACCGCCCAAGGACGCTATATCGCATCACTATCAGATAGAGCAGCGGTTCTCACAGCGGTATTGTGTCGCGCAATGTCTCTTTGTTTCTTTTCGTCGTTCTGGCGCTGCCATCATTGGTTAGTTTCCCTGCGTTTATTAAACAGATGGAGATTTGCTTGCACCTTCGGATATGGAAGTTTGGCGTTGGTTTGGTCGGGGCCCGGTTCTATATGGCCCATATTACGTGCTGTCGTGACCATTGGGTCCGTGTTTCGGCTTGAATAATCGTTTCTATCTGGCGCATACTGAGCATGGCATACTGAGCGGACCGTTGCATTGTTCCTGTATTTTTCTAGACTGGGTTACCGCGTTGCGTTTTCGTGCTTGGCCATGATTGGCCTCAGCTGTGGTTCTTGAATTTCCTCCTCTCTTGTTTCGCATCTACAGGTATTTAATTCGCAGATCTATCGAATGTGTATACATTGATGAATGCTATAATGATGTACACACTGCTATCCCGGAAGAGCGACTAACTGTACAGAAACAACAACGATCAACAATCAACATGCGGGTTCTCATGAAGTAAGGATGACATGCTATGCTCGGCAAATGACACTACATTAGTCGTAGACGAGTGAGTGAGTGGGTCAACGGTCGTTACAAGGCACGAGGCGATCCTCTAGAGGAACTTCTTGGGCATGTTGGCTCTGCGCCGCTTGTACACGATGTACGATCCCGCAAGCAGGACCTGCACCGCGATGACGAGGAAGATGAAGAAGCCCATGCGCGGCGTCGACGCCGTAATCACGTTCAGGATATGGCCCTGCAGGTTCTCCGTCAGGCTCAGATGCGACGACTGGAGCGTCTTCTCCAGCTGGCTGAACCGCTCGCGGTAGTCGTTGCCCGCCAGGTCGCGCTGGATGTTCTGCAGCAGCGTCTCCATGCGCTGCAGCCGCGCGTCCAGCCCCGCCACCTGCTCCTTTGTCGCCACGCCCTGCAGCAGCTCCGTCTGCCGGCTGTCCGCCTTGGTGCCCTGGTTGCCCAGCTCCCGGATGATGTTGTTCGTCGCGTGGCTGATCAGCTGGATCCGCGAGCTGAGATCCATGAACTGCGCGTCTATCGAGGTTTGTCCACCTTGCTGTTGCTGTTGTTGCTGCTGTTGCGGGGTCGACCCCTGGGCCTGCGCGATCGGCTGCTGCTGCGTGTTCTGCTGCGCGACGGGGACGGACCCGGCGCTGTTGGACTGCGCGGACTGGAGGACGAACTTGAAAATCTCGAAGGAGTCGGGGTTTTCCGGCGTGGCGGCGGTAATACCGAAGGTGTTGCCTGCGGGAATGGCGACCTAGAGGGGTTGTTAGGGGGTTGTCCGTCGGAGGGAGGAGAGGATTGCGACGCACCTTGTCGGTCGAGAAACACACCCGGTCATCGACGGTGACCTCGAAGACGGACTTGGTGTGCTTGATGCGCACGACGGACGGCCGGCCCAGGTTGCGGTACGAGTAGTCGCAGTGGCCGAAGGCGAGGCTGTCCACGCTCGTCTGGCTCTTGTAGTCTGTTGTGCCGTCGTTGAGGAAGCCTCTCACGCTGCCGCCCTGGATGGAGTCAGTTGGGGCTGGGTTTCGGTGGGGAGACGGGTGTGGAGGGAGGAGCGCACTCTTCCGCTATGCATGTCAACAACAAGCGCAAAGCCGTCGAATGCGCCGACTGTGTAAATGCTGGAGGTGCCGATCTTGCTCTGGCCGTCTTTCGCGAACCAGAGCTGGAGGTTCCCGCCTCCTCGTTCAACACCGGAGGCTCGAAATTGGAGTTCGGCTGTCCATTCGGATTGGGCGACACTGCGGCGCTGGTTAGGGTGCTGGTAGCGTTGAAGCTCGGGTTGGAGCCTTACGGCGTTTGTGACCAGACATAGCCTCTGGTGTTTCCGGGGTAGGGCGGTGTTAGGATGAGCTTGTTCGAGAGCTGTCGCAGAGGTGGTCAGTCAGATTTCTGAGACTGTCAATGTTCGGATTTCGGCATGGGTCGTACAATCTGAGGGGAGTGGCCCTCTCCTCCGACCTGCCAACCCGGAATGGTATCCCGGTTCGGGGATAGTCTGCAGAGGGTCAGTGGCTGGTGTTGGAATGCACAATGGAGACGGGTGGATTACGAGGATCCATAACCAAAGCTGGCACTTTCGATCACCGACTGGGCCGTGGCAATGGCCACAAAGAAGGGGAGTGACGCGGAAATCTTCATGGTGTTTATGCAAGCCGAGATGACGAGGAATTGAGGAATAGTAGGGGGAAAAGAGCAGCGGATCTAGTAGTGAAAGATGCGATTATAACCGTCCAAGCCTCACAAAGAACGAGAGCAAGCTGAGTCAATCACAACAGCCCATCAACGCCCGCCTTGATCGGATGGAGCTCTCCGGTTCAAAAACGCGGAGATAACGCGCGTAGTGGTCCACCCAACCACAATGGTGATGATGCAGAGGCGAAGCTCTCGGGCGATGGAGACAGCGGCGGGAGAAAAGTCGACCAGATGGTGAATGTTGAGATTGGAGAGGACGACAGAATGACGGACTCCCACGTCCGAAGCCAAGTCCATGAAGCTGATGTTGATCGCGGATGTACAAACGGGACACACTGGCCTTAATCGTTCTAGCGGGTGGTCACGTGTTCCCCAGATCCAGAGAGCTTCAACACCATCTCCACCATTTTCTTGCTTTCGAGCTCCCAGCTACCGTCATTCCACTCCGTTCTTCTCTCGCGCGCATCATGCGCATTGCCTTCTATGGCCGAATTATACCCTTCCCTGGCGCAGTGCGCCATCGTCGCGGCCGCGTTTAAGATCCTTCTCTTCCCCGCTTAGTACGTTCTCTTCGGTCTTCCATCCCCATTGACCCCGCGGGGTTGCTTATTCGCATTGGCTCTAGTAAATCTACCGACTTTGAAGTGCATCGTAACTGGTTGGCGATCACCAATTCCCTCCCGATCCAGGAATGGTACTACGAGGTACGCTCCGCGTCTGTCGACACCCCCGAGGGTGGTGCTAAATCGAATTCACCGCTAGAAAACGTCGGAATGGACACTCGATTATCCTCCCTTCTTCGCCGCCTTCGAATGGATATTGTCGCAGGCAGCTCGATATGTGGATCCACAAATGTTGGTCGTGAAGAACCTTGAATACGATTCCTGGCAGACAGTCTACTTCCAGCGGGCGACGGTGATCCTGAGCGAGCTGGTGCTTGTTTACGCATTACACCGGTAAGGAATCTGCGGAGGTCTTCGCTACGAAAGTCCCATTCACTGACATTGTCTCTCGTAGATTCGTCAAATCCGTCCCCCAGCCAAACAAGCAGCTTGCGCATGTCGCCAGTCTCTCGGTCCTGTTGTCTCCCGGTCTTCTCATCATCGATCATATCCATTTCCAATACAACGGTTTCCTGTACGGAATCCTCATTCTGTCCATCGTGTTGGCTCGGAAACAAGGGACACTTCTCTATAGCGGCATCACCTTTGCCATCCTGCTCTGTCTGAAGCATATTTACCTCTACCTCTCATTGGCCTACTTCGTGTATCTCCTGCGAGCCTACTGCCTCGACCCCAGGTCAGTCTTCCGGCCTCGGTTTGGAAACATCTTCAAGCTTGGTCTGAGTGTCACCACGGTGTTTGGCGTCGCGTTCGGTCCATTTGCCTATTGGGATCAGCTCTTGCAATTGAAGGACCGGCTCTTTCCGTTCTCCCGCGGCCTGTGCCATGCATATTGGGCGCCTAATATCTGGGCCATGTATTCTTTCACCGATCGTGTTTTGATTCCTCGTGAGTGTCCTGTACTGAAAAGACGCAGTATCAAGCTGACCTCCATAGTCGCTCCTCGGTTGGGCTTGCCGATCAATCAAGAAGCCCTGACAAGCGTCACTCGTGGTCTGGTCGGCGACACCTCCTTCGCTATTCTCCCCGAAGTTACCAAGGAACACACGTTTGCGTTGACCTTTTTGTTTCAGCTGGTACGTACCTCACCTGGAATCCCCGCCTGACACTCGTACTGATGACCGCCAGCTCCCCTTGGTTAAACTCTGGTTCCGTCCGGACTGGGATACCTTTGTCGGCGCAATCACCCTCTGCGGATATGCTTCGTTTTTGTTTGGCTGGCATGTGCATGAGAAAGCCGTCCTCCTGATCATCATTCCCTTCAGTCTGATCGCGCTCAAAGACCGCCGGTATTTCAGCGCATTCCGTCCTCTCGCCGTCGCCGGACACGTATCGCTTTTTCCGCTGCTATTTACCGCTGCGGAGTTCCCGATCAAGACCGTCTACACGATTCTGTGGTTGGTCCTGTTCCTGTTCGTGTTTGACCATGTCGCCCCCGTTCCGGAACGGCCGCGCATATTCCTGGTCGACCGCTTTTCACTCCTGTATATCACCATTGCTATTCCCCTCATCGTCTACTGCTCTCTGGTCCACCAGTTGATCTTCGGACTGGGGCGGTACGAGTTCCTGCCTTTGATGTTTATGAGCAGCTACTCTGCTCTGGGGGTGGTCGGCAGTTGGGTCGGATTTATGGTGGTGTACTTTACTGCATAGATGCAGATTTATACAGATAGAATGTCATAACATTCATGCGTCCGATAGACCTTTCCACCGATGGTAGTCAGTGCTGTAGGAAGGAGCAGCGGTGATGTAATGGCACAGCTTTGGGTGTTTGCAGTGTTTGCTGTATCCACGTGCTCCGGAACCGACGACCCACTTGATCATCCAACTTTGCAAACTCTAATCCCAAACGGGCTTAGTTTGGGCTTTTAACATAATCGATCCCATGGATGTCGGTGACACTGCAGAAGCTCTATTTCCGTCACTACAGAGTCCGGGTGAACGCGGTCGCTTGGATGATATAATATATACGTATGTAGAGGTTGCTTGTCTTACGGTTGTCAACGGATTTATCTACTCTGTGGATGTTGACGCCGTGGCTGGGTGGAACAATAATTCGACCGCGAAAGTATATTACTGATGTTGATCACTCAATAGTGCCGGTGGAAAACGAATTGCTTCCATTCAACAATGTATTCAACCTGTTTGATATACTACATGTATACCTTCTTTTCATCTTCCTTATACTTCTATTTAGCAGTTTACTCAAGGATCCTGGATTAGAACAAACCGTCCTTTGATTGTCAAGTGCAGGACATTACCAGGTATGTCCATAGATAAATCTATCCATACGTGTCAAATGTTATGATCAACGCGCCGTTGCGTCTTCAGTGACACACAGTCCTCTTGACCACAGAAGAGCGCAATTCGTAATTTATATGCTATATTTTGACACTTTTGCAATGTTATTTTTACCATTACATTAGCTTGCATAAGATCAGGAGGTATGAGCATGAGTAACATTTCATCCAAAATGCCCCCTCCAATACTTTGAGCAACAACGTACCTACTGATGCTATTAATAGAGAGACTGGCTATTGGGGTCAGTGTCAAACAAGGACGCTAATTTGGACGTTGATCTCATGGGAGTTGGTATGAAGATTACGCTTCCATGAAGCTCGACCTGACATGTGCAAAGAGTTTCAACGTGGCATACGGCTCTGATATAGATCGCGCAAATTGGTCGAGATGACGAAGGAACTATCCTAAGCGCTTCGGTTCGTTACTGCGGTGTGAGAAAGAAATCAATGTTCTGATCTTTTCAGACCGTGTAAGATCTTGAACATGTGTAAGTCGACGATGAGAGCCTTACGAACATACAAGTGAAGATGACGGGCATATAAGTGTCAATGATGGATATATAGATGAGCTTGCGATCTCAAAAGAAGAGAGACTGTGCGTGGTTGATTAGCACAGCTCAATCGTAAAGTGGACATCATGTGCAGAGCATTGAACAGTAGTATCGGTCAAACTAGACATAGATATAAACAACAATCCGGTTCAACGCGCACTGGAATGTACTATATTACGTCAAGGATAATGGAAAACGAACAAAGGATCGTGGTGGACGTGTGCCAGTAGAATTCTGGTGTAATGGCCGAGGGGTGTGGGCTTGATGAGATCTATCCCGGCTGTCGCTATAGTCCACTATCGTTTCAGCCGTTGTGTGTATATAGCTGGAAACACGAGGAAGACAAATACGATGTAGGACCAAAGAGCCTGTTGAGCGAATTCCCCTGAACGAGACGAATCGAACGAGTGCAAATACTGCCGGAGTTGGACGGGAACGACGAGTCCACGAAGGGCAAACGTCCGACTGTTGGAGTGAGAGGGTCGACAGGCCGCCAGCAGATCCCAAAGGGGCTTAGTGGCTGTCCGTCCGCCCGCCGGGCAGTTCTCCTCGTTTGGGCCAATCAGCGCGCCCGGTGCCTCGGCGGGCCTCCCACCACTTGCCGCAAGTGATCCTCCATCCGATGGGTTCTGCCGTTGCTCTCCTTTCTTTCTTCCCTTTCTCTCTTCCTCTCGCTCCAAGACTTCACCTCCTCCCCTCTCTGTCCATCCGGCCTCGCGACCTGCATCCACCCTCTCACCTCCACGCGTCTACTGCTCTACCCCCACACCTCCGTCACACATCTCCGTGCTTTTGGAGACAATCTCCGCATCCGCCGTCCGACACGGGTGGTCCGACTTTTGTTCTCGTGTCTTACGGTCTGCGCACTCAACAGTGGCGCGATTGACGACGCGTATTTCGGGTATGAACTTCAAAATCCATCACTTACACACCCTCTCTGGCTTTTCACGATCTTGTTCGACCTGTAAATGATCGACAAATATACTTCGCCTCTGACGACCAAGCCGCATGTCAACGCGGCGCATTGGCTTCCCACTCAATCTTCTCCCCCAACCCAACTCTCTTGAACGACAAGGACTGTCATCGCGTCGCATTGTTTCCAACCTCGATGCTGTTCTGCATGTACTGATTTCTCGATTCCAAGATAGGCTCGATCCATACCAGTCCCCCATTGATCTATGGTAGACTCGCGCGTGTCGCTCGCCTTCTAGAGGACCATGGTACGCCACACACTTCGTTACTGTCGGAAGAAGCTTCACTTTGCGAGAAGCCTCAATCCGACAAGTACCCGAACCGCGCCCTAACGTCTCCATAGGTTCTGTTCAAACGAAAACCCGTCCAGTACCTCCCGCGACCCGTGATCGAAGATGACAGCTCTGAGGCACGCTCCCCCCAAGGAATCAGCATGTATAAATGCTTACAACTGTGGTGTAGGTTTGGGTGATTCCGGAAACCAATGAGGTCTTCACCAGCTACGAGCCGTATCTTCAGCGGATGGACTTCTACAAGCAGCGGAGGTTCATCTGCGAGATTACGGGTCATTCGGGACTGACTTTTTTCGAAGCACTCAAAAGTGAAGTATGTATCAATGGCTCTACTCCCGAGATATGCGGTGCTAAACCATTCTCTAGATGGAGGAGTCCAGAGAAGTCAATAATTCCTTCCCCGAGGCTTTGAAAGAGCCCATCCTGCGCCGGATCCAGTTCTCCACCGTATCGCGGGTCGATAATCTTGGTACGCTAAACATCGTCCTGTACACACATTGCTGGTGCTAACATCCATGACCCCACAGTGGATGAGATCTATGAAGTGAGTAACTTTGCGACTAACCCATGCCGCCGAAACTAACCCTCTGCAGGAATTCAAACAAGACTTCTATCCTGGAGAACCAGTCCTGATCCTTTGCGAAGACAACGCGCGTCTCCATGGTGTCATTCGAGACAAGGTCAATTTCGCGGACCAATTGTATCCCGACGGAACGATCAAGACTCGCGGTTACGCGACTTATCTTGTAAAAGTCTTGGACCGTCCAAACGAGGAAGCCCTTACCGACCAGGAACACATCACTCGGGATCGAAAGACCTTTACCAAGCAGATGTTACGCGCCTTTATCAAGAATAATGTGACTCGCGAATCCTGGAATGGTGCGCCCTGGCTAGTCAAACCTTCGATTGCCGAGGAATACAGAATCTCCACCGAAGTCCCGAAGCATCTCCAGTACGGTGCCAAAGTTGCCGAAAAGAAGGCGATGAAGAAGGCGGATCAGGAGGGTTTCTTTGGCTTCTTTGCCTCTCAGCAACTGCCCGAATTGAAACCCGCCGTCAAAGGCCAAAAGTCAAAGCCGACCCAAACCGATTTGGCCCGCTCCAAGGAGGCGCAATTCATCGAGTATCAACGCTCTCTGAACGGCAATCCTACTTTCGTGGTTGGCAACAAGCCTGGTGGCAGTGGTCGTTCATCCAAATCTCAAGAACCCGACAAAAAGTCGCAAATGTCTCCGGCAGTCGTCGTTAAGGCTGAACCACCTAGACCGCCATCTCCTCCTCCGATCAAGTATCCAATTGAGGATCTCGACATTGCTCCAGATCGCGAAAAAAAGAAACAGCGACCACCTCTGAAATTCTTGAAATTGGATGAGGTCGATGACCCCAAGGACGAAGATCTGCTGCATGACGACCTTGACATGAAGTCAGTAGGGTTGCTATTGGAGACCTGGAACACACTTAATGTCTATTGCGAAGTCTTCGAATTGGATTCGTTTACCTTCGATGATTTCGTCCAGGCTATGCGGTTCTCAAACGAGGACATTGATTGCGAGCTCTTTGTGGAGGTACACTGCGCCGTCTTGAAGAAGCTTGTTAACGCCGAGAAGGACGATGGAGGTGCCGTTCAGATTTCGTTGCCTGAACTTCCTGAAGAGGATTCGGAAGAGTCAGAAGAGGAAGAGGAAGAAGCGGAAGAAGAAGCGTCCCCTGAGCCTGAACCGGTTGTGACCAGGATGACCACCCGAAGCAGCCTGGCCAAGGCCGAAGCTGAAAACTTGAAGGCGCAAGCAAACGGTGCCGATTCCGTTGAGGTCAAAGTCCATCGTGCGGCTGAGTTATTCGGGGACTACAGTTGGATTGATCGCCTCAGGAAACGGGACTTCCGCAATGGGGGATGGGAGATGGTGATGGTCGGACTACTATACCGCCTGTCTGCCAGACCTCGGATGGAGAACGACTGCAACGAGATTCTGAAACATCTGGCGCCCCTTGATGAGGAACCGACCCAAGAGACTGTCCAAGCACAGTACGCTACGCTGGATTTGAACCTCCGCATCAAAGCCCTTGAGATCATCTGCATGCTCAGTTTGGAGACCAAGGCCATTCGGAACTACCTCGAAGAGTGCAGCAACCAGATGACCGAGTTCCGTAAGGAGAAGATCGAATACCAAAAGGCCCGCAAAGCAGCGTAAGATAACAATATCCCGCCCTTTCTCTGATTCTCTGACTAACATGCTCTGCCAGCCTCGAGGAGCTTCGGCGGTTACATCAGGAGCGGAAAGCTCTTCAGCCCGAGCCAGAGAAATCACCATCCCCAGCACCCGAATTAGAAGCGCTGGAGGACACCAAAATGACTGGGATGGATGGCGACTCCGAATTACCTGCCGATTCCGATGAAGAAACCCAGCCTGAGAGATCGCTCCGTGGCGGAATGGACCGAGTGCTAGAGAGGAAGCGGAAGCAAGATCAGGAGAGGGAACGAAAGGAACAGCAGGCGAAGCAACCGAAAGGCTCCAAACAGTACCAGCGTGTGCTCAAGAAGATCGAGGACCAGAAGACGCAGATCGCCAAACTCGAGGAGAAGATTGACACCGTGGACGATGACCTGCGGGAAGCCGACTGCCCGCGGACCAAGTGTCTCGGCAAGGACCGTTTCTGCAACCGATACTGGTGGTTTGAGAGGAATGCTATGCCGTATGGCGGCATGCCCAACAGTTCGACTGCGGAGGCGCAGTATGCGAACGGTCGTCTCTGGGTCCAGGGCCCCGATGAGATGGAACGCGTCGGGTTCATTGATGTGTCGGACGAGCAGAAGAAGCAGTACCAGAAGGAGTTCCACATGTCACCGGCGGAACGGAAGAAGGCTGAGGAAGGGCCAACTCGACTGTTCAATGCGCACGAGTGGGGATACTACGATGAGCCGGAGGCGATTGAAAAGCTGATTGACTGGCTGGACTCACGTGGAAATCGAGAGCTGAAGCTACGCAAGGAGCTCTTATTGCAACGGGACAACATCGCGAAACACATGAGACTTCGCAAGGAATACCTGGCCCAGACCGCGGAGACGTCTGAGTCGGAGGAGTTCCCTGCGAAACGCGTGACGACACGCAACAAGACGTATGTGGAAGAGCGCAGCAAGCACCGGTGTCTCCGCTGGCGCAACAATACGGCACTCTCTGAGAATGGACATCTCCACGTGGATGCGTCCCGACCCAACAAACGGGCCAAGCGAGTCACGGATGAACCAAAGGAGGTCAAGAATCGACAGGGCAAGCCCTTGACCCGACAAGGATCGCGATACAACTTTTAGTCTACGCATTGTTTCACTGTTGGTGGTGATGGTTGGAATTGACCGGCGTTTCGGAATCTTGCATGTGGGACATTGCGCGGTGGATGCATTGGGCGGTATCTTGGCCCATAGTGAAGATATAAGAGGGGACTGTCTATGTTTGATCCGCATCAGCGACGTGACCATGATCTGGAGTTTTGACTGTACACATTGGCCCATCGGGATATTTGATTGCATGAGTGTATATAAAAGTTGGCCGATGCATTGCATCTAGAAGGGGTTGAGTATGTGATAGAGGGGGAAGGGTTCAATCTCTATCTTGTCCTATTAATCGATATTGAATCTACTGGGAGTGTATTGACTCTTCTATACTGATGAATAATTCCGCCGTCGCTGTTGGCCACCCGCCCAGCATCCGCCGCCACATCGGATACCCGAGGCGTATTGGGACGGTACGGCGGGGTTATCGTCGGCCGGACGGGCGGTACGGTTGGTATCGGCATGTCAGGGCGGTAACGGGCTCTTCCGCCTTCCACGCCGATTCGATGATTTGTGCCACCATGCGGTCATTCTCTCCAGATTCCACACTCGACCTCCAACATTTACCATCCTACCTATTCTGTTGACTCTTTTTGGCATTTCAACGGCGTTATCGCACGGGAGACTCGCACGCGCTGACCAGAAGAAACCACAACAAGCCCGGCCCGAACGATCCATGGCATCCAATCTCCGGTAACCCGTGACCTCTTTCTCCATCCTCTCCTCAAACATCCGAGACGTTCTGTGTACATGTCCGCGGCCATTCCGGGCCATGCGCTTGCGGATTCATCGTCCTTCGTCACAAAATCGTACCAAAAACATACAAAAGCCGAATCAGGTTCGCACATGGAACAGGTCACACAGTCGAGGTCGGGGCGAGGGCCAGCAGCGGGTGACGCCCCGAGTCATCCCACAGTGGCTGCTGCACAAGCCACTGCAGTTCCGAGCGAATCTTCGTTACAGAGCACATCTAGCCCTCGTGAGGGAACAAAACCGGCGAACAAGCGGAGTGTAGACTATGTGCTGAGGAGTGGACTCGCGGGAGGATTAGCCGGCTGTGCGGTAAGTCGGAGTCCATCTGTGCCTGGGACGGAGTCCAGGTGCAAGTGTAGGCCGTGTGAACGCTGACAGGAAGCTTTCAGGCGAAAACGGTAGTCGCACCGTTGGATCGGGTCAAGATTCTCTTTCAAGCATCGAACCCGCAATTTGCCAAATACACTGGCAGCTGGTTTGGCCTGGTGTCTGCAGTGCGCGACATCAAGCATCATGAGGGGGCGCGAGGCCTCTTTAAAGGTCACTCCGCAACGCTTCTCCGCATTTTCCCATATGCCGCGATCAAGTTCCTCGCTTATGAGCAAATCCGGGCGGTGATCATTCCGTCACGAGACAAGGAGACGCCGTTCCGTCGATTAATCTCGGGCAGTTTGGCGGGGGTCACATCGGTGTTTTTCACATATCCACTCGAGCTCATTCGAGTGCGGTTGGCGTTCGAGACCAAGCGATCTTCTCGTTCGTCCTTCACCGACATCTTCCGCCAGATCTACCGCGAACGGGTTTCGCCGCCCTCCGCCCCCAATGCCCCGCCTGCAGGACAGGGTCCTGCAACGAACATCACCGCGGCCGCTGAGGGCGTCTCGGCGGTAGTCAGTAAGGCTGTTCCCAGCTCGGGTCTGGCTAACTTCTACCGGGGTTTTGCCCCGACCATTCTGGGGATGCTTCCATATGCTGGTATCTCCTTCCTCACCCACGATACTGTTGGGGACTGGCTTCGGTCGCCTGCGATCTCACAATACACAACGATTCCGGGATCGGAGACCACGAACCGAAAAGGCTCCCGACGGCCTCAATTGACCGCCGCGGCCGAGCTCTTCTCGGGTGCTCTCGCCGGCCTGGTCTCTCAGACTTCGTCCTACCCGCTGGAAGTGATCCGTCGACGCATGCAGGTCGGCGGCGTTGTGGGCGACGGCCGTCGTCTCCGCATCGTCGAAACGGCTCGCATCATCTGGATGGAGAAGGGATTCCGGGGGTTCTGGGTCGGATTGACGATCGGCTACATCAAAGTGATACCCATGGCAGCGACGGCATTCTTCGTCTATGAACGGTTAAAGTGGTCGCTGGGAATTTAAGGTGTTTTCCGGTGGATTGAGTATGCTTTGTCTTCTTTCTCTTGTGTCCGGTCGGCTTTTCCTTCGTACGTGGTTCCGATGTTGGCGTCGTGGTTGCTCATACCCATTCTTTGCATCCGGGCCGGACGGCTCTGTTGGTACATAGGTTGACCATGGTGCATGGCGTGCCGTGCATATGTATAGACATTATCGCTCCACTTTTACGTGCCTGTACAGGTCTCTATCTACGCGAGGTAGCCATTGTAGTTAGTAGCTTCTAGACAGGACGATTGATGCCTGATGATCCTGGCGGGTATCACACCGCCTGCACAGACCACCGGCAGAAAAAAGATTCTGGGCCCGCGAAACAAGACATCTTCACGATCACCAACGGCCAGCAGGATAGTTTCGTGTACATGATTGTGCAAAAGATTCAACATGACCACCCGCAAGAGAAACGAATACCTGGACATCGCCTCCAGCGACGACGAGGCCAGCGATCGCGGGTATGATTCCGAAGCGGAGATTTCGAAAGGCCGGATCGCAAAGCGGCAGCGAGTAGCGAAGACGCACGATCTCAGTGGGAGTGAAGATGAGGCGGAAGATTCTGATGTGGACGTTGCGAGCGATGAGGACACCATGCGGAAAGGCAAGGGTCGGTCGAAATCTGCCGCTGCGTCCCGCGAGGACACCCACGAAGACGACGACCACGACAGCGACGACGAACACGCAGACGACCGGGAACGGGGAGATCAGTACCTTGATGTGAGCGAGACGGTGGATACGTCGAGCAAGAAACAGAAACAGAAGCCCCTGGATAAGAACAAGCCGTCCAAGAAGAAGAAGCCCGGCGTGGTCTATCTGTCTTCGCTGCCGCCATATCTCAAGCCGGTTCGTGGATTGGAAATTCGCCTAATTTATGTAATTGGCTAACACATGTGGTTTACAGTTCGCGTTGAAATCAATGTTGGAGACGAGAGGCTTCGGCCCCATCACAAAGGTGTTTCTCACGCCCGAAGTTCGGCCCCCGTCTGCGCCGCGCCGCCGAAGCAATAAGAGAAAGACATACTCCGACGGATGGGTGGAATTTGCGTCGAAGAAGACGGCAAAGATCTGCGCGGAGACCCTCAATGCGTCCATCGTCGGCGGCCGCAAGGGCAGCTGGTACCACGACGATGTCTGGAACATGAAGTACCTGCGCGGTTACAGCTGGCAGGATCTCCTTGAGCAGATCCAGAGAGAGCGGAACGAGCGCGAGGCTAAGCAGCGCATGGAGGACATGCGCGCGCGCAAGGAGGAGAAGGTGTTCATACAGGGTGTTGAGAAGGGCAAGGTGCTCGAGGGCATCCAAAAGAAGAACGAGGAGAAGAGGCGGCGCAAGATGGCGGCTGCCGATGCTGCGGCCGCGGCGGAGGCGTCCAGGGCAGGGGATGATGCTGTGCGTGCTGGTGATTTCAAGGTCCGGAGGACGTTCAAGCAGAATGAGGTCAAGATGGGCCGGGATAAGATCAAGGGGGATCAGGTGGTATTGGAGGAGGATACGAAGAGGGTTTTGGGGAAGATCTTTTGAATGGAGAGTCTTCCACTGGTTATTTCATGTATAGTCTGAATAGATATCCCCTACGCATGTTCACAGCTTGTCTTCTGTGTAGTTGTTGTAAGAACCGCTGTATACTTGCATTGCCCGATTAGGCAAGGCGTCTGCTGAGTCAGTTTGCACTGTTTGTTCGTCGACATCATCTCGTCCAGTCTTTCTCCGGCTGTTTCTGCTTCCTTCAATGCGGCGCAATCCTGCTCATTCCGCAGTCATCATGAGCCGAACATTGTTGCGGGCACCCTGTTTCCGCCAGGAGGCCGTCTTATCGCTCCCATCGCTCTCTGGCGTCACCACTCGACGCATCTCCCCTGTCCATGCCACATGCAAACCCAGGACTGTGACATCCACTGCTCGCCTGCACTCCGAACCGCCAAATCCCTCTACGGCGAATCCACCAACAGAAACAAAAGAAACCGCCCCCAAAATTGAACCAGCACAGTCCCATGTACCATGGTACTTGAGGGAAGAATCCCCCGTCTCCGAGTCCCCGCAGGTGTCCAGCGATCAAATCCCTGAACTGCCCGCAGACTCGCCCGCTATTCTCGCAGATATCCTCGAATACACCTTCAAAGACCTCGGACTAGACGACCTGAAGCTGATTGACCTCCGCGGTCTCGAGACGCCACCCGCCCTCGGCGCCAATGTCATCATGATTATCGGCACGGCCCGCAGCGTCAAACACCTCAACGTGTCGGCGGACCGAATGTGTCGTTGGCTACGAAGCACGTGGAAGCTGTCGCCATATGCGGACGGACTGCTGGGACGCAATGAGCTGAAGATCAAGCTGCGTCGGAAAGCCCGTCGCGCGAGACTGGCCAGTCGTTCCGGCACCACGTTCGATGACAAGGACGACGGTATCACGACGGGGTGGATCTGCGTGAACGCGGGAGTGGTGGAGGAGAGTGCTGTTCAGGAGCAAAAGGATGAGCGGTTTGAAGGTTTTGGGAAGACTGTCCGAGGCACGCGGGTTGTCGTGCAGATGTTTACGGAAGAGAAGCGGGCTGAGGTCGATCTGGAGACCTTGTGGCAGCGGACGTTGGATCGCGCTGAGCGGGAGAAACAGAAGTATGTTGACGCTCTTGCGAAGGCTTCTGGAGATGAAACCGAGCCTGCACAGGAACTACCTGGCGAGCCGTCGAAACCGGTCCCTCGGTCGACGGGGAGCTTTCCGTTTCAGCAGACGAGGCGGTTCCACAGCAGTCGCTGTCTCCGGGCTGTCCAGTCTATGCAGACCGGGAGCAGTCCCAGTGTCAACTCTTCTTCAGCTAAAGAAGACGTCCCTTTTGCGGAAGCGCTGGAGCTTATGTCGGAGCAGCAGGTGATGGACGAACTCAAAAGTCTATGCGCGGCGGTCACGACTCAAACGACACATCTACTGAAGAAAAAGCTGTTCTTAGTGTTTTCACACTGTATCGCCTCCGGCTACGAGATCCCTGACGAGCTAGGATTGGATATCTTTGCGGCCTTACTGCCTGGACCCGCCCAGGCGGCGCACAGCACCCGGGACAAGAACCTCGCTTTCCGTGTGCTGGACTATCTTTCCCTCCGAGGCACCAACATCATGAGCATGAAGGTTTTGAACATTCTGTACAAAGCAGCAGTCTATGAAGCACGCGGGAACCAAGAAGAAGCCCTCCGCAACGGGCGTCATGTGTCGAAAGTGCTTGAGACCTTCGAACTCCCTTTTGATCCCAAGGAAGCCCGCCTCTTCATGGTGACCTGCTTCCAGAACGGAGACTACGACGGATTCTGGCGCATGTGGCGAAAGCTTCCGCTGAACAACAGTCCGCGGACATTCGGCGACTACACGATTCTCTTCAAGCTCCATGCAGAACTGGGAGATGAAGTTCGGGCCCAGGAGTGTGTCTCAACCTGGGCTCCGATGCTGAAACGCGAGGAACCCCCGATCCCTCTACAGGGCGATCTCCTGCAGAGCCTGATGGACTGTCTTGTTCTGGCTGACCCGGAGATTGCGCGGACGGCGGAGGAGAGCTCGTCGGGCGATTTGGCGCGGATCTGGCGGGAGTGCAAGGCGAGTCTGACATGAGTAGATAAACAGATTTATTGTATAATAGTATATGTGAATCGATACCCTGATCTCTCTACTTTGTGTACATGTGTAGAGGCGTGGTGAGAATGACTAATACACGTGCCGATGAGCCTCGGCTGAACGAATCTGGGGATTCCGACGTCGTTTCTTCCTCTCCGCATCTTCTCCATTCCGTCCATCTCTCTGTGCCTTCTCCTCGACAAGGCCATGACTGGGTCATCATGGAGTACTTACCTAGTCTACAGCAGGAATTTGACGAGCTCAAACCGTCGCTGTTCGGTACGTTACACCCTCCTCCCTCCGGCTTCGCCTCCATACTGACAGACAGCACAGAACTCCTAGCGGAGCAACAGCTCTCCGACCTTCTTCCCCCGTCAATTCGGTATATCCTCGCCGTCGCAACACATCGTCATCCGCGGTATCTCCTGCGGGTTCTCAACTCGTTCGATGAGCTCTACGCGCTGCTCTCCCTGATCGTCGAGCGGTATTACCTCCGCACCTTTGGCGGTTCCTTCACCGAGAACTTCTACTCTCTCAAGCGAGAGCGTGTCCTGCTCACCAAGAATGGCGAGGTCCCGCGCGCCCAGATCGGCGCCCCCGGCCCTGTCCGCGAGACCCTCAAACTGCGCTCGTCCGACGTGTGGAAAAATCTCCTCGTCATGGTCGGCATCCCCTACCTGAAGCGCAAACTCGACGAGGGCTACGACATCCACGCCGCCCCCCACGCCTCCCTGATCACCAGCGGCGGCCCCCGCTACGACCCCAGCGACGACCTCCCCCCGCACCCGACCCTCAAACAGCGCTTCCTCCACGCCTACAAGTGGTTCCTCCGCAACGTCTACCCCTCCGTCAACGCCGCCTACTACTTCTCCATCCTCGCCTTCAACCTCGCCTACCTATTCGACAACACCAAATACTCCTCCCCCTTCCTCTGGCTCATCGGCACCCGCATCCGCCGCCTCGGCTCCGCAGACCACAAGGCCATCGCCGCCGTCCTCGACCCCAAACCCGCCCCCGGCAGCGGCGGCGGCGCCTCCCGCTCACGGCCCGGCGCCGGCCTCCTCGGCCTCCTCAGCCCGCAAAACCTCTACCCGCAGCTGCTCACCTCGCTGCGCTACTTCCTCCCCGCCTCTATCTTCGCCCTCAAGTTCCTCGAATGGTGGCACGCGAGCGACTTCTCGCGCCAGCTCGCCCGCAAAGCCACCGAGGTCCTCGACCTCCCCGCCCCCGTCGCCAACGGCATGGTCTCCCCCGCCGAGCGCAAGCGTCTCGCCGAGGAGAGGCAGAAGAAGAAGGCGGCGGCGGAGCAGGCCCAGAAAGAGAAGCCGCAGGAGCCCGATTCCCCGCGCAAGTCCGCCCTCAAGTCGTGTCTCAAGCGCAGACAGCCGCCCATCTCGGCCACTTCGTATCTGCCGATCTTTACCGTGCCCCTGCCGCCCGTCGACTCCGACGCCGCGTCCACCTGTGCCATCTGTCTGAACCCCCTGACTAACCCCACCGCTTGTCAGACCGGCTACGTGTATTGCTATGTGTGTATCTTCCACTGGCTGAACGGAGAGCATCAGCGGCAGCTGGATTTTATGAGCGGGGAGGGCGCTGGTGCGCCGTGGGAGGATGAGTCTGCCAATGAAGAGGACGCGACCGAAAAGCCCAGTGCTCAGGGAAAGAGCCGGCATGGGAAGTGGGAGAGCGGAAAGGGTCGGTGTCCCATCACGGGACGGAGAGTGCTCGGTGGGACGGAGGGGTTGAGACGCGTGTTGATATAGACCGGATTCTTGTACATACTCTACTTTCCTTTCCTTGCAGGCAATACTATTGAATACCCATTTAGAGCTGATTATGCATGTGCGTTCTGGTATTAGGAATATTTAGACGAAGGATATCACTGGATGATGTACGGATCCGCGCCCTCCCCAAACACCAGATGCGGCCGCTCGGCCGCCATCTTCAGGATCGTCTGCGCAAAGACCGAGTTCGCCCACGCGAACCACGGCCGCGTGTAATCCTTGATGTTGTTCACGTTGATGGACTCGTGCACGAGGCCCAGCAGGCTCGAGTTGCGCACCAGGTTGATGCACTCGGTGATCTCGGCGTCCGAGTCGCTGGTCATCGCCTGCACGAGCAGCGACATGGGCCAGGCATTTTCGAGGCCGACTGCATTCGTTAGCCTGCATTTACTTTACTTCTTCGAGAGAAGGGGAGCATACTGTGAGGGCCGCCGATACCGTGGAACGCCGACCCGGTGAGATAGTACGGGTTGGCGTCCTTGTCGAGGACCATCTTGCGGGTGTTCTGATACACGGGGTCGTCCTGGGACACGTAGCCTAGCAGCGGCAGCGACAGCAGCGAGGGCACGTTGGCGTCGTCCATGAGGATGCGCGAGCCGTAGCCGTCAACCTCGAAGGCGAAGACGTCGCCGTAGGTGGGGTGGGCAACGACGCCGTGGTCGCGGACGGCGCGGTCGAGGGCGTCGCCGCGCTGCTGCAGGTCGGCGGCCAGCTGGGAGTTTTTGGCGCCGCCGGCGGCGCGCAGCAGACGGGCGGTCTTCTGCAGCTGCACGGCCATCATGGCGTTGGGCGGGATAAAGAAGCCCAAGATGGTGGCGTCGTCGCTGGGGCGGAAGGCGCTGCGGATGAGCCCCGTGCCCTTGTTGAGCGGGTTGCCGACGCCGGCGAGGTTGAGGGTCTCGGTGCCGAGGGTGGTCTTGCGCTGGAAGGTGTACTGGTTGACGACGTACTGGTCCTTGTCGTCGAAGGTGGGCTTGGACTGCGCGTCGAGCACCTTCAGCAGCGTGTCCAGCGCCAGGTACCAGCGGTCGGTGAGGAAGTCGGTGGCGCCGGTGTGCTCGTGGAACTCGGTGGCGAGGGCGAGGAAGTTGGCCAGCGAGTCCAGCTCGTACTTGCACTCGAAGACGACCGACGGTTCGTAGGCCGGGTGCACCTTGTCGTCCTGGCCGTTGTTGGTGGGTTGGAGGCCGCTGGGCGGCGGCGGTTGGAAGGCGTTGCAGTAGGGCGATTGGATAACGAACTCGGCCTGCGTATTGATCGCGCCGTGGATGAGGCTGTACAGCTTCTTGTCCTTCTTTGCAAGCTTCTGGTACCCGGAGAGTTGGTTGGTCGAGTCGCGCAGCCACTCGGCGTTGATGTCGCCGGTCACCACGAACGTTTGCGGGCCCTTCCACTGGGATTGACGGCCGTCTTGTCGGGCCTGGTGAGATGACGACGAGGATGTGCCGTCAGTGTGCCAGCGCACGGTGGTGTCGAGGGTGTTGGGAAAGGCATTGCGGAACAGCTGGGCCAGATCCTTGTCGACCATGCGCGAGGTCACGTCGTCGATGACTTGTTCGACGGCGGATGAGGAGAATGTACGACATTCCGCCGCGGGCCGCTGGAAGGGGAGATTCAGCGGTCCCCCGCTGTAGGGGGCGCTGTCGAGGTCAGTGATAGCTCCAGTATGGACAGATAGCGACTCACTGTGGTGTTGATGCATAAGAGACGTAGTCTGGACAGGCTCTTTTGAGGATAGACGGTTCATCGCGGAGGGCTGCGGCGCCCGTGCCCAGACCGATCGCAAGGGCGAGGAGGGCCGTCGCAGGAGGCATCATGATGATTGGACAGTTAGAATGACATCTGCGAGAGTCTCGGAAATGCAAAACTACACAGCACAGGCGGGCAAAGAGGGACGAGAGAGGGAGAGAGGGTGAGGTTGGAGAGGTGGAGTGGAGGAAGTTGGAATGCGGAGAAGATCGAATGCGGATGTTTATTTAGACAGACTAGTGGGGAGAGTCGCATTGTACTGTCGCAGTGCATCAATAGTCTGTCGATCTTCTTATGGACTAATATTTAGGAGTCTGTCAGTCATGTCATAATGTGGATTAATGGAAATGCAGCGCGGGTTATGATGCATCCCATGCAATCGGTCTAGTATACATCAACACTCCCATGCACTCCACCTCCAACTCATTTCTTCCCAAAGAACGACATAATATTCCCCTGTCCGCCCTTCGCCCCGGCCTTCCCCTTCGGCGCACTAACAGCCGGCTTCTTCTTGGGCGGCGGCGCTTCATCCTCCGAGAAGGACTCCCACGCGGGCTCCTCGACGGTCACTAGACCAGGTCAGCTTGGACATTGCGCCAAAAGAACAGGGGTCGTACCCAGATAGCCCTCCTCATCCTTGATGGTCTTTTTCTTCATGACCTGTCGTTTGCCTCGCCGTCGACCGCCTTGGACGGTGGCTTCTTCCTTTAGCTCGGTCTTGGGCGGGGGTTCATCGATGGGCGTGGACTCTTCCTCGGGGGGCTCGATCGTATCAGGCATTTCTTCGTCTTCACTGTCTTCCATCATCTGGCGCAGCTTCTCCTCGCGTTCTTTTCTCGTTTCACGGTTACTGGCGGTGGGCTTGCCAGTGTCGGGGAAGAGCTCTTCTGGTTCTTCCTCGGATGCATCATCCAGGACAACTATCTCCGTTAGCATGTCGTAGCGCAACATATTCCAAGAACAAACCATCTTCAGTTCCACTGGGTTCCGTCTACCACAGTCAGTATCGACCATCACAACCATAAGCGTTGAGGGGTACCCACCGAATCCACTGCAGACGCAGGCGTAGCCGGCGCTTCCTTCTTCTGCTTCGGTTTGGCCTTCGCAAACGAGCTGAACAGACTTCCCTTCTCTCGGTTCGGGGCAGTCTTCTCGGTCGGTTTGGACGGCTTCTCCGACTCGCTCTCCTCCTTCTTGGGTTCCGGCTCAGCCTTCTTCTGCGACTTCTCGTCCGGCGCGGGTCGCTTGGCGGGGACAGCCTTCGGTGCCGGGGCTGGGACGGGCGGCCGCATGCCCGTTCGTCGCTGGGACGGTCAGCATCGCTCAATATACACCCACCAAAGGCATCCCTAGCGTACCTTGACCGTCTTGCTCTGAATCATCCCCCATTGGCCCCCGAGTTCCAGCGGATCCTCCTTCCCGTATGTAGCCTCCATCTCGTGCCGAACGTCCGCAAGAACATTGAGATCCTGCAGCGTCGCCGGCTGCAAACTGTAGACGTAAACGGAATCGACCGACTCGAACGACGCCTTCGCATCTGCACCCACCATCAGCCACCGTCATCAAAGCGCCAACCCCTCCCCGGGCCTACCTTCGAGATCCTCCTCGCGCACCAGCACCACCGACCACGTCGGCACCGCGTCCCCCACGACCTCCTCCTGATTCGGCATCGAACTGCTCAGGTACGGACTGCTCGGCATGGCGTCGTGGCCGTTGGTCGCTTCGGCGTGGGCCCCGTTGGGCGCGACGGGCGGGGCGGGCGCCGTCGGCACGCCCGTGACGATGTACGTGGCGTGCACGCTGCCGGGTTTCTTCGCGGTTTCGGTTCGGTGGAAGTCATACAGCATCCTGTGGTGCGTTAGAGTCGTCCGTCTGAGGGAGTCGGTCGCCGTACTGCTTGGCCAGGGTGCTGTGGACCCTCAGCGCTCGACTCAACAGTCGATAGGTGACCTGTGCGTGTGAGTGGTGGTTTGCGGAAGAATGGAGGGATTCGCTACCGTGCGGCGGTCATTGAGGACAGCTTCCGCCAGATACTTCTTGTAATCGGCGACTGCCATGGTGGGCGTGAAGTGGTGATAGGTAGGTATGATGGGAGGGAAAGCAACGCGTGGAGGAAGCACTTTACGCGTCGGGGCTTGGCATTGCCCGCTAATCGCGTCACACATCCAATACTCCTTTTCCATCCCACGATACAAGCAACATTCTCTAGGATCCTCTGTTCCTCGCCCCGCGGCCACTAATGAACCCATCCCCACTGGAACTCTCGCGCATGCCGACCTTCACGGTCGAAGGCGTAAGCGCAACAACCCGCGCGCCCGCCTCAGCGACGACGAGTGGCTCCGCTTGGTGCAGTGGTGTCTGGACCACCGCCGCGACTACGGAGACTTCCAGCGCTCGGTATTCTGGGCCCAGTAATCGCGCTGAATCGGCGCTACGATCCGCAAGCAGATCCAGTTCCCGAAGCGAGTGATCGATCGGCTCGGGAAGGCGCGCAGGGAGGAGGTCTGCGCCGCGACGGGCAAACACGTCCCCGATACGCCGCTCAAGCGCGCGCTCGACCAGTGGATTGAGACGTCCAGACGCAGCGCAAGGAGGCCCGCCTCGAAGAACTGGTGCAGCGGGCGCGCGCCGCGGAGGCGCAAACGCAGGCGCAGGCCCGGGCAGGAGAGGACCGAGAGGACAGTTGCCACTGGGCGGCTGAGGGAGCGCACGCTGTCGCCGGTTACGCCGCGCCGCCGATGGGGCAAGACGCAGCGGCGGATACGGCGGGTTCGACCCGCGAGGGACACGGACGACACGGCGAGCTGGCAGGAGCTGTCCAAGGAGTTTAAGGAGCTTCGCAGTGATCTCCACGGCATCAAGCTGTTGTTGCGTGAGTTGATTAAGAAGAAATCGATGAAGGAGAGGGGTGACCCTCAATACACTGTCTTGAATGCTGGGCTGGCTCCATCTACATGAAGAAAATGGATTACTCTACAGCTCATATCTACGGACGACGCAACATATCCACGGCCAGCGCATACGCCTGCTCCTTCATCTCCCATCCGCGCGTGCCCTCGCGCGCAATCTTATCCCAGGCATGATCGCACTGGTCCATGCGCGCATGCACGACGTGCCGATCCGCATCCGCCGCCAGCCGCGCCGCGAGCTTCTCGGCCTCGCGCGCCAGCGTGTCATATCCCGCCGTGATGATCAGCACGTTGCGCGGGAAGTGTTCCGCGCCCGTTAACCCGGGCGACAAGCGCGGGTCGCGCGTGTCCACGCCCGCGGGGATGTAGCAGTTCCGGAACAGACGCAGCAGGAAGGTGGGGAGCGGCCGGCCGCCGGGCTGCGGCGCCACGAGGGTGGCCGGGTCGATGTACGGCGCGACGCTGGGGTAGAAGGCGAGCACGGCGTGGAAGGTCGTCGGCGGGAAGACATGCGAGGCCCCGACGAGCGCGAGGTTGCCGCCCGCGCTGAAGCCGGAGATGGCCACGCGCGCCACGTCGTAGTCCTCCGGCTGGTGGAGGACCCATTTGACAACGTCCTCGACGTCGTGCACCGGCGCTGGAAACGGGTGTTCAGGTGACAGCCGGTACTGCACGTCCAGCACGCTGTACTCGGTTTGTTGACTAATGCGGCGACAGAAAGCGTCGTCGCTGCCGTGCGCGGGGATCATGAACCCGCTGCCATGGAAGTTGATCAGCACGGGGGACGGCTTTTGCGGTGTGGACTGGGTGGAGCGGTAGAGGTGCGCCTTGATGGTGCGCGATGGGTCGCGCGAGGGGATGCGAAGGGTGACGTCGGGCGCGGACAGGATGGCGCCTCGCAGTCTCACGATGGCACGGACGAGCGTGGCGGCGATCTTGAGGTAGAGATAGTAGAGGAGCGACATGATGGTGGATGTTGAGGTGTTGGAGATGGCTGAACGACTGGAAGTTGATGATCGACATGAGAAATACCGAGGTAGATCCACGTGCGGATAGCCTCGGAAATAAACCGGTTTTCATTGATTGATAGATTCATTTGTTCCTTTCTTGGAGTGGAATGGCTCCATTGGATATATTGCTTACGTAGTATAGAAAGATCCTCTGGGTATATAGGTATTGGTCATCAATCATCAGTATACGCATCATCTCAAATGTCCCCTCCTGACCCCCTCCCCCCAGACATCCTCGCCGCCCGCTGATCAAACCTCGGCCGTCCAGAGGTCATATAGTAGCGGGGTGCAAAGTCCTGCGAAGCCTCTCCATGCGGTTGGGGCTGTGGCAGCTGATCCAACACCTCGCCCATGGACGGCCGATACGGTTGGTACTGCGGTCGGCTTGGCTGCGTTCCCTTGAGCGTGGGATGGAATGACGATCGTGAGGGGGGCGAGCGCGCTGCTGCGGCGGCGGCGGCGGCGGCGGCGGCCTCCTCATCGTCGTGGAATTTCTGCCATTGCAGGCTGCAAATGATAATGCCGGTGTAGATGCCCAGGACGCAGAAGAATTCGATCAGCGTGCCGACGGCGTTCAAGTACGCAGGCGACTGATGGGCGAGGGAGGATTGGATGGTGGTGATGGTGGCTGTAAGATTCTGCGCAAAAGACAGGACAATGGCGAGGAGGAGGGCGATGGTTCCTGTCTGGAGGGCGTTAATTCTTCCTCGGAAGATGCGCCTCGCGCTGCGTACCTTGGTGGAGAGTTTCTCCGAATCGATTTTCCGCAGGATGAAGACCACCCATGCCAGAATCTCCAGGGAAACCAGCGTGAAGATAACCCCGCGCGCGGTGGTCAGTCGGCTGTCCTGTTGGTAGAGCGCCTCGGCGGTTGGGCTCTGGCTCACCGCGACGGCGAGGGAGGCGATCCTGGTGGCGCAATTGGCGATCGCAAGCGCGGATAACACGCCGAGCAGCGTCCAGTGAGCGAGGATCACGCGCGCAAAGGGCTCCCCCTCGGCGAAACCTTCGAGGTATCGGTGAACGATGCGGTAGAAGATGGAGTAGAGGAGGACCAGCGCCAGGAGATGGAAAATGATCTCCAGCATGTTGACGACCACATAGCTCCGTAGGACGGTCCGGTCGAAGACGTAGAGGAAGAGAACGGTGATGGAGAGAGTACACGCGCTGGCCATGTCAGCTAGACGGCCACGATGAATCGGTGTTCTCGTGTCGCATCACTCACATCATGTAGCTCAGAATCGACCCGAACAGCGTTTTCACTGGAAGCGCTTTGCCCTGATCTTTCGACGGCTGGATCATAAAAGTTCCAATGCAGAAGACAATCAGGGCGAGGAGGGTGAGGAACTCGCAGACCAGCCAGATGGTAAGGTAGGGGTTGGTCGTCTGTAGGTCGGATTGCGACAGGGAAATGTCACTGGTCCAGCCATGATGTGGAGAAGCATTCTCCAGCGACGGGAGGACATCGGGGACGGTCCTGCGCTGGAGCATCGTGTGCAACTGGGAGAGAAGAAAAAGAAGAGGAGGAGGACAAGAATCATGGTTCAGGACGTGCGAGAGGAGTCAGGGACCATTTGGGGGAAATTGGAGGGATCGTCCGAGCTAACGTCGGGCCATCCATTCATTCATTTCAGGTCCATCAACAAGGATTGTATAATGTGATCAACATTGATTGACGCTTGGCTGAAAGGAGATAGACAGGATGGATTATTGGTCTCCTCTATCTGTTGGGGAAAGTTGTTTACATCCCAAGATTCGGACTTCATGATATCTGTATATGATCTCCAATCGACGGTAGACTATCTCCGCACAGGATCACAATACGAGCAACCACTGTAGCTGGGCCCTACCTTAGCGCCTTGGTTCGCTGACCATCAACTCATTGCCACAGACTGATCTCCAAACTAATCTTCAGGAATATGTCGTCAGAAAGTCCAAGTGCCCCTCATTGCGCATCATCGGTGGCATACACGTCCATCCTCATACATCTTCATTTG
The DNA here is from genome assembly GCA_019721355.1 of Aspergillus sp. MEXU 27854. Classification (NCBI taxonomy): domain Eukaryota; kingdom Fungi; phylum Ascomycota; class Eurotiomycetes; order Eurotiales; family Aspergillaceae; genus Aspergillus; species Aspergillus sp. MEXU 27854. The sequence goes on along the minus strand of JAGMTT010000008.1, from coordinate 186,433 downwards.
CCATGGCTAAGTCTCAGGCAGGTACCGTCCAGGGCCAACGCTAGGCTGGATACAGCCCCATTGCAGATTCTCTTGGAGATCCTCTCCGATCTGCCAGTATCATCTCTCGCCTCATTGTCCCTCACTTGCAAAAGGCTGCATTACCACATCGGACCGGTTCTCTACAGATCGATCGATTGAAGATTCAATAACCGGAGAACCTCAGGTTCGCCCAGCCCACCAATACACTCATTTCTGCGCAGTCTCCGGTAAAACTCAGCCTTAACAAGCATGTGAGATTCTTCTATATTGGCGGCGCCTATCGTCAGCCATGGGGAGTGGACAAGCTCGTCGATCTTCCTCCCGCACCAGATGAATCGCCATGGTGGACCGGGACTCTAACGAACTATGCCCTTCGATCCAGAAAATCCTCAAGAAAAAGATGTTTGCCGGGGAACTGGGTGCCCTGGTCACGCGACTGCTCTGGCAACTCCCCAACCTAGAGATTCTACACCTGGAGTTCAGCGTCGCTGTCGAGTCTAACCTGTTCGACACTGTCTTCAAGCACGGCCAGTCACCATCGCCTGGGTGTACATGCCGACTGTTTCCCAGGATCAAGCAAATCCAAATCGAAAACGACCTGGACTGTCGTCTCCTTCAAAACGATGGCTTCACGGCCCAGCAACTCTCCACGGTTTGGGGATTGACGTCTTTGCAGCTTCTAGACGTTATACTCCAAGACTCGAAACATGTACCCAGTCCCGAGGAAGTCAGCAGGCAGCTCCCAATGGCTTTCCACCGCGCCCAATCTCCATACCTTTGAGTACTTCCGCGTATTCAACATGGAGATCCTCAAATGTGACTAGCACTACAGACATGGGCATTGGGACGAATGGAAACATTTCACGTCAGCCTTAACTACCGTCTCGGAGACCTTGAAAACCCTCATCATCTCGGTTGAATGTGGCCACATCCGAGAATATCCGCCGGAGATCATGGACGAGGACTGGCTCTACACAGTCTGGCACAGACAAGGCTCGCTCTCTGGTTTCGCTGGAGAGACTGAGAAGTCCCGTTTGGGTTCTCCTGGGATGGACGCCGGACTTCCCGGCCACCAGGCTTCGGGATATCCTCCCACCTACGCTACGGGAACTTGGCCTCCGCAATGACCTCTTCGAGGAACTCGATTACCAATAGACGACCTGGGACCGCCCAAATGGCCCGATGCTCAAGAAAGTTGCCAGCATGGGCGATAGCGCACCGATCATTGATCGACTGAGAGATTATCTTCCTGGTCGGTCGTCTGAGGATGAAGACCATCCAGCACGTTCGCTCACGAGCCTCTGCCTCAAGGCGCAAACGCAGCATGTCTGGAGCCTCTCTGAGCTAAAGGTTCTCGAGCAGATAAGCCGACAGTCAGGAATCTTGTGTACCGTCCTCAGACGGGAAAGAGGAGCTTGGTTCATGGACGGGCCGAACGACAGGGTCGAAGAGATAATCGTACATGATCCATCAAGCCCAGCGCCCGAAGACTTGTCTCTTGACGTAGGTAGGTATGAATGCCAGACCGTGAGGGAGCCATCGAGGGTGTTTCTGGATAACTATCGAGGTGTCATCATCTGATTGGGGTTGTGTGAAGCACTGGTACAAACTTCCTTCAAGTGGCTCGTGGAGCGCAGAGAGTGGTCGGCTTCTGTTTGATCCAGCTGTTGAAGTATATAATAAGCCTGGATATAAATCTGAGGCCATCTTCTTCTTGATGTTCTTTGCCAAAAAGATGGAGAATCAAAGCGGTCAATGTCAGGTGTCATCCCTGTTCGGTGAAGGATTCGTATACTAATCTCAACCTCCCACTTTTCCAACATCAAATGATCATTTAGTTGCAAACCAGTTGCCAGGGAGGGATACATGCAGTGTATCTATCCATCTCCCACTCGCATCTATTCCAAACCGAACCAGTCCTTCTTCACGCAAATGCCAAGCCTACGGTGGCTCCTGAATAATATATCTTCCCAGCCAGATAAATCACTCCGATCGGCTGGTGGCGATCAAGCCCGCCTCACTCCTCTTCGGTCAACTGCTTCAGCTTGCATTCCTGACAAATTTGCCAGGGCTGACCTACCCGGCTGGGGACGATTTCAGCTGCGAGGAGGCCACCAGAACCGCATCTGCCAATGATGGATGCAGGACGACCCGCCACTTTTGCGAACTGGTCGGCCACTGCAGAGACCCGGCATGGAGCCCGCGGGACGCACGAAGCAAAGAATGAATCATGCCGGCGATGCCGTCTCGAAGGGATCCATGGGGGTTCTCGACGATGATCCTCCTGAATGGGACCTCTTTCACGGTGCCTGAGTGGTGTCGCCTCGCATCCCATCGGTGAAGCCCATCCAGCAATCCAGCATGCCGGGAGCGCCAGATCAATGGCCTTTGCGTCCCAACAGTCTGGTTCGTTCGGTTCCATCGAGGGATGCACGCTGTTAGGCGGTCTTATTGGTGTGATGAAAGTGACGGCCTCCTTTTTTTTTTCTTTTCTTTTGGGGGACTTTTCTCCTGCCTAGACCAGGGGCCGCTGAAAGTTGTCATCCATTGCTCCCGAGTCCCCTGAATGAATTGTTGATAAATCAGCGCTCCCCCGGCACGCCAATTGCCACCAGAGGGTCATTGTTCATTTCCTCCGAGACCTGATGGTCTTCCTCGTTATCGACAACCGGACCAGCTGGCCCTCTGTTTGGGACTATTTGTCGTGGCTTCATCCACTCCGTTTCCGGCGAGATTGCAACCCCATCGCATCCCGTCCTGCGACGGTCCAGTGCTCGACTCTACGACACCTACGATTGATTTGTTGGGTCCTGCGATATTGCGATCGGTCCATTGGGGCGTCGGTCAGACACAATTCAGCCCGTCGTCCGGCTTGTGAGAGGTGACTCCTTGCATCGTGGTCGTGCACAGCGACCCGGACCGGTCCGCACTTGGACCGCCTCGATAACGACATACCTACATATAGACCTCCTGGCGTCTCGCTCTCGGCTCAGTTTCATTTTCGTTCGTTCATACATATTACCCTCTCTACTCGCCCAGTCTTCGCACAATGCCCCCCAATGGCACCTCGTTCACGCCGCTCAATCTTCCCGCGAGCTTCGCCCTCCCCGACTGCATGGAATACTTCACCCTGACCGCCGGGCCGAACACCGACCTCTGGCGCAAACCGCCCAACGGCGACGTCTCGACCGCCCCGATCGTCTACACCTCGCTGCGCAACCCGTTCGTCATCGCCGAGGTCACCGTCAGCGCCGATTGGGAGATGGAGTGGGACCAGGGCGGGCTGGTGATCTTTGCTGGGGCGGCGCCGCAGTCGTTCTCGTCCGAGGGAATGCCGACACCACCGACGACAACGACGACGACAACGACAGCGGAAGGGTGTCGCGGGCGGCGACGCACCGTCCGCCCGTGTAAATGGGTCAAGGCAGGCATGGAGTTCTGCTCCGGGGCGGTGCATGCGTCGTCGGTGAGTGCGACGGCGGACGGGGCCGACTGGTGTCTGTCGCCGCTGGGGTTGCCGGATCGGGGCCCCGGGGCGGTCCACTCGCTGCGCATCAAGCTGGAACGCATCGGGCATTCGCTCTGGATCTGGTACCAGGTGCCTGGCGGGTTAGCGGTGGCGAGTGATGCGACAGAGCGGACGCCCGCGGCCGTGACGGGGTCGTGGAAGAAGCTGCGCGAGGTGACCTGGTTCTTCTACGGGGTGGAGGATAAGTTTGTGCATGTCGGGGTGTATGCGAGTCGACCGAATACGTGGGAGGTGATGCATGGAGGGAGTCCGGATGGATTGGTGGTGGAGTTTGAGGATTTGGAGATTTTCTAGTGATTGATTGGATGGAGTTGGTTGGTTTATGATACCTGGAGTTAATTGTATGGAATTGAATGATTTGATGTGATGATGATGATGATGACGATGATGATGATCTACTGCAGGAGATCTCCTGATGCCCAATATAGACGACAGCACACCATGCGATGCCAGCACATCATGATCCGCGGCCTTCACATGATGATGGCCCAATGCTGGGTCGGTCACTCTGGTAACTTAGTCTATAGTACTAACGGTAGTACTGCTCGCTAGTGTGATTGGTGGCGCCTCACCGCTGTTCTGGCAGCTTATCAATGAGTTAGTATAGGTACCTTAGGAGTCAAGTTCCCAAGACTGTATGTTCAGCATATGTTCAGCATCCCTGTCTCAGACATATGCGATATCTCTGCTCTGTCAATACTATCGTCAACACCATCATATTTCTCTTCACCTGGGTCCTCAGAATACTCTGGTCCTCAGGTGTTGTGATTTTTCCCGTTCAGGTTGCCCCGCCGCTAACCCAACTAGTGCCGAATAGCTTTTTTTTTTTTCTTTCGGTGCTGCGGGGACCCTCGACTGTTTTTCTTCTTCTTCGCTCCAGTTCCTCTTCCTGCTGCTCATCTTCTGTCAAGAATCCTGCTCTCTAACCCCTCATCTCCCTCTCGCTGAATCCGGGAGATTGTACAGTAGTTCGTTGCGTTGATATCCCTTTGCGTTGTTTGTTCCTGTCCTCTTTGTTTCATTGCTTTCCTTGAGAGCTTACTCCCATCTGTTCACGACTTACGATAACGACTCACGACCATGGCTCCCTCCATCACCCTCTCTGTCCGTCGCCCCTCCGATGACCCCGTCATCTTTGTCGCCGGTTCCTTCTCGACCCCCCAGTGGGAGCCCCTCGAGCTCGCCGTCAAGCCCGTTGACGTCCAGGACGACGAGGGCCTCACCTCCACCGAGTATCTCTTCTACCGCGAATTCGACCTCTCCCCCGGTCAGTATCAGTATCGCTTCCGCGAGGGGCCCAATGGCGCCTGGTTTCACGATGAGACCGTAAAATCCGGTACGTTCCCTCCCCCACGTGTCCAACGATGGTCGAATGTTCACTAACAGTGACTCAGCTTCCGGCGAGGACGGCCTCGTTCACAACATCCTCAACGTCGAGGACGAGTCCAAACCTGTGCCCGCCAAGGAGGAGCCCGCACCCGTCAAGGACGACGCAGAAAACCACACCGAGACCAATGGCGTCTCGGAAGAGACCACCGCTCCGGTCCAGGAGACTCCCGTCGTGGAGCAAAAGGACGAGCCCAAGCCGGCAGAGCCGGAACCCGTTTCCAATGGCGTGGTGGAGTCTGTGGTCAACGGGGTGGAGCCGGCAGCCCCTGAGGCGGAACAGGAGAAACCCGCAGCTCCTGCCCCTGAAGCGGATGCCGTGACTCCGAAGTCTGAAGAGCCTCAGCCAGAGACCAAGGCCGAGGAAGTTCCGGCTGCGTCGTCCGCACCGACAAAGGCTGAGCCTATTTCTCAGGAGCCCTCCGAGGCCGATGTGACAGCGGAGAAGCCCGAAGAGTCTCAGCCCGAGAAGGAAACGGAAGAGCCGACCACCAGCAAGACAGAGGAGACGTCTACTGCTTCTCCCGAAACCGAAGAGAAGCAGGTCGAGGTCACCACCGAGACCACCCCCGCCGCGACTGAAGAGAAGGCCGAAGAACCCCAGCCCGCGAAGGAAGTGACAGAGCCCGAAACCAAGTCTGAGGAAGCTCCAGCCGCTACCGAACCGGAGAAGGACGAGAAGCCGGCTGAGGTCACTCCCGAGGCCGACACTCACGTGGAAACCAAGGACGAGCCCGAAGAATCCCAGGCAGAGACCGCGGAGGAGCCGGTCAAGTCGGAGCCAGTGGCTGAAGAGAAGCCAGAACCTGTTCCCGAGGCCGCAGAAAAGGCAACTCCCGCCAAAATAGAAACCTCTGAGCCGGCAAAGGAGATCGTCAAGGAGGAGGAACCATCTCAGGAGCCGGTCGCCGAAGAGAAGCCCGAGCCCGTTGCGGAGACCGCGGAAGAGACGGCTCCTGTCGAAAAAGAGACCTCTGAGCCCGCCACCGCCGAGCCGGTCACCGAAGAACCGACCAAGGAAGCCGTTAAGGAGGAACCATCTCCCGAACCTGCGGTCGACGAATCCAAGGAATCGACTCAGGAGGCACCCGCCGTCGAGGAGCCGAAGGAGACCCCTGCCGCGGAGACTGCAGCTGTGGAGGAAGCTACTGAGGCCGCCGTGGAGACCACTAAGGAACCTGAGGTTACGGAAGATCCGGCCCAAGAGCCCGTTTCTGAGTCTGTCCCAGTAGAGGAGTCCAAGGAAGAGTCTAAGGAAGAGCCTCTGGAAGAGTCTCAGCAAATTACCGAGGCGACTCCCGCCGAGAAAACCGAGGAACCCGTCCAAGAGCAGTTCGCTCCTGAAGAAGTCAAGGAGCCCGCTGTCGAGGCCAAGGTCGAGGAAGCTACCGAATCCAAGCCCGAGGCTGACGAGCGCGCTCCCGAAACTGCTCCTGTCCAGGCCACGGAGAAGCCTGCGGAAGAGGACACTGAGGCTACCACCGAGGCCACTGCTGAAGCCGCCGTGGAGAAGACTGACACCTCTGCGGGCGAAGACAGGCCCGCTGAACCTGAAAGCAAGCCCGAGGAAGCAGAAGAAAAGTCTGCTGAATCCGAGGAGGCACCCGTCAAGGAACAGCCTACCGAGGAACCTGCTGCCGTCGAAACTACCGAAGAGACTGCAAAGGAAACCAAGGAGGAGCCGGCTGTCGAGAGCTTCAAGGAAACTGAGGAGTCTCCTGCTCCCGAGCCCGCTGCAGAATCCACCAAGGAATCCGAAGAACCTGAGAAGGCTGTTACCGAAGAGCCCGCAAAGGAACCTGTCGCTGAGGAGTCCGAGGCAACCAGTGCTGAACCTATCAACGATGACGCCGCCGAGGAACCCAAGGAGGCTGCTCCTGAAGAAGTGAAGCAGGAAGCCGTTTCCGAAGCCGCCGCCAAGGAAGCAGATGCGGAGGAAACCAAGCAGCCTGAGCCTGTCGCTGAAGAGCCTGTGGCTGTCGAGGAAGCTCCCAAGGCCGAGCCTGAGGCCGTGAAGGAGCCTGAAAGCGAAGATCCCGCTGTGGAGGAGACTCCCAAGGAAGCTCCTGCTGAGGAAACTGCTGCTGTGGAACAGCCCACTGAGGAGCCCGCTGTGAAGGAAGCGGCGGAGACCGAAGAAGCAAAGGAATCCGTCGCCGAGCCTGTTACTGAGGAGCCAGCTGCCGAGTCCGTGCCTGCAAAGGAGGAGGCTGACGCAGCAGAGGCAAAGCCTGTTGCTGAGCCTGTTGCTGAGCCTGTTGCTGAGCAGCCTGCAAAGGAGGAACCTGTCAAGGAGGAGCCGGCAGCGGAAGAAGAACCCGCCAAGGAGACTGTTGACGAGGCCAAGGATGAGCCAGTTGAAGATTCTGCCGCCAAAGAGCCCGTTGTTGAAGAGCCAGTGACGGAGCTCACTAAGGAGAAGGCTGTCGAGACTCCGGCCAAGGACGAAGGAGCTGGAAAGGTTGATGAACAACCCAAGGAGGCTGCTGCTGAGCCTACTCCTGAACAGCCGGCTGCTGAGGCTGTCTCCGAGGAACCCGCCGTAGCATCCGCACCGGTTGACGCCGAGGAAAAGACTGCAGAACTTGAAACTCCTGCGGAACAGTCCACCGCCGAGCCGGTCCCTCAGCCCGAAGAGGAGAAGCCTGTCGAGCAGCCGGTCGAGGAAAAGGTTGAGCCCACTCCGGAGCCCGTCAAGGAGGAGCCTGTGGCCGAAGCTGCCGCTGAACCTGCCACCGAAGTGAAGGCCGAGGAACCCGAAGTGGAAGCCGATAAGAAGGACGAATCTGAGGCTCCCATCGAACAAAAGGAAGAGTCTGTCAATGAACCTGCTCCGGTTGAGACCGAGAACGTTCCTGCGCCTGCAGAAGAGACTCCCGCCCCCGCTGAGCCTGCGGTTGAGGAATCGGCGCCTGAACCTGCCAAGGAAGAAGTATCCGACAAGGCGGAGGAGACTGAGGCGAAGGGCTCTGTCGTGACTCCCGAAGTGATTGCCGCTGGTGCTGCCGCTGCAGTTGGTGCCGGTGCCGTCGCTGCTGGTGTCGCTGCTGCCTCGCACAAGGAATCCGAGCCCACCGCTGCTCCCGCCGCTCCTACCGAGGACAAGGACAAGAAGCCGGTCCAGGAACCCGAGCAGAAGGATACTCCCACTCCTGCTAACAAGGATGTTCCTCCCACCCCTGAACCGGAGTCAGACCCTGCTCTGGCCGCCCTCGCTGGTGACCGTGAGGCTCTCCTCCAGAAGTTGAACATGCCCTCTACCGATCAGCTTCCTCCCTCCGTTGCCAGCCAGCAGTCCCCGCCGACCGCCAGCGCTGCGCCTCAGCAGACGGAGGCCCCGGCTGAGGGTGCTTCTACCTCTACAGAACCTGCTCCCGCTGAAGGTGAAGAGAGAACCACCAAGGCAGACGAGACTGTCCGCTCCCCCAGCCAGAACCGGTCTGTCACCGCCGTGTCTCTCAACAACCAGAGCGACGGTTGGTTGAAGGCCATTCTACGTGCTGTCTTTGTCAACTTCTTTGGCACGATCTTCTCGCCTTTCCGCCGCCGCAGAAACGCCGACCAGTAATGGTTGGAGTACTGCGTTTCGAAGGCATGAGAGCCAGGATGGCATGGATATGCATCTTGCTCTCTTGTCGGTCAATTTGACCCGCCTATACCCATGAGATTGTTGGATGTGTTGTCGAATTCTTGTCACTCTTTATCTGAATATTTGATTCCCCTGTATTTGATACTGCTTGTTGCCAATGATATTGCTGTGCTTGTTGTTTTGATCTCCCCTCAATTGCGGTGGATTTGTGACGAGTTTCTTTGAGATGGTATGGACCAGTTCAGTCTGCCAGTATGTAATGATGCTCTACGATGATTGATGATAATGAAGGACTTATTCGTACCACTGTTCTTGTAGATTCAAGCTGGTAGTAGTCTTTAAGCTGGTTGTGGTGGCTGGTTCGGTTGATACAAGTGAGGGAAGGTTGACCTCTTGTGATATTAACTTGTCTACAACTTCTATCAAACCCCAACTGCCATATCAAACCATCTCTGTCCTGCAGAGAAGTTTCTTCATTGCTCGATGAGATAGATACAGAGAAGTCAGAAAGAGAAAGAGGATATCAACAGGTCTCTGCCCACAATCCGTCACTGCGGCGTCTCTCTCACGTTGCCAGCACCACAAGCACAACACAACGGTGAATCGGGAGCGAATTCCCCATTGTTTTCCTGCTGGTTGTTGTTGTTCGTCCCGCCACCATGTGTTCGACTTCACGTCAACCTTCGTTCTCTTCTCTTCCTAGTATTTCTCGTCCCGTTCGTTCACTTTCCTTCTCACCATCTCTCCACCAAACATCGTCAGCTTCATGACATATCGTGATAACCATCCATCTCACTCTCCTTCGTCAGAGAACAGTTCTTCGTCTTTTTCTTCGTCTTTATATTCATCGAAAAAGCGTCCCCAGGTGCGTTTGCCTGTCATGTCGCACCTCAGTGGGAACGCCTGGGCCATCCAAGCCCGCGAAAGAGAACGCCACAGTCAAGAAGACGACTCCACCAAAGGTAAGCAAGTTTTCATCAGTCGTTCTGGTCTCCTTCTGGATCTCTTCATCGCGCGAAAGATCTTCCTGTCACTCAAGAAGTCGACCATCACTGACACAACAACAGATATCGAACCCCTCGCGAGCGACCATTCTGACTCCCGTCCTGGCACTTCTCGCAAGTCGTCCGGACTGGACTACGGCCAGGAGCTCGCTCTTCCCATGCCCAAGCCTCGTCATCTGCCTCTCTCGGACGGTGATCAGACTGCGGCTCAGTCCCACAAAGCCAACGTGCTAACCAAGGCGCTCACCAAGAGACGCACCAACACCGAGTCGTCCCAGTCTGAGGGCACGGACAGCCAGAAGGGCGAGAGCGACAAGAAGCCGTCGAGAATGGCCGTCCTCCGCTCCAAGTTCAGCCTCAAGGATATCGGCAAGGACTTCCGTAAAGACAACCCTCTCACCAGCGTGCCGAGCCTCCCCAAGGACGGCACCATGCCCCAGCGTGAGAGAAAGTCGGCTGGTTTCGCAGGCAACTACCACGAGGCCAGACTGTACATGCCCAAGGCCAGAGAATCGGACGCTCAGCCTCTGTCGGCGCCGCCTTTCCAGACCATCACCTTTCCTGACGTGGATGTGGACAACACCAACAACAATAACAGCAAGAACGCCATGGGGGCCTCCCAGAACATCGAAACCACCCCTGTCGATGGCAAAGTGGACGCGAGCAAGAAGCCCGTCCGTGACGTCGCGTATCTCGACGAAAGCCCAGTTCTGGGTAAGGCGGACCCCATGCAGCACGTCCAGACCGTCCTGCTCGACGGGTCGTCGCCTCCTGCGCGCACGGGCGAGTTCTCCAACGAGGGACATGCGGAGCTCATCAACAACGAACATAGAGTGCTGAGCATGAAGGCAGAGGGCGAACCGTTTGCAGCCATTGTGAACAAACCCTCTGTCATTCCTGCGGCCGCGTCTCCGTATGTGCCGTGCGGGAAGAGCAGCGCCGAGGTGGAAAAGCAAACGGCGGCGAAACATGACGACCACGCGACTCCAAAGGAAGTCGAGAAGAAGTACCCGCTGGTGGTGTCTTCGCAGAAAGTGTCGTCGGTGGCTTCGTCTGCGGACCAGCGCTACAGCCCCTTCATCATCTCGTCGGACCAGGCCACCGCCTACAAGAAATATTACCCTGCGGTGGGCCAGCCTGCTGTTGCTTTCGGCTCGGGCGTGTCGGCCTTTGACCCGCTGCACACCGTCCCGCATGACGCCGCGTACCCTGCGCAGGCGATGACCTATGATGCGTATTACGCGGGCGTGGCCAGCCAGGGGGGATACGTGCCGGCTCCGCCGCAGGCGGGATGTCAGAACACGGTGACGCTCGAACAGCACGTCGCCGCGCAGGCCGACGCCATCCATCACCACCTGGACTCGGCTCTCCACCGCGTCACTCGCGACCTGGAGAACAGCAACCACCGGGTCACGGATCAGCTCGTGAAAAACGTGGAAAATATGTGGGAGCTGCTCCGGTCGGTGAACCTCCGCTCGATGGGGCATGCCGACGCGATGAAAGAACTCCAGCGGATCGTCGTGGACGTCCGGATGCAGATTGGGTCGATGCAGCGCGAGAACCGTCAGCTCGAGGACCGCGTGATGACTATCTTCCACACGGAAATCGCCAAAGTGCGGGCTGATATCAGCGCCCTGTCGTCGCGGATCAACAGTGTCCCCTACAACCCTGTGATGGTCCCAAGGCCGGTCACCGAGCTGCAGGGCCCAGAAGGGTTCCACCGGGGTGTGCGCGAAAGTGAGAAGATGTCTTACAACATAAAGGCAGAGAGGGTGGTGAGAAAGGATGAGGAGGGAATGGGGGGAAAGGGAGAAGACGAAGAGAGTGAGAGAGGGGACGAACACAACAACAATGAATTGGCGGCTGGTGACTTTTTGAACAAACGCGCCGAGCACGAACAAACCGCTGGCACCGACATTCTCTCGTCTTCCGCCAACGTCCGCACCTCTCCTGCCACCCTCACTGACAAGGACGATGATGTCTTCATGCAGCGTTCCGGCCTCCGCACTATCCTGAAGAACCCAGCCCGTATCTCGTCCGGAAGCCCCGAGCCCAAGGCATGCGTCAGCCTGAAAAGCGCTGCGCCCTCCACCGTTGAACCTGAGAATGGCAACGGCCAGGCCGCCGGCTCCAACGAGAACGTAAAGACCCCCGCCAGACGGGGCATGTGGCATCTGCGTCGTTCGCGCGAAGATGACAAGCCGACCGGCACCCGCTTCTTGCAGACCCCCCGTCGCAACCGCCAGAACCAGAACCAGAACCACAAGGCCTCTGCCGAAATGCAGACGGCCCGCCCTGCGACTCCCCAGAGCAAGTCCGCCCCCGCCAGTCCTTGCAGCCAGTCCGACCGTCTCTCAGCTCCGCGTGACGAGAGCCCCAGCGCCGTCCATCCGGCTCTGCGCAACCCGCGACAGCGCCAGATCATGGCCGAGCGCGAGCGCCAGGCCCAGGCCCAGGCCGCGCATCATCCGCAACAGCAACAGAGCATGGAGTCCGTCGCCGCGGCCCAGAGACCTGATCTGAGAGCCCAGATGCTCCGTCCCGTCATCCATGTGAACCTCCCCGTGGCGGCGCACTACCCCTACGCGGGAATCGCCTATGGTGCCGTTCCTGTCATATACCAGCCGCAGCTGGCCGCGCGTCCGAACCTGAATGTCGGGTCTCGCGCCCAGATGCCTCGTTTTGGAGCGGTGACGGTTGCGGATGCGTACGCCGGTCATGCTCACTCCTCTGCGGCGGAGAACCAGGGTGCTGTGGTGGCCTCTCGCAGCCTGCCTCCTGTTCCCCAGCGTCAGGGATCGGAGTCTGAAAGCTCCCAGCAGTGACTAGCTGTGGTAGGATTTGTTTACGGTGTGATGATCATATGATGAATGAATGAATGCAATGAATTGAGATCTGGGTATGGTGATTGTCAAGTGAGGTGGAATTGACTGATTGTGATCTGACTTCTGATGGACTGGATAAATGGTTATGGAGGGACATGGGGGTTGATATGGGGATTGCTATGGGAAAAGTGGTTGAGCTCTTTGACTTGGACGCATAATGAGGCAGATAGTAATGAATACAGAAGTCATGAAGTTGTAGTTATTGGTGTACTGTAGTGCGGAGTACATCAGTGCTAGTGATGCTACTAAGGCTGGGTGGAGTCTTGGCATCGGAAAATCCAAAAAAAAATTCGGCCCTCCGAACTTGTCCAAACATTCCACCTTCACCCACGCCATCTTCAACCCCAACCACTCCCGATGGCTCCGGCACGAACAGTCAAGCGGAGGCGCGTGAGTCCTCCCGGCGACGAGGAGCATGGCGCCTCGCGACCCTCCCAGTCCGATTTCTACAGTCAAGCGGCCGAATGGGATCTCGAACAGGACTACGAGCGGCGGCCGCGCAAGTTGAACAAGAAGGACAAGGAGCGCACTCGCCTGCCGATCAAGACCTCCGAGGGATTCCAGAACGTGGACGAGCCCGAGCCCGAGGCGGCCGACGAGTCGGATAGTTTTCTCGGGACGGACGACGACGGCGACGACGAAGACGGCGACGACGACGATAACGAAGCCGAAGTCGAGGAGGAAAAGGCGCCCAAAATCCCCTTGAAGCAGCAGATCATCCAGACGAAGGAGGAACTCGCGCGACTGGCCACGCTCATCAACGAAGACCCCGAGGAGAACCTCTCCTGCTTCAAGTCCATGGCGCAGATGGTGCAGAGCGCCAACCACGTCGCCGTCCAGAAACTCGCCCTGGCCGCGCAGGCCGCCGTCTACAAGGACGTCATCCCGGGCTACCGCATCCGCCCGCTCAGCGACGAAGACATGTCCGGCAAGCTGTCCAAGGAAGTGCGCAAGCTGCGCACCTACGAGCAGACCCTCCTGTCCGGATACAAGCACTACGTCGAGAAGCTGGTCGAGTTGACCAAGCCGTCCAAGGCCGAGGTCGACGCGGGCCTGCGGAGCATCGCGATCAACTGCGCGTGCAATCTGCTCCTCGCCGTGCCGCACTTCAACTTCCGCCACGAGCTGCTCAAGATCCTCGTCAACCGGCTCGCCCGCCGCCAGGTTGACGCCGACTTTGTCAAGTGCCGCGAGACCATGGAGGCCATCTTCGCCCGCGATGACGACGGCATCGTCTCGCTCGAGGCCGTCCGCCTGCTGTCGAAGATGATGAAAGCCAAGGAATTCCGCATCCACGACTCCGTCCTCGACACCTTCCTCCACCTCCGCCTGCTGTCCGAGTTTTCGATGAAGGGGTCGCGCGACCGCATCGACCGCGACGAGCCCGAGCCGCCCGTGCGCGGCAAGAAGAAGCAGAAGAAGGAGTTCCGCACCAAGCGTGAGCGCAAGGTCGAGAAGGAGCGCAAGGCCGTCGAGAAGGACATGAAGGAGGCCGACGCGCTCGTCTCGCACGAGGAGCGCGACAAGAACCAGGCCGAGACCCTCAAGCTCGTCTTCGGCGTCTACTTCCGCATCCTCAAACTGCGCATTCCCGCGCTCATGGGCCCCGTCCTCGAGGGCCTCGCCAAATACGCCCACCTCATCAACCAGGACTTCTTCGGCGACTTGCTCGAAGCCATGAAGGACCTGATCGGCCACGCGGAGCGCGCCGAGTTCGGCACTGACCCCGCGGAGGGCCCCGACAACGACTCCGACTCCGACCAAGACGACGAACAGGTCTCGGACGCGACGGTGCGCGACGCCCAGCGCGAGGCCCTCCTCTGCACCGTGACCGCCTTCGCCCTGCTGGAGGGCCAAGACGCCACCAAGGCCGCCGCCACCCTGCACCTCGACCTGGGCTTCTTCATCCAGCACCTCTACCGCTCGCTATACTCGCACGCGCTGAACCCAGACGTCGAGTACAACCCCAGCAAGTCGCTGCGGCTGCCGGACCCCAACGCCTCCGACGCCGCGGCCGCCCGCATGGCCGCCCGCCGCAAGGTGAACTTCCAGACGCCCACGGTGCTCCTGCTGCGCTGTCTGCAGTCGACGCTGCTCTCGCGCGCGCACGGCCTCCCGCCGCCCGTGCGCGTCGGCAGCTTCGCCAAGCGGCTCATGACGACCGCGCTGCAGGTGCCGGAGAAGTCCGCCGTCGCGACGCTGTCGCTGTTGAACCAGGTGGCCAAGTTCCATGCGCGCCGGATCGCGCCGCTGTGGCATAGCGAGGAGCGCAAGGGCGACGGCGTGTTCAATCCGTATGCCATGGAGATCGATACGACGAATGTGTTTGCGGGCACCGTCTGGGAGGGGGAGCTGTTGCGCCAGCATTACTGTCCGCAGGTGCGCGATGCTGTGGTGGATATCGAGAAGATGATGATGTCGACGAGTAATTAGCGTTGTCAGATACCTCCAATATCAATTTACATAAGCCATGGACCGACTTTAAGGCACTCGTAGGCAGTGAGATGTACAAGATGTCGACAGCTTATAAGTCTATGGATGGATCCAGTCTATGTGTTCACATGGCCCCAGTTGCGCTACCGTCTGGTTAACCCGCTCATCCATCCACCCCGAAATGACCCCCGGTTTGCGGCTCCCTCGCCGCGCCGCCTTGGACGTCCGACACAGTCCTGGCTCGTACGAGAACTGAAGACACTCTTCATCCAGGGCGCACTGCGCCTGGCAATCCGCCTCGCTCCCGACCCCTTTGATGACATCCGGAGACTCGTTGTCCCAGTCATGTTCGGCCTGGGAGAGTCGAGGCTGGATGAGTTTCTGGAACACATCGCGATACAAGACAACCGACTCTCCACCCTTTACGCCGTCAGCAGCCCTGCCAAAATCCCCCGTGCAAGGAGGTCCAACTCACCTGTCTCGACCACGTCTGCTCAAACTCCCACATCTCCCGTACCCCCTCAGGAGTCATATGGTGGTAGGCCACCGGCGGATAGCACCAGGGGGTGTGTCCAAATGCCGGCGACAGATGGTCAAAGGCCCACGGCGTCGAGCCCTGCATCATCGGCCAGGACCAGAGGAGCCCAACGCCAGCGTCTTGGAGCGCCTTGCCCAACACGCAATCGCCCGCCCAGTGATGATCCGTGTAGTCATCCCATTCCGCGACCCGCGTGGAATGGTAGGCGACGACGCGTTCCAGCGCCGGTCGGGAGAGCACGAAGCCTGATCCGCCGTGGGCGAAGATCACCTCACCGATCTGCATCTGGTTGCCCAGGTAGAAGGGTTCGTCCGGGTTGAGTTGCTCGAGCCAGGCGAGGAGATTGGGCCATAGGATGTACGTGTCCGTCTCCATGAAGACATACCACTTGGCATCATCATGGGCTTTCAGGGTCTCGTGCATCATCGGGAGAAACTTCCACTTGTCGAGGATCCAGCCGGGATTGTTGGGCTTGCCGGACGGCGTGCTGGGGTCGTTGGGGATGTCCCATGTCGACAGGGCTTCTTTCCCGGCCTCGCGCAGGCGGGCGTAGAGTTCAAAGTCGGGATGAGTGGTCTTGATGCGCTCATCGACCCCTTGGAGTACGTCGTGGATAGGAATCCCGGAGATCTCGTCCTCGTAGTCGGAGAAGATGGTGTAGTTCTTGACGCACTGAAAGGTGGTGTTGAGGTGGACGAGAAGTTTGGCTACAGCTTCCGTCGTACCGGTTTTGAGGACGACATGGATATTATCAAGGCTGGAGGGACACTTGCTGTCCTCCGAGTCCGGTGTGATATTCAGTGGTGTGGCTGGACTCCCGCCTTCATAGTAGGTGAAGCTCTTCGGCCAGAACAGATAGCAGCCGACTATAAAACAACTTAGAAACGGCGAAGCCAGATATATCCACCGGCGTGACGGGCTGTTTCCACTGGCAAATGACCGCATGAATGGCTTGGGATGAATTCCAACGATAGATCCCTCGATGCGATAGTTGATCGGTACTTCGTTGGGTCTTTTGGATGGGGAGCGAGTCGAAGCGCCGAGACTTTAGCACCTTTTAGAGGCATCTGGATAAGCGCCCACACGGAGGGAGCTCGGCGCCTAAGATGCATCCCACCAATATGAAGCAGAGATTGTGCCACGGGACAGGAGGAGATCCCCTGACGAGGTGTGACTGCGGGCGCTTCCATCGTCCATCCGAATTCGACCCTCCAGTATCATCCTTAGCGCCCGCCAGAATTAGCCGTATACAACGCATTCCATCAAAGATGGCGAGCGAGAATGGCCAGGCCGGAGCACGCTCAGCATGATAAAATTAGGGCGATGTGACAGCTGGAAAATGTTCTTTCTCTCTCGACGCTGGCAGTGGACTTCTTCTTCTTTGTGGAGCTCAGATTGACGCAATGCGGTCATCCAGAACCCTTGTTTTCTGGTTACTCTCTTGTGCTACAGCTGAATGTCCTTCAGAGAAGCTCCCTCCGCCTCAACCGTATGCAGGGGGGAAGTTCTACTATCCCAACGGGACGCCGCAATGTTTCAGCGAAGGGTCGCAGATGAACGTAAGCTGGTCCTCGGTCTACGACGCGGCGAATCTGTATCTCGTCCAGGGAGATAACTTCAATAGTCCAGTTGAGATCGTCTGTGAGTGCTATACAGCAGCTTGCCGTCCCTCGTGCTAAATCCTGAAGTGAACACCGCATCGACCTGGCATGAATGGACCGTCGGTTCCGGTGCCACAAACCATTCCACTTCGTTCGTGTTTCGCATTGTCGATGCCCAAGGCTCAAGTGCGGCCCAGCAGACGGGCGGTTTCCTCAGTGGTCGATTCTACACTGATTTCGGCCAGAGCTCGCCAACTTCGACCGCGTCATCCGTGCAGCCCACGAGCACGCAGACGAGAACCGGGAATCCGACTGTTTCTCCTTCGCCAATGGTCACGAAGCAGTCGACTTATTCCTCCGTCACCACAGTGACGAGCACAGTGACGAACAGCACAAGGACGGAGCAAAGTTCGCAGGGACTTTCGCACGATACGACCCTTGGATTAGGCCTTGGGGTTGGGTTGGGAGTGCCATTGTGTATAGCAGTCGGGCTTGCGCTGTTCTTTATACGCAAGCGGAAGAGACCGTCTCCAGTTATCACGAACGCATCCGTGGCTGAGCTGGACTGCAAGAGAGCCAGTCCTGACACGCAGGAACTGTACGGTGATACCCAATGGGATACCAAATATCCATCTGGGAGGCAGACGATCCGGTACGAATTGGGCTAGATATGCGGATGGAGTTTTGTACAGTAGAACGAGTTGTCAGTAGTGGAAGCAAAGTATATCCTGCCTGTTTTCTATCGAGCCCCATCCTGATAGCGGGGCACGTGCCCGCTCAGTCAGCCACTTCACGCCGACTCGAAACAATCGGACTTTCCCCTCATGAACTTCAATCCATTCTTTATTCATATTCCAACCCGCATCAGGCTGTTCTCTCATAGCCGCAACATCAGATTGCCTCCTTGAGAGCTTCTCCCAGCTCTCCATCTCTTTTCTCCCGCCAATTCTTCCCCTCCCGCAGGCCAGCCACTGCCTCCCTCCCCCACTATGCCGCCTTACACCAGCGCTCAGAAACAACACATCGCGCAATTCATCAATTTTACACAGGCCAAGGACGCCGTCGCCGCCAAGGTATGTCTCTGGGAGCAGCCTCGTTGCGTTTGCGCGTGGTGACTCGACCTCGGTTTCATGTCCCGCGGATCGATACTGACGGGATCGTCATAGTTCCTGCGCGCCGCCCGGTGGGATCTCGAGCAAGCTATTGATACGTAGGTTCCGTGTTTCTATTAATCTTGCTGGCATGATACTCCTCGGTATACAATTACCGCTATGTAGTCGCCTCCTTCCTTCTCCGAACGCCCCCATCGCTGCGAACGGGATGCGCTCCCATACACAGCTCGTCCGATCCGACTCCACCTTCACCACACTCTACCCTCGCGATATAGAACCTGGTTAACCGTCCTAGATACTTCCAGAGCCCCCAAGGTGCCGGCGGCGCCACCACCGCGCTGAACAAGATCTTCGACAGCTATCGAGGTACGAGCGTCCCATCGCATCCTCCGACCCCACCCGCCGCTAACAATCCCAGACGACCCCGAAGAGAACCCCGATGGCATTGGCATCGATGGCGCCATGAAATATTTGGGCGAGATCCAGGTGCAGCTGGATGAGGTGGTCTGTCTTGGGATCGCGGAGCTGCTGCAGTCGCCGTCGATGGGCGAGTTCACCCGTGAGGGGTTTGTGAACGGATGGAGACGCGTGGGGTATGTCTCCCGCACGAGAATTGGGAGCGAACAAAGCTGATGACGACGCAGATGTGACTCGCTGGATAAAATGGTCGCTCACGGCGCCGCTCTGCGCGCGCAGATCCCCTCCCAGTCCGATCTCTTCCGTCGCGTGTACCGCTATACCTTCGCGCTGTGTCGGATGCAGGGCCAGCGCAACCTGCAGTTTGACATTGCGGCCGAGCAGTGGCGGCTGTTCTTCACACCGGACAACGGCGGCGTGCAGTGGAATACGGCGTCGACGCCGTGGCTGGACTGGTGGATTGAGTTCCTGGAGGAGCGCGGGAAGCGGCCGATCAACAAGGATCTGTGGGAGCAGGTGGAGGTATTCATGCGACGGACGCAGGAGGATGAGGAGTTTGGGTGGTGGAGCGCGGATGGGGCGTGGCCGGGTACGTTGGATGACTTTGTGGCGTGGGTGCAGAAGAAACGGGGGAAGACGGCGATGGAGGTGGAGTGATCGTCTGGCGACAATTGATTTGGGGCTCGAGTCGAGCGATACTACGGCTGATTCTTACTGTCTTACTGGCGAGGCATGGCATAACGAGGTATGAATTGAGATTAAACAAACCAACCATTCATCGTGAATCACAGGCTCTTTATCAGACCAGATGGTATATAACATGAAATCGGTCAGATGAGACAAGAACCGGCCTCTTCCTCTTCCTTCCTTCTTTCCCCGGGGTAACGAGTCGGCAGTACCTAGGTAATACGGAGTATGTACATTTACCGGTACTCCTTGTCGTATTCGCTGCCGGGACCGCGACGCTGGTCGTAGCGCTAGAATTGGTCAGTGATGATCTGATATGTACCTCACGGGGAGACGGACCTTGCGCAAGGCTTCCAGACGCTTCTTCTTGGTGTAGGTGTTGACGTAGGTGCCGATGAAGAAGCCGACAATGTTGAAGAAGGGCACCCAGGTGTGCTCGGGGAGGAACTTCTGGGCAAAGGCCAGGGCGATGGGCGAGGTGACCCAGCTGACCTTCATGACGGGGAGGAAGCTGGCGCGCACGGTGGCGCGGACCTGGTGGAAGGTGCGGGCGCCAGCGATGACGGCCATGGAACACAGGTAGACGGTGTTCTGGATGGGGGAGATCTGCACCAATTAGTCCCGGACCGTCCGACAGAAACGGGGCGAGGAACGTACGATGAGGTTGCTGGCGAGGATCTGCAGGATCTTGGCCTTGAGACTGGTGCGGCCGGCAAAGACCTTCTGGAGGATGCCGATGAGGAAGTGGCCGAGCGGGGCGCTGATGAACATGCCGTAGAGGAGCATCTTGGGCACGCGCGCGCTGAAGTAGTGGCCGTGCTTGCTGACGTCGTGGGCGATCCACGAGGAGACGTATTCTTGCAGACCGGAGAGCACACCCGAGGTCAACATCTTGGTGCGCAGCGGGTTGGACTGGAGCTGGCGGAGGTACATCTGGAATATCGCGGATGAGCGTGGGAATGTGTCAAGCCGGTGGAATGTCGGGCGTCCGGGGAGACGAATGGGACGATGCAGAGCAAAGACATACCGCCAGATAGCCATTCTGGGTGTTTCCGCCGGTCAGGCGCTCGCCGACCTTGTGCGCCAGCTCCTTGGTCTCTTTGCGCAGAGATTCATCCTGGAATTTGACCGACATGGTGGGTGGTGGGTGCGCGCGGCTGGGCGATTGCGGCTGAGAAGGGTTAGTTGAGGGCGCAGACAGGACGCAGACACAAGAGGATGGAGACAAACCTGGATGAATCTGGAATTGATGCGGTGTGGAAGGGAGGAGTGAGGAAGAAAGGAAGGCAGGGGAGTGGGGAGGAAGAGGACGGAAGAGGGAAGGGAAGCCTGGGGGATAAGAGATAAATAAAATGAAGAAGATGGGGTAAGGCGTGTTTGTTTATGAACCGGAGGCTGGACGGGAGTGCCGAGGGTATCTCTATCTCTGCCGGACACTTGCCTTTCTTTCTTTTCTTCTCTACTTCGTCCTTTCTTCCTCCTCTCTTATAAGAAATTCTATCGTTTCAAGATCTGAATTACATGCCAGATCCCCTCATACCAGAGCAAGATTGTTCAGGGGCAAATCGGACGGCCAGTCGGCAGATGGCGATGCCCTGTCGTGATTGGTGGTTCGTCGGGCATCTCCGATGCTGACTCATGCTGTGCATAAAGAGTTATACACTCATCATCCATCTATCTACCTACCTATTTAGGAAGTCCTCGCATCTTTCGATAGTAAAGCCCAAGAGGTGTTTCATGGAGAATATACTCTTGAATCTATTATCCTTGGCCGCTTGGCCACCTTTTCAAGGATACTCAGCTTTCTCCAAATTATGACACATATCGCAAGGATTGCCCATCTATATTCGGAACCTCCCGAGGTATACAACTCCGACTCTACCAGAATAGATCTGAGATGAGGTTCGAATTGGAATCTTCTACTATTGCTATCATTGATATGGCGATCTTCCTTCAAAGAAAGTATCAGCCCCCTGTCCCGGGCTAAAAGCGTCCCCAGAGGGGACAGGCCCAGCTTGGAGTGTCGCAATCGCCAGGGCAAGAGAGTTGACGACGAAAGAAGCATCACGACATAGACAAGAGCTCTGTGTCTACTTCGCACTCAATGGATCATGTACTGTGGCTCATAGCGGCTGGGCGTACAAAAAGAAGGGCAGTGTGTCTAGATTACTTGTACGTGTCTATCACAGGAGTGACTGGTACACATCCATTGCCATGTACCACTCTTGCGCTGCCTAAACAGACATGTTGATGCGGTTCATCCATGATTCCTCTCTCTCGTTCACCACAACTCAACTCCCCCTTCCCACACTCACCTCTTCCTTCCACTCTACTCCATCATGGACGACGACGATGACACCGATCCTCACGGGGATCTTCCTATCCTCATGGGCATCCCGGCACCAGAGAACCCCCACGAACCATCGTCCATCCATCGCCTTCACCAGCTGCTTTTTCCTCCGCCTTCAGAGCCATTTCTCGCCCCCAGAGAGTTCCGCTCCCACATGGAGCAGCGTCGGGTGCTCCCTCCGCTCTATCGCAAACGGGAAAGCCAGAAGTGGTGTCGCCATGGGGTGTTGGAACATCGGTATTGTCTCGACCAGGAGGAAACCTGCCAGATCTGTGGATGCCACCCCTTCCACAACTGGCTCTACTACTGCGTCGAGGATCAGGGCGACTATGCGCTCCCCATCAACCCGTTTGTCAGTCCCGTCTTCACACCCTGGACGCAGAGATACATCGCAGAAGGACAGTACACCACCGAACAGCGCGAAATCATCATCCAGCAGAAGACCAGGGTCCTTCAGACCGCTGCACACCAAAGAAGGACGCAACTGGCGCCGTTGATGCCCTCTCTCCTAGACACCGTGCCCAGCGTCGCAACGTTCAGTAATACCACCGGCGGCGGCGGCGACGATGACGATGATAGTGAGCAATGGATCGAGGACGTCGAGACCATCAACCAGCCAGCATCGCGTCCCGCGCCGCATGACCCGTCCTTTTGGGAAGACGACGCAGACGCATTCGACAAGCCCATGCTGCCGACCCCATGCAACTTCAGTGCCTGTCAGTACTGTGAGTGGCGGCTGTACAAGTTCCAGCACGCGTTGGCTCAGCGCATGTTTCTCAGCCTCGATGCCGTCTGCGCCGATCCATCCATCCGGGCTCCTACCGCGTGGGACCTGCGCGACCGGCCCATCTCCCACGCAGACCTCGTCCGCAATCTCGGCTGGCGCGCCCGACCTCCTGTCAGCGCGGGCCCGTCGTCGGTCCAGCCAGATACCCGCGGCGTCGGAATCGGAACGAACCCCAGCCCTGTGGGGAGGCTGGCCCAGCATCGGACCGGTCGACGTCGTCGAGTGGACATCTTATCGCCCATTGCGGAATTGGAGGAATCTGAGGCTTGAGCTCGTCCTACGGGAACGTGGTTGGGATTGTTGTCTGGGAGGAAAAGGATTTCCGGCCGAGCTGTGCTGGCATTAGCTCGGAAGGAAGCGACCGAGGCATACGGAAGTATGGAAGCCGTCAGCGATTGAGTGTTGGACATCCAGACGGGTTAACTCTCACGACAGTTGACATATGTGTAGATCACATGAGATCGCATGAGAAACTTGAGATCTAGTCCATTTGAGGTTCGATTATTCATGCCACTTTATGCCGTAATAACAATCAGGTCTAGTACAAGTACCTCCATAGTACATAGTTTGCTCGGCCATTCCGAACCTCGGCATGCGCGCCAAGCGCGAACGGAATCAGATGTTCAGACCTCACCGTGCATCCTCCCTTTAAATCCTCCTCCTCTCGGCGTTTGCGTTTCGGACTCCCCCGTGTGTCTTTCTCTCTTCCATGGCAGACGCAACTCTCCCCTCTGAATCGTCTGCGCCCGTGCCCGTCATGCCCGACGCTGCAGACAAACCGGCCAGCCCCGCGGGCAACGCATCGTCCGCGGAGGTTGCGCGCCGCAAGCTGCTGGCCGCGCTGAAGACCACCGATGTCACCATCGAACGACTCGACAAGTGTGTCTCTCTCACCAATCTCCGTCGCATCCCGCTAACAACCCCAGATTAATGTCCTCGGCCTACGGCCAGGAGCGAGTCTTCGCCGTGACCGGGTACCTCTCGCACGCACTGCACCACCTCCTCGCCTCGGCGCCCAGCATCGCCCTGCAAACCCGTCTGGGCCTCCTCGCGCGTCTCCGCAACGCAAAAACACCATCTACAACCGCCAAACCCGCGGCGTCGCAGTCGCGCCTCCTCGCCCTCTCCGCCCTCATGTCCGAGACCCGCTACGCGCTGCGGCTGCTCGGCCTGGTGCCGCTGTGGACGTGGGGCGCCGCGACGCTGCGCAACCCGCCGCCGGACCGCGTGCTGTACGCACTCACCCTGCTGCAGGTGGCGTCCAACATGGCGTACCAGGCGCTCGAGAACGGCGGCTTCCTGGCGGCCAAGGGCGTCGTGTCCAAGAAGTTGGTCGACCGCTGGGGCGGTATCGACAAGTGGTACCTGTGGAGCATCCGCGCGTGGTTCGGCCATATCTTCCTGCAGTTCTTTGTGCTGTGGCGGCAGTTTGTGCTGCGGAAGCGGGCGGCGGCGGCGACGGCAACGCAGGAGAAGAGTGCGGAGGAGAAGCAGGCCGAGCTGAAGGCGGAGATCCGCGCGTGGCGCAAGAGTCTCGTCAATAATGTCTGCTGGGCGCCGCTGTGTCTGCACTGGTGCTTTGAGAAGGGTATCGGGTTCCCGGATAAGTTGGCCGGCGTGGTGAGCTTCATGGCTGGGGCCTGGGGCGTGTATGATTTGTGGGCTGCGACGGCGTAGGCTGGGTTGGTTTGTACATAGTGAATAGAGCTAACTACGCTTAAGTGTTGATTTGATGAATTCCTGGTGGGAGTTTCCCATGTTTATTTGCCAAGTTGATGAGTTAACTACCAGTCGGCGAGGAGCTGTCGCTGCTGAGACTCGATTATGTGCCGATAGAACGGGCCCGTGAGAAACGCATCCAACGACCACGTCGAGCCCGCCACGCGGATCAACCCCTCGCGCGAGCCCTGCCAGACAAAGGTGCCTGCATCGACGACGCGCATACTGCGCATCTCATGCGCTCCCACCCGCTCCCTCTGCGGGATCTGTACCTGCACCTGAGCCAGATGCGTCAGCCCGGCTTCGATCTTGTACAGCGCGTTCCGCTGCTCGCCGTCCAGCCCGAAGACCAGCATGCCTTCAACGCTGGCACTGGGGTCGTCCGGTGCGGGAACGAGCACCGGCGTGCTCGTCTCGGAGAATTGGTAGAGTCGGTAGCCGGTGAGCATGGCCGGGGTCATGCAGGCGGTGATGTCGACCGTCTGGTCGATGCTGAGGAAGTACTTGAGGACGGTGGGGAGCATGAGGGTGCCGTAGAGAAATCGTGGAGCGCAGTTGGGTTGCCGGAGATGATGGGTGATTTGGTCCTCAGTCAGGCGGGTGCGGAGAGTGTTGATGAAGTTCTGGGGGTACCAATACTTGGACTTCATCCTGTCTCTTCTTGATGCCGTTCCGCGTACAAGATGGTTGCGAGTGAGGCTGCGGTCCTGGCACCGTGGTAGAGAGTTCGCAACGAGGAGAGAGTGAAGATAGGCAGATGGACAGACAAAGTAGACCTCAATATGACATCGGCAAGGCGTTTCCCATTGTATCGGGTGCCTGGGTGATGGTGCCCTGGTAGGGCACCCCAGGCAGCTGCCCGCAGGAGCTGTGTCTCGGTGATATCAGCGTCACTCATAGCCTTGTTGATATCACTGGAAGAGGATGAACTGTCTGGGGTCGACGATGCTATTTTCGATAGATGTCAGCGATGCATAGTGGACTTGTCAACCATGTGTATCTTCTCGAGCTGGATCAGAATCGATGGTACTCTGTTGGCTGATATACGAGTCACGATGAGATATATATATACGCAGGTGTATACAGGGTCCGGTCTAGTTTGCCACGAAGCATCATCTCGTCACCACAGTCACTATAGCTCCTCAGTTTCTGCCTTCACAGAGCCTTTACCATGAATATCTGACCCTCATTAATCTCGTTATTCTTGCGAGGCCGAATCCAACAACCATGCTGAAGTGCCTGAGGCAGCAAGTGGCGCAGGATGGTGCCTGGCAGGAGACACGCCAGCTGGCATTTGCAGACTGTCACAGTCATAGACCAAGCACATCTATCCAATCAATAACACCTGCTCCGTAGACAATGATTAATCATAATCATCTCGTACTGCTGTTCTGCCTTGACGACTGGATTCCATGTGGTTCTGTGCGCGGGTGGCGGAAGGCGGAGAGAAGAACAAGAACAGCTCCAGTCCAGGTCAGGTCCAGCTTAAGTCATCCGGACTTATCGTCATCTTGGCTTCTTCTCTCACCCTCTCTTCTCTCTTCCTCTTCCTCTTCCTCTTCCTCCATCTCTTCACCTCCCCCCTCTCCCACAACTCTCATCATCTCCCAATCTCAATCGTCCCTCAGACTCTTCCTTCGTCTGCCGGACTCCCATCTCTCATCTCCCTTTTTTCTCCTCCCCCCATCCGTTTCCCTCCCTGTCGCCGACTGCGGCAGCTCCGTCTCTGCGACCTATCCTTCTCGTCCACGTTGCTTGAAGAGCTTGAGCTTCATCCCTTCGACCCGCCAAAATGAGCTCCGAACCGGATCACACCCACGACAAGAAGCGGGTCAACCTGCAGTACGTTCAAATCCTTCTCCCGAGCATCAACAAAGGTCTCCGCTAACCACCACCCCAGGGACGCTTCCGGCGCTGAGAAGAAAGAGGTAACACTCATCGATTTGCCACAATCCCCCCATCGGACACTGACACCCTTGCCTCGCACAGGAGCTCGATACCTCAACTGCCATCCTCAAGAAGAAGAAGAAGCCCAACTCGTTGATGTAAGCGAACCCCAACCATCCCTCCCAAGCTATCCCTCGGCACATCACTCATTGGTCCATCCACAGTGTGACCGATGCCGTCAACGATGATAACTCCGTCATTGCCCTCTCCAACAACACCATGGACACGCTCCAGCTCTTCCGTGGTGACACAGTTCTGGTCAAGGGCAAGAAGCGGAAAGACACCGTCCTCATCGTCCTGGCCGATGACGATCTTGATGACGGCAGTGCTCGCATCAACCGTGTCGTGAGACACAACCTCCGCGTCAAGCATGGCGACATGATCACCGTCCATCCCTGCCCGGACATCAAATATGTACGTCCTGTATTCCCTCTCATCCCACGTCCTGCTTTCTAACCCACCCCAGGCCAAGCGCATCGCCGTCCTCCCCATCGCCGATACCGTCGAGGGTCTGACCGGTTCCCTCTTCGACGTCTACCTTGCTCCCTACTTCCGCGAAGCTTACCGCCCCGTCAGACAGGGTGACCTCTTCACCGTACGAGGTGGTATGAGACAGGTCGAATTCAAGGTCGTCGAGGTGGATCCGCCCGAGTATGGTATCGTCGCCCAGGACACCATCATCCACTGCGAGGGTGAGCCCATCCAGCGTGAGGATGAGGAGGGCAACCTCAACGAGGTCGGCTACGATGACATTGGTGGTTGCCGCAAGCAGATGGCTCAGATCCGTGAGTTGGTCGAGCTGCCTCTGCGTCATCCCCAGCTCTTCAAGTCCATCGGTATCAAGCCCCCTCGTGGTATCCTCATGTACGGTCCTCCCGGTACGGGTAAGACTCTGATGGCCCGCGCCGTCGCCAACGAGACTGGTGCCTTCTTCTTCCTGATCAACGGTCCCGAGATCATGTCCAAGATGGCCGGTGAATCCGAGTCCAACCTGCGCAAGGCCTTTGAGGAGGCGGAGAAGAACTCCCCCGCCATCATCTTCATTGATGAAATCGATTCCATCGCCCCCAAGCGTGAGAAGACGAACGGTGAGGTCGAACGTCGGGTCGTCTCCCAGCTCCTCACCCTCATGGACGGCATGAAGGCTCGCTCTAATGTCGTCGTCATGGCCGCCACCAACCGCCCCAACTCCATCGATCCGGCCCTGCGTCGTTTCGGCCGTTTCGATCGGGAGGTCGACATTGGTATCCCCGACCCCACCGGCCGTCTGGAGATCCTCCAGATCCACACCAAGAACATGAAGCTCGGCGAGGACGTCGACCTGGAGACCATCGCCGCCGAGACCCACGGTTATGTCGGTTCCGATCTGGCCTCCCTCTGCTCGGAAGCCGCCATGCAGCAGATCCGTGAGAAGATGGACCTCATCGATCTCGACGAGGACACGATCGAGGCCGAGGTGCTCGACTCGCTGGGTGTCACTATGGAGAACTTCCGCTACGCTCTTGGCGTCTCCAACCCCTCGGCTTTGCGCGAGGTGGCCGTCGTCGAAGTTCCCAACGTGCGCTGGGAGGATATCGGTGGTCTCGAGGAGGTCAAGCGCGAACTCATCGAGAGCGTCCAGTACCCAGTCGACCATCCCGAGAAGTTCCAAAAGTTCGGTCTGTCGCCGTCCCGCGGTGTGCTTTTCTATGGCCCTCCCGGTACTGGTAAGACCATGCTGGCCAAGGCGGTGGCCAACGAGTGTGCCGCCAACTTCATTTCGGTCAAGGGTCCTGAGTTGCTGAGCATGTGGTTCGGTGAGTCGGAGAGCAACATCCGTGACATCTTCGACAAGGCCCGTGCCGCCGCGCCTTGCGTGGTCTTCCTGGACGAGCTGGACTCCATTGCCAAGTCTCGTGGTGGTTCCGTTGGCGATGCTGGCGGTGCTTCTGACCGTGTCGTCAACCAGCTTCTGACGGGTAAGTTCTTCTCATTTACATCTTCTTCCAACTGCACTGTACTAACGTGACTAGAAATGGATGGCATGACCTCCAAGAAGAACGTGTTCGTGATCGGTGCCACCAACCGTCCCGAGCAGCTGGATGCCGCCCTGGTCCGCCCGGGTCGTCTCGACACCCTGGTCTACGTCCCTCTGCCCGACCAGGCGTCCCGTGAGAGCATCCTCAAGGCCCAGCTTCGCAAGACGCCGGTGGCGGGTGATGTCGACATTGCCTTCATTGCCAGCAAGACGCACGGCTTCTCCGGTGCCGATCTGGGCTTCGTCACTCAGCGTGCCGTCAAGCTCGCCATCAAGCAGTCGATCGCCGCGGATATCGAGCGCCAGAAGCAGCGTGAGGCCAACGGCGAGGACGTCCAGATGGACGAGGACGAGGAACTCGAAGAGGAGGACCCCGTGCCCGAGCTGACCCGCGCCCACTTCGAGGAGGCCATGAAGTCGGCCCGGCGGTCGGTCAGCGACGTGGAGATCCGCCGCTACGAGGCGTTTGCCCAGAGCCTGAAGAACTCGGGTGGCAGCAGCTTCTTCCGGTTCCCCTCGGCGGGCGAGGTGGCAGACAACAACACGTTCGGCGATGCCGGAAATGATGACAGCCTCTACGATTAAATTGCAGTTCATGTGTTGGTTTGATGCATTTCATTTGATGTTTACATGGCACGGGAGGTCGCGAGGCCGGGGTCATGGACTGGCGGGAATGGTACACTTTGGGTTCTGAACGTCTTTTGTTGATGACATAGTCCATCTTCTCGCATCTCTGTGCCTAATGCCCTAGGGAGAAATTCCAATTCATTTTAGATTGTTCCTTGACGGAGACTGGATCTGTAGTTCCTGGACGTGGGGTGACCACGCCAGATGTTGTACAACGTGTAGATGGTATCAAGCAATGACCGCAAGCAATGAAAAGAATGCACCTCCAGCGTCTAACAAAAGCGAACACCGCCTCGCGCAAAAGACCCCCCAACGCCGCATGATGAAATCGTCGCACGGTCACTTGACCTGTTTCCCCGGTTTGGGCTTCTTCTCCGTCTTCTTGACAGGACTGGTATCCCCGTTCTTTTTGGCCTTTTCCGGCACGCCCGCAGCACCATCCTCCCGCGACGTATCGGCATGGTCGTCCAAGTCGGCATCATCCTCGAGCACGACGACCTCGCGCAGAACTTCCTTCAGCGCACGCACGCCCTGCTGCACGACCGCCTCGGGGATGCGCACGTCCACGGCGTCGACGTCAGCCTCGTCCCCCGTCTGCTCGAGGGCGGCCGGGCGGCGGCCCTCGGCCGAGGCGACGACGGCGGCAACGACCTCGTCGAAGCGCTCGCAGCGCCCCGCGCGCAGGAGCTCCTGGGCGAGGTGGCGGATGCGCTCGGTCCAGCCGGTGCGCTGGAGCGAGCACAGTAACGTCGCGTGCAGGTCTTCCAGGGCGGTCGTCGAGGCGAGGTGTGTGAGGAGGTCGGTTTCGAGGGTGTCTGGGGGGAGGGTCGTGGTGGGATTGGAGGCGGGCATTGTTCGTATCGTCTTCGTTTTCTTCCTTCGTCGGCGTCGGCGTCGGCCGGAGGGTCGGAGGTCTGAGGGTTTAATTCGGTTGGGCGTCGGATCTGACGTAGGAAAGGATTTGATGGATGCGATGGGATGGGTCCGGCCCTGCTTGACGATGGTCTGCGCGAGAAGTGCGAAAGGTCGGTGGATGGAGGAGGAGGAGGAGTGGTGGTGACGGAGAAGAGGCTCAATGCGATCGATCGCGATCAGGCCTTGGTGCTCCGCTTTCTGGTGGTCTCCGGGATATCTCGGCCGTCTGTCTGGTGTGGGGTGGAGTCTGCGATCAGAAAATGGCCGTGATATTCGAAAGAGCGTAATGCGTCGTGTGTATGTGCTGTCGGTGTCGTTGTATGGATTTCCAATGCGAGTGGTGTATCGGGAGCGGAGGAAGGATCGTACGGCGCTGTGGGGGTTGTTCGCCACCGGACGGGAGGTCAAGTGGATGATCAGGGATATAGATCCATTCGACTATATTGAGACGAAACCGACGAGGTTTGGTATGTCGGTGGTGGTGAAGGTGGTTGGATCGGAGAGGTTTATGGTGGTGATGTGAGGACGGCCGGAAGTACCTCTTCTCTTCCCAAAGCGTCCGCTCCGTAGTGATCTATGGATCTATGGATATGGTGTCTATATTCTCTACCACTTTGCAATTCTACGACTACACTGGTCATTGGACTGTCTGTTTTGATCACACCAGTACGGAGTATCTGTCAGTTTCAGATGAGGCTAGCAACCGTACAGCTCGAAAGCACCGTCACTACTAATGTCTGCGCAACAGA
This sequence comes from Aspergillus sp. MEXU 27854, assembly GCA_019721355.1. Classification (NCBI taxonomy): domain Eukaryota; kingdom Fungi; phylum Ascomycota; class Eurotiomycetes; order Eurotiales; family Aspergillaceae; genus Aspergillus; species Aspergillus sp. MEXU 27854. The sequence continues at coordinate 156,120 of JAGMTT010000008.1, read as the reverse complement.
CTATCGACTGATGGCTGGAGTGCAAGGGATGCCCCTGAGGTCCTCTCCGTACGGTCGTTATTCTTGATATGGATATGGCCAGCAAAGGGATGTCTCCATCTCCAGCAGCATCCCAGCCATCCACGACGATTGGATTAGGAGACACCATGACAGCGGAGCATCGCCCGAATCGTCCCAGCTCCGGCACTATTGAAGCTGACAGCCGGGGCCATTGGGTCCGCGCTATGGACGGGGTGCATGAACGGTTCTTTTTTTGGTGACAGAAAGGAGTAAGTAGCTGAAGAGGAGAAGAATAGAATGATAGGTAGATGAAGAGAAGAAGAGGGAGGAGTATAAAAAAAGATAGAAGGAAAAGTCCAGACCATCACGTGCGCCTCGAGAGCAACGGCGCTTTTCCTCTTTCCCTCCGACTCCATCGCGTCTTCTTCTCTGCTTCATCTTCATCTTGTTCTTCTCTCTCTTCTCGGTTCTTTTCTTCTCATCGCTTCTCCTTCTCTCGTTACCCAGTTCCTCTCGTTACGATCATCCTCCTTCTCGCTCTCCTCTCTTCCTCTTTCCTTCGTTCCTCACCTCCCGTCGTCAGGAGATAGCCGCTAGCTTCCCCGCTCTACCACGCCTCGACCTTGGCTGGCCTCTCCCTCGATCAAACACTCTGCGACCTCCGTGCATGACTCGACCGTTCCATTCCCCTTCGCCCTCCGCCCTCGCTCCGTTCGTCTGACTGGGTTCGGCCCCATCTCCGTCTCGCGCTTTTCCGCGTCCCAGCCGCCTGCCGTCCCGTCCATGTGGCAGACTCTTGGCTTCCCTTCGTCCTTCTGCCTGATCATCCCCTCGCTGCACTCGATCGGCTGCAGTCCTCCATTCGGCCTCTCGCCATGTCCCTTCACACCTCCTATCATGCCGACTCCGACGCCGACGACGAGTACGAGCGCAGTGTGATCACCTCGCCTCATCTGGCCACCGACTCCGAGGCCTCTCCTACCGACTCCGAATTCCCCTCCGCCGAGCACACGCCTACGACCCTGGCCAACGCCGACGAGAGCCCCCGCTCCCCCAGGACCATCATAACCGAATGGACCGCCGAAGAGTGTGCCAACTTCCTGGCCTCGCTGGGACTGCGTCAGTACTGTTCGGCCTTTCTAGGTGAGTTCCCTTCGAGGCGTCTGGAATCGGGAGCCGACGTTAACCAATCGCGTTGCTAGAGAATGAAATCGTCGGCGAGGCGCTCATCGCGCTGAAACACGATGAGCTGAAGGAAATGGGCATCGCCAGTGTCGGTCACCGGCTGACCATCTTGAAGAGCGTGTATGAGACGAAAATGAAGCAGGATATCCCGCTCGATGCGGACCACTACATCCCACTGTGTACGTATCTTGACCCTCCGCTGCAGACCCTCCGCTGACATCTGGTAGCCGCCGATCAGAGCATGAACGAAAATGCCACGCAAGAGGACATCGCCCGCCTGATCCAGTCGATCCAACTCCGGGACGAACGAATCTCCAGCGTCGAGTCAGAGCTGCGACGCGTGGCCGAGGATTATCGTCGCCTGCGAGAAGAACTGCTGCCGGTCTTCAAAATGGCCAAAGATCGATCGCAACCGCTGCCGCCGCCCTCGTCTGGCCCCGGCATGGACGCACACCACGACAGCCAGCAGACCCTCGTCTCGCCCTCGACGGGAATCACCCTTCTGGAACGCTCGGCCTCTGGCATTTCTCGGACCTTCTCGAAACGACTCCACGGCGGTACGACACCGAAAAACAACTCCCCCACCCATATTCCCCCGTCGATTCACGAGAATCGACCGTACAATGAGGGCGCGCTCGATCCGTCGGCCGCTTCCATGCCGTCCCATATGAGCACCATGAACGGAAAGTCGCAACTCTCGCCCGGCATTCCCTCGCCAACATCTCCGGGGGCGCACTACGGTGCGCAAACGCTGGCCTCTCGATCATATATTCAACCCAACTCCCACTCCAGTCGAATCCACGACCATCATGACGACAACCTCACGCCTCTGTCGCGCTCTGATCGCCTAAACCCCACCCCGACACAGACCACCCGGCCAGACCTCCCCACGCGATCCGACTCCCGGGCCGGCGGGGATCCTCCCAGCGTGGAGATCTTCAAATCCTTCCGCGTGTCCATGGAAGATCCCTGCCACAAGGTCCTCCCCGCCGCGCTCAAGAAGTACAACATCAACGCCGACTGGAAGCAATATGCGCTCTACATCGTCTACGGCGACCAAGAGCGGTGTCTGGGCCTGGAGGAGCGGCCCCTCATCCTCTTCAAGCAGCTGGAAAAGGAAGGCCGCAAGCCAATGTTCATGCTGCGGAAGCAGCTGCACCCCATCGACAGCGCCTACGCCAGTGGGGGTTCGGCCCCCAACAGTGCCGGTTTCGACGGCCGACAAGCCCAGATCAACCTCCCTGGGGGCGTCCTGTGAGGGCCCCGGCGACGCGTGGAGAGAGACTCTGTGGCGCGCTACCTGTTTGAGATACCCCGATGCACGACGATTGATTCTTTCGCGGGTCGTTCCGACCTGATCCTGGTTATAACAGCGGGTGTTTGGTGTTGGGTTGGTTTGAGAAAAGCAAGAACAGCGTGTGGATCTTCCTTTTATCATCGACCGATCCATCCATTATATACTTTTGGTTTCGTTTCTCTGGATAAATTTATTGGTTTTCTGTTCGATCCAGCGCGCTGTCTTTGTCTTGCCTTTTCATAATGAATGAGCGGTGCATTTGCATAATGTCATTGGAATCATCAATCAACATTATTTCAGGGATTACGATGAACAGGCTGGTTGAAGCTCTAGTAATATATTCAGGAACGAGTACTAAGTACAAGAAGGTTAGTATCATCCAGGGCAGTTACAACCCTGGACATGATGTTGTTCTAAACCACACTCAACCAATGTACAAGAAAAGAACGCGTCCAGACAGGATGCCATGCGATGCAATAAATAGGGCATGCGCTCAAATGCAGGGCCAAAACTAGCCGACACAATCGGCAAAATCGAATCAACAAGAGACTCCCGTAGACAGGCGCACGCTCGCATGCTCACTGATATACTCTTTTGATCACTGTATGGCACTTTTCTCGTCTTTCGTCTGAAGAATTAGTTCTCGCGGCCCTTTTCGCCGCCCCAGGAAATCCGCGGACGATGCGATTGCGAATTTGACCCCGAACCATTGCTCTCCGAGTTGCCGCCCTCGCGACTGCGCGCCGGCTTGGTAGCATCGGCAAACTGCACTTTCCCGCGATTCGGGCTCTCCTCGCTATCGTCCTCGTCGTCCTCGTCGTCCTCAACTGCGTCCGAATCCTCGTCGTCCGAGTTCAGCTCGCCCAGCGCGGCTAACCGACGACGCCGTTCGGCGGGTGTCTCGCCCGTGTCATCGAGAGACGCCTGGCGCGGGAGCGGAGACAACCCGGCGGCTTCGCGGAGCTGTGCGGGCGGGACACGCTCGGTGCCGTCATCTTCGGAATCTCGACGCGAGCGGGGACGCGGAGTTCCCGGGGTCGGGGTGAGATTGCTACGGCGATCTTCGGCAGCGGTGCCCCGGCGGAATCGTGCTAGTGAGGCGGCGACGTTGTCGCCCGGCACGACGGGCTCGTCCGACGTGTCCTCCTCATCAGTGGCGAGTTCACTGTCCGAGGTGAACTCATCGTCGTCATCCTGGTTGACACTGGCGCCGGAAGGACGGCCCGCGGCGGTCATTTGAGGGCGGCCGGCGGATCCGGATTCCTGTCGCTCAGCTTCACGCGCAGCGTCCTTGACGCGATCGGGGGTGTTGGATTGCTCGACGAGATCGCGACGAGCCTTGGGGCCCAGGTTGCGCAGCTGCTGCACGAACTCGTGCTTGTTCATGCGCCGGCCCTTCTGGTCATCCTCAGCCACGGTGAACCGCAGACCATCATCACGCAGCCAATCGTCCTCTTCGGCCTTCTTCGGGTTGGCTTGTGTCGACGACTCGCCCTCCTTGCCGCCTTCCACACCGAACCAGGTGCCCATGCGCGTGAGTCCGCGACGCACCGGAGCCGCTGCCTCGGGCTTGTCGGTCGACGACGGGATCGAGTACTTCTTGATCACCTCGCCATCCTCGTCCTCAACAATGATCGTGTTGCCGAACTGGTAGGCGTGGGCCGACCGAGCCTTCGCCTTGGTGGCCTTCTTCTTCGCGGCCGCGTCCTTCTCGGCGGCTTCCTGATCATGCTCGGCGCCAGGCGGCGTGGAAGCACCATCGGTAGCAGGTGCCTTGCCGAAGCCCATCCATTGTCCCAGACGCTTGCGTGCCTTTTCGAGCGGGTGACCGGTCGTCTCGCCGACGGCATGCTGGATCTCCTCGCCCTCGGTCTTCTCATGCGGCTGGCTCTTGGACTTGGCGTGTTCGCCCGTCTTCTCCCGCTGCAGCTTGCTGCGCTCTTCTTCAATATGGCGCTCGCGGGCCTCGGGGGATACGTGGCTGATGTCCTCGGTGCGGAGGACGTTGCCCTCCTCGTCTTCAATGATCATGTTGTGGCCTTCCAAGTAGACTTCCATAGCGGGCTCGCGGTGGAACTGATCGCGCTCCTTGCTGGGCGGAGAGCCACCGCGCTCAATGTCATCCCGCACTTCCTTTTCTTGCTCGGCTTCGGCTTCCTCCGCCTTCTGCGCCTCTTCGTCCGCGGAGAGATGGCGCTGCGGCATGATGGCCGACTGGCTGATGGGACCACCGGCGCCGTCATCCACACGACGACGGCGGCGACGGCGACGGGTCTTGTGGGGAGGCTTAATGGACGGTGCGTCGGTGTCTTCGTCGCGCACACGCCGCAGGAAGTTACCAGGGACGCCGATGGGGGGCAGCGTGCCGGGGGGATACTCGGGCTCGTTGGAGGAGTTCTCCAGTTCCTCGTCCGCCTTGCGGAAAGACATGGACCCCTTGGCGAGGGACTGGACCCGCGGCAGGCGGTTCATCCACGACGGGCCCTCCTCATTGGCGGTGGTGTAGGACAGCGTGATGGTGAGGGTGTTGATGCGCTTGCCAAGGGTGAAGACGGCGATGGACGAGCCGTGCACCAGGATGGATGAGATGACCATGAAGGTGGTGATGGGCCAGATCAGCTGCACGACGTAATAATCCGCCGTGCCAGCTTTGGGTAGCTCTCCTTCGGATAGTGGCTGGGTGCTGCCAGTTTCCAACTCGGCGCGGGCGAGAATGCAGGCGAAGATGGCGCCGACGCCAATGGGGCCAAAATGACCGGCGAATAGGGCCTCGCGCCAGGTTTTCATGTCGGGAATGAACGGTTTGCACAGGAGCATGATGGGGATCCGGCGGAAGAAGATGACCAGAATGGCAATGACGACGAGACGCCAGGGGGTGAGGCCAATCTCCGCATTGTTGTAGTCCTCCCAGGGCACGATGGACCCGAAATACACAAAGTACGCCAAGTTGAGCAACAGATCGATGACGTTGGACACGTGCGACTCCTCGGTCTTCTCGGTGAACCAACCGTCGTTACTGAAACCCACACCGCAGGCGAATCCGATCAGCAGGTCGTCCATGCCGAGTAAGCTCCCGGAGCCGGCGCAGAAGACAGCCAAAACGAAGTAGAAGACGAGGAAACTCTCGCGATCGATCAGCTGCTTGCGCTCGGCAAACTTGATCGCATGGCGGGCGGCATATCCAATGACGAAACCGAAGATGGCGCCCAGGATGCACTCGTAGAGAATGGTGACACAAAACCAGTGGAGGGCGACCTCGTTGGGATGCCCCATGTGCCGAAGGATGTAGAAGGAGAGGTAGATGAAGGGGAAGGCCATGCCGTCGTTACAGCCGGACTCGGCAGAGAGGAGGTCTCGCAAATGTTTGGGAACGCGACGGGCGAATTTACCCTTTCCGACGACGGAGGAGGCCAGGACGGGGTCGGTGGCGGTGACACAGGCGGCACAAACAAGACTCTCGATCCAGTTGAGCGGGACCATCCACCAGATGAACAGACTGGTGATCAGCCAGCCCCAGGTCATGACGGGGACCAGGAGGAAGAAGACGGACTTCCAGTGACGCTCCATGTAAGCTTTGGGCAATTCGACACCGACGGCGAAACATTGGACGACGAGGACGATGCGCGAGCATTCCAGGGTGATCTTGTCGACATTGCCCCAGGAGAGGGGATTGAACAGGTTGGCGGCATGGGGACCGAAGATGATGCCGCAGAGGGTGGCGACAGTGGCTTCACCGATGTAGAGCTTCTCCTTGACGAAGAGAGAGCACAACATGAACAGTCCGGTGAAACCGCCGAGGATCATGTAGGCCAGATGCGGCTTGTCGATGTCCAGATGGTCCCAGGCCATGATGACGGCAGGGTTGGGCGCTGGGAGGCGACCCGATCAGACGGGGCAAGGGAGGTATTGCGCGCAGGGGAGTCGCCTGAACCCGAGAGTCGGCATCCCTCGGGGTCGGCAGGGGAGATGCGGATTGGGGATGTCTGGACGGGGAGGGAGGAGTTGGTTAGTGTCGGGGGGTTGTTTTTCAGCGGAGAAGCAGAACGAGGGAGAACCACAGGGCTGAGACTTACCGGATCGGGCAGTCCGCTCTCGGCCAGATTCCGGAGTGAACAGGTCGGTGCCTGAATCGAGGAAAGGGCTATACGGCGGGAAATAGGCCAAGGAAGATGTATAGAAGACGCGCCGAAGACGACAAGAAAGAAAAAAAAAGGGTCGACAAGACGGACAAGAAAGTCAAGAGGGGATAAGAGGAGCACGAAGCGACCCAAGACGCAACCGAGTCTGGGCACCAGCCGGGAAGAAACCGGAGTGGAGAGGCGGGCAAATGACGCCAAGACCGGGCGACTGGGCGCCAGTCGACTGACCTCTCGTATGCACAGGAAGAATCAGTAGTCTGGGAGGAAGATGACGCGGATGGGAGCGATGGAGTCGGCGATGGAGACGACGAGGAGGTCGTGAGGGAGTGGGTCACGGGATCGGGTCCGCTCTGGGAGGTCGGTCGACGGTGAGGATTGGTCCCGGTTCGATCTGAGGAGGTAGAGGGAATTGTCTCTGTATTCTTGATCAATGCATTTTCTCTTCACTACTCCATAAAGAGAAGATCGTCGTGGATGGATGTGGTGGTGATGGTGGTTGGAGAAAAAGAACGAAGGAATGCTTAGATAAGCTGCCCAGCCTTGCAAGGCGGCCAAGGTCTTGGGTCGACGCTGATTGGCTCCTCCGGCGGGGTTCCGCTGATCGTGGATTTTGATTTTCGGATCGATTTTCTGATTGGGCTCGATATTATCCAGGCTATTCTGAGGTGTTTATTGATTTATGCAGTTCATTCAGTTGAATTGGAGTGTGATGGCAATACGGAGTAGTCATCCATACTTATAGTCATCTTCCTGAGCATGATACAACTTGACAACAGCGAGCAGAGCAAACAACCCCCACACTATCCCCCGTGGCGTATACAACACGAACCTCTCCCGATCCCTCCTAGTCCCCTAACGGCATCCCCTCCACCTGGTCACTCAACGACCGCCAATTATCCGCCTGCAGTTCCGAATACTTCACCCGTTCCTGACTCCAGTCCTGATGCAGCCGGCTGATGTGGTACTGGCTCTGTTGGAAATACACCAGCTCATCGCGGAGACACTCGCGAATCAACACCCCACGTGCGTGCTGCTGCACAATTGATTCCTTGTCCTTGAAGATCGCCTCCTCCACCTTCTCAATCTCCCCCGGCTTCATCGTCCCCGCTGGCCGGTGCCGGAGGTCCTGCAGCTTGCGTTCGTTGGTCTCGATCCGCCGCTCCAGCTGCGGGATGTTGTTCCGCGCGTACCGGTCGCGCCGGTCAAACATTTCCCGCACGCTGACCAACGTGTCGCGCTGCCGTTTCAGGTCCTCCAGCATGCCGTCCTCCCACGCTCGTGCCTCGTCCTCCAGCAGACTCTGACTCGCCGACAGATGCCGCGCCGTCGCCTTGATGCCCTCGTTCAACAGCGGCACGTCGTTCGTGTCCATCGCGTACGTGTCCCGCGTCATCTCCGTCAGCGACTGGAGCGCCAGCGAGAACCGCAAGTGGTCCGCCGCCAGCCCTTCGTTGCGTTTCGCCAATCGCTCCAGCAGCGTGCACAGGTTGATGTACACCTCCGCCGACCGTCGCACCCCACTGCGGACCGTCTCAAACGTGTCTGTCAGCGTCGCTGGCAGCGAGTCCTCCAGATCCGGTGGCAACGCTTTCCCCGTAAACTCATCCTGCACCGAGATTGTGGCCTGCTTCCGCCAGACGGACAGTTCCTACCCTACGCATTAGTCCCTTGTTCCAACCCGAGACCCACCGGGCGATACATACCGTAGGAACCGTCAAAAACATAATCACCAGTTGCTCCTGGCTCAATACCGGATGGCGCACGAGAGCATTCGTAAACCGCACCAACCCCCGGCGACGCTTTTCGAGAAAAGAGGAGGAATCCGCTGCAAGGTGAGTGCCATTGACTTAGATAGGTGAAGAAGAAGAGGTGAGTAAGCTTATCGTAGGAAGCCTGCGCCTAGACGTACCTGAAATTCTCTTAGGCGGCAGCAGTGGCAGCTGTCGGAAGGGATAGCGCTTGTGGAGGCAGTCCAGGAGCCACACAAAGTCACTGTATCGTCGAATCACCGTACTCCCGCGTCGTGCACACTTTACTTCGTAGTTGCGATGCTGGAACATGAACATGCCTTCCTTCTCTGGGAGAAGCGTCACCGTCACCACCTCCTCTAGTTGCGGACTTGTCACCCGGTTGATTCCCAGGGATCGTCGACGCGGGTGGTCGGGGTCACTGTTGTCGCCGCCGGGCGGACCATAGCCTCCAAGTCCTGCTCGGAGCGGCCCTCCCAGAGCCCCACCGCTGCCGGTACTGCCGAAGCTCTCGCCCCAGCCAAAGCCGGCGCTGGCAGAGGAAGCCCCGGTGTCGGGCTGGCCGTTCGTGCGGGGGCCATCGGACGCGTCGTTGGCTTTGGTCTCCTCGCCGGACCGGCCAGACCACGCGTTGGTCGTCGATCGCACGCTGCCAAACCCGTTTATGATGGGCGGAGCGACATCGGCTTGAGCATGCGCATGGCCCCGATGGAGATCCGGGCTGCCCCAAGGGTCGGCTTCAAGACCACCCATTGACTCCCGTCCGGACCGTCGAGATTGCGCTGACGGCGGCTCTTGTTGAGGCGTCGCGGGTGGAGGCGGGGTGGTCGGTCGCTCGGCCGCGGGAGCTTCCAGTCGGGCGCGCAGGGTATCAAGGTACGAAGTCTTGGGAATCGGGAGCTCTACAGATATTTTTGGTTAGCGTTGCGCCCAAAGCTGGGGAATGTGTCGTCAGAATGCTCACTCTTCCGGCGATCGTCTACCGCGTCGAACGTCAAGTCCTCACCCTCCTGCGCCAGGCCCACTAGCGCCAGAAGAACGTTGAACTCACCGCGCCCCAATCCGCCGGCGTTGTCGATGTCGCCCGATACCACGAGGTTAAGAATTTTGGCCTGGTCAGTCGCACTCAGACCGCTGCTGGACAGGATCTCCCGCACCGACGTCAGACCAACACCCGATCCAACGCGGTCCCCCACGTTGAGGACAAGATCGTAGGCATCGATGTAGCTCTCAGGGACTTCTGAATCCGCAAGAAGGGTCTTTACCAGCTGGTGACGAGCCGTTCGTTTGTTGGGGTTGCTGTTCCAAGGGGAACCACTGTCGTCATCCGCGAAAAGGGAGGAGGAGCCGTAGTTGGGGCCCGTGCCATTACCCCCTAGTGACGGATCATCGGCGAATAGTGAGGACTTGGACCTCTGCGCTGAATTGCCCATCGAGGAGGAGTCCTCCGGCGATGTGCCGAAGAGCGACATGGTGATAGATGGGGGAAGTTCACCCAGACGTTCGGTCGATTGCGGTGAGAGTCGAGTGATGCGGAGGCGATGATCCAGTGACGCAGCGGAGCTCGGTCGGAGAGATAAGACGGACCACCCGCACCGTACCCGATGGCTGAAGATACCAAGAAGGGAATTGACTGGAGAGGAAGACACGCAAGGAAAAGGGCCTGCTTTTCCTGAGAGGAGTGAGGGAGGACAGGAAAAGAGGGACAGTGTAAGAGAGCGAGAGAGGGAGAGAGAGAGGAAGATGGCAGCAGTTGGTGATGGGCGAAGTTGATGAGGCGATGCTCCACCCGCTAGTCCTGATTCGACCAGGTCTATCTACCTTGCTGCGCACTATGTATCTATGAGTAGATTTCCTTAAGAATGCGCCAGTATGATAGCAATAGCCAAGTTCTATATATCATTAATACCACTTCAGATCCCTCCGTCGCTCGAGCTTTCCCCAACCGTCTCCTGACTACTCGCGCCGCCCTCTCCCATCGACACATTGAAATATCCTGCCTGGACCAATGCCTCCTGCCACTCTCGTTTGCCCGTCCCCAGAATCAGCGACGCATTGGTGTCCGGAGGGAGCCATCGTTCCTTGCGCGTTTCCGCCTTGTTGCCCCCCTCCAGTGCCGCCCGACTCGCTCGAGTCGTTCGGACTCGTTTCGTACCCTGGGTGTCGTGGGATAGAAGACCACTTAAGTGCAGCCTATACTGCTCGAGGCGCAGATCATAACCCATGATCGCCCGAATGTAGGGCGCGAGGTCTTCAGAAATCGGCGCGAGGCCATTCTCAAATGAGAGAGACACCCGCCCAATCGGAGGAGGGAACACGTAGTTCGGCTTCATCACGGGTTCCAAGGCGTGTAAAAGGTCGCTATGGCTCGGGCCCGGAGGCTTTGGTTGCGTGATCTTTGCAAGTGACTTGACGGCCTGCGTCTTTTCAATGTTCTTCTGTTGCCGAGGTCGAAAGACGCGTCGCAGAAATGTGGCATACGTGTTTCCGATGGCCGCCGGGAGAGACGTATAGCAGGGAAGAGGTTCCGCGGTCAAGAGCGGATAGCCTTCGATATAACTTGCCCGCTGCTTCTCCGAAATGGACTCAATAGAAGTATCCAGGACATCCTGTTATGGTTAGTTCTCGCACAGGCTAAGGAAAAGGTTCATATTTACCTGACTAGGATCAAGTGACAAATCAGCGGAGAGGATATCAAGTGTACTTCGACTATCCATGAGGTCGGAGAAGTGCCGCAGATCCTCCAGTCTCTGTTCCCGTGACGCATTTGATTGATCTTTCGCCAATCCAGGGACATCCGACATGTCTTCACCATCTTGGAGACTGAGCTGCCACCACATAAGAGACTCTTGTCCCGGTTCGATCTCGCTGTCCAAGGTACCGCACAACAACATGTCGCGACTGAACCAGCCCATAAATTGTTCGTATGTGTTCAAGCTGATCACTCGCCGCGGATTTCCCTCCTCATCCAGATCGCACCCGCGAGGCCACCGGTCGATGATCCAGTCAAGACCAGATTTCTCACTCCCCACAGCCATTTGACACCAGAAATTGAGGTCGGTGATCGACCTCCGCAGGTCTTTCCCAGTACCCATATAGAGCGCATTGAGGGCTTCTCGTTTCAACAAATGGCCCTCCTTTGCAGCGAGGAGTAGAAGATAGTCGACGGCAAGGTGCTGAGGAGGAGGACGAAACCGTAGGATGGCGTGGAAGGAGATGTCGTTCAATGGGATGCGACTCTCGTCGTTGCAAGTGATGATGATAGGACGTTTGGACTGGTTGATCAGTGTGAGTACGCCGGACCAGAATTGCCGATCTTCCTCAAAGAGAATGTCTGCCTCTTCGAGCAGGATGAAAGACTGCTTCTGTTGGCGGGTTCTCGTCGGGTCGCTTTTTTTCTCAGGCTCTTTGTCTTTGCAAGGTCCGGCTTTCTTCGTGTCCTTACTACCGGCGGATTTGAAAAAACCCATCAGCTTATTTTGCTTCTCATCGCCTGCTCCAGGGGTGGACGAGCTGCGATCTTGACGAGAGCCCCTCTCATCAAAATTATGGACAAGGTGGTTGCGTGTCATATCCCCCACCCGCTCCACGATGTCTCTCGCACTCCGGCGGCTGCCAGGATTGATCTCAAAGACCTCAAAATCTAGTTCTTTTGCAACGGCGTAGATTGACGCAGTCTTACCACAGCCTGGAGGACCACTGATAAGGATTGCGTTGGACATTCGACTCCGTTCGGCTCCAGTCCTCGAACTCAGGGTAAGGTCACTAGCCCGAATGACAGTCCGCTTGGAGGAGACCGTCACACCCCCGGCAAGCTCATCTTCGTCTGAATCCGAGACTTCGTCCATCTGGTAATCTTCATCGGAACTTGACACAACAAAGCCGTCCAATTTGTCTGACTTCTTGCGTTTCTTCTTCTTCTTCTTGTCAGCGCCCGATTGTTTCTTCTGGCCGTCCTTTGATGGCTTCCCCGTGTCAACTGCGGATATCGTCAAAAACTTCAACCAGTCTCGCAACATCTGCACCTCTTTCGTGACCTGAAGCACTTGCTCAACCGAAGAGGGGGCGTACTTCTGTGCCCAGAGCAGACTATCAAAGTTTCCAGTATCGAAAGCGCTCATTGTGCTTGGTATAGATGAGTGCAGCTGGGCGATAGCTGGATGGCAGGCATTATTCAAAGTATCCTTGCGAGTGCTTGACAATGTATTGTGAGACAGTTGTCTAGTGACTGCTTTCTGTAGCACATATCCACTAGAGGTGTTTCTTCCTGGCAATCGGAGGACAGGGGCGGGTTCGCAAGTCATGCTTTGCAAATCTGGCGATAGTACACTCTCTTTGTCCGAAACGCTCACAGCGGCCATCTTCGATTTCTTGGGACCTAGGCCAAGGGGATGCTCTACTGTGCCCTCTAGTAAAGCGGCATTGTCGTCAAGGCCTCGAACGTGGCAGAAATCTCGTGGCGGCCAGACAGGATAAATCGGATCTGGGATCTTGGATGGGCGGTGTCTGAAGGAACTGAACGATCTCATGGCGGATCCTGATGGACTTTGGCGGTTCGGAGTACTAGAGGCGGTCGTGGTTTGAGCGTCTTGGGAGACAGGGGACGGACACGCATCCGGTTTGCGTGCGGGCTTTTTCATGAAGAAAGGATGGGTGGGTTTCGGTGGTTCATCCTTTTTGACCGGCGGGGGTGCAGGCTTCGAGGGCTTCGTGGGAGTATGTCTCCGTTTACCATTGAGGATGTCATCAATCAACTTTCCCAAGCTAACTTCCTCAGTCTTGGGGTATCTGAAGACGACCACTTTGGTATCGATCACTCTTCTCTCACTCTTTCCTCTCTTTTTGGACCTTTTCTTGGTATCATCATCCGTTTGGGGTTTGGAGACAGGGGAGCTCAGAAGCTTTCCGTTCGAGTTCAGTTTGATCGTTTTCCTCTTAGGGGACCTTTTCTCCTCGCCGGTTGAATCAATGTTGACTGGTGTGTCCTTCGCAGGGGTAGGTGTCCTTTTGGCAGATTCGAGCTCAGTCCCAGGATCTGTGAAGGGCGCGGCGGAGGGAAGGTCAGGAGTTGGTGGCGCTTGCAATTCAGCTCCGCTCACTCGAACAACCGGTTGTAGGGGTTCGGATTCTTGCGATGAGTCGTGTTGAGACGTTATATATTTGGTTATGGATCCATGCGTGGGAGCATCTTTACTATGCTTCTCCGTCTTTCGTCGTTTTCGTCTCCCCGTGTTGGGATCATGCTCTAAAGACTCCTCGACCGGGGCAGCAGACTGAAAAGGCGATAGCTCGTGGGAGTGCACACTCGACATTTTCGACGGCTCATCTGTCTGTTTGGTCACCGTGTAGGGAGTCTCAGGCGCCAGGGAGTCATGGTTGAAGTCTTTCGGTAGACCATCTTCCGCGGTCGTCGGAGGAAGATTGTCTGCTGATGTGCTGATCTCTGTTATAGATCAGCCGCTGCTAGAAGACATGACCGGAGCAAATGACCTTTTCGAAAGAAGGGATGGATGGCTCGATGCCCTTCTTGTCCCATTGCCATCATCAGTCACGGAGATCATGTATACGATGAGCGGGTGCTCATCGACGTGAGGAGGGAGAAGGGGAGATCATGGACGTAAAACAAGAGATCGCAGAGGAGCCATTGGCAGAGAGCACAACAAAGTGAGGCGAGTGGGATGACCGACCGACTCCAAGAGATGTCGTTACAGGAGAAAAGACGACGGCACGAAATCGACACGCGAAGCGGCGCGTGTTTCGCGCGGCCAATCGGGACGTCATTTACCAAATTAGGAAATTTGTCTTGTTTGCTGCCATTATCCCTGTTTGGGATTAGTCTCGGAGATCGGAGCAACGTCCATCCGGAAATTTTTCTGAAATCAAATCGAGCTTCATTCGAGATGCGTTGAACGTGGTTGTCGTCGTCGTCGTCGCCATTCCGTCGCTGTCAACATGGATCTTCAACCGCCGTCGGTCCTGGCTCAATTGCCTCGGCCGTTACATGCTTCCACTGGAAAGACTCGCATCGGTGAAGTCTTTCGTCTCGCCGATTCCAAAAAGCGCAAGCGTTATGAAGTCGCCGTTGCGGTCGACGGGGAAGCCGTGAACATCTACAACGTAGGGATTAAATGGATCAACCTGATCGCGCAGTGGATGCTAATATTGCTGTCCTAGATCCAAACACCTAAATTGGTCACGTCGTATGCCGTTCCGCCGAAATCCTCCTTTACTTGTCAGCCCTGCTCGGTGCGCAGAAAGCTTTCGAACAAGTCGACTGTGAAAAGACAGACTTATGTCGCCGTCAACCCCCAACGAGAGATCAAGTCTTTTGTTGAGGAGCACGGTGGCAACGGGTCGAGCGCCCCGGTCATTTCGTCCTCCTCTTTCTCCGTGAAAGATTCGGATAGCCCAGCAATCTTTGTCGGCGTCCTTCCCACGGTCGTCGACGACGAGGAAGAGAAGGACCCGTTTGACATACTGACGGTGCATAAAGATGGACGGGTGCGTCGTCTGACTGCTGGACTGGATGCTCAGCGCTGGAGTCTACACCACAGCGAACTCGCAAAGGTATCCTCCGCACAGGAGATTCACTCGTGCTTCCTCGTCGAATTCGAGGAGGCGCGAAAGACGCTGTTCAAGAAGAGACAGGACCTCGCGGCCCTAGCACAAGCCGACATCACAGATTCAGGAGCGGGCCAAACATCCGTCCTCCTGCTAGTCTCGCATCCGCGCGATTCGCAGCGTTTTGGCCTGAACAAAGTCAAAGTGCACATATTCTCCGTGCCGGCTATCGTTCCTGCGGACGGACTGACTCTCGACGAGAGCCAGAAAATGAGACATCTGCTTACTGCTAGCCTCCCGAAGATTGAAGGTCACGATACGTTCGAGTGTGATCGCTTACATTGGGACTTTCACTCTGGATCGGCAGGACTCAACCTGTCATTCGATCAGGGATTCATCAATTTCGATCTCTCTCAATACACGCCGACGGTCACCTCGCGGTTCATCCTCGACAACGAAGAATTCTCCTCCGTCCTGCGCGTCTCTCCGCAGTCCGTCATTGGTGCGGGCAAGTCCACTATTGCTGTGTTTGATACGCAGTACAACTCCGTCCAGCGCAGCATTTCTGTCAGCAACATCCCCGCTAGCACCGACGCCCGCACGGCGCCCACCCATTTCATCGGGTATTTCGCGAAGCTCGGCCTAGCCGTCGCCATTCGCGGCAACACGCTGATCGCCTTCGATCTGAGCTCTTCGCGCACCCCGCTGGGTTCCTCGCTTAAGCGCTCCCGCGATGGCCTCCTCATCGACGCCATCGGCCGTGGTATCGGCGCCTCCGCGCAGTGGGATCCATCGGCGAAGAAGCCGCGCACGGAGTTCCTCGGCCTCACCAAGGAGCAATCCGACCAGTGGAACCGCCTGGCGCGCACGCTCCGCGAGGCCTCGCAGGCTAAGGACACGGCAGCCTTCGACCGCGCCGTGCAGGAATACTTCAGCGCTGGTTCGTCGAACGCCCTGCCCCCGCGCTCCCACTACGTCAACCCCGAACTCACGCTGTTCCTCCTCTCCTTCATCTTCACGCTGCACGACTCCCTGCCTGCCGACCGCCCCTTTGCCAGCCTCGCCCGCACTCCAGTCGCCCACCTGTCCGTCGACTTCTGGCCGGAAGCTACCTGCCAGTGGCTCATCGAACGGGGACACCTGTCGCGCGACAACGCCGAGGCCGCCGTGCGCCGCGCCATCAAACCGCGCATCCTCCCGGGCCTGCCGCCGGACGCCTTCGTGCAGGCTCTGATCGACTCTGATCCGACGTACCTGCGTCTCGTCGCCGTCCTGCAGGGCCCCGTCACTCTCTCCCCCGACGACCTCGCCTCCGCCCTGAAGACCCTCCTCAACGCCGCACGCACCCAGTCCGTCCTGTACGACTCCGACCTCTCTGACGCTGCCTCCGACTCCTCCTTCACCTCACCCGCCACCCTGCAAACCATCTTCCTCGGCCTCAACACCACCCTGCAGAAGCTGCACGCCTACCCAGCCGCCGCCCGCGCCGCCAGCCTCCGCGCCGCCTTGCATCGCCTCGACATCGTCGGCCTCATCCACCACCTGCGCCTCTCCCTCGCCACCGGCGGCTATACCTCGCGCTTCAGCGAGACGCCGCCCACCGCACCGACCCCGTTCCAGACCAACCCGCCGCTGTCGCTGGACGTCATCGCCGGCTGTCTCAACGCGGCCATCGATGCCGTCGGCCCCGCCGGCTGGATCGCCGCCGCCGCCCCAACCACCGTCGACGACGGGCTCAGCGTGCCCAGCGCCGAGCGCGAGCTCATCACCGACCTGCAGGCTGAGATCTCCGCCGCCTTGTCCGGCGTCGAGGAGGCGGCGTACCTCCGCGGCGTGCTCCGCGAGTATCTCCGCTACACGGACAGCGTGCAGCAGTCGTTGAGCGGCAAGACGGCCACACGGGCAGAGGAGATGGCGGACGATGGCGCCGCTTCGACGACCCTGGTGCGTCATGAGAAGCTGAATGGTGCCGATCTGCTGGTATTCGGCGCGGTGGATGCCGAGGACGGCGCCGAGGCCGACCCCACCGGGAAGATGTTGCCGCTCTCGCTGAAGGCGCCGGCTACGGACGTCAGCAAGACTAAGGTGAAGAAGTCGACCGGCGAGGTCAAGGAGCGCAGTAGTCGGGAGATTGGCTATCTGCGGCGCAAGGCCGCGGGCAAATACTCGTTCGAGAGACTGATTGTGTAGATATGTTTACGGATTAGAGTATAGTATATTCAAAAGTAACGTGGATGTGCGTCTACATCACTGTGGGAACGGTTACGCATGGATTGAAGAATCATATGTACAATTTGTATCACTATATACGACGAGACCAAACACCCATTCTAGCCAAGGCCCGCTAGCACTCCTGACTAAACTTCTGTATGGCCATCGGCAACATCGCATTGTACCATTGTATACGGGCGGGAAAACAACAACAGGTCTGGGTATCGTGGATAGATGTCTGGCCCGCAAGGTCATCGCGCGGGCAGGGAACGTCCGGCCCATCCTTCATACCAACGCAAACTCGAAGAAGAGAGTGGAAAGAACCGCACAACAGGGGGGGGACAAGAAAACAATTCGTATGACATCGCAGGGAGATAATGATAACAGGGTCGTGCCACGTACAAGGGACACCGACAGGTCGTAACAGACAGGGAACGCACCACCAGATTTCAACCGCCAATACTTCGTAAGGTCGTAATCGGGAAGGAGAGAGAATATTGATAACAAGGACACCAGCAGATTCGGCCACCAGGGGAAAGACATCGAATTACGCCGTCGGAACTTCGCCATTCGGGTTGAGGCCGAATTGAACTCCAGATAATGTTAACAGATAAACGGAATAGGCACGATCAATTGGATCCCGCGATGGAACCCTCAGCGCGTTCTTTCAGTCGCACTGCTTGCGCTTCTAGTGAGCGCGCCATCAGTTTCGTCACGGGCCACACTGCGGCACGATCCAGCAAGCTCGCCGTAGCCACCAGAATCTTGCAGCCATAGCCGCCTTCGACGACGCTGGGGAGCCGTTGCAAAACACTCAATGCCGCCGCGGAGGCGCCGCTCTGAACCTCCTTCTGCATCTTGCCTTCGATGGTCGTGAGGATCTCCTTGACCTTTTCCAAGAGCTTGCAGTCCTTCTCGTCCAAGAGCATGGAGCCCGCGGCCTGCTCCAGGTCGATATCGTCCCGGCCCAGCAGCCCCAGATAGGGCCCGACGCGCTCCTGCACCGTCGTGACCCATTCGGCCAGGACCTGCGCGCAGTCGAACGCACACATGGCACTCTGGATGGGTAGGTCACGGCAGGTGAACTCGGCGAAGGTGTTGCCTAGCTGATTGGACATGGAGATGGAGTCGGCTGCATAGAAGGCGGCTTTCCGCAGATGCCGCTCCCGTTTTGATTGGCCTGGCCGGTGGGCGCCCAGTAAGGTTTGCATCGGGTTCTCCTGGGTCGGCGTTTTTGAAATCGCAAGCTCACCCACACCGAGGTCCGCCACGGAATCCCGGCGAAGATGGGTTGCCTGGTTGCCTTCCCCGGTGATCAAAGGGTCAAGCACGTCGGCCGAGGCATCCTCCATCGGATGGGCGATATCCGTTCCGCGGGCAAGTTCATCCGACATGGCATTCCAATCACGCTGCCAGAACGCCTCCTTGCATCGACCGAGATTGACAAACAGCCGGACGTAGGCCAGATCGAGTAGGGGAATGCTGTCCGCCGACAGGGGGCCCGCTCCATAGGGATTGGGCCGCTCCAAGCTATGTACAGGGTTGCTCGCCCAGGCGGTTTGCCACGCGCGCAAGGCCGGCTCAATATGGGCCTGCATGGCATCTGTCTCTCGTGATGTCCACTGACGACCCATATGCCGCTGACGAGTTTCCCAAATGTAGTTGTGCAGGGCGTAGATGAGGACCAAACATCCGAACGTGCTCGGCCGAAGATCTCCACCGGAGACATCCTCGGACGCTGTCGACGGCGTGTGCGACTGCTGTTCTCGTTGACTGGCGGTCAAAAGCGATGTGAGCGCCGATGAAAAGGACGATCCGTTCCTCGAAACGAGCGTGCCACCCAGTTTCTTCCACTCCTGTGGCGACTCTGCCGCCCAGAGATCCTCCTGACAGGGGAGGTCGAGACGGATCTCAGAGTTCGTGAGGGCCGGGGCATGATTGTAGGCGGAGACGAGGAAACAGGACAGACAGAAGATGGCGTAGAGGGTTCGTTTGCGCTCCTCCACAATCTTCCAGTCCAGCCAGTCCCGGCGCTCTTTTTGCTGACCTGGATTCGAGTTCCATCCTTCGAGGTCGGCGCCAGTGCTCAGTCCGGTGTTCAGGTAGTCTTGCGGGAGGTCCTTGGCATCCAGATGGTGGTTCAGCCCGGCGGCTCGGGCCAGGCTGACCAAGGCGGCACAGTGGGTGCTGGCAATATCGGCCGAGGTCTTGTCGCCGCAGGTATGCCCGTAGATGACATTCAGCAGCATGGCTTGGACCAACCACAGGGGCGTGTTGTGGACGGAGTTGTCGCGGGTCGGGTTCGAGCGGCTGATGGCCGAGGACATGTCCGCCTTGCGGCGTTCCTCGAGATACAGCTGGATCATCTTTTTGGCCGCCTCGAAGAGGTCCTTGGACGAGGCGGTATCCAGCTCGTAGAGAGCTCCGATGGCGGCCATGGAGAGGATGAGGCAGCCGCCCCCGCCGGCCACGCCGGTGGAGCTGAGGTTCAAATGACCACTGGGCGTTCGAAGGTTGTTGGTATATTCAGGCGCTTGGAAATCCAAGGTGGGGATGTGCAGGAACGGCATGTGGGGGTGGAAATAGGTGATGTAGGCGGAGATGTAGCGTTGCATGTCTGGAGTGCTGGGGAGTTGGCCGGAAGATCCGCTGAAGCTGGCGCGCGAAAAGAGATCGCGACACTGAATCATACTGCTGGCGGGTTGAGAGTACTTGCGGTGGTTGAAGCCGGTGGGTTGGGCCATGCTGGCTAGTAGAGCCTGTCGGGTGGAGTCTGTAAAGGTATCCGTGGAGGTTGGGGCATGGAGAGTTCGAAGGGCACTATTCGCGAAAGGCAGGTTGAGAGGATTAGGAGATTCTCCGCTTGTTGCCATAGAGGATGAAAACATACTCTGCGAATGTCCTCCCAACAGGGGTTGGCCCACCGAGGTCATGGATGGAGGGGTGGCATAGGTTTCAGCAAACGGGTTCTGCGCCATTAACGACTTGGGCGAGACGGTCTCTGGGGGAATGCCTAAATCGTTAAACGCGGGGGAGGTGTAGTCAACTGCGAACTGGTTGGAATGAGCCCCCGAGTGCGGCGGAAAGGGATTGTGCCAGCTGGCGGAGGACATGGAGTAGTGGTGGGAGCCGTCCATCATGGCCTCGCTGATGCCGCTCTGGCTGCCAGTACTCATGGCGGAAGGGGACGATTCATCAATGGCGGATTCGTTATTCCCTTTGCCCATGTGCATGGACTGGTCGAATCCGCCATTCATCCAATCGAAGCTGAACTCATCCTCCATCATGGGGTCGGTGGTCGGGGGCATGCCCTGGGCTCCCCCATGGACGTAAGGGGATGAGGGTGAATCGTGCCCAAAGCCCTGCGGAGAGCCCCCAAAATGCAACTGGGCCGGGTTGATGGTGCTTCCGTGGCCCATGAGCATCTCCCCCATGCCCGTGTCGAAACTGCCATACACGGGGGCTGTCCGCAGGCCGCCCGTGAGATCCATGGGCAGTCCGTGGGTTTCCAACTTGGAGAGACCGTTGACCGGCGGGTGACCGGCGCCGTAGCCGCGGTAGTCCAGATTCGAGCCGACGGGGGCAGAGCCCAGACTGGGATGGTAGGCATGACCTGGGTGATGGGCGGCCTGCGGCGGATTTGAGGCATTGGGGAGGCCCAGAGCGGCTCCATCGATGTGACTGATGGTATTGGCGCGGGGCCGCATGGTGGTGGAGTTGTTGACGATGGAGTTCTTGCGCACACGGTTGGCACCGGCGCCGGCGGCCCCCGTGCTCTCTCTCCGGCCATTGCGCGGGCGCGAGGATGGAGTGGTGGTCATGTGGAGTTTCTGTTGGTGTCGCAGGAGCAGGTCCCGACGAGCGAAACACCGGGCGCAGTCCGGACACTCGAACGGCTTCTCTTTGGTGTGCGAGCGCTCATGGCGTTTGAGATGTTCCAGCCGAGCGAACGAGCGACCGCAGGTGGTGCAGCCATGGGGCCTCGGCTTGTCGGTTTTGGGCGGCGGAATATTGGCTTGACCATTGGACTCGACCTTTTTGGAATCTTTGGCCGAAGCTGAAGGGAGGGAAAAGAAGGCAGAGTGTCAGGCCACGGCCGGTAGGAGAAGGTCAGCGGGACTCACCAGAGAGATCGCCGGGCACTTCACTAATGCTGGCGAGGTCTTTAGGGCTATTGCCCAACTCTTGGCCCACCATGGTGTCTAATAGCATACTATAACCCTGAATAGGGAGGCAATTGGGACTTGTGGTTGGACGTCACCGTGTTGGTGGTGGGAGAGAGGGTGGTGGTGGTGGTGGTGGCGGGGGGAATAAGCGGCGGGCGGGAGTCGACAGACGAACGATCTCAGGAGAACGTCACTGCGGCGCGAGTTCCCAAGGTTCGATGGCGGGAGACAAGACTACTCGCGGGAGCGGGTCAACATTGACTGAACTGGGGAAATTAGAATTGTTTGAAGAGAGAGAGAGAGTCTGAGAGAGTGTGTGTGTCTGTGTGGGATTGAGAAAGTAGACAGATGGATGGAACAGGAGCAGTAGTGGGACTGAGCGGGACCTGGGGAAAGCTTCGAGGGGCTTACCGGGAGGTGTTCAATGGGAGAGATCACCAACCGGAATAGATGAGGGGGTTTAAAGGAAAGAGAGAGGATGCGACTGCCTGAGAATGACCACAAGGGAGTTCCAGGCGTTGAGTGAACAAGCAGAGTTGTGAGAGGAATAGTGATAATGGGAGTGACAGTGGTGGTGGTGGTGGTGGTGGTGGTGGTGGTGGTGGTGGTAGTGGTGGGCTGTGGCAAAGTGGTTCCTGGGGAAGTCGGATCGCGTCAATCACCAGGGGCCGAAGGTTTCGCGGAGGAACCACGGATCAACTCACGACGTTTTTGGTCCGTCTGTTCAGGAGAATCTGGGGCCAGGTGTGTAGAAGAGAGGGTCACGGGGGAGAGGTTGTATGGTGTGTTCAGGAGGAAGAGTGAAAGCAGGTAGAGAGGCTGAGCGCCGCCGGAGATAACCGATCGGAGTCCAGTCGATAGTGAGAAGTGGACCCGGTGGAATCGAGAAGGAGAAGAGGAAGGAAAAGGAGAACACGGATGGGAGGATGGGAGAAAGGGAGGTGGAAGTGGAGGTGAAGAAGAGAAGAGGAAGAGTAGAAGAAGAAGAAGAAGAGAGGAAGAGAGGAAGAAGAAGGAGAGGATGTCTGGAGGTACCTGTTTGGTGAGGTACCTGTTCTGGAGGTACCAACCAGCCCATCCGTGGTGCGACGGTGACTCGCCGCAAAGTATCTCGGTCGCACAGAAGGCCGATCTGCTTTTCTCCCTTCTAGGTTCCACCACACATCCGTCTTCTGAAGATCTCTCTACAGTGACCTCTTCTCTCTTCTTTCTTGCTTTCCTTTTCTCTCTTGTTGTTGTCCTCCATCTACCACCTGCAGTCTGCTGTATCAATGTTGTACCGTGTCGGTACGATGCCATCCGCCCGCCAATCAATCCCCAGACCCGCGTGGGTCGGGGCGTTGTGCAGTGACCGGAGATTGGCCCAGCCCAGGCCAACCGCGGCCCTGACAGGCCCCGTGGGACCCACCAGTCACGGGGCCCACTGCGGTATGGTCATTACTGTACCGTTGCCTCAGATGCCTTCACTTCCCCCAGAGAACTACGACTGCTATTACTCTATCCTGTACAAACACAGTCAATGGATTCTGCATCCTACATCTTCAATTTAATCCTCACACACGGACTACATCATTCTTACTGGGTCTTTCAGATATGCATCATTCAACCCAGCATTCCAATACGAAACCGCCAATCTTATTCGCTTCGCACTAACCCCCGATAGGAAGGTCTGAGACCGTCCGTGATAGCAGACCTGACTAACGAGTCCTAGGCTAGGTACGCACGCTGGTATCTTGTCCCTACCCACTCTCGCCGTCGGTTTCTATTATTATGTGGATGATGATTGATCCTGCGCCTGAGGATGTCCGTTGCGTGGGTTGCCTATAGAGGACCATTCCACGGCGTCCATTCTCGCCCGATACCGATATCACCCACCCACCACCAGGGCGGCTGACGGGGGGGTTCATAGAGTCCAGAGTAGGTACAATTCACCACGTTCGACTCTACAATAACCATCCGTGACAGCGGAATCTCCGGCCCAATGACTCGATCTCACGCATGCAGTCCAAATCCTCCAGTCCAACGTCGGACAGTCTCCGATGCTGACAACAAAGAACCGGCACGATAACGGATCGCCCACCGCGATAACAACCACTGACGGATGAAACACTGTATCAAGTCTGGATTCCAACCGCTCGAGGCTACCTATCTCTCGTGTCCCAGTCGCAACAGACCCAGTGACAGTGGAGGCAGGCACCGTGTACATCAGTGGGCCCAGTCCGACGCAGTCATTATTTCGATTTTCTTTTCCTCTTTTGGGTCTGGCGGCAGGTGGGTAGCGATGGAGACCTCCTTGGCTTCGGTGTGGTGGCTCCCTCAGAAAACCCCGGATCCAGGGCCATCCGTGGTCGGCAAAAGCGGTGCGGATGGTGCCGATATGGGGCGTCTCTTCGTACATCGAACCCACTGCGGTATTTCCAGGACAATTCTTATTCATTCCCACGCTTATTAGTCTCTGATTCCTCCAATCATCGTCGAGGTATTGTTGCGAGGGATCATGAATCCAGTGAGGTAATGATCCAGCCGCCTCGGTCCTATCTTGCGAGGCCCGAGTTGAATATAGAGGTGATGGATATTTCAATCATTCGCCATGAATGTGCAGTCCATATATGCAAGAAATGACTTTGAATCGCCGCTTCCATTTGGAAGATTTTGCGATTTTCTTCTCTTCTGGTGATGGGACGGCGGTTGGCGCCGCAGCATGGACCTCCCCCAAAGAGGCAATGCGGCATAGATCGCAATTATGCACCACCGCCTCTCTTCATCCGACACAACCACCAGAGTCATCAGCAATCGGCCTAATATGCGCCATTTTGTGGGGGGCGGTTCGTGTGGGGGATTCTCTCTCATTTGCCAATCCCATCCGTTCGATCCGTTCCCTTGTCCACCTCCAACTGTCGTCCATCACCAGCTCATCCAACAAGGATCCCGTCGCCAGGATGACTACTGCTTGCTCTAGCTTCCCCCAACAACGTCCGGTCCAGGTCGATCGAGGTCCAAACGAAGCCACACCGAATCCGGTCGCTTCCCCAGAGACACTACTGAAGACTTGGCGTCACTATGGGTCGTCCACGCTCGGAACCATCGCCTGGAATGCATGTCCCATTGGATGTCACGGCCGATCGTCTGAACTTCCCCAACCATGCGTCCCCTGACATTCCTGGGGCTTCCGGCTGGTCCCCCTGGGGTGGGAACGCTTTCTAGAAGGGAATCATCCACCTCCCCCAGCCTCGCCAGCACCGGTGGCCACTAACCACGCCCCTGGAGCCATGGTCCTCCCGTTTGACTTTCGGCGGCCGTCTGGTTGGATGGACCGGGGGGAAAGCCTGTGATTGGCTTTTGGCCGACAAGCGTCTCGGATCCCTCGTGTCCTCGGTGGATTTAACTTCGCGAGCTTTCATTTTTGCGATCAGTCTGGGGCGAGGTCCACGAGCGACGACACTGCGGAACCATCCAGTGCGCGCTGACTGGCTTGAAAGGGAGGACAACTTCCCAGCAGGTTTCCCTCGATCGGCTGATTCCGCCGCGGGAAAATAGACCCCATTGTCCCTAGAAGGCAGCCCTTGCGGCAGCGGATGTTAGACAGGGAGGGTGTGGGACAGTCGACGCCCACTCCATCCTCATTGGGAGAATGGACCAGGAGCAATGACTCCCACGGGAGCTTCTGAAGACTGAGCCCCCGTCATTAATAGACAACCGTATGCACCGTTAATAACACCTGCCACCACATGATTGGGAAGGCAAAAAGGCTTCCGCGATCTCTCACTGGCCTGACAAGGCTTAAGGAAGCAACATCCCCCAAACAGAAGACTGCACGAGGACCATGAGACTGGCTGGGATCTACTGCACCACGGCATGTTGGAGGGTGAGATGAGTTGCATGCGTTGGCGCTGCATCCCACGTTATGACGTCGGGGTTCGGCACGGGAGCGACCAGTTCGATCTGTATGGACTTTCTACAGTCGTATTCGAGGCTTCAATTGTCGATGAGGCAAATCTACTTAGGAACAATCGATTCACAAACAATAAACATTCTCACTCACACACTCGACCCTTTGCACTCGCACGGCCCCTCGACACCTCAGGCCCTCTGCAGGGACTTTTCCCACTCGAGCTCTTACTAGTGGCGTCCGACAGTCATGTGGCATGAGGATCTTACAAATGAGCGTTATCTGATGCAGCCCGTCGTCAGTCCTTGCAGGCAACCCGGGACGATCTCCCTGGCGTCTACTCGGCGCTTCCATCTCCGCCGTCATTGGCCCAGTGTGCCTGGAGAGAGAGGGTGTGAATGAGTCGTACCATCCACCTGTCGAGACCAGCGGCCAACGTTGTGCCCCGAGTTAAGCTCCACCAACGTAGCTACACCATGTCACGATGGAGTCCGACTGCGATTCTCATGCATACCGGGACCATCTTGAAACGGACGACGGTGGCACCCGCGGCCACCGCGCACAGATCTCGCAGGCTTGTCGATGGGACGTCTCCACACGGACCAAAGAGACCACATGAGAGGCGCATGGCGCTCGATTGTTCTCCCGCCGGAGGTACAATTGCACTGTCGATCCCGCGTGCGAAAGGGCGAAACCGCTAATGGGGTGGAATTCTCCGATACCGTGCATAAGCCGTGCGATCGAGCGCGCCTTCAGGGTTGTTGGATGGTCTTTGCGGCCGGCTATATGCAAGATGGCATCACTGACTGTGTCGTCTGGATGCGATCCGGGTCCTATGGATATCTGACCCTTGTAGACCACTCCTGATCTTGATCTGCTGTAGTGCCTCAAGCACGGGAATCCCCGTTTTTGCATGTGGATATATATCCGAGCACCGCGGATGCTCCGACGCGCCACACTACCCTTCCCATCACGCTGTTAACAGGAAAGAAAGGACGAGCCAGCTTCCGCGATGACGAGCGGATTTAATTCCTCGAAGCACGCCATCCGAGCCGGACCAGAGTCTGATAGGTGCGTGGTCATGGTTACAGCTGGCTGTCATACAGGATGCATGCAGTGTCAATTAGTGCGATCCACCAAAGCCACCATGTCTGAACTCCGGCTAAACATCGCGCAATTAATCCAGCGCCCAACCCGAGGGGAATTTAATCTATCTCGATACCATCGGTACACGGCGCATGGTGGTTTCATCTAGACTTAGCCAGATGACACGCATCTCTACCGTCAAGGGCGTCCGCGATGGGATCCCATGGTCCACGGCCAAAACCCACGCTGCATTCTTCATCTGCACCTCAAACACACAGACACAAATGCCCCGGTCTAGCGTCTCTCCCAAGCCAATGCAATGCAAGTGCTGGTGGAGACTCAGCGTCTACTGGACAATTGCCCACTGCATGATTTGTAACATCATTCCGGGCCATCCTGGACTGGGCCTGGCCGGAGAGCTCGGACCAGCAGAGGACACGCAGTACCCCCAGCCGACTACCACCCAATGTCGTAGCGCGTCAGTCCATAGCATGATTCCTGCGATTTAGTGTCCTTCGTGTCTTGACGCGGCTCCGTCAAGTGACGATCTAGTTGTTCCTACAGCCGCCGCTACAGAATAGCCTGCTTTAGTTCCGCATTTAACTTGCCCCTGCCAAAGGCCGGGTTATGTTGACCCGCGAATCGCAATTAATCGTTCTTGAAGGCTTTATTCGGCGCATGGTGACATTCAAACACAAAGACCGCGACGACGGTGGAGCCCCCGTATACGCCCTCCCTGCGGCTGAGCGTGGACGATCCCGTGCGCTAGACCAACCAGCCAAGACAGGACCTCAGTCCTCCGGGCGATATCATTGGGGTTCGGGCGATTCTGGGGAAATCGAAGTGGCGATCGGGGCCAGGTTGGCACAGTTATGCTGACGCCTACTGATGGTCGTTGGGGTAGGGCAATTCAGATGTCGCTGGCGGTGGAGCTTTGTCGATTTCGTTATGATTGCATCTGATGCTGCTGACAGAAGCACCAACATGACCAGATATACAGGGCTGCCTCGGCACAATCCAGGCTATTGTTAGCCAGCTCATGCAGAAGTACGTACAGCGTCCCTGTCAAACGACTGGCCACGGCCGCTCCACACGCACAAGCCGACTTCTGGTCCCTGCAGCCACCGTTTACCGACGTGGATTGTTGCGTAGGCGCAGCTTGCGCGCTTGCCATTGGTAAATTGTATCAGTGACGGAGGCACGCCGAAGATCACCGGGCAAACATTCTCCCTGGTCGGAGTATTGTTTATGCTTGGTAGGTCGTTTACTGAGCAGCCAGAGAGACCTTGGTTATGAGGCATGGTATGTCGAGTATGTGTTGATCTTCCAACGATTGAGTGAATCTCTAGCTTGCTCCCTCTGGACAAAGACACATCTGCGAAAGAATGAGGAAGCAGTTTGACTATTTTCGAATAGCTGACTTCTCTCGCATTGCACCTGCTATGGAACAGAAAAATATTGACCTGGCCATGAACGGCGCAATATAACTGTTATCGTTGCAAACACTCGTGTAGCCTTGACACGCTCATGGTGACATGCTCAATGTCAGAGTTTCTCATTATTCTGGGAGTCTGATCGTCAACTTGAGCTCGTAGCGCTGGGCTTTTGGGAGTATTCATGTCATTCGTTGGTCATATCAACTGTGCGCACTTCCAGGATGCAATCTCTATGTCATCACAAAGAAGCATGACACTTGGATCCTTTCCAGCATTATACGTTGGAGTCTGCATCCGCGAGTCCGTTCCAATCAGCAGAATACAAGGTGGTTGCGATAACTGCCATATTGGGAATTACCTATTTGGAACATTTCCAACCTCAGAAGGCGAGATGCCGGACACTCACCTCCAACGACCTCCACCAGCCTTTATATACTAGACACACTCCATACCATCATGCACATGCCAGTCACCTTCTGAGTCCAATTTATCAGACTAGTTATCGTCAACCCCTCTTTCACCCCGCAACTACCAACTACAACACTCAACATGGCCTCCATGGACAAAGTCTTCGCCTACTACGCCGCCCGCCAGGCGGTTCTCGAATCCACCGAGAGCACCAATCCTTTTGCTAAGGGAATTGCCTGGGTGGAAGGCCAGCTAGTCCCCCTGGCGGAGGCACGCATCCCCCTTCTCGACCAGGGCTTCTTGCACAGCGATCTCACCTACGACGTCCCCTCCGTCTGGGACGGCCGCTTCTTCCGGTTGGACGACCATATCAGCCGGCTCGAAGCCAGCTGCACCAAGCTGCGACTGCAGCTGCCCTTGCCGCGCGACCAGGTCAAGCAGATCCTCGTCGACATGGTCGCCAAGAGCGGCATCCGCGACGCCTTCGTCGAGCTGATTGTGACGCGCGGGCTGAAGGGCGTGCGGGGCACGCGCCCTGAAGACATCGTCAACAATCTGTACATGTTTGTGCAGCCGTACGTGTGGGTGATGGAGCCGGAGATGCAGCGCGTCGGTGGCAGCGCCGTCATCGCCCGCACGGTGCGCCGTGTGCCCCCCGGCGCCATCGACCCGACCGTCAAGAACCTGCAATGGGGGGATCTGGTGCGCGGCATGTTCGAAGCTGCTGATCGCGGCGCCACGTATCCGTTCCTGACGGACGGAGACGCCCATATCACCGAAGGATCCGGCTTCAATATCGTGCTCGTCAAGGACGGCGTACTGTACACGCCGGACCGGGGTGTGCTTCAGGGCGTCACGCGAAAGAGTGTCATCAATGTCGCGGATGCCTTGGGGATGGAGGTCCGCGTCGAGTTTGTGCCGGTTGAGCTGGCGTACAATTGTGATGAGATTTTTATGTGCACGACTGCGGGAGGTATCATGCCGATTACCACGCTGGATGGAAATGCCGTGAATGGAGGGCAGGTCGGCCCTTTCACGAAAAAGATCTGGGATGGATATTGGAGTATGCATTATGATGCGACATACAGCTTTGAGATTGATTATAACGAGAGGAACTGAGTGATTGATGTATGCGTTACTGAAGACAAGACCTGTAGTTCAATATGATCTATGAACACGCAATGACTGAGGATCGATCTAATTGAGTAGACCATACCATGCCAATGGATGATGATACATGAGTCGACCATTCGTCGATACCATATTGGTGAAGATGCTGATGGGATGGACTCATCTCATGCTCTGTCAATATTGCGTTGTCTGGATTCCCAGGCGGGAATACAAGCACGTATTTCCTAATAAAGAAGGTGGGTTGCTTAGAGATATCGACCTGCCCGCATAAAGCTCCGCGGAACTGGACACTCTGCAGTCAGATCACAGTGGTGGCCGTCAAGCATTGTGTTCAATCATCCAGCTCTTCGCATCACCATGCCTCGCCCTCATGATAGTATCGTAATTGTCGGGTACGTTCCCACCTGACTTGTACACATCCATTCTCATCGTCTACAGCGGAGGAATCATTGGCCTCAACGTCGCCTTGGTGCTAGCAGAGAGAGGCTATGGAAGGTCTCTTACCGTCATTGCTGAACACCTCCCCGGTGACACTTCGGTGACCTACACCTCGCCATGGTGAGTGCCTTCCATGGGGTTTCAACTCCACACGGCTAAGATCCAGCAGGGCTGGATGCAACTTTTCTGCCATTTCGGGGTCGGATGCAAACGCACTGCGCTGGGACGCTTTGGGATACGCGCATCTCATGAAGCTGGCCGATCACCACGGCCAGGAAGCCTTTGTGCAGCGAACTCCGTCGACCGAGTACTGGGACGACCATGTTCCGCGCGACAAGATCAAGACCATGGCCAGATATCTGGAAGACGTAAGACGCCCCTGGCCGTCTCAAACAGAAGCCCCCTTCTCACTGACCTAGTTCCAAATCCTGCCGAAGGAGGGACTCCCAGCGGGGGTCAACTTTGGTGTCTCCTTCACCACCGTCACGGTCAATGCGCCCAGGCACATTGAATATCTCTATCGCCGACTCGAGACGCAGTACGGCGTGCGGTTCGTGCGACAGCGTCTTCCCGGTCTCCATGCGGCGTACGCCAGCCCAACGACCCAGATCGTGTTCAACTGCGTGGGCAATGCGGCACGCACGCTCGCCGGCGTGGAGGATCCCAAGTGCTTCCCGACTCGAGGGCAGGTGGTTCTGGTACGCGCCCCACAGGTCCGATCAAATATCATGCGACATGGAAAGGACTACGAGACCTATGTCATTCCCCGGCCAGGGTCGAACGGCAACGTCGTCTTGGGGGGGTATATGCAGAAAGGCGTGAGGTAAGGTACACTCTGCATCCGGAGGAGCATGGCATCATTGACACCGCTAGTGATGGGTCGACGTATTCTTACGAGACGCGGTCGATTCTGGAGCGTACGACTGCGCTGAGTCCCGAGTTGGCGAGCCCCGAGGTGTTGGCCGTGTTTGCTGGGCTTCGGCCGTCTCGCAAAGGTGGTGCGCGCGTCGAGCGGGGAGAGCTGGCCGTCGCTGGCCAGAAAAGAGTCATTGTGCACAACTATGGAGCTGGCGGAACGGGGTTCCAAGCTGGATACGGCATGGCCGTGGACGCGGTGGCATCGGTGGAGGATGTCCTGCAGGCTATGGGAAAGGGCGAAACACACGCTCGGCTGTAATGTCGTTGATAGAGAAGGATGCTATAAAGATTGGATAAAAAGATCGAGATGATTTTGTCCTGACAGGTTTATAGCTCATGTTTTTCCAACGCCATGGGTTGATTGATACACCTCAGCTATATGAGCGCTCTATAGATAGAAGGCTCAACGGGCAGCCCTCCTGATTGTGACTCTCCTAGATAATACAAACACCGCGATTGACTCTTTCTCCTCAGAACCCTCCCCCATTTGATCATCGGAAATACAGTCAGCGTATATCCAAAAGCTGCGAGGGCCGCCACAACAAACGCATTCTGAAACCCCCTATTCACCACCCACGGAGACACCCTAATGCAATCAGCGTGGTCAGGGAAAAGCCAAATCCAAGATGCGTACCCATAGAAAACGCCAAAAAAGACGGTGCTGCGGATCAGGACGGCCGTCGCCAGAGCCTCTGCCCCCAGCTCCGGATAACAGTCGACGCAGTAGGTCACCCAGATCTGGGACCCGGCTCTTTAACGAGGAGCTCATCTTCCCCATCATTGGGACCCTAGGGTCCAAGACGGAGATGGTCCGCAGTGACATGGTTTACTATGAAACCAACGGCGGCGGAGCGGTGTTCAGCGTGGGCAGCACCAACTGGAACAACTCTTTGGCGTGGGAAAACTATACCAATGACGTTGCTCAATTGACAGAGAACGTGCTGCGCGAGATTCTCCGTCGTGCGGATGCGGCAAAGGAAGAATAGGTCTGTGTTGTTGGATGCCTTTACGACAGACGTAGGTAGAGATATAGATCCAAATTACACACTCAATCAGATGTCCAGACCGAAAAAGCTTTCATACCGTGTGGAAATTGGATATAGTCGCAATCGAGCCGGCTGGGATATCTGCAATGATAATTCTCTGCCAAAGACCAGTGTCATCGTCGCTATCTGGAAGGTGTTCGTGGCCCCAGCTGGATCTCCGGATGAAGACTCACACATCAGTTGACGTGGATTCGCCCAAAATGGCCATTGTAAGGCCCATGTCTTATCGGACAAAAGGGATCCAGTCACCGCAGGTTGCTCTGGAAGGGATGGAGGTAGGGCTACTTGTCTATATTGCCTCTTCAGGCAACCGAGGCCAGAGATAAGCATATCGCCCCCTGCGGAGCCATCAAGGATCGCCGAGAGACTCCAGATGGATTCACACTTGGTACCTTTCCCACAATTGCTGCCTTCTTCCATTGGTGCCCCCATACACCAAGCACCCCCTATGGGACGCTAGGCGCAGTTTAGTCGGATGCGGGGAGAACAAGCCTGGGAGATTCCTACGCAAGGAGCCGATTAGAGAGCAATACTTAGAGTGGAACACGGCACCACTTGCACTACCGGTGGTATTTAGAGAATGCCCCGGATCTACAAACCGGGTATGAGGCCTAGGTATCCATCCTCTCGCATGTTGCTGACGGTTCAGCTCGCAATTGAACCATCCTATTCACTTCCGATATCTGGTCATAACGTCTTTACAAGTGATGTCCATCGGACCGTTCGATTATGAATGAGATGAAGAAAAAGATGTCTCTCGCATCCCCAGACAAAGGCAAGGCAGACGACACCAATGGACCGGGGAATGACCTTGGTCAAGTGTTAGACCTGGATGATGCCGTCTTACGTGCACAAGGTCGTGAAGCGGAACTTAAACGGTCATTCTCGTGGATAGGGGCAATTGGTCTAGCCTACAGGTGAGGATTGTCTTCCATCAATGCCATATTGGTTTCCATCTGACCATCTTCAAGCATCATCAACTCCTGGCTCTCGTACGCGTCATGCTTTGGCCTTGCACTCAGCCACGGAGGAGCTCAGACGGCGGTATTTGGTGTGATCATTGCTGGCTGCACGCAGTGGATCGTGCTTCTTGGTCTGGCAGAGATGAGCTCAGCTCTTCCATCGTCCGGAGTACGTGGACATACCTCATCAGCCCTTTTCTCAGCAGGCTTGCGCACCTGCTGACCCCGGTCTTGCTGTCTAACAACAGGGCCAATACCATTTTACCTACATTGTTGCGCCGCAATTTTCCAAAAACTTCGCCGCGTACGTTGTCGGTGTCCTGAGCATTCTGGGATGGTGGTTGAACACAGCCTCGGGTACCATCTTCACCGCTATCTCGGCGTTCTCAATTGCTACTCTCTGGTACCCAGACTTCACTGGGGAACAGTGGCAAGTATATCTCTGCTATGTGCTGATACTAGCCCTGACTTGTGAGCAACCGGCCCGGAGCCACTCGTCAATGCAGTTTACTGATGCCGCTGATAGTGATTCCGATTTTCACCGTTCCCCAAAAACACATCGATCAGCTGACAAAAGGATCCATGCTCCTCTCGGTTGTTGGACTGATCCTCGTACTCGTCACCTGCTTAGTTATGAGCGGTGGGAACTACCATGCGAGTAATATCCTTAGATACCAGGGCCGCAGCGGATGGAGCCCGGGGCCGGGCTGGATGATGAGCATCGGGATTGGAGAGTACTGCTTTGCGGCCGCCAGTGCGTGCACGCATATTGCTGAAGAGATGCCGCGCCCCGGTAGAAAGCTGCCTCATGTTATGTAGGCCATGCCCCTTGGTCGCCGGCTGGATCCGGACTGGAACGATGCTCTAACGGAGTCAGCAGAAACCTGACACTACTCATTGGGATCCTGACGGTCATCCCGTGGATCATCGCCATGGTGTGTGTGATCCAGGATATGGATGCGGTCAGAACGCGTTCCTGCCTAGCCTGGAGGTCTTTTACCAAGCGACGGGGAGCAAGGCTGTTGCCAGCTTTTTACAAGCGTACTTGACGTTTCTATACTATAGTAAGCGGCCGTCCGCAACGTGGGTGGTAGTTACATGCTGAAGCTGACTGAATCTTGTCTAGCCTGCATTCTCAGCCAATGGATCACCTGTAGTCGGATTGCGTGGGCTTTTTCGCGAGACGTATGTTTCTGTCCTTGCACACATCTCGAGCGTGGGATGGCGATACCCCTTGTGCTGATACTGTTAGAATGGCCTGCCGTTTTCCTCGTACTGGAACCATATCCATCCCAGACTGGATATTCCGGTTCGTACCACCCTTCTCGCCGCAGGATTCTGCCTGATATATGGACTACTCTACATCGCATCGACAACGGCATTCAATTCCATCATCAACGCGGCTATCCTCATGATGAACATAAGCTACACGGTGCCGCAGGGAATTCTACTCACATGTGGCCGCCACCGGCTGCCGAGACGAGCGTTTGATCTTGGTCCTGTCCTCGGGTACATGGTAAATGCCTTTTCGGTACTCTGGGTGACTGTCAGCGGCGTCTTCTTCTGCATTCCCACCGAGCTTCCCGTCCGAGTGGGAAATATGAACTAGTAAGGATTTTATGTGCCGCTGGTTCCGCTGGGATATATGTTGACTCTTGTGACAGTATCTCGGCGGTCATCGTTGGACTTTTCGGGCTGTTCATGCTGTTCTGGATGGAGAGGAGGAAGAAATTCAAAGGCCCGGATATTGATTGGGAAGCACTGAACGCGAGTCACGCATTGGAGTAGACCTGTCGCTTCACGATATAGCGAGCTTGCCTGTGATATGATTGTCATGCATATGTTGATCGTGATTGAATACTGTCATGTCATCGGACTATGAATAAGGATTTACAAGAACATGTTGCGCTATCCAAGAAGAAACTGCATCGGCACCGGACAGGTGCTCTGCGGCCCTGTCTTCCTATCGACGACCTCTCCCCACCAGGCCGTCTGGCCGCTCAGAGCAGACTTCTCAGCCCAGATCTCCTTTAAAAGGGACGGCACCGAATTGAACATGTTGTACCGGCTTTTCTCCCCCCACCACTCACAATACCGGATAACAAAGGCTCTCATATCTGCGTCGGACGTCTCGCTGCCGGCAAGAAACACGGGCAGCAGCAGCAGCTTCTGCGTCTGCGAGGTCCGCCGACAAGCCCGTACATGGGTCAAGGTAGCCCGCACCAAGCGGGCAATCGCCTTCGGCCGCGGGCCCTTCCGATCCCATTTGAACACCCGTTCGATGTAGAGCAGAAGCGCGCACCGCCACGCTTCCGCGCAGTGGTGGCGATCCTGCTGGGCATGGATGCTCTCCTCGTCGGCCGCCTCGTCCGCAGCGCCGTACAACCGGCCCTCGTCTTCGGCGAGGTCACAGACGCTGGCGAACGCCGCCCCCTCCCACTTGCGGACCTGCCGCTCTATCTCCACTACGGGCGTCAGGTCAAAGGTCAGCCATGTCATGGAGGAGGCGATCTCGCTCTGCTTGGCCAGATCGGCCAGCTGGAAGAGCGGGGCGAAGAGGTCGCCCGGGCAGCCGGTCAGATCGTAGAACGACCATTTGTCCTGTCGTTCGGAGCGCACCAGATGGTCCAGATACTGCCGGGAGATGATCGTGCCCTGGCGGGAGATCAAGGCGAGCGTTGCATCCCACCTCGACGCGAGTCAGACCGGCAATAAGAGAATGTGGGACACCTGACATACCAGACAATCATCCCTGCCTGCGAGCAGATACGGGGGCTATCGAGGGCCGACGGGCCTCCGCAGGCCTCCAGGATTGAGCGTACCCGGTGGAGGTGGGTAGTCCAGGTGCCTAACGCAGACAGAGTACACTGATCCTACCTTTCAGCATGTTGCTACCGCAGGGGGAATGAGATCGTGCCTACATCTAGGGTAAACATGATCAGAATAGGATCGAGCAGGGTCAGCCCCCGTGTGATCAGTTGGTCGCTCTGCAACGCGTCGTCCAGCAGCTTGGTTGCGTTGACGCGTTTCTCGATGGCCTCGGCGGACCAGGTCCCGGTCAAGTGGTTGAGATGCTGGAAACACAGCGCAAGGATGGAGTTGAACAAGAGGCGAGAGCCCTGCGATGTGTCTTCGCGGCAGCGGAAAGGGTTCAGGGCCGTGTCTGAGGTCAGCGGCAGGATGCAAAACTCCGTGTCATCTGGGCAAGTCAGCAGCGCAACCGCAGCCGGGAGAGTACACGAGCCATACACATTTTGAGGAGAGTTTCATGTTGATTTCCAAGTATATCGTGAAGACTTGAACTTGGATTGAGATCCGTTGGGGGCGTCCGAAGAGCCGAAATGACTAGGCCTTCCGGTGGTGGTGGTGGTGCATCAGTCGCGAGGAAAGGAAGATCTGGATCGATGGCATCATGCAGCTCTTGAACAAGGCCCCCGCTGACCTCCTGGGACAACAACGGATGGCTCTGTGCCGATTGTCGGGGTGTATTCGCTCCGTTCAGAGGCATGATGTCTTGGACGCTGGGATCATGCAAGTGGAGGAGATCCGTGTCTTCGAAGTCGGGCACGGCGAAATCGGCAAAGGCGTCGAAAAGGGACGGTAACTGGCCGTTAGGGACGGTGAACAGCTGATTGACGTCCTCCTCTGGGGCTCTAATGGACGCAGGGCTATCGTCATCACCTTCTCGCAGCGCCCGATGTCTAATGCTACTTCTACCACCGGTGCTGACCCGGACCCCATGCATCTTGCAGCGCTTCCGGCGGCTCGAACCGCCCAGGACAAACCGGAAAGACCTGGGCAGCTCATCTTTGCGCCCTCTGCCACTTCCTACGGGGGCGGGCTGTTCCTCCGGATCTTCCTCCGCAGGCCGCTCGACCAGGCCGTCATCGCACCTGGACCTAGGTTGGGCCTCGTTGCCCACGGTCAGGAATGACTGCTGCCCAGGGTTCCCCAGCCACATGCGGCTGCTATCCCACGACAGTGGAAGGGCAAACCCGCCACACTTACGGCCCTGCTCCAGACAGGTGGTGCATTGCGGGCGGCGGCGGTCACAGACTTGACCATTCGAGGCGCAGGTGTGGCAATCGGTGCGGGCAAAGGCCAGAGAATTAGTCCGCTTTCCTTTCTTGGAAGCTGAAGAGCTCATTTGGACTAGCACTCGCTGGCGACGACGCTTTCGACACCGAGCAGATTAGGCATGCAAGCAACGGGAGGAATTGACTCAGTCAGGCAAGATGGAATCAAATACGTGGAGGGAGACAGGCCTCCGATACATTGCCACCATCTTTTCAGCTCTCTTGGAGAAGGATGCGGGGTGACAGTAGTTGGCAACAAAGCGATGTCTGCCTCGGAGGCATTTCGGAAGAATGTCTGGCATGTTTGGTTGATACGCAATGGGGCCGGTACAGTCGATTTCCTAATCGGGTAAATATCCCAACCGCCTACAAACCGACTCCACCGAGGCCTTGCGTGCGCGGGCAGCCTCATCCCGATGATCCACTCGTCGTCTCATCGTCGGAGGGGTGCTTGCCCTCGGTTGTTGGCTTGCCTGCCTGATATGGCAATGCTGAAGACCCGCTCGCAAGTTGGGCTTCAAAGGTGCAGCGAGACGTCTATCGATTCCTTACTCTGTCAGATCTGGTAGGGTAAGACTGAGCCAAGTTTGTATGGAGTAAGGAGAGGATGTTTCTTTGAATCGGTGCTTACCATCCGTCATACCAGTATTGTACGGAGTAGCAGCGTTTGGGGGAATCATACTCCAGTATTAGCCGCAACTACACAGACATAGGATTATAAAAGTGTTGATCAATGCCTATTATCTCAACAGGTTGGTTCGAGAACCAAGCATCTCAAATGCCCAGTCAACTTTCACCAGAAACGACAACTGCGCTCCGCGCCGTAATAGACAAGACAACGTCTGGGCCTTCTCCCGGCATCCCCGGCCTTGTCTATTGCGCAGTGAACCGGGAGGGGGATGTATTCTTCAGCCACGCGTCCGGAAAAAGGGGACTGGACCGCCCGGATCCCATGACCCTGGACAGCGTTTTCTGGATCGCCTCTTGTACGAAGTTGATCACGAGCATTGCCTGCATGCAGCTTGTGGAGCAGAGAATTCTCGCACTGGACGATGCCGATCAGGTTGAAACACTGGCCCCAGAGCTCAAAGACGTGCGGGTCTTGGAACGGACTCCAGGGAATGCTCTCCATTTGGTCCCCAAGAAGAGAAGCATCACGCTGCGGATGCTTCTCACTCACACATGTAAGTCCTCACTCTGCAGGATTGTAACAGCCAGTATCCCTGACTGTGTTCCAATCCAGCCAGTATCCCTGACTGTGTTCCAATCCAGCCGGGTTCGGTTATGCGTTTGATGACCTGAAATTATGCGACTGGGCCCGTCCGCTTGGGCTGGACGACTTTTCCGGCCACAAAGCCGACGTTCTCCATCGGCCGTTGGTCAATCAGCCAGGCACGCGGTTTCAATACGGGGTTGGGATGGATTGGGTGGGCGTGCTCGTGGAGCGCGCAGCTCAGACATCCCTGGAGGATTATTTCCAGACGAACATCCTGGGTCCAATGGGCATCACAAACATCACCTTCTTCCCGACCACGGACATGAGAGACCACCTTGCGTATATGCACGAGCGAAGTGAGAAGGGGGATCTGGCTGTTAGAGACCATCTCTATCGATATCCCTTGATTTCGTCGGGCTCTCCGGAGGAGAAACGATTCTGTATGGGCGGCGCGGGCTGCTTTGGGAAACCCATTGAATACTGCCGTAAGTCCTCTCGCCCTGATGAAGAAGGGAGAATGTGTCGTAATGGCAGTCTCCAGAACTCATTGCAACTCTCCTCAATGATGGCACACATCCAAAGACGGGCGTGAAGATACTTCGCCCCGAAACAATCAAAGGTGAGTCCTCCTGCTCCCGATCGCAGCCTGATCTAACGTTGGCAGAAATGTTCACGGACCAAATCCCGGATCTTCCTCGCTACTGTAATGAGTTTGCTCCATCGGCAAAGCCTCGTCTCGCCAATTCCTGTCCTCTGTTACC
The DNA here is from genome assembly GCA_019721355.1 of Aspergillus sp. MEXU 27854. Taxonomy (NCBI): domain Eukaryota; kingdom Fungi; phylum Ascomycota; class Eurotiomycetes; order Eurotiales; family Aspergillaceae; genus Aspergillus; species Aspergillus sp. MEXU 27854. The sequence goes on along the minus strand of JAGMTT010000008.1, from coordinate 117,446 downwards.
CTGTGCTGACACCCTGACGGAAGGCTGGGGCCTGTCTTTCTCTCTCAGCCACCAGGAAAGCCCCAGCGGTAGGGCTGCCGGGTCTGGTTTCTGGGAAGGACTGGCTAATCTCTTCTGGTTCGCGGATCGCGAGAATGGGATCGGGGCCATTATAGCGTCTCAAATACTCCCGTATGGAGGTGAGTTCGGCGCTGTATATTCTGATGAATGTTTGGGCGGGAGTTAACTTGGGACAGATCTCAACGTCTTGGGCTGCATGGACTTGGTAGAAAAGATGATATACGACGAGGTGAAGTCCCAAGAGCAAAAGGCATAGACTGGATAATACGGAGTATATGGAAATTAGATAGAGGACCGACACATACGTAGAATGTCATCGAATTATATGTCTATCTCATACTCACGTGGAATCAGGGAGACAGGCTGCCTGTAATTATAAAAGCCGTAATCACCCTCATCATCTGCAAGCTAATCTTCTCATTCCGTCTGTCTTGTGGGCTATCATCCGTGCTTGAGAATGACTTCGACGCCGTTTTTCGATCTGCTTAATGTCCTCTCATCTTTAAACTTCGACAAGTACGGCCGATTTAAGATCGTCACCACGCAGTACAAGACTCTAGATGATGGAGAAACTCAAATTGAGGCTCATATATTGATCCCGAGGAGGCTGCTCGAAACGAGACAAGACACTCCGAGGCCTGTGATCATTCGGATCCATGGTGGCTTTCTGGTAGATATTCCCCACGTGTCCAAACGCAGAAACAGGAGTAACCATGCACAGGTCACTGGCTCAAGTCTCTACCCTCCCTGGTTCTCAGACTGGATTCTCGAATATGCACTGAGCGAAGGGGCAATCATCATCTCACCCGACTACCGGCTTCTTCCCGAAGTCTCCGGTCGAGAAGTGCTGGACGATATGGACGATTTCTGGAGGTGGTTCCGCGCCGGACACCCTGACCGGTGTTTGGAGACCGTCGCTTCGCATGGAAACAAATTGAACTATCACCAGGTGTTGGTCGTCGGCGAGAGTGCTGGTCAGTATAACCTCCTGTCGCCAATCTGTTCTGCTAACAGCCAGATAGGAGGCTACTGTGCGGTTCATTTAGGCCTGAGTTATCCAGAGCACATCAATGCTCTGATAGCAGCTTACCCGATGCTGGATCTACGCACTCCTTTCTACACCGAACCCTATACAAAGCCCATCGTTGGCGTTCCCAACGTGCCGAACCAGGTAGTAGACGACCACCTGGCCATGGCATCTGCAAGAACACCCGTGACTGCGGCGGATCCTCCCGATCGGCTCCAACTGGCATTCGCAATCGTGCAGAATGGCCGGTTTCTCGAGCTCTTCGGCCAGGATCGTGCGCTTTTCCCCACAGAGAGACTGGAGGATCTGGCGGCTACAGGCCGAGTGCAACTTCCCACGCTCTTTATCTTCCACGGAGAACAGGACTCGGCCGTGCCCGTGAGCGGTTCGAAGAGTTTCGTCGCGTTATTGAGAGCGAAAGCTCCGCACGTGAAGGTAAAACTGTACATCCAAGAGGGAGACCACGGGTTCGACGTTGATGCGAATCTCAACACGCCGTGGTTGAGGGACGGGCTGGAAATGGTTTCGAGCGACTGGCTGCGCCCCCACAGGAACTCCTCATTGCTGTGACGGTGCTAGTGCAGTCAGGCTTGGTCTGTGGCCGGGAGGAATTCACGGTGGAGACGGAGCGACTCGGTTTCTCGACGAGGAAAAGACGGAACAGGATGGATTGACTGAATTGCCTAAAGGGGAAATGCTGCCATACTTCCCGTTTAGGCCGAGATTGTTCAATGTTCGGGATACCACGATAGCCAATCGAGAAATCAACAGAGGGGTAGAATGTCATCATCTCTTTCCATGCAATCGAACTGCGCGGGGTTAAGATAGATATGGATGTTGCGATAGCAAGTTAAATACCTGTCAACGAACCTGATACCTTTCCCTCCGTACACACTACCTCTGCATCATCGATCTCGCTATCCAATTTGCTCCCTTTCAAGATGAGTGACTTTTCCGGTGTTTCTCTCAAGGGCAAGACGGCCATTGTCACCGGTGCCTCGAGGTATGCACCATGACCACCGTGATCTCTACGCAAATGCTGAAGTACGCTTACCAGGGGCATTGGTGCCGGCATCGCCATTCTACTGGCCAAGCGTGGTGCCAACGTCGTGGTGAACTACGTGTCTGAAGGAAGCGCACAGCGCGCTCAGGCTGTTGCGGACGAGATCACCAAGATTGGAGGCAAGGCCATCGTATGCCAATCCAATGTCAGCAACCTCGACGAGATCCCGCGGCTGGTCGAGGCGGCACTGAAGATCAGTGAGACCGGCAAGATCGAAATCTTGATTCACAAGTGCGTAATTCCGAACTATCAGTTGCGGTGGCCACAATTGCTGATACGCTACTTTCTTGTCAGTGCTGCACAAGGCCTGGAGGCAAACCTGATGGACACCACGCCCGAGTTCTACGCGACGCACTTTGATTGCAACGTGCGCGGCCCCATCTTCCTGACCAAGGCTGTCGTGCCTCATATCGCCCGGGGCGGACGGATTGTGTTCATCTCGTCCGCTGGCGCCCGGCTGGGTGTGGCTGGCCAGACGGTCTACGCTGCCACCAAGGCAGCCAACGAAGCCCTGGTCCGCGTGTGGGCCAAAGAACTCGGTCAATCGCACGGAATCACCGTGAACTGCGTCAATCCCGGGCCCGTTGCGACAGGTACAGCCCCTGGTGGTCCGCAGTCGAGAATTGGAGACTGGATTGTCCTGATGCCAGCGTGCTAACGACCGGCTTCCCTTGCAGATCAATGGTTCCAGAGTGACGAGCAATTCCTCAAGGACATGCAGCCCTTGATTGAGTCGACTCCCGCCGCCGCCCGTGTTGGGGAGGTGGATGATATCGCACCCTTGGTGGCCTTCCTTTGCACCGATGATGCCCGGTGGACCACTGGCTCTTGCTTGTCTGCCAATGGCGGTCTTTACAATTAGATCAGACGAATAGTTATGGGTAGTTCTAAACTCCGGTTCGATGGTGGCCCAGCGTGGAATGTATCTCGTACGAACAGGAACAAGGTACCGAGGCTAAGCTTCACATTTTCGATGGCTTCATAGCTGCCCGGCAATTCTTCGGGGAAATGCAGGAATCGTTCAGCTGGTATCAGATTGCTCCATACGGTGGCCCTTTTCCCCATCCGGCAGGAAGACGGCGTAATTTATTATTCCATGGTTCCAGACTTGGTTGTTCTCGGCCTCGAGGTAGCTAATAAATACCCAAGTGCGATTTGACGGCGGCATCGGCACGATGCTGGCATCCAGACCCAGTACCATACAGGATATGTTTATTCATCCATGGAAAATGACGCCCTCTGCCGTGATCTCTGCGCTCATTCCTGGGACATTGATCTCCTTCACTATCGCCGTAGTCCATGTCGGGCAGTGTCCCGAAAACATCTTCTTGAAGACGCCCTGCATAACCGCTTCATCCTCACGTCGCACCAGATAGCCGGCGAAACGGTAGGCTTGGTGCAGCCCTGCTGTCGCCCCGGCGTTCTTCAGAGCTGCATCAAGGCATGTGAAAATGGCTTCGAATTCTCGTTCTAGAGTGTCGTTCACGAGAGACCCATCCTGTAGATTCAGACCGATATGACCCGTCGTGAAGACAAGGGTTGTTGTGGGAGAGACCGGCACTTTGGCAGTCGTGGAATAAGACGCTGGGCGGAGACAGTCGCCAACAGGACCGGGGAGATTCTGGTAGACGATCGAGGGAGACATCGGATACGTGAGGTCACGGGTCACACTCTAAGCGATGCGTGGGGTTCCTGTTGAACGGATAAATGTTGGAGGATATGACCGACGCTTGGTGAAATGGGTGGTATCAGCCCTTTCTATGGTCCTTGGGGGATCCTAGGTATAGTGCAACTGGCACTAGTTACGAGGGGGTTCTCCATCCGGAAGGGCATACAGAGGGTCTTGGGCATGACCAAATGCGATAAGCGGCAGGATTCCAATCAAGGCAATGAAGATCATGCCGTTCAGAAGGGCCAATAGTGAAGGCACGACATTGAGCACTCGGTTGCCTATTCAGGACAATATAGAAGCCACTCATACAGTGGAATTGAGCGTACTCGGAGGCTCTCCTGTCAGCTAAGCTCTGCCTTTGAGTCGGCCTTTACCGCTTCAGTCCTAAACCCTTCTGTGAGCCCCATAAAACCAGGCCTCCGGTATGGGTCCAACCACAGATCGGTACTGTCCTCGAATAACACGTTCCACCCAACAAGCAAACTGCCAACAAGGCGACAGACATGGGAGCAACGAAGCAAACTTCTGATGGATACACCTGGACCAAAGAGACCGGCACCCAGCGCGGAGGTCTTCAATGCCAGGGCGTCGTGGAACCTGCAGAAAAGTACACTGCGCCAGCCGATTACGTCTACGATGTGGTTGTGATAGGGGCTGGCTACGCGGGACTTGCTGCGGCTCGCGATCTCACTGACCGCAGTATGTGATACCCTCGTAATCCGCATCAACGTCACTAATGCGCCCATAGACCAGTCAGTTCTGATGCTCGAAGCGCGGGACCGGGTTGGTGGTCGGACATATACTATCGAATCGGATGGTAAGAGGCAGTGTTGAGGATGCTGGCTACGATGTCTGACTGTATTAGGCGCACTTTTTGAAATGGGCGGTACCTGGGTCACTCATCATATGGCCTACCTATTCAAAGAGATGGTCCGGTACAAGATGAATCGCGACCTGGTCATCACCCATCACCGAGAGTTCGAGAACGACTACTATACCATCAATGTTCCTGGTCAGCTTCCAGAATACCAACGACTATGTAGTTCACGCTGATGGTTTTGCAGGAGCAAACCCCAGGCAATTGACCCACGAGGAAGCTGGGCAGATCACTTCACGGGCATGGAATATCTTCATCAACGTCGATGGGGAGCATTGCCGAAAGATCTGCCCCTTGCCCCATGCCCAGTTGAATAACATCCTGGTCGACCGAGCAGAAGTTGAGAAGTGGGACAAGATCTCCTGCAGCGAACGCTTCGAACAGATCCAGCATCTGCTCACTGCCGAGGAGGCTGGAATCCTCGTCGCCTTACTCCTTCACATATCAGGAGGCAGTATGGACAACTCCAGTCTCTGGGACATGATCCGATCCCATGCGCTCATGTCTCACTCCTGCGATAATTTTGCGGACATCTGGACAACGTTCAAACTCCGCGAAGGGCAGTCGATGCTGGCCTGGCGGATGTTTCAGGATTGCGTGGATAACGGCTTGCAATACGCCTTCAAGACGCCCGTCCAACGTATTATCGACAGATCGGACAAGTCACAAGGTGTTGTTGAAGCCGTCTGCCACAACGGCCGCGTCTTCCGTGCCCGTCAAGGGGTCTGCACCATTCCGCTCAATGTGCTTCACACAATCGAATTCAGTCCACCGCTATCCCCTAAACGCCAGGAAGCGATCACGATCGGGCATGTAAACTTCATGACAAAGGTGCATGCCGAGGTGAAAGGCCCCGGTCTGGCCTCTTGGAACGGCATGCATTTCCCCAACTTTCTGATGTTTGGCTACGGAGATGGCGTTCTGCCGAACGGCAATGCTCACATTGTCGGCTTCGGGAAAGACGAAAAGGGCGCCTTTATCCCGGAAGAGCACCCGGAGCGAGTCATTCAGGCATTCGAGAAACTTCATCCGATGGAGGTGAGACGGACTGTATGTGCTGGCCGATCCCCGATACATGTATCTTGTGCTAACTAGGATAGATTTTCCACAATTGGGCCACTGATCCCTGGTCTCAGGGTGGCCCGGCTTGGTGGCCGCCGCAGTATATGAGCAAGTATCAGGATGAGCTGCAAAGTCGCCATGGGAACGTCTTTTTTGCTTCTGCGGACTGGGCTCATGGATGGAGGGCATCCATCGATGGGGCTTTGGAGCAGGGAACGATTGCTGCGCAGGAGATCGCTAGCGAGCTGCGTGGCAAGAAGATGATGTCTGCTCCGGCCAAGCTGTAGAACTGTCTAGACCGAGGATGCGCCTGCTGGGTCACCAGTCTGATTTGCTGCGATGGTTGTCTTTCTGTTCAGCTATTCAACCGTTGGGTCTTGGTAAAGATCATACCGACTTTGCAACTCCACACAATCCACCGTACTCGAGTCCCACTTGCTGCATTGGGTAATTCTACCGTACGCGGGAAATGTAAGGCCAATACAGGAGGTTTCGTCTGCCCACGACGGAGTGTAATCCGTACAGAGTAGTTGGAGAGAGCAGTGGGGAGAGGATATAAAGCCATCCGGTGCTTCCACTGTCACAGACCACACCATGCACAATAAGCATTGACCCTCGCAACGACTTTTCCAGATTACAGCCCATATCGACCCCATGGCTGCTGCGACAGAGAAACGGCCCGAAATTATCGAGCTCGCCCGTGGTCTGAGCCATGTGCCCATGTGTGAAGACTACGAGCGCATGGTCTCTGGCATGATGTATGGACCGCGCTGGAAACATTTGCACAGCTGCCCAGCTGACGCCAGCCAGGTATAATCCGAACATTCCCAGGCTACTTGAAGCTAGACACCGTTGCCGCGGGGTGGCCGCCGACTACAACAACCTCGATACGAAGACAGTCCCGTACGACAAGGTCTTTGAGAAACGCCTAGAACTGCTCCAAAACGTGGTTGGAAAAGTCGGCGCTGGAACCTTCATCGAGCCGCCGTTTCTGCCTGATTACGGGTGCAATGTGAGCATCGGAAGCAACTGTTTCATCAACTTCAAGTAAGCCCATCTCCGTTCATCAGCTGAACGTTCCCTTTCACTGATTCTCTGCAGCTTCACGGCATTGGACACCAGCCTCATTGTGATCGGTGACCGCGTCCAGTTCGGCCCCAATGTCAGCATCTACACGGCGGGCCATGACACAAGCATCCTGTCTCGCCGCAAGTTCGTGGAGTTCGGCCATCCGGTGTTTATTGGCGATGACTGCTGGATTGGTGGCGATGTGGTGATCCTTCCAGGCGTCACTATCGGAGAGGGCTGCACCATTGGGGCGGGATCCGTGGTTACAAAGGATGTCCCCCCGTTCTCCGTCGCGGTGGGAAGCCTCTGTAAAGTGCGAAAGACCATCCCATCAGCGGAGGAGGAGGAGAAGGACCCAAATAATCCGTACAGGAACCTGGTCCGTGAGGATCGAGATGAGTAGGGGTAGAGTGGTTGTGTTGATCTGCCGGAGCGATATATCATCGCAAATCTACAAGGATCGTGAGACCTCATCAGGGAGGACGGAGTGTTCTGAGCTGCTGTAGAACCTGATCCCTTCAGCCCGGGAACGGCTGTGTTGTACTTATCTGGAGTCAGGAAGTCAAGAAACCGACCGGTTATCGACAGATGGGCATGGCAGCGAGTCGGAGAGCAAGCTGACGCAAGGGACGCACATTCCAATGATGTCATTTCATAATCAAGTTTCCGTCCGTGAAGCGTCGATCCAGATGCAGTGGGATTACGCGGCCCGTGATGGGATCAATATAGAAGCATGGAGATGCCGTCGAGCTCTTCCTTTTCAATTCTTTCCCTCTGTCCTTCATCGACACCAAGGCTAAAATACAGAACGAACCTCTAACATGGATGATAGAACAGGTACTAAGGAAGAGTGCTGTTCTTGATATCGCGCTAATCCCCTTGACAGCTGTACTCTCCGGGCGACCTGTGATTGTCAAGGCGCTGGAAATCAGCTCGCCAACGCTCCCAACGCCCATCAAGTTCGACACGACCTCGACGGCCGTGGGAAACGTCATCAACAAGGGCCAAACCATCAAGGAAGGGGCCGAGTACACGCTGAGTATCACGTTCGAGGTGGATCAGCAAGTCAATGGCTTGACCTTTCGACAAACCGTCAAGCGCGCCGGATTGACCGTGTCCGACATTGAAAAGACCATTGTATGTTCCATGAGTGACCATAGGCCTCCTCCTGTGTTAATGGATATAGGGCGACTACCCACCACTCCCCAATGGAGCCGTGTACACCGTGGCTGGTAAGCCGTTTGGATCATGGAAGGACTGGGACTGAGCTAACGTGGTCTGTAGTCTATTCCGAGACTGCACCGTCTGGGGTGCTCGCTCGACCTGGGCACTATACGGCCTTGTGCAAAGTCACCGGCGAGAACTGTGGCGTCGTGGGAGACTTCCAATGGACCTATAAGATTGGCAAAGACTGGAGCGAATGATCACTGGGGAATGATGCCATGCTGAGGTTGGCTTCTTTGACGAAGGCTAGAGCTTTCCCCGCTCGTATCGTATTGCTGAGACCTTTCATCCTGAGCGTCTAAATGGGAGAGTAGTAGGTACAAGATTTCTCCCTCACAAATAGTATCCGCATGCGCATGGATGGATGGAGATAGCACTTAATTACCTTCTGTGAAGGGCCAAACAATGTTTCAGTCAGAGTTCGAAAAACCTCGGCATCCTCATCCATGGGTACCGCAGTGTGTTCAGGATATATATTCTCCGAGATCACGTAACATTCATTGATCTCTCTTCAGAGGCTTCATCCATAGAATAAATCTCGATTGTGGAAGCTTTGCAGCCGCTTCTATCAGATCTACCGAGCCTCGAAGCTATTAGATCCAAGCTTAGCCGTCGGTATCCCATTCGGTGTAATGCATCGGGATGATGGATGTTGTTCGACTGCTTCGCATTTGTTGCAACCTGCAGCACCCGCATTGCCCAGTCATTTCTCGATGCGAACTCCATGCGACATCTATAATCAGATCTTTTTTTCACCGTCTTGGAGGCCCGATGTTCTGCTATCCAGACGGGTTGTTTGTTTGACGTTCCACATACTATGCGTCTGTACAGTAAACGACTTGACAACGGATCGCACGCTCCATAGTGCAGCATCTCGCCTCGTCATCTTCGTCGCCCATAGTCTAGGCGGTCTAGTCTGCGCAAAAGTGATCCTTGGATCACGAAATCATCCTGACGCCCATCTTCGGAACATATCCAACTGCACTAAAAGAGTCGTCTTTATAGGTACTCCCCACAAGGGAGAATGGATAGCGGACTGGGTCAAAATTTCCGCTGGTGCCCTTGGACTACTCCGTTCTATAACCACGCAGATATCTTTTCAATCACCAAAACCATTCAAGTTAGATAATTTATCATTTTGTCTATAACCCCCCTGGTTTTTCAGATGTGAAATGTTCATTCCTGTCTCAGGTCGTTATGCTGAGGAGTTTTTATATAAAGAATATAGGCCAAGTTAAATAATTCTCGGGTAATTCTACGAAGGGCGCTCCATTATTCTCGGATATCCCCTCTCATCTGTCCCCTATACAAGATTGGTACACCATTCACCATCAGATATGCGACTCGAATTCCCTAGTTAAACTCGAATGGTGGAAGTGTCAATTACGCATGGTAAATTGCCTAAGACTAAGCGTGCATGCAGCACCCAACAAGGCCGGGCGAAAGGCATGCATTCCAATCAATGTAGATGTGGGGGCCTGAGGCTCGGGCACGGAGCATGTAGTACAGGATTCTGAGGCACATACATGTCTTGTTATCAGTATCTGATGTTCCTGTGCCGTGTGGCCTATGAAGGAATGCTTACGTCCGGGCGCCGGGCAGTCTCCAAGTTAGTAACTCAGACCTGGTAATCATAGTAATCTACACTGATTTCTCTTTAACTCAGGTAAAACAAGACAATTTTGAATACAGGATCGTTAGTCAACGCAGGCCTTTAGCTATGTCCAATGTCTCATGGGCCTATGTGGAAGATGGTCTTCTCCCCAAAAAAAAGGTGCTTCGGAAAGGCATTGGGAGATGGAAATGTGATTGAATGCACATGTGAATAGGTTGTTCTTTTGGTAGGAAAGACATATTCTAGTATGGTGTTGAAACGAGACGCACTTAATGAAGATTGAATACAAACATTTTATTGGTCAGTTGGAAGGTTGATGATTGTACAACAGAAGATATCGATTCAATTTAACTAGATTAAAGCACCTAAAACAGTTGATATTAAAACGTAATGGCAGGAGATACTAGAACCAGTCGAAGCAACGCGGCAAATGTAATCCCAGGATAAAACCCGACAAGAGGAGCACCAATGCGTATACAAATCAATTGGGAATGGCAGACGAAAGTGATGTAATGATGCTATGCGGTTCAAATTATGAAATACACAGAGCAGAGGCGGCAGCAGCAAGAATGCACAAGGCAGCAGAATAAGCAGTGCTCCTAATGGAGCCACTGTCGAACAGGGTCTGAGTTGACGCAGCATCAGTCTCAGAGGTTGGGGTAGGCGTCGCAGACAACTGAACAGCCGCTGTAGTCAAGGTAGTCATTGACGATAGGGCGTTAGGAGGGTTGGGAAACGGGGCTCGAGGGCCTTAGGCAGACAGCGGCGTGTTGATAGACAGTAGTCTCCCACTCCTTATCGTTCTCACCCTCTTCGTCTTCTTAATCATCACAAGCCTCAAGCTCCTCGCTTTCGATAACGTAACTGCGTTGAACCCACTCACCTTCGTCGCGTCCGCTGCAGGCCTCGTCACTGGCGCATACATTTCGGTCAAAGGCGGCATATGTATAGAAGATGGAGCGCTTCTGTTCGAGATCACCGTCATCTATGTTCGCTGGCTCCGAAACAACAGGATAACCCAAGTATGATGCGAGTGTGACCCCCTCCCCACAGTTAATGGCTTCGTGGACGAAATAGCCAGTTGTGTAGTGATCACTGTGATCGCCCTCTCCATAATCATTCACAAAGTCTTGGGTGTTGATGCGATCGTGATCGAACATGTCCACCAATTGTCCAATCACATCCAGCAAGTCATCCCGGGAGTAGGACGAACCAGTGTAGGAGTCGAGGGTGTCGATATCCCCGAGCCAGAGTTGCTGCAGGCTTCCTCGACCAAATCCGTCGCCTCCGTTATTTCCATCCGGGAGGCGCAGAAAGACCAACGAGATGTCAGGATTGGCGTCCAGGGTGAAAATGGGGATGTTGTAACCGTCGATGCCAACGTCGGAAGTCGTCCAAGCATCGTCACTGCCGCTCATCTGTGCATAGGCTGCCCTTGATCCTGCCTCGCGAGACAGCCAGTAGCTCTCATCATTTCCGGCATCCCCAGTGGTGAGGAAGATGGTTCGAACGCTGCGGCCAGCCTCAATGTCACGCGAGATATCGGGGTTTATGAAAAGAAGATCATCGTCTTCATGCGCAACGATGTTAAGCGTTTGGGCACTGGCGACACTGGCAGTCGCCAGGTACAGAAGCGAGAAGTGAATCTTCATCCTGTGTGTAACGAGTCGCTAGGGAACGTGGAAAGAATTGATATCAATGAGAATGAAGTCACGATTAATTGGATTAAACGGTTGAGCTCTAGTCGTCCGAGGAGGATCTTTATCATAGAGACCTCAGCACAAATGGTAGGTAGGCGACTGTTTTCGTTATACCACTTTTGGATGAGGCGCACTCGGCAGAAATAGCATACAAACGAAATGCCCGAGAGGTGGCATTCTATATATGGTTGCTCTTTTGGTCATTGTTATTGTGGCTGGTATTTGTTTTCGTTGGTTTGGTTCGTGTGCAGAATTATCGGGCCTCTCGGCCGGGCATAGGAGACAAAAGTGGCATTCTGTTTGTATTCGGTGGTGGGAAGGCCCTTGGTCCAGCTGCATACTTGCGGCTGTGGATTGATAGCTTTGGCCGGGTGCTATAAACACTGGGAGATTCCTGGGCTTGCCAAGGGACATTCCTATTAAACTATGGGCGGCCGGCCGCGCGCATCATTCCGCAACGAGGGTGGACAGATATGGCAGCTGGACGGCCTGACTGCTCATGGTGTCAATGTTAAAGTCCATCCACGAGTCCATGCTATTTCCCATTCGAGCAGACATGCAGCCTGACCAGGGTTCTTCGAGTGACGCTAGCACCCAGTGCTCGAGTAGAATGAACTCCTCGCGTGCTTTCCAAACTTTGCATGCGCCAGGGGGGAACCATAAAAAAAAGGTGCATTGCCACCCCTTTTAATACGGAGTGTAAACAGAGTCAAGACGGGATTAAAGGGGCAAGGGAATGAAAGAATCAACAGGACTCCCATAAAGTTGACGACCAAAAGTGTAAGGGAGTACCTGACTCAGACCCTCAGATCATTGGTTTAATGGCAATGTAGACCCGAAGTTCTTCCAAAAGACTCTACAATGCCCCTAGCAGTGTGCGATTGCCTCCCACTGAAGCAAAAATCTGAGCAAGGAAGCCAAGGACGTCTTCTGGGTCCCTAACATGCTCATTGCTTGTGTCAAATTTTACCGAGTAGTATCTTGCCATCAAATCGGTTACTTAGGAGACGTAGAGAACACTTTGCTCTTTTCATGTCTAGGCTCAACGACACAGGACAAGAAAGCGTAAAGTCACTGTATACCGATCCCGTATAGGATATGTACAGCTGGTTCCACTATCGGTTGATTTCCCAGTGCAATCCAACGTAGGACATCAATCAATTTTTAGCAGGGTGCAGTTCGAAGACCTGTTTGACAATCAGTATGACGACACGCTTGAGGAGCCAAGGCCTAGGGGGGTTGATGTTGAGAGAATCTTGCAGTGGGCTGATGAGGTCGAGAAGCATCAAAAGGGGGAACTCGGGATGCCAGAATGACCATGTGTTCACTCCTGCCACCATTCATTGGCCGATATGAGAGTCATTATAGAAGAGTGCTGTGTCTAGGGAGTTGAGGCATTCTCTGTAAGGGGATAAATCGTTCTCATTCATAGACTCTGGGTAAATACATATTTCTAACGATATCACCACATTCGCTCCCACGTGCGACGGATGATGTTCATCTGCGCCAGCTCGGCCTTGTGCTTCTCCTCCCAGGTGCCGTCTTCCCATTCACGACACTCCTCATCAATCTCGGCCTTGCCGGAGTAGATATCCGCCGTGGCGGGATCAACCCACTTGGTGCGCTTCAAGACCTTCCAGAACACAAACATAACCACAAAAAACGCCAGTCCAAAATACGACGTGACGAACCCCTGGGCACTGAACGGCGTAAACACCGCATACCCATTGAGCAGCGCCGTCGTAAACCCGAGAATGACCGCCAGGATAGCCATATATGGCTGCAGCGGCGAGATCCACGGCAGATAGCTCTTGCGGTCGATGCCCTGGGCGCGCAGGGCGCGGTACCAGCCGAGGAACACGCAGGCCATGCTGGTGTAGGTGAGGACGAGGCCGATGGTGGTGAGGTCGACGAACCAATAAAACACGCTGATGGAGGCGTTGTCGGCGACGAGGAAGGTAACGCACGACAGCAGGGTCACCACGATCACGCAGTAGATGGGCACGCCCTCCTTGGTGCATTTGGTCAGGAACCGCGGCGCCTGGCCGTCGCGCGCGAGCGAGTACAGCGTGCGGCTGGAGCTGTACAGGTAGGCGTTGCCGCAGGACCAGCCCGAGAAGAGGATCAGCACGTTGATGAGGTCCGGCAGCCCGCTGATGCCCAGGTTCTCGATGCCGATCACCCACGGCGACGCGGCGGACCCGGATGCCCCGGCCTCGATGGCTGACATGAGTCGGTCGTCGTGCGAGTCGCAGATGATGCCGACGCCCAGCACGCCGACCACGTAGAAGCCCACGATGCGCCAGAAGGTCATCTTGACAACGCGCGGGATCGTCCGGCGCGGGTGCTGGATCTCGCCGGCGGCGAGCGCGGGCAGGTCGGGCCCCGCGATGGTGAACGCCGCGTAGACCATGACGGAGAAGAAGCCCAGGAAGCGGCCGGTGGCCCCGTCGGTGTAGTACTCGTACATGACGCCGTCGGTCCAGTGGCGGAAGCCGTAGGCGTCGCGTTTGGGGTTGCCGCCGACCATGGTGATGAAGGTGAGGAAGATGAGACCGAGGAGGAGCAGGATCTTGGTGGACGCCATGATGAACTCGGCCTCGCCGTAGTACTTGACGGCGACGATGTTGAGCAGGAAGCAGATGACCATGGCCATGGCGACCCACGCGGCCGGGTTGACGTCGATCTGCCAGTAGTCCATGATGAAGGCGACGGCCGAGTACTCGGTGCAGACGAGCATCAGCCCGGCGTAGAAGTAGACCCAGCCCATGGCGAAGCCAAAGGCGGGATCGACGTATCGCGCCCCCAGCTCAAAGATGGATCCTCGGATGGGGAGGTAGGCGCACATTTCGCCGACGCTGAGGTTTATCGGAAGGATGAAGGCGATTCCCCAGACCAGGTATCCCAGCAGCAGCGAGAGAGGGCCAGCATCGCGAAGATAGGCGCCGATTCCTACAAACAGGCCTGTTCCAATCGACCCCCCGATGGCCATCAACTGCACATGGCGCGAGGACAGACCGCGCTTCGTCTGCGGGAAGGGGACGACGCTGCCGGCGTCTGCATCTTGGCGATCGTCGAGGGAGGCTTTCTCCATGTCGAGGGTATAGAAATGAACCGTCAGAAGAGCACGATGCGACGGCGTAGACGACGAGGTCGCCGGGCGATGCTGCTATTATACACAACCCCGGCGACACTGATCCATGCCGATAACAGCCGCGATAATGAGGGAGACCACGCGATAGCAGCAGCCAAGCCCCCAGACCGCGCGCCGCGTCGGGGGATTAAGCTTGTTCAGGCCGATAAGAGCGGAGAAGAGGCGCGATCACCGGCGCTATGATCCCGCTCATGCCCAAAGGGGGAAGAGATGGCGATACACGGGGTGCCAAGTGATAAGCTATCACCATCGCAGACTGAAGGTTTACAATGTTGAAACTGGATCATAGACATACATGGACAATACCAGCAGCACTATCTAAAGGAATAACCCACAGCTGATATCCTGCACAGATCTACCTTCTCCACCTAGTCCGCAAACTCCCATCATCGATATCCCCTCACCGCGTTGTTCGCATCCAGCTCTGTCGGCTCGCGCATCACCGGTCCAACGCTGGTCATGGGCACCTCCCAGCTCCAGTGCTGCCCGGCCTGAGGGGGTGGCGAAAACGTCCGCTGTGTCGGGTTGGGACTGGAAACCAGCGACGGGCCCTGATCGCCCGTGTGCTGGGTGGTGCTGTCCAGCTCGCTTTTCTGTCGCCAGCCCTCGCCGTGGAAGAGCGCCCATCGCGCCGTGCGCTCGGTGCGACCATCCTGCGACGACATCCACTCTTTATAGACCCGGTTGCGGCCCAGGGTGAAGAACAGCGCCACGAGGATGGCAACGAACGCCACCGCCCCGACCACGATTCCGGCGATCGCACCGCCGCTGAGATGTGTGCCCGAGGACGACTCTCCGTGGCCGGCCGATGCGGTGGGCTTCGCGGAGGTGCTCGAGGGCAGGTTGCCCTCGGCGGGCATCGACTGGCCGGGCACCAGCATGTACGGGTATTGTTTCGCCTTTTGGTACTGCGCTTCCCACGTCATGGTCGCATTCTGGACGTCTTCAGCATGAGATGCGTAAAAGAGAAAGGACGAGACTCACTGGATTGATGACACCGACCATGCCGTTCTGGATGCAGGAGTCAATCGCCGTGCAGTAGAAGAAGGTCGGCTCGGTATTGTTTACGACGAGATACCAGCTGGGAGGCTGTCTCGATCAGCACCCATCTGTCTTTGGGTATATCTGCCCACTCACCGGTCCGACCAGCTGTCCGTTCTGCTCGTTGAAGTTGTTGAACGGCCCGGAGTAGAAGATGTCGCCCGATGCCGGCACGCAGGGCGCCAAGTAGTCGGCCTTGACGACCGAGTGGTTTCGCGGGTAGAACTGGAACTCGATCACGTCGCCCACGTCGGCGGTGATATTGTGCGGCGAGTACTGGTGAGGGTCCTCCTTGGACCCGACCTTGACGGTGTGCGTGGCGACCGACGCCGACGTGGTCGTCGATGGGATCCATCGGGCTGGCGAGGACATTGTATCTGACAGAAGATCCGGAAGGCTGTTGGTGTTTATCCTGGAATAGTATCAAGGGCTGTAGAACGCCTCGATCGAGATGATCGCAGGAGCAGCAGCATATCAGACGGACGAGGAAAATGCTGCTGACGGTTCTCACAGCACCGAACAAAGAGGGGTCAGCTCTTTGTCGATGCTTTTCTTTGACAAGGCTGCATTCTGGCCCAGTCAGCAGCCACGTTGTCGCGTGGAGGATCAAGCGTGCATCTGTCCTACCAGATGCAGGAGAATAGTGGGAAATGGCTATGCCAGCTGCCGGTTAACCGTCCAAGGGACGCGAAGATACTCTTGTAGGATGCTGAGGGCTGTCATAGGGCTGGGCAATGGTCTATGGGTTATAGTCTGATTCCGAGTCACTCCTTCAGGTACCCGGATTTCTCTGTTCTCGACATGTGGTCTGACAGCCCACGACGTTTGGTCTTTGTTAAAAATTGGTGGCAGAGACTGCCAGCAGAATCAACCCTTGGGAGGTCAGTTGGTGATAGATTGTCCACACCAAGTATATCACTGAAATCAGACAATCTACTAGAATGTATACAGAGCATCTGGTGGGAAGGTGGCAGGCAACAATAGACAGTCCAGATCTGGACATAATGAGGTACTGCCGCCTAAGGTCATTTAAAAGAATGGCGCAGGGGAAGAAGACACGACATACTAGATCGCTGTACGGCAAGAGGCTTTTAGAACACTTTTGTGATCCCCCTTTGTGCTTGACAGGCTTAGGCTTTCCACCTTACGAGTCTGCCATCCCGCTGGCAGCCTGGTATCGTTGACCTTCGTTTGATGCATTCTTGGGTATGCAGATTCATCCATTCCACTAGGTACCCTCAATCTAGCAGCCCATGTTCATCAGACATCATTATGCCGACAATTCATAGCGGAACGGTCTAGGATTCCCCAGATTTCCCGAGGTAGACAAGTCACTAGCCGTCTCTGGATCGTTGAGGACGATCTGAATTCCTGCGGCCCACGATGCGTCGATGCCATTAGTGGAATGTCGTCTATGGCCGGTGCACTTTGTTTGGCTTCATCAATCTTGTGGGTTAGATGCGATAATTTCTCCCGTTGGTGGAATCCTTTGGTGGTATTCCTCTTTCCCTTCATCCGGGAGCTGCCCCGACAAAGAGACATACATATATAGCTCAAGAAACCGATATGGAACCAGTATGCCTGTAGACCCAACTCGTCACCAAGATGCACCTCTACTGGCAAACCCTCTTCGTCCTGGCTGCTCATGCCTTTCCTGCACGGAGACCTGTGAAGCCACCCTTCTTCCTGCTCGCCGGCGACAGTACCACGGCCGTCCAGTCCAGCAACGGCGGCGGCTGGGGCGATGGATTCCTCAACACGACTCTCTTCCACGGCGCCGGAGGCCTGAATTTCGGCCACAACGGCGCCACCACCGTCAGCTTCCGCAGCGGCGGCGACTGGGACCATGTGCTCAGCGAGCTGGCCGACCACAAGGCGCACTACAAGCCCTACGTGACGATCCAGTTTGGCCACAACGACCAGAAACCCGCGGCAAACATCTCAATTGAGCAATACACCAACAATCTGGAGCAATTTGCGGCCGATGTGCTGAACGCCGGGGGCACACCCATCCTCGTCACGCCGCTGTCCCGCCGCAACTACGACAATTCCTCCGGCACGCCCACCATCATCGAGAACCTGGCGGAGCAGCGCGCTGCCACCATCGACGCAGCACGCACAGCGGGCGTGGCGTACATCGACCTCAACCGTGCGAGCACCGACTACCTCAACAGCATCGAGCCACAGAATGCGTACACGTACAACCTGCAGCCGACCGACCAGACGCATTTGAACGTGCAGGGGAGCCAGGTCTTCGGGGGAATGGTGGCCGAGCTGATCCGCAATGAGTTGCCGTGCTTGGGCGACGCGGGGTTTGTCGACGTGGACCCGGACTTGTTGATGGCGCTGGAAAAGGGCGAGTATTACTGGCCGGCATGAGCGATGGAGATGATCTAGTCCGTGAAGAGTATAGAAGCCTCGTTTAGTGGCGGAATCTCGGAGTTGCTGGCCGTTTTGCTGTTTTGGGCCTACACTAGCCTACGATATATATTCGTCCAAATATCATCATCGACTTGAGTATTCTCTCAACGACATGGAATCCGTCCAAGTAGAGACTCCCGAGGTCGAGCGCCCGCCGCGGTTGCTGCTCAAGCTCATCAGCGCCGGGTTTGCTTTTTTCGTGGCGGGCATCAACGATGGCAGCCTAGGATCTCTGATTCCGTATATTCGACAGGCCTACCACATTGACACCAACATGGTAGCCATTGTGTGAGTATAGTCGGAGATTGCATCAGTCCATAGGTGTATGTTGACGGGAGTAGGTATGGCACCACCTTCGCGGGCTGGTTCGTCGCGGCCCTGTCGAACAGTTACCTGTCGCAGTACTTCCAACTGGGAGTATTCCTTGTTCTGGGCGCCCTCTTGCAAGTGCTCTCCCATGCGTTAAGGGCATGGCTGCCTCCATTCCCTCTCTTCGCCGTGGCATTCTTCTTCGCCAGTCTCGGCCAGGCGTATCAAGACACATACGCCAACACCTTTGTCGCATCCGTCAAGGCCGCCCATCGCTGGCTGGGCTTCATCCATGCGATGTACATGGCCGGCTGTCTGGTCGGGCCGTTTGTCGCGACGGCCGTCGCTTCGGCAGGTACCCAGTCCCGATGGAGTCTGTTCTACACGGCGCCTCTCGGACTGGGCGTGACCAACGCCCTTCTCGCGCTGGTCGCATTCCGCGATCTGATCGGATTGAAGCGTCCAACAACCGAAGAAACCGCTGCGACTGCAGGGTCCAGGAAGAAGGGTGCCCTTCGCGAAATGCAAAAGACCGTGTCGTCGCTGAGTGTATGGATGGTCAGCTTGTACTTCTTTTTCTTCTTGGGCGCTAGTATCACCGCTGGAGGTACGTCCCCATCTTCCGTTCTTGATTGTCGCTGACCATGGACACCATCAGGCTGGATCGTCGAGTATCTTGTCGATGTCCGGAACGGAAACCTCAAAAACATGGGCTACGTTCCGGCTGGATTCTATGGCGGAGCCTTCCTCGGTCGGCTGCTCCTCGCTGAACCAACATATCGTCTGGGCGAGCGTCGGATGGTATTCATTTACGTGCTGTTGTGCCTGGCGCTGGAGTTGGTGTTTTGGCTGTATGTTGAATCCTTTGATACTTGTGGTCATGCGGGACGACGGCTTACGTCTCAGTGTCCCCAATATCATCACCGCCGCAGTCGCGGTCAGTCTGTTTGGCTTCTTTTCGGGGCCTTTTTTTGCGACGGTGAGTGATTGTTTGCTTATTATTGCAATCACGCTGACTGCAAAGGGGATCTCCGTTGCGTCTAAGTTGTTTGCCCCAGACATTCGCTCTGCTGCATTGGGTATGCATCGCATCCGAACCTAGATACGTACGTCTGCTAACCATGGCAGCCTTCGTCTTCGTCCTTGGCCAAGTTGGAGGCTCGATCTTCCCCGCTGTGACTGGTATCATTGCTGCCCGCGCTGGAGTCAAGGTGCTGCAGCCCATCTTGGTCGGTTTACTAGGAGCCACGGGGGTGACTTGGCTGTTTCTTCCAAAGACGCGACTACATCACGACTAGGTGTGAAGAGATCTGGCATTGTTAAGTAAGGAATGTGAATATGCACAAATCAAACTACCTCTACCAGCACAAATTGATCCTTCTCCCAGACCCTTCCCTTCGACGCATCTCCTCACTGGAGACTCTAGACAACCTGCACTCGAGGCCCAGTCACACCAATATCCCACCGAAGAGACACAGTATCCCCTGCACCGACAAACTCAAACCCGACCATCTGTCCCGCGGGACATTCAAACTCAGGGTATCCGTCATAGCTCTGGATCCAGTTCGCCGTACCAGGCACAGTGACATGAATGCGCCCGACATGCTCATCTCTGGATTGCACGACGAACTCGGCAGTCTGCTTCGAGACCGTCTCGACCGAGACCGCGGCGCGCTGGGCGCCGGTGGGCTTCGTCGCGGTGAAGACGTCTACCTCCTGCGTGCCGGTCGACACGTCGCGATCCCAGAGATCAAAGAGCAGCTTGCAGGTGCGGCCCTCGACGTCGCCGGGAACGTCAAAGGTGACGATCGTGGTGGTCTCGTCGGCGAGCACGCCGTTCTTCACGACCAGCAGCTGGTCCTGCGGGTCTTCCTTCCACTGGCCGCTGTTGACCCAGTAGCGGTAGGTCGCGTACGGCCAGAGGAGGGAGTCCTGCCGCTGGACCTTGGTCAGGCTGGCGGCTGTGGCGGCGGAGCTGAGCGCAAGGAGAGAAATGATGGAGGATTTCATTTTGTGATGTTGTGATGCAATGAGGAACGGATGTGGTATGATGGGTTGACGATCCTATGAGCACCGGTAGTCACGTCCGTCTTTATACCTGCGCCATCTGTATTGCCATGGCTGCATGAGACGTCCAGGGCTCCGGACGAGTCAGATCGGGTGGGCTGAGCCCTTGCCAAGGTCTTGAAGGATCAACAACTGTGGCATTTTATTGCGTCTGTTTCTCTTCTTCTGCGTTGAGTTTTGCCAAGAGAGTCTCGTATCGCAATGCGAATTGGATGTATAGGTGCCCTGGCGAGGTTGCCTGGCCAGGTCTCTAGCGAATGGCTTCGCGTGACCTGTCATCGGAACCAACAGGGAAATGGCATGCCTGACAATTGTGCCGGGATCAGTATGACGTAGAGTCTTGGTGCCAGCGGTGACTGAAACATCCTGCGAGTATCTTGGATGATTGGTGGCCGGTTCGTATTATATCTCAGGACAGGTTTTATTTTTAGCCCAGCAGGGCTTGATTGTGGCCTTTAGAAGTGAGCAGAGTTATATTTAAGAGCGGAGATCCCGAGTATTATACAATTTCCAACAAACAGGCAGTCACTTGTCAGACGCAAGTAACTTGGTTACTTCATCCGCGATATTGTAATTGAAGACCTGTTTCGGAGACCTCGAGGCAATGCTCGGGAAGCATCCTACATCTTGTCAGGTCACTAGAAAATCGACCGAGAGGTAGTCACTTACCCAAGATCCACATGATGCAGTACATGAACATCTCCTCCAGCCATCCCATATCCCGTTTCTGCTCCTGTCTCCGCCGCGCATCCTCCAAGATTGCCTCAATCCG
Source organism: Aspergillus sp. MEXU 27854 (assembly GCA_019721355.1). Taxonomy (NCBI): domain Eukaryota; kingdom Fungi; phylum Ascomycota; class Eurotiomycetes; order Eurotiales; family Aspergillaceae; genus Aspergillus; species Aspergillus sp. MEXU 27854. Next base: position 96,314 of record JAGMTT010000008.1, on the reverse strand, counting down.
CGGGCGACGAAGGTGCATATACTGTTTCGCTGCGGTCGAGATAACATGTTTCATCGTGACGGGGTCATCGGCGGGCTTCTGCTTTTGAAGGTGGTGGCATAGTAACAACGTGAAGGACTCTGCATCTTCAAACGCCTGTGATGAACCCTGGCCAGATGTCGAAGGGAGTGCATGCGCGGCATCACCTACGAGCACGACCCCGTCGCGCTGCCAGGTCGGAAGCTGCGGCGAGGTCCATGTTGGATAAAGGTTCTTGACCTCCAGCGACTTCAAGATACGTTGGATTACGGGGTCTTGCCAGTGCGCGTGGCGCTCGCGTAGCTGTCGCGCGACGTCCTCCTTGTCCAGGGTCTTGGGGTCGGGACATTCATCCACGGCATAGGTCGACCACCAGGCCAGCGTATCTCCTGGCTCCGAGACATGATAGGGTGAGTCTCGGTTCGGGGCCGATGGAGCGCTATTGGCAAAGAAGTACCCAAAGAATCCGTTGCCCCCGAGGACGAAATTTCCTGAACCCGGTTCGACCAAGTCTTTGACCTGCTCTGTAGGGACAAATCCGCCTACGCCGACAAGTCCTCTGGTGGTATTGATTAGTGACCTGTTATGCACGGGGTTAGAGTACATACTCGTAATGAGGAGGATACAGATCCTCCTGGGCGTCTGGGAACAATGCCTGCTTGACCATTCCCTTCACGCCGTCCGCTCCGATGACCAGGTCTGCATCGACAGGATTGTCCTCACCATAAAAGTATACCTTGTTCATCCCATCGCTGACCGCGACAACTTTCTGAACGCGTTTCGTGACAATGTCGTGGTCAGGAATGCGCAGACGGAGGCACCGCCAAAGCGAGTGGCGACTACTCCCGACCATATGCATGGGTCGGTCCTGCGGAGTTGGAGGGTCCTCTGTCGAGCTCATACGCAGCAACGGCCGTCCGTTTTTGTTTTTGATGCCCATAGTGGCAAGGGTGTAGCCCCCGCGGACGATATCACGAAGCAGCTCTTCGTCCAGACGCTTGATCACGTTGAGTCCGTTGGGGCCGACTGCAAGTCCCCCGCCCACCACCAACTTGGATAAATCAGTAGGACTGTCATCTCGGTCGTCCCACGTGGCGTCTTTGCTAGTGTCGTATGCCTCGTAGATGGTGATGGAATGCGTTTCTCCCGCACTTGGCGGAGGGAGGTGTTTCTTTAGTAGGAGGTATGTGGCACATCCGGCGATGCCGCCTCCAACTATGACTATCTTCATTCTGTTGAGCTTGGCAGTTGTGGAGAATGGATCTGGCTGCTTGCGATGATGAGGCTAATTATCACAGTCGATTGTTGCTGCCTGGCTGGTTGCTCGGGCCCACAGACACTAATGGAAAGCTTGAGTAAATGTTGCCTTGGCGTACAGCGATGTCGAAAATGTGAGTGAGTCAAGCGGATGATTTCCACGGTCAGGTGGCTAGCAAAGAGAAGGAAAAATGAGGTCAAGAATACGAGCCGATCTTTGGAACCCGCGCCGACCTTTTCCAAATCGGGTAACGGTGGGACGTCTACAGTCAAGTCCAAGACTGCAGGACAGAGAACGGAAATGAGCAATAAAAGGAGATTACCAGAGATACCCTCTCGTGAGAGTATCTGATGTAGGTCTCATGGTGAGTTCTTCTATATATACGGCCGAAATTCCTAGTCTTGTTGTACACGGATGCTCCTGAACACCCGTGTTCTCGCAGGTAACCGAAAGACTGTTGTCGCATACAATGATATACATACCCTCGCACCGGTCCAACCTCATGCGAAAAGCTGCACGGAAGATGTTGGTGCAAGTTGCTCTTGCTTCCTCCACTCTTGACGGTAGGAAGAAACAGGCGCGTCCGAGCGAGCAAACAGTTTATCACGCTGATACCTGTTGCCTACACGCCACTCTGTGGCCAAATCGGACTCTGGGCCCGGGCGAGTTTCGCAAGAAACGTTTCCAAATTTTCCTACTCTTGCCCGTCGCACGACTCACGGCTGTCTGGGTTGAACACGGGAGGGTGAGCACAATATAAAAGGGCCGACGGTGGAGGGGAATGTGACCGAACGGCGTTGTCTGATGCTAACGATCTGCGAGATAAGTGACTTGCTCGCGATGAGATGAGATGACGTCGTGGACTGATGGTCCTGGACGGATTCCTAGGAGGAGCCTGCAACATCGTCTAGTAGTTGTACTTTCTTACTGCAGGGAACGCCCGGGCATACTCGTATGGTTTAATGTAACTCCATAGTGAGTTGTACTAATATGCGGAGTAATTATGAGCGACGTGAAAGGCTACGGCTGTGTGTTCCTTGTGGTTTGAGAAGCATGACCTTGACCATCTTGACTATGAACACCTGGCTTGTCGGGTTTATCATAACATTCTAAATGATCTGCGAGTGACTACCAGACATAGATCATTTCTGTAGACCGTTAACGAGAGAGATGAGTTGAACATATGCCCCGATCAGGAAGGTGACCGTGAGCACCTCGGGAGTATTTCTCCGATTAGGTCCTTGGTTGGAGCCTACCTACCTGAGTATTGGCGACAAGGCGCTTCCAACGCTGAAGGAAGAGTGTGTACACTCAGCTAGTGTCTATTTGAGTTGTATTGGGAAAGCGTTCATGTGTTCAAGTTGTCTTCCAAGGAACGAGCAAGTGTGTGAATATCTAGACGACTACTACTCGGGTGCCAGCTTTCAAGTCGCACAGATGCTTCCGACGTTAGCCTGTGCCATATAAGAAGGACATCGTGGTCCTCAAGCTCATACAGGAGACGATGCTCAAAGCAAGCTATTGAGCCCATCACTCTAGGAAACCAAGTCCGGTCCACACCTGTGTAGGGTGATTCTTGTATATATCGGGACTTGTGGACCTATCATAGGGATTGGGGGCATTCTGTGCAATTTGATTCCATTGAAGATGGGATTACCTACTGTAGCTCTGTGTCTAATTCAATTCGTGACTGGAAACAGACGACATCCGGGGGACATCTCCAACAGGAACAATGTGTGGTTTTCAAGAAGAACTGCCATTGATGGAAATTTATTATCCAATTTGTCGAATAGCGATAGAGAAGGATCATAGGGTGGCGCCATAAACCCGTGGAGAGGATGCGGTTGGTGGAATATAGTCTTGGGTTAGTCCGAAGCTCAATATCAAACTATGAGAACATCTCAAGTCAAGACACCTTCTGTCTTAAAAAGTTTCCAGAGAATCCGTTGAATTAGGCAGAGGATAAACCGGCAAAAATCAAACAGGCAGATACGTCTAAACTCGTCCAAGGGTTCAGCCATCATGTCGCCGCAAGCGAGGATGGGGACATGTAAAAAGATGGCCAAGCCGGCGTCGATAACGCCGAGATAGATTGAAGCCACACTTCATTGCCATGGCTATCATTTCTTGGTTCTTCTGCATTTGTGCTTGCGCGATTTCTCTGGCCTGGGGTCACCCATCTGGTGGACAGGTGGGCAATTCATTCCCAGAAGCATGTCAAGCCTCAACGCCAGGGAACCCCCTCCATGGCTGTCCAAAGGGCACCGTCCTCGTCTCTGCTACCCATAGGAAGGCGCAGTTTCGCACCATCCAAGGCGCCATCGACTCTCTCCCACACGATGACACGAGCCAAACCATCCTCATCCTCTCGGGCACCTACACGGAGCAACTGAATGTCACCCGGCCAGGCCCTCTGACACTGGTAGGCGAATCCAACGACCCGCACAATGCCTCGGCGAACTCTGTTCAGGTCCACTGGGCTGCAGCTACCTCGCAAGGAATCTACACGGACAATGTCTACACCAGCGTTCTCATCGTTGCGCCAACCCTCAACGCCAGTCTCACGGGGTACGGACCCCAGGGCCTCCCTGTTCCGGAGGGGACGCCCTTCGGGTGTAGCGACTTCAGGACCTACAACATCGATTTCAGGAACGTCTACGCCGAACAGTCGGCCGGTCCGGCCCATGCCTTGAGCTTCTCCCGCGCGAACGGCGGCTTCTATTATTCCGGGTTCTACAGCTACCAGGATACAGTGTTCGTTGGCAAACTGGGAAATGCTTATTTTCACTCGAGCATCGTGGCAGGGCAGACCGACTTCCTCTACGGGTTTGGTACCGCCTGGTTCGAACAATGCGACATGGTCCTTCGTGGATGTGGAGGCGGCATCACAGCGTGGAAGGGGACGAACACGACGTATGCCAACAAGTTCGGGGTGTATGTGCATGATTCCACCATCAAGGCGGCGAATGCCTCTGTTGCGGCGCAGCAAGCCGGACGATGCGCTCTCGGCCGACCCTGGAATAGTGGACACCGGAGTATCTTTGCGGGGACTTACGAAGATGAGACGATTCGGGATAGTGGGTACACCCTTTGGTCGGCGCCCATCACGGATCAGACCCTCATGGCGGAGTATGAGAACCTGGGGCCTGGATGGGATGTTGCAGCGCGGCGGGCGTACAACTATAGCGTCTTGTTGGACGAAGAAACGTGGGGAGAGTATGACTCGCCTCCGAAGGTGTTTCTGACGGAAGAGGGCAGGCCGGGAAATGTTGAGTGGATTGACCAGCGTTTCCGGTGGTGGTAGACATGTACATAGATCGTGTGTGTATGGCTCTCCTGCTGAATAGCAATCGAATTCGCAAGCTTTGAGCATGTTTACTTCCAAGCGCTATACAACATCATACCCATTCCTACAGCACAACTCAAGCATTGCTTTCACGAGAGAGAATACTCTTGACGTGGCCTTGGCCGCCTTATTCGATTGTTCTCAGCGCCTGGGACAGTTGCCTTGTGTCTCATTGTGTGTCCCAAATAGGGCAGCCCCAAGAGCCAAGGCCCTGGGATCCCTAGGCCCTATCCACAGCTGCATCCTTCGGCGGGCACAAATCAAAGCCTCTCAATCAGAGGCCGAGGCCCGCTGTTCCCCGCGCCACACAAGATCTCGATAGCACCAGGCCAGCTCCAGGATTTGTAGGATTCCACGACGATTGGTACATCGGGATTTAGCCTGTTTGGAAGCCAGAAGCGAGCTTTCTGGGTAAAATGGCTGAATCCGGGGCGACGTTCAACATGAGCTTCCGCAAGCATTTTGGCCATCTACAGACGCTGGAAACTGACAACTTTTTAGCATGAATGTGAATATCTATACCGCTGTTTGATTTTACTGGTGGTAGTCGTTGCTTGTAACTCCTCCAATCAATTGTCATATTGCGTTGCGGCCAAGGACGAATAGAGAGGATATGCCTTTATGATAGAAGAGCTTTGAGCTTTAAAATAAAGGCAGACACCTCTCTCCAACTCCAAGCTCTTGACAGCCAACATCTACCATACACGCGACACAATGGTCCACAAGACGCGAATCTACAACTGGTAGGAACACACAACTCAGCTCGCCTCGCATCACATCTAACTGGAACAGGTACATCTGCCTGGTGGCAGCCGGGTGCATGGTGTTGATGGGCTACGATGCCTCCGTCTTCAACTCCGTGCAGAATTCCGACAACTGGCATGCCTATTTTGACAATCCCGTACGCATCTCGGTCATCTCGCCGGCTCAGCTCTGACTGAATCACAGGACAGTTACATGCTTGGCTTGATGAACACGGTGTATACCGTTGGTGGTATCCTTACAGGTTGGTTCATCGCGGGTCCAGTGGTACGGAATATCCAGCGCATTCTACGAAAGACCAACTAACCCGCGCCAGGCTGACTACCTGGGTCGTCGGTGGGCAATGGGCATTGGCTGCTTCATCACTGTTATTGCGACCTTCATGCAATGTTTCCCCCCCACCAACCACGCAGTTCCAGTTTTCATGGCTGGTCGTGTTCTTATCGGGTGCGGACAAGCCCTTGCTATTGGTAGGTTGTCAGTACGCCTGTTCTGTACGACAGCTAACCTCTGTAGCGGCCGGTCCGATCTACATCGGTGAAGTCACGCCTTCCTACATCCGTGGTCTCATCATGGCCTTCTGGCAGATGTTCTACTCGGTCGGCTCCTTTGTCGCCTACTGGGTCAACTACGCGGCCGGAAAGCATCGGGCGGCGCTGGGAGAGTGGGATTGGAAGATGGTCGTCATCTTCCAGCTCTTGCTTCCCGTGATCATCATGTGCCAGCTTCCCTTCATGCCTGAGTCGCCTCGTTGGCTTGTCCAAAGGAGGCAAGATATTGACGGCGCTCGCAAGGTTCTCCAGCAGGTCCGGGATACTGACGAGGAGATCGAAAACGAGCTGGCCACCATCCGCGAAGCCATCCAATATGAGCGGGAAGCTCTGGACAGCGGTAAGAGAGCATACATGACTCTCATCAAGGACGCCAGTGTCCGCAAGCGTCTTCTTCTCACTTTTGTGCTCAACATCGGTCAGCAACTCACCGGCCAGGGGACGTTCAACTCGTACTCGTCAACGATCTACAAGAAGATCTGGAGCAATGGCGATACGATCAACCTGATCAATGCCCTCAACGCAACGTTCGGTATCCTCTTCACGCTCAACGCGACCTGGACGGTCGACCGCTTCGGCCGCAAGTTCCTCCTCATGGTCGGTGCTACCGGTATGGCGGTCTGCATGCTCATCACCGCACTGGTTGGTCTGGAAACCCCCTCAACGCCAGAGGGGGCAAAGACCGAGCCGGTCGGCATCGCAATTGTGTTCCTCATGTTCCTCTTCGCTTTCTTCTACAAGCCGTCCTGGGGTGCAACCGTGTGGATCTACACCGCAGAGGTGTTCCCCATGAACGTGCGCGCCCAGGCCGTTGGCATGTGCTCGCAGATGCAGGGTGTCGCCAACACAATCTTCCAACAGTTCTTCCCAATCTTCTACGAAAGAGAGGGACTGTGAGTCACCCCCCCTGGTTCAGCCATTCTTAAAGGTACTGACCTCGTTGAACAGGAAATCGTTCTTCTTCTTCATGACCTGCAACGTCTTTCTAGCGGTCTTTGTATGGTTCCTCATTCCCGAAACGAAGAAGGTGCCTCTCGAAGAAATGGACACCCTCTTTGGTGGCACAAGCCACGTGCAAAGAGGCGCTGCTATGCTCCACGAGCAGAAGTTAGAACTTGAGGATGCTGAGCAAGGAAAGGCGGGTAGAGAGGAAGTCGAGCACGCCACTACCGGGCAGACACCTGCCAGGGTGTAGAAATATGGTGCTCAGAATGGCGGCAAAGCGCGCCCAGTGGTCTAAACCTGAACTTAGCATGTCGGTGGATGCTAGACATGTCCCATAATGTAACGGAAGATGCTTAAGGAGGAAAAGATAGTTCATCGCTGATAACCTGATTCTTTCTACAGTGCCATATTAGAGTACAGATATAGAGGTTTCTGGAGTTTGTATGATAGAGATTATTCAAGGACAACAGGTCGGCGCGGCGTCCAACTACTCTAGGTTGTTCGAGGGAGTTGGGATACACATCACCCCTATGTTTGGATATGGCCAGAGAGAAACTGGGTGAAGATTTTCGTAGAACGAACTTCATCAGCAAACGGATCAGAATTCAGTCCGGATGCTCTCAAAGTATTCAACGACACTAAATCCTGCACAACCTCCCCAAGAGACCTATCACTGATTACCGGTCAAACCATTGATTAATAAACACCAAATGAGTTAGGGTTACATTATTTTGACCTATTGGCATCCACCATCACCCCGGTCTCTATCTCCGAGTGCGTATCTTTAGATGCGCCCAATTCCACAATTCGAAGGAACGCAGCCCAGAGCATCCGTCGCCGCGGCGGCCGGCGCAAACGTCAGCCCGGCAAAATCATCGAAAAAGCCCGTATCAGAACTATCAAAGGTACCGGAGCCGCTGTACCCATTGGGCTGGTATGCACAGCCGAAGGCTGACTCGCACGAGGCGGCATTGGCATCACTGGCACTGAAGAGCTGATTCTCGTGCTGGGCAGCGGCGATCTCCTCAACGTCTTCGAAGAAGCAGCTTTCAAAGACACCGTGGTCCTCATCCACACCCTCGATAGCGTGGCCAGGGATGGTGGACTCGACACTGTTGACTGCGTGGAAGAGGGTCGCGCCAGAGAGTGCAGGACCACGTCCAGTGATGTAGTAGACATAGTTGCCTGGTGGTGAGGCTCAGTCAGTCCTTGGCACGCCCGTTACTCGGTTGTAAGCATACTTTGGAAGGTGATCTCGTCCCCCCCGCGGACCATCTCAGGCGTCCAGTAATGGTGACCGTCGCATCCTCCAGAGTGTGTGGTCTTCCCGTTGAGGAAGTTGTTCGACCACGTCATCCGGGTGTTGGGGTGAACCCCAGTCACAAAATGTTGGCGTCCATTCAAAGTGAGGCGATATCTCGCCTTCCCATCACCGCCGCGCGCGCATACTCCCTCCATGTACGCGATCTCCTACCCCACACTGAGCGAGAGGGGTAGGTTCGTGCCGGCGGCCCGTCATATGTATGTGATGCATACTCGCCTGGAACCGATATCAGAAGTAGAGGCACCGGGCGGCACAATCTGATTGGCGATGCACGAGAACTGCGAGCTACGTTGTCCCAGTAGCCTCTGTTTTCTGCCCCGATGCGGGGCCTGCTGCATCCGCGACCCGAAAAGTCACACAACAAAACGAGGCTCGCAGGAAGACCAGAGCCACGTTGCAAGCCTCATGCACGGGCCTGTAAGATGTTAAATATGACTGGCGTCCCAGAAAATGATCTCTCTCGGTACCAAAGAGTATCCCAGACGAAGGTGACGTGAATTGCAGCCTGCAAGGCTCTCGACCTTCGAAGTGAACGATGAGAATAGGCGAGTGAGGCCCAAAGGCTATATTTCGTCGGAACGAGCGGATGGCGAGACAGAGAAGGGGTGGTGTGCTATCCAATAGTGCCATACCAACGCATGGCCTCGTCATGGACAGGGGCAATACGACGAGGAAGCCGTGAAGCCTCGAGAGGGCGCAAGCGCATCCTTCTGATCACCCTTGTCAATTTCGTGTTGGGAAAGAGAAAGGCTCAATGAAGGAGCCTCATGGGCATCAGGCTGCGCAATACATAAAGCTGCCCATCGTGCGCTGGCCTGGACAGCATTCTAAGCCTCCTCTACGAATCCAACACCGTTTCTACTCTTTGAATCTACTCGTCTTGGCTCTTCATTCCACCTACCATGGCCCCCGGATATGCGTCCCCATCGCCTTCATCAACACAGCCGTCGGCTTCAAGCTCCCTACGGTCTTCAGCCGTTCAAAACGGCGATAGCTATGACAGCAAAATCATGGATGATCCAAAGTTCCAAGCTGGCTTCTCAATACGCAGCCATATCACGTATCTGGAAAGCGAGCTTGAAAAAAGGGATAAAACCATAGATGTTCTAACTGGGCGCTGCGAAGCGGAAAGGGAAGCGCATACTCGAACTCGAGGGAAGGTTCAATCTCTTGAGGAGAAAGTTGCAGCAGCCAACAAAACCATTGAGTCAAAGGAGGAGGAGATCAAGGAGACCCAAACCCAGGCCGACAATTGGAAACGGAAATACACCGGGGAGAGGGATACTGTGGCCAGGGCTAGAAGCCAGATCCTTTTTCTCGAAGGCCAAATCGCCAGCTATCAAGCAACGATCGAGGAGATGCAAAAGGCCAGAGCACAATCGGAAAAGCGATATGCTGCCGCCGAGGACAATATCAGAGATCTGCGGGCAGAGAAAGCGAATTTGGAGCAGTTGTTGACCGAGACCAAGACCCGCTTGCGTAAAGTGGAAGGGTTTGCAACTGGCTTCAGTGAGCTGGATGAGGAGCAGATGTAAGTAATGTGCGCCCCGGTATCTCCCAGATCTTCTGTTATTAACGACACTAGGATTGATGGATACGTGTCCCTCTGGGACTATGCCAGAACGGAGATCTATTCCCAGATTGAAGCGGATCTTGATAACAAGGTGCTTCAGGTGAGTTCACCCCGGTTTGCCGAGAGGTGGACGATAGCGTCGATACTAACTTGCATCGCAGGATCGTTCAGCGTGGGAAGGGCTGAGAAACTGCAGTCTTACAATTCAGCAGCGCGTGCCCGTCCCGTCCTCGAACTCTCTGGCGGCGAAGCAAATGCGCCTCGTTATCATCTTAGCCATACTGGCGAGGGAAATCGACAGATACATCTTTCAACCTACATACATCGCGGGCGAAGACTGCCCCAGCCGCTCATTGTTGGCCAACCTGGCAGCCGCTAATAGCGAGAAGGAGGCATTTTGCCGGTCTATCTTGTTGTCACTTGATCCGGAAGCCCAGAGCAAGAGCTGTCAATGGCGCATCCGGACCGTCGTGCAACACGTGTCATCATACATTTCCGCCTTGCTCTCGGAGGAGCAAACTGCTCGCTTCTGTGAGAGCGTCGAAAAGATTGCACAGAAGGCAGTGGAGGTCTGGCACCCCATTCAGCACGCCAGGAGAAAGTACGAGTCAGACTTTGAACCAGCCGACAGCGATGATGAATCGGTTTCTTTTGTTTTCCCCGGCCAAGAGCCGGCGGAAACCCCGTCCAACGTCAACCCCCACCGCCAGCATTCTCTGATCATATTCCCTCACATCTACGCCATAGAGGAGAATAAGAAGATCTTGTTTACTCCGACGTGGCTGCTCGGCAACACGGACCCGCAATGGGTGGCCGCCCAGCAGGAACTGGATCAGGTCCCTCCTCAGTCGACGCTTGAGCGGGTCATGTCAACTCGACTACGCAAACTTGGTGGCCGTAAATCTGGTAACAAGAGCCATTGACTGCCCTTTTCCCCGGACTGCAGGTGCAATTGAAGGATAGCCGCAACTTGAGGCGGGTTGGTATCAGGAGTCTATCAGGCTTCGTGTTCTGAGTTTGTTACTTATCTCAAGATTGACTTCATTCCATAGTTTGTTACTGTGTATGTTATTGATTGAAGTACCAGTTAACCAATGACCTAACTCACGTAATCGCAAGGACTATACTGCGCTGGCTTATAGGCACGATCCGTCGTCTTTGACTCTTCCTTCTCTAATACACCTATGAAGGAGAAGCCACCAAGGCGCAGAGCTTGTTGGCCGACAATGGATGAGCCATATATATGTGTGGTACATTAAGTTCTGTGCCATGTCAAGGTACCATTGCATCCTGTGGAGGAAGAAACATCACTGCCAGTTCGCGAACCGACACAAGGAACACGTAGTCTTGGCTCCATGATGTTCTCTGCCAGGTTTTGGTGTCCCAGGCCTCGGTTGTTGCAGATGGGTATTCTTTTTGCCGATATTGTAGGTCGGGGTACGATGTAAAGTAGATCATCACTCGAATGATACAATGGCTGCAAGTTTGTCTGATAGACAATCGATGACGATGTGGGTCTGATAGTTATTATTTGTTTGTCTAGTATTGTTGCCTAGTTGCAGGGTGGTTTAAAGCGCAGATTTTGTAAACCGATACAGGCAGATCAGAAGGATCATCCGTACTCAATATCAGCCTCATAGCAACCTTGCTCGAGCAGACATAGCTGGGTCTAATCACCGTAAGATATCAATCGTGCCATGTCCATTCAGTATACCTGGCGAATTTGAATGGAAATCTGTTCCATCGGTATGTTTCTCTGCCGGTTCTGCTCTGTCATGACTGACTGCTGTGTTTATACCTCGGCCGAAGCGGGATGGGTTCCACCCCGGAGTGCATTCCGAAGCCCACGGGTGTCATCCCGGACCGTCAAGACGCGCATACTTATACGCGATGATCCGGAGCTGATTGTATGCTCTTTACGTAGATACGACCCCTCTCCGCATTCTCATATCCCCCCCACACAGCCAACATGGTTGAAAAGGTCGACGTCCTCATCTGTGGCAGCGGGTCCGCCGGGCTCTGCGCGGCCACCTGGCTTGCGCGCCACGGCATCAGCTGCAAGATCCTGGAGCGCCGCGACGGTCCCCTGGTGCTCGGTCAGGCCGACGGCGTGCAGTGTCGGACGGTGGAGATTTTCGAGAGCTTTGGGATCGGTGAGGAACTCCTGCGCGAGGCGTATCACGTCCTCGAGGTCGCCTTTTGGGCGGAAGACGCCCCGGGAGCGGGCGCCATCAAGCGCACGGGGAGAACGGCGGATACCCAGCCTGGGTTGTCGCATCAGCCGCATCTGATCCTGAACCAGGCGCGCATCAATAAGCTGTTGATTGAGGCGATGCGCCGGTTCAACAATCAGGAGATCGACTACGGATACGATATTAAACACCTCGAGGTTGATAGCCAGCAGGCCAAGGACCCGGCCGCGTATCCCGTCAAGGTGATTACCAAGAAGGATGGGAAGCTGGTGGAGTTTGAAGCCAAGTATGCGCTGGTAAGTGACATGTCTTACTCGTGTTCCTGTTGGATCTGTGTCTCACACGGTCAGGCCTGCGATGGCGCGCACAGTATGGTCCGGCGCGCCCTGGACTTCAACATGCTGGGCGACAGCAGTGATGCCGTCTGGGGCGTGATGGACATGGTGCCTCGCACGGATTTTCCGGATATCCGGAAGAAGTCGACAATCCGCTCCAAGGCAGGTAATCTGCTGATTATTCCCCGGGAGGGCGACGCCTATAACCTCGTCCGATTCTATATCGAACTCCCCCGGGGAACTAAGCCACGCGAGGTCAAACTCGAGGATCTGCAGAACACGGCCCGACGCATTCTCGGACAGTACAAGGTGGAATTCGTCGAGACCGTTTGGTGGTCTGCCTACTCGATCGGGCAGCGCCATGCCGATAACTTCCACAAAGACTACCGCGTGTTCCTCGCCGGCGACGCATGCCATACGCATTCGCCAAAGGCGGGCCAGGGGATGAATGTGAGCTTGCAAGATGGGTACAATATCGGCTGGAAGCTGGCTTCCGTCCTTAAGGGCCTGTCGCCGCCGTCTCTGCTCGAGACGTATGTCCTCGAACGCCGCAAGACGGCCATCGACCTTATCAACTTCGATCGCTATTTCTCGAAACTCTTCTCCTCGAGCGGCAAGATCTCGCCCGAGGAGTTCCAGAAGGGCTTCGTCCAGTCTGGCAAGTATACCGCCGGCTTCACCGCGAAATACGACCAGTCTGTTATCACTTCGGGCCTGGACGAGACCGCACAGCTCGCGAAGAATGTGGTGGTGGGCATGAGACTGCCGAGCGCGCAGGTCGTGCGGTACTGCGACTCCAAGCCCGTGCAGCTCATGACCTCGCTCAAGTCGGATGGCCGCTGGCGGGTGATGACCTTTGTGGGCGATCTTCAGCTGGATCAGAACCGGAGGAACCTGGCTGCGGTAAGCACTGATACTGCAGTCGCTGTTTTTCGGTCCGTGTACTGATGCGAATTTAGATTGGAAACTACTTCAAGTCCAGCGAGAGCCCAATGCGCCGATTCACGCCTCCAGGCGATGATATCGACAGTCTGATCGAGTCGATCCTGGTGGCCCATGGAAAGCGCCACGATATCGAGCTGCAGCAGATTCCAGAGTCGTTCTACCCCTTCTCGGGGAAGAACCAGACCCGCGACCTTCACAAGATTCTGTTTGACGACGAGAGTTATAACAAGGGCCATGGCCATCTCTACGAATATCTCGGGATTGATCCGCAGCAAGGCGCTATCATTATTGTGCGACCCGATCAGTGTAAGTAACATTCCTCCCTTTGACACGACCTAGCTGATGGTGTTTAGATGTGTCGGCTGTCTTTGGCCTGGATAAGTTTGAGCAGATTGGCAAGTTCTTTGAGGGATTCTTGATTCCTCCGCATCGGGAGCAGGCCAAGTTGTAGATATGATGCTGAAATGTATATATAGAACCAAGGATTATGTTCTTTACGATGCGGCAAGCGATAGGAATAACCTAGAACACAAAGAACATTCTACATGGATGGTATGTATGGCTTCATATGCACAACATGAGATATATATACATCATCCCACGAGTGAACACTTACAAATCGGGACCCGATCGCTTCAACCACTGATGCAACCACTTCCCAATAAAGTGTACGACGTCCTTTTGCACGTCTCGGATAGCCTTAGGAGGCGTCTTCCCGCTCGCGAGCTCCTCCTTGGACAGCCCATTCTGCTCCCAGTGGTGCACCGCCCCGGCCGCTCCATCCCAGACCTCCTCCGGCGCCATCTCGATCAGGATGTAAGGTTCCTCGATGGTCGACTTCCGCGGCGGCGCAACGTCTGCATGCGGCGTCGCGGGACGCCACGGATCCGCCAGACCGTCGATGATCCCCACACGCGGATAGGAGAACGCGAAGCCGCCGTACTGGTTGATCCGGTCGGTGTCGGGCGGCGTGTTGATTCCGAAAAGCGTCTTGCAGAAAGACGACATATTCTCGAGCGTCAGCAGCCGGGAAATCAAGGGCTTGATATCCGCGGGCACCGATGCGCCGTCCTGGAAGTAGCCCCATTCGGTGCAGACCTGGTAGTTCCAGCTCACGTCCGACGTCTTACCCAGGGGCTGCGGGCCGCGAACGCTGCGCTGGCTGGCGGGGGCGGTGGTGTTTGTCGGACAGAGGTCATCTAGACTGGGGGCGAACACGGAGGTGTTGAGGAACCCAACATGGTTGAGAAGCCCCGTCACCAGGTCGGCGTCGGAGGCGTCGTAGCCTGCGATTGACATGAACGATTCAAACGCCCCGCGCACTGCCGCCGTGTCTGGGTACAAGAGCTCCGGGCTCGTGATGTTATCGCAGTACTGGCGGAAGAGCGGGCTGCCAATGGCCGGGTCCCAGCTGCGGCTCTGCCAGGCGTCGAGGCCATACGAAAGCATGCCGGCAAACTGCTCGTTCTTCATGTCGCAGGGGATGCCCATGGCCGACAGAAGCTCCGCCTTGAGCGTTTTGTTGCCGGCATGGGTGATGAGGAGGTTGTCGATGATGTCCACAAACGTCTGCGTGTTGCTGATGCACTCGGCCGGACCGAACTGGCGGATCGGCTCGTAGTACTCCCAGTAGTCGACGATGGCCTCGGTGACGCCCGACGACGAGACCGAGCCCCAGTAGACCTCTGGGTAGAGCTTCCGCAGAAAGGCGACAAAGGCTCCTGCATAAGACCCCCCGTACGCGATCCACGGGGTGTTCTTGGGGCTGATATCGAAGTGCTCGAGTCCGGGAAAGACAACATTCTGGGCGAAGTAGGCGTAGTCGGCGATGGCCTGCTCGGTGGAGAGAAAGCGGATGTTGGACGTGGTGAGATTCTCAAACGGATAGCTCTCGCCGTAGTAGCGATGCTCCAGGATCACCCCGACGCCGTGGTACTTTTCGGCCAGCTGCGTGACGATGCCCTGCGACAGGAACGGAAACCGATCCTCGCCGCTCGTTTCGCCGGCCGCAATGACGAAGACGGGGCCTCCGGGCTGGTAGAACTGCGCATCGAACCAGTAGCGGAGGGGGAAGTGCTGGTCGGTATGCGGTTCGTAGCGGGAGTCGTGGTGAAAGTGATCGACCGGGACTGAGAGATAATGTGCCGGGTAGGTCACATCTCGCGACTCAATTGAATGCGATCTCTTGGTCTGGCGTAGATGAGGGTTGGAGAGGACATCCAACGGGTGGATAGTGACGGCCTGGACGAGCGATACCGCCGCCGTCAGCACAAGTGGCAGTCTCATCAGCGTATTCGTGCAGAGAGTGGAATTTGGACGAACAATGCACAGAATACACCGAATTGCCTGCAAGACAAGCATTTAAGAGATCTGCATCTGCCAGCTCCAACACAGGCCAACTCCAATGCAACCATTCGAAGACACCTTGTGCAGGGGCAGCTCTGATCGGCCCAATCATCGGGACTGATAACACGAGTGTTTGTTTACGATCATCACAATGTAAGACAGTTAGGCTACCCCGCAGGGGCTGATCAGCACAGCACTGCAGAGACAAGATCGCAGATACCAGCCTGAGAGCTGGGGGAGATGGTTCATGATGGGCAACTATACAGAGTACCTGAAAGGGAATGAATGATCCATGGCCAAGATTATCCAAGACACCCAGCATGCCCCATGTAATGGATCTTGATCGGACTCCGTATCACACTCATCTCTTATCACGCTCGGACCTACAGGGTACACAGCCGTGTTAATCTATACTAGTTCTATCTAGTATGAATCCTTCACGATGTTTCGTAATAACCGAGGGAGCGGATAAGGGACATCCGGGTCCGTGTCCGTATCCGTCGGATATTATCCGTCATCCAGTTCAAGATGAACGAACAGCACCAGCCGCAATTACCATGATCATATCCATCTGAAACATCAACATTGCAGAATGCCCTTGGCTCGTCGACCAACTCCTTCACATGATGCAGCGCAGGTGCTGGTGTCGTTCCACCAGAATGGCACCCCCGTGGAGCTGGCCGACAATGGCAGGCGACTGTCCGGAGGGTCGCGATCGAGTCGGCCCTTAGCGCTGGCCAATGTCACTCGGCCACCGCAGAACCGACGGAGGGTCTGGCGGGCCTGTGAATCCTGTCGCAAGAAGAAGATCAAATGTGATGGCTCCGACCCGTGTCAGTGTTGTCTGGACACGGGCAGCGAGTGTGTCTATGCCGGGGATGGCTTCGGACGGGGGTCGGTTGATGCGCAGTATGTCCAGAACAGATACCGAGACCGATAGATAGCCTTTAACACAGGTTCAGAGTCCTGGATGCGTATGGGAAACGCCTGCGCGCGCTGGAAGATCTGGTCACCAGTCTGGTGGACGAACAACAGCGCCTCGCCGCCGAGCTCGCCAAACAGAGACAGGACACGACATCAATTGCGAATCGCAATGCCATCTCGACCCTACACGATAAGGAGAGTGCAGTGACAGCGGCCTTCCCTCGGGACGCGCCCTTGCCACCATCCGAGCCCATCGCCATGAACCAGAACCAGCCATTCACACCCATCACGCAGTTGGTCCCGTCCGACACCGCCGATACGATCGATCCTGAGCTGGTCAGTAGCTCAGCCGACGAGTCCCATGCGGTTCCCTTGCATTTGCCCAATCCATCTGTTGGTTCGATTCTACAGACAGCCCATGCGGATAAGAATGAAATCGCCACGGCGCCATTGGTTTACAGTGATGATTACGGGACGCTAGCAGCCGATGGAGCAGACGGGACCAAGTACGTCTCCTCCTTTGGAAGAACTGTCAAGTCGAGAAAAGCTGACGAATATAGATATGTCGGGCTGGGCGCAACAGTCTGGCTGATGGATGATTGCCCAGGGATGCGCACCCGCGTGCGACAACTACTCCTCCAGAAAGGACACCAACCACAGGAATCGCTTCTAGACCAGTCGGTCGGTTGTGAGGCCGCGATGAAAGCCGAGTCGAGTCCGATAGATCGGACGGAACACCTTCCTCCCGTACCCCTGATGGATACCCTGATCGATACGTTCTTTCGCAAAGTGTACAAACTGTTCCCGATCATCGAAGCGGAAGATTTCCGCCGGCAGTACCTCATGTTGCGTTATAACAGTGGCTCTCGAGCAGGCTTCGTGGAACTCCTCTATTCTGTCCTGGCCGTGTCCTCGCCGCACATGTCGCCCGACGACCCCGTCTGGAGTCGCCCCGGCTGCTCGGCGTATCGATGTCTGGATCTCGGTGACCACTTTTACAGTCTCGCGGTGACGGCGGTGGGCGCCCACGAACAGCCTCTGTCTTGGATGACGTCCTTTTCGGTGCAGGACCCCAGTATCAATACCGTCACGGCGTTCACCCTGCTTGGGATGCATCTGACGCAGCTGGGCAAGCTGAACGAGGCATGGCGGCTCGTCGGACATGCGGTGCGGTTGGGGTATGAGATGGGTCTTCACGTAAGTTTCCTACCTTGACATTGGTGTTGGTCAAACGCACTGACATATTCAGCGTTCTCCCAAACGCATGGGACTGCCTCTGTTGGATATCAAACGACGATGCCAGCTGTGGTGGTGTCTGTATGTGATGGACCGCCTGCTGGCCCTTCATCTCGGTCGCCCTCTCGCCATCCACGACGCAGACTCGGACGTCTTCTTCCCGTCTGCTCGCCCACAGGCCCCCGGATTTGTCGCCATGACGCACTTGTGCAAGCTCATCGGGCAAATTCATCAGCTGGTCAATACGGTAGAGCAGGCGCGCAAGTGGAATGAGCCCGGCAACGACGGAGAACTGCAAAGCAAGGTAGACGAGCTCTGGCATGAACTTCAAGCCTGGAAAGAGACCAAACTTCCCTGCGCCCGTGTCGAAGCCTCTCCGGACACGTCGCGGATAACCGAACGATGCGTGCTGCTCTCGACGTACTGCTCGGCGGTGCATCTGCTCTTCCGCACGTACATGGCCACTCCGCATCGATTATCACGACTCCCTTTCGAGCGAGCCCTGAAGGAATCTTTCCAGGCAGCAATCGAATGCATTGATATGACCGAGATGTTTTTGAACCACGTACCCGTGTGCCACTACTCCTCCTTCCACGGTCAGAACCTAGTCGTCAGCATCGCGACATTGCTACACTGTCGTCGCCAGACCGACGATGAACGCACCGCCGTCGACTCCCGCGAGCACGGCCAACGCGGCATGCGCCTTCTCTCCCGGATGGAGTCTACCTGGCCGCTGGCCCACCGGTACCGCGCCATCCTGACGGAATATGAGACGTTAACTCGTGAGATGGCGCATCCGGGTAGTCCGGGCCGCTGTATCTGTGACTCGGGGTGCTTTGCCCCCAAGGACAACACGCCACTGGACCCGTGGCAGGAATTCGCGGCCCAGATCGACCTGGAATCGAACCTGTTTCCGTCCATGCCCGACACCGCCTGGATGGACGAGCTGTTCCATCTGTCGCCGACGAGTGCACCGGACATTGTAGAATGTCCGACGCCACCGCTCAGTCAGCCCGAAGAGGACGATCGGCCATACAAACGTAGGCGAACGGGGGGCAGTTCCGTATGCGCATTTACCTTGAAGCAGAGATAAGATGTAGACAGTCGAATTGATGGAGATTAAGTACATAATGGTCGTAAATCGTTGCATGTATATCACAGGAAAGCATCCCATCACAAAGACGCATGCGAATGCGTCTTTTCAAAGTCCTTCCATCGCGAGTCCATCAGCTGCCGCCACTTCTCGTCCTGGTCCAGGTTCAAGAACCGCAGTGCATTCCCCGCCAGCATCTCCGCCCGCTGCTTCCACGAGAGGAACCCGTCCAGCCGGTCATCGCGCGCCAGCATCTTGCCCGCCTCGGGCACCTCGCCCAGCGGGAACGGATAGTCGCTGCCCATGATCATGCGGTGCGACCCGACCTTCTTCACCAGGTACTCGAGCAGGTCCGCGTCGTGCGTCAGACTATCGATCCAGATGTTATCCCGCAGGGTCGCATGCTCCGTCGGCGTGACGCCGCCGGCGTCCGTGGCCACGAGATCCGGCCGGCAGTCGTAGCCGTGCTGGATGCGCCCCAGCAGCGTGGGGAACGAGCCGCCGGCGTGGGCGAAGCACAGGCGCAGCCGGGGGAAGCGCAGCAGTGTGCCGGAGCAGATGAGCAGATGCAGGGCGAGGGCGGTCTCGCAGGGCATGCCGACCAGCCACGAGCTCCAGTACTTGGCCCACAGCTTGGGGTTCTCCTTGGGCCAGGTGTAGCCCAGCGGGTGGATGAAGACGGGCATCGCCAGCTCCTCGCACGCCGCCCAGAACGGGTCCAGCGCCCGGTCGTCCAGCGTCATCCCGTCGATGGTTGTCCCGATCTCCACCCCGTGCAGGTGCAGCTCGTGCTTTGCGCGACGCAGCTCCGCCACCGCTGCTGGCACGTCCTGCAGCGGCACCGTCGCGAGGCCGAGAAAGCGCGCGGGGTGCTGTGCGCAGACGTCGGCGATGTGGTTGTTTAGATGGCGTGCGAGGATGGTTACTGGCTCGGCGGGCTGGTCGTAGAAGAAGAGGATGGGGATCGTGCTGAGCACCTGCACGTCGGTGCCGGCTGCGTCCATCTCGGCCAGCCGCGTGTGCACGTCGTAGCAGTTGGGGTTCACCGTGCGGAAGAACCGGTCGCCCACGTACATGTCGACGTCTTCGGGGTTCTTTTCGTTTGGGCGCAGCGACAGCCACGGCGAGTCGCTCGAGTTGGCCGCGTACGAGGACAGATCCGGCAGCGAGGGGGGCATGATATGCGTGTGCATATCGATGCGCAGCAGATGGCAGTCAGAGCAATGCATGGTGGCGTGTCAACATCGACGGATCACTCTGCACTGATGGATTCATTTTCCGAGTCGTGGGAGGGGGTTATTTATTATGTATGAAGGAACAGTTTACGTATGAGGATTCCCATATCCGCCCAGACATCCGTCCCGGATGCCATCCGGAGCGCATCCGGATGGCTTCCTTGCCTATCAGCGGTGCACCAGCACTTTATATAGACTGATAGGATGGGAACTGCCTCATCCCCAGCTTGACGAGTGTTCTACAGCGTCATCATGATTCCTCCCTTTTCCTTCCAGAGCTGGTTGGCCGACAACCAGGACAAGCTTTGTCCGCCCGTCAACAACTACTGTCTCTACAACGGCGATGACTTTACGCTGATGGCGGTGGGAGGGCCCAACGAGCGCAACGACTACCATAGTATGATGCTCCCTCTGTCTTTTGAAAGGTGCTAACCGTGCAGTCAACCAAACGGAGGAATGGTTCTATCAGGTCAAGGGCGACATGCTGCTGCGGGTGGTGGAGAATGAGACCTTCCGCGATATTCCCATCAAAGAAGGCGAGATGTTTCTTCTGCCTTGTACGTCAAGCGTCTATATTACGACACGTAGATACTGACTACGCCAGCCAACACCCCTCACAACCCCGTCCGATTCGCCGACACCATCGGGATGGTCATGGAGCGCAAGCGACCGGAAGGCGTGATGGATCGACTGCGGTGGTATTGCACCAAGGGCGGGCATGAGAAACCCACGATCATTCGCGAGGAGGTGTTTTATTGTGCGGATTTGGGCAACCAGCTGAAGCCGCTGATCCAACGGTGGCAGCAGGATGAGGAGAGTCGGCGGTGCGGCGTGTGTGGGAATATCGCGGATCCCCAGTACTGAGTAGTCTGTATACAGTATATGAATTGGTCTAGTCAATGAGGTACCTCTTTTCCATTTGATTGTACATGAACCACTTCATAATGTCTACTCCCATGATAGCATGGCTTATCCAGATAACAGCGTCATATCGCTACAGGATCATGCCCCTCCACTCTTGGCAGCTATAGTGTATACCCACTGCCGGATACTATCCGCTGTCAGGATACGGTCCGGGGCATCGGACAGCTATCCGGCCACCCCCATCCAGCGGCGATGAATATAGACACACCTGTCGCCAGCACCTGTCAGGGAATACAACAATATCGCCAAAATGTCGTCCATTGAACCTTGGGAACTGTCCACACTCGACGCCGTCGAGGCGCATCTCCGCCAGCCGGATTTCCGGCCATTCCGTCTCCAGAATCTCGTCAATGGAGAGCTCCTCGCCCACCCCCACCCTGACGTGGTGCCCGCCTTCAACCCCAAGACCGGTCAACACTTCGCCGATGTGCCCAATTCCACCGCCGAGCAGGTCGATGCGGCCGTGAATGCTGCGGAGCAAGCATTCCCTGCGTGGTCGGCCACCTCCCCGTCGCAGCGCTCGCAATACTTGCAGCGCATCGCAGCCGCGATTGAGGAGAAGCGCGAGCTGTTTGCGGTGTGGGAGAGCATCGACCAGGGCAAGACCATTGCCCGGGCGCGCGTCGAGATCGACCGTGCGGTGTCGAATTTCCGGTATGGTCGCCTCATCTGGTAGGGAGGTCCTATCTGACAACGCTGCCAGCTACTTTGCCACGTACATCCTCCACCAAGACACCCATGCCCGATGGACCGACACCAACATCCTCACGTATGAGCACCGCTCCCCGAAGGGCGTCTTCGCCCTGATCTCGCCGTGGAACATGCCTTTATACCTTCTGACATGGAAGATCGCCCCGTGTCTGGCGTTTGGGTGCACCGCCGTGGCCAAACCGAGCGAGGTAACGAGTATCACGGCATACTGTGCGTATTTATTCTTCCTGTGTAGATGGACGTGTCTAACGGTCATCAGTACTGGCGACAGTCTTCCAAGAAGCGAAACTCCCGCCGGGCGTCATCAACATGGTCTTTGGTGGCGGCATCCCGACTGGCTCTGCTCTCATCCGTCACCCTCGCGTCAAAGGCGTCTCCTTCACCGGCGGCACGGCCACCGGACGGCAGATCCGTCGTGATACGGTGGATGAGATTGGAAAGTATCTGTCTCTGGAGCTGGGGGGGAAGAACCCCACGCTTGTGTTTGACGATGTGGATCTAGACAAGGCCGTTGCGACGGCCGCGACGGCGGCATTTGAGAACCAGGGAGAGGCAAGTTGAACGCAGCGTCAATCATACCTTGACTAACAGCAGTAGATCTGTCTCTGCGGATCAAGGATCTACATCCAGAAGAACATCTGGTCCGAATTCGTCCCTCGCTTCGTCGAATACGTCAAGAAAAGCTACGTCCTGGGCCAGACCGTCGGCGCCGTGGTCTCCCTGCCACATTATCGCAAGATCCGATCGTACTTGACTCTCGCGGCTGAAGATCAAAACACCGTCTTCCATCTGGGGTCCATCCCCCCGGAGACCCCCACCGGTGGTTACTGGATCGAGCCGTCTGTTCTGTCCGTGTCGGACTCGAGCTGTCTGTTGACCGATGAGATCTTCGGACCCGTCGTGACCCTCACCCCCTTTGAGACCGAGGAGGAGGCCATTCAAAAGGCGAACGATAGCCAGTACGGTCTGGCTAGTGTCCTTCTGACCAAGGACGGTGGGCGCATTCGTCGTGTCGGCGAGAAAATCGATGCGGGTCTGGTCTGGGTCAATTGCTGGTTGGTGCGCGAGCTGGGGACGCCGTTTGGTGGGATGAAGGCGTCGGGGACCGGGAGAGAGGGTGGCGAGTATAGTAGAGATGTGTTTACCACTGTACGGACTCTGCATATTCCTCAGAATTAGGGGCCTTGCATTGTGGATTTGACTTGCGTGCTACAACCAAGAACGAAGTTTGTACATTGCCACTGCACATTAGGATGATCCAAATGCATTATCTCATTGCAAACGCCATCGCTTTACTCCTTCAGTCCTGCTCACACCTACCGGGCTGTGTACCCCCCGTCTACCGGCACGCAAGCGCCAGTCATCCAACTGGCGTCGTCACTGGCCAGAACCACCGCCATGCGGGCGATGTCATCCGGAAGACCCGGGCCTTTGAATGGATGGCGGCGCTGGAGGTCTTCCAGGGAGATCATATGGGTGGTTGTCTCTTGGAAGATGGCCGTTTGGGTATCTGTGTTGTCAGCGACGCTCCTTCTCCGGGAAAGAAAAGGCACTCACATCCAGGACATAAAGCATTGACATGAATCCGATCTGCGGCGTATTCCAGCGCGACCTGGCGCGTCAAGTTGCTGACCGCCGCTTTCGAAGCGCAATACGACGCTATCCGTGTCAGCGGAGCGATTGGACATGACAAGAAGAAAAGACATACGATTATGAAGGCCAGCGACGAGGCCAAAAATCGACGCGATGTTGATAATCCACCCGCGATCGCCGGAGGAATGGGGCGCCTGCGTCAGCATTTGGGCCACCCCGTATTTGCAGCCCAGGAACACCGACTTGGCGTTGACGCGCATCGTCGTGTCCCAGACGCTCTCGTCGGTCTCGTGGATCTTGGCTGGGTGCCGGGCTTCAAGCGCAACCCCAGCATTGTTGACCAGGCTGCCTCGTCAGTCTATCATGTTCTCATCTGAGGCGATGGCTTACATGTCTAATCTGCCGAACTCGGCCACGGCCGCGTGGATGGCGTCTTCCACGTCTTTTGCATTTCCTACATCGGTTTGGACGAATATCGCTTGCCCGCCGGCTTGGATGATGGCATCATGGGTGGTAATATCCAGTTCTTCCGGTACTTGGGACCGCGCAGTGGGAGTGAGATCCGCACAGACGACTTTGGCTCCTTCTTGGGCGTATCGGATGGCGATCGATCGACCCAGACCTGATGAGGAGCCCGTGACAAGGGCGACTTTGTCCTGAAGGCGACCCATCGTGTGTTGAGAAGTTGAAGGTCCTTGGGATGGTGTAGTCACCATGAAATGAGGGGTTAAGCCATAGGGTCGGGGTATTGTTCTCCGGTGGCTTACGCAGTTACCTATAGTCGGCGTCAAATCCGTCAGAGTATAAGCGTTTATTATGAGTTCGTATCGGCTATTGATCTGGTTGGGACCGAGCTCATCGGAGCGCATCCAATGTATATAAGTTGTCCATCTTTGATAGTGTATAATCCCTCCGCCTCTTGAGATGGAGCCTTTTGGATATGAACATATTCCCAATTATCAGTGGATGCTCTCTCCGAGAAAGGGTTGGAAATGATCTCCAGTATATTTGCCAGGCATGAGATGTACCAACCCCGCATTTCACAAACGTCCGATCATGGAAGAACTTCGGGTAAACATGATGCTGGCTTGTACCAGCTTTTGAATTGAAGGCTTCCAATCACTGTTATATATCATCCGTATAATGTCACTGGTTGTATGTAACCCCTGATGCTGAGAACGGTATATATCGTAGGTCTGGCGTCTCTTTACTAATTACGGTGATAGTCATAGCCAAGACAATGCAGAATGAAGGACAACTTGCATCCATACACAGAGTTTTATATAGCACAGTACCTAGGTACAATAAAAGTGGGACATTGCTTAACTCTCTGAACTTGTAGGGTACCTTGGCTCGTGTTGGAGAAGACGGCATGCAGCGTGAATACTCCGTAGGTTCATGCCCCAACTCCCGTAAAGGACTAAAGCTAAGCACAGGCGAAATTCCACTAGCGATCGAGCTTAATCTTAGTTGTGCTTGGCTTATGAAGAGTATCCAAGCGATGGTATCTGGACCCTAAGGCTGAACATCATGGCGATCTCCTGCAACGTAGCGCCAAGATATGTAGTTCTTGACGATTCTCGAAGCCCACTATACATTTCTATCCAGGACGGCAACTCGATGATAACGACTGATTCCTCCCAACACCCAAACATGGCATATCTCCTACGGAGTACACTTGACGTGGTCTCCATCAGCAAAAAACGGGTACCGATGTCGATCAACATCATTATGCGTTATTGTCCGTACATAAGACAATGCACGCAGACTCTGAGTTGCCACGATGGGTCGCTCCTAAAAATACGCAGGCATGACAGTCTTGAGACCTCCAATGATGGCCTGGACAGGATTCTTATAGAGTAATGGGAAGCTCACTCGACACCTGAGGCCGCACGGAACTTAGCCGAGCGGAGCGGGAGCGCTGAATAGCCCAATCAGAGATCAGAGTCAGGCGGCTAGTGTCGGTTCTTGCGAAAAAGCTTTTCGGTGGGTCCGAGCTAATCGGAAGCTGTTACTTAATGGCGGTTGTGATTGGTCCGCGAGACGCCCGGCGGGAGGAGACCGAAAGCGGCAGGTCCCATTGCCATAACCAGTAGGTGGCAGGTACCTGACCGGAGCGAACTATGGCCTCACGCAGGCATCATCATGCCATGTGTAATAGCATCCCACGCGATCCCACAATGGAGATGCAGGTTGTTCATGACTAAATTTTCCTCCTCCTGGTCCATTCACCGGCTCCATCGCAACCCCAGACCCTCGCAGTCTCTGTCCGTGATCAGCCCGAGGTCGAAATCGTGGGGAGTATCCCAACGCTGTGACCCACCGCTGGAGCGAGAAATTTCTGTTGAGGCGAACCCCGGTTTTTCTTTCAGATATCTCCTCATCCCGACCTGTCGGCTGGAGTCAACGTGAGAGGACTGTCATCCATTCTTCTGCTCCCATCCCAGTGCGACACTGCACCTCTGTGGTCAACATGCTCATGCAAGGCGTGGATCCTCAACCGGATCCTATTGAGAACAAGTATGGCGAGAAAGCCGGCGAGGGCGAAGACGACTTTCACAAGCCGGTCGACCCTACGCCTTATGATGACCCCTTTGGCAATGAGGAGACGGCGGAGGTGAAATACAAGACCTTGAAGTGGTGGTATGTGCGCGCCGTCGACATTTGAGTTGATATGCTAACCGGATAGGCAATGCGGCATGTGTACGTAGCTACTCATGGATTCTTGGAAGATGCATTGCTAATAAGCCTAGTCATGATCGCCGAATCGGTCTCACTTGGCGTTCTCTCTCTGCCGGCGACGCTGGCATCCCTCGGACTGGTCCCGTACGTTGGCACTTGTTAATACTTGCGTCAGATCTTGCTAACATAAACTAGAGCAATTATTCTCATCGTCGGACTCGGTCTTGTTGCACTATACACCGGATATGTCATCGGCCAGTTTCGCCAGAGATACCCTCACATTCACAACCTGGCGGATGCCGGTGAGATCCTCTTGGGTCGGTTCGGCCGTGAGCTCTTCGGGCTGGGCCAGATCCTGTTTTCCATCTTCATCATGGGCAGCCATATTGTCACCTTCACCGTCATGATGAACACCATCACCGACCACGGAACCTGCTCCATCGTCTTCAGTGTGGTTGGTATGATCATCTGCATGGTTCTCTCCCTGCCGAGAACCATCAAGAACATGACCTACATCTCCATCGCCTGTATGTTGCCCCACCCTCTGACGTCGAGAATACCTTGCCAAAGTTGACCGAATCCCTAGCGTTCTTGAGTATCTTTTCCGCCGTGATGATCACCATGATTGGCGTCGGGGTGCAATACAAAGGCGGCGTCAACATGAACATCACCAACGAGACCAATCTGTATCATGCGTTCACGGCGGTGACCAACATCGTCTTCGCTTACTGCGCCCATGTCGCCTTCTTCGGGTTGATTGCTGAGATGGAAGAGCCGAAGGACTTCCCCAAGGCGCTGTGTCTGCTGCAGGTCTTCGAGATTTGTCTCTACGTCGTCGCCGCCGTCGTGATCTACTACTACGTTGGAAACGATGTGACTTCGCCCGCCCTGGGATCGGCAGGCCCTGTCTTGAAGAAGGTCGCGTACGGAATCGCCATTCCCACGGTAAGCGCTGCTCCTTGCATATGCCCTGCGCTAGTGGCTAATAGTCGTCCAGATTGTCGGTGCGGGTGTCGTGAATGGACACGTCGGATTGAAATACATCTACGTCCGAATCTTCCGCCGATCCGGACGCATGCACAGCCGCGACTGGGTGTCGGTGGGCTCCTGGGTCGCGATTGGCGTCTCCTGCTGGGTCATTGCCTGGATCATCGCCGAGGGCATCCCGACGTTTACCAATATCGTGAGCTTGATTGTATGTTGAGTTGATTCACGTCCAATGATTGTTCGAGTGAAGCTAATCGGCTACAGAGTTCACTTTTCGCTAGTTGGTTCAGCTGTAAGGATCCATGTTGATCTTCGTTATACTCTAGATACTAACGGTCACAGACGGACTTGGCGGTGTTTACTGGCTGCATCTGAACTGGGGACGGTGGTTCTCATCTCCACGTAAGATCTTCCTCACGGTGATCAACATCCTGATTGTGGGTATGGGTGGATGTCTGGTAAGTGGTCAAGCTCCTTCATCATCCCGGACCTCACTAACCGAGTAGTGTGGCCTGGGATTGTACGTGTCCGGCAAGGCGATCCACGACGACAGCTCAAAGAGCAGCTTTTCCTGCGCCAACACCGCCGACTAGACAGGTCCGTGATAGCTCTTTACAAGTGCATTGGTTACTCTTGGCCGCTGTATATAGCATATCCGTGAATGTGACATCGCATTATTATTATATGTACTGGTCCAGTCTTGGCTATAAACACAACCCATCAAAACAAAAACCTCTATAAGACGTGATCAATCGTTTTACGCGACCTGCTGGAGCAGCGTCATCAACGGCGCCTGGAGCTCGCCCTTGCGCAGGGACTCGTAGATGATGGAGATCCAGGAGCCCACGGTCTTCTTGTCGCGGCCGTCCAGCTCGGTGCTCTGGATCGTCGGGTGCTCTACGAATCCACGGTGGAAGGGCACGCGCAGGGTCTCACGCACCATCTGGTAGAGGGTCTTGGAACCAGCACCGAGCATCTCCACGGTGTGGGGACGAGCAATGAAGGCGTCGGCGGTCTCCTGGTAGATCTGGTTCATAACGACCGCGGCGCGGTTCTGCCAGGCGCTGAGGTCGGACAGACGCAGGTTCTTCGTCGAGGCGGCGTCGACAATGGCGGGCACGGTGGCCTGCACGGTCTTGGTGCAGCGCTCCGACAGCGGCACGCGGGTGGTGGTGGGCCAGGCGGTGGCGATGGCGTTTCCAATGGCGGAGGACAGGGCATTGCGCTCGGCCTCGGTCATGTCGGCGGCGATGGTCTCGGCGGTGACGACGGCGATGCGCGGGACGATCTTGTCGAGGAAGGCGAGGTGCAGGGCGCGCAGGTCAAGCGCCTGGCACACAATGTACAGGTAGGCGGCGCTCATCAGCGACACCAGCTCGACGGCCTGCATGGTGTAGCGGCCGGACACCAGGGCCAGCGAGTTGACGGCCTGGTTGCGCATCTCGGCGGTCTGGACGTGGGCGCTGACGGGGTGGGCGACGTAGGCCAGCTCGGACATGTAGGCGGCCATGCTGATATCGACGCCCTTCATGGTGAAGGAGAGGCTGGGGTCGTCGGCGACCAGGTTGGTGGGCAGGCCGTTGTTGTAGTTGGGGTCGACCAGCTCGGTGCTCTGCGCGAACAGCAGCTTGCCCAGCATCTGCAGGCACAGCCGCGTCTTCTCCATGGCGGAGGTCACGGCGGCGGCCTGGAAGTTGGCGCCGCAGTAGATCTCGCGGTTGACCGTGTCGACGAGCGGGTTGTCGCACGACGAGTTGAGCTCCGTCGAGATCTGCCGGTCCGCCAGCATCAGATCCTCCAGCTGGGGGCCCACCCACTGCGGCACGCTGCGCCACGCGTAGCGGTCCTGGATGAGGCCCGCCCGCTTGCGGTCCTTCTCGCGGAACACGCCCACCGCCAGCCGCGAGCCCTGCAGCAGCGAGAGCACGTTGCGCGCGCACTCGACCTGCCCGTCGTGCGGCCGCGTCAGCGAGATGAACGGGTGGAAGCTCTCGGCCGTACCCATGAGCGCCTCGACGCCCATGGCCGACAGCGCCTGCGTCATGACCGCCAGCTGGTGCGACTCGTGCATGGCCAGACTGGCCACGGCCGCCGACACCGCCGTGCCGTTGACCAGCCCCAGACCCTCCTTGGGGCCCATCGTGCGCGGCTCGATGCCCGCCGCCTGCAGCGCGTCGCGCGCGCTCATGATGCGCGGGTTGCCCGGCGCCGCCGGGTCCGCCACCTGCACGTAGATGTCCGGGCTGCCCTCGACGGCACCCGCAATGTACGACAGCGGCATCAGGTCACCCGACGCGGAGACGGAGCCGCGCAGCGGGATGATGGGTGTGATGCGGTGCTTCAGCAGCTGCAGCAGCCCGTCCAGCACCTTGATCGTCACGGCCGAGTGGCCGCGGGCATTGCTGTTGGCACGCACGACAATCGACGCCCGCACCCACGGAGCCGGCATCGCGTGCGGCCCCGGCGACGACGGGCCAACCTCGCCCGCCTTGTCGGCCGACACCAGCACACCGGCCTGCGTGAGCTGCAGCAGGGCCGCCTGCAGGGCGGACGCCCGATCAGTACGAGAGTCGGCGCTGCCGCCGAATCCGGTGTTGACACCTGGATACATGTCAGGCACGTTGTGTAGAGGGACTGTGGGTGCATATACGTACCGTACACGCAGTATCCGTGGTCGAGGTGGTCCATCAGCACGTCCACGCTGGAGGTGATGCTCTCGATGACCTGGGGGTCCGAGGAGAGGCCTGGAATGCAGTTGTGGCTGACCGATTAGTATACTACCATGTTTGCATGCTGGTATCCTTGGAGACGGGGACATACTAGGCGACAGCCACTACCGAGGCAATATCCAAGCTGTTTCCATCCAGGCTGATCTGCTTCTGGGCCTTCAGATCCTGGAGACGGTTCCAGGTCCGGCAGGCCGTAGCCAGGTGAGTCGGCGCCGTAGGGATTCGCGGCATGGTATAGGAATGTACGAGAAAGATGGGAACAAGGGGATCTGGGAAGCAGGAAGTCAAATCTCAACGCAACGCGGGCGACCTGCGTGGTTTATATATGCCTATCATTGCCACGTTTTTTCCCTCGCCTATGGAGCAGAAAGCAAAATTCCAAACAAAACAAGACAAGACGACACAGGAGGCTCGTCCGGAAGGAGGCGAACCAAGCGGAATGCCCGATTGTCAGAGCATTTACCCACTTGGATAAGCGGGTTCCACGCCAGCTTCAGGCTCAGAGGACGATTCAGATGCAGATGGAGCCGGACTGACTTGTCCGGAAGTACAACTCCATCCGAAGGATTCCATTTTTCTTTTTTTTTTTTTTCTTTTCCCGTTCTGTCTCTGGATCGATGGACTCGCAGACGATCTTGCCCCATCAGTTGGCGCATTCTTCCCCTGGCTGGTGGACATTGGGTTGGAGATCGTCTCCTGGCAAACCCTAAAGATTCGTCGAGCTGCACGGACGGGACAGGATTTAGCATTTCTTTTTGGGTTGCCGCCCAGATTCCAGCTTTGTTTACTTTTTTCCTCTGTTGTTGTCCTGTCGTCCCTTGTGCCTTGTGTCCGTCCAGGATGCATCTGACATTGTGCGTCCTGAACAGCTCCAAACTGTGGACACACCACGCTGGACATTTTCCTAAACAAGCCTCGGTCGACGACTCCGGCGCGATCGAACCCGATCGACGATCGCAAGTGGAGCCGGAGATGAGGCGTCTGTCGGGATGGAGATGGGCCTCGCTCCGAGTTTCTGGAATGTGGCTATCGTATGGTGCGGTGCCTGCTCTGCTGGCTAGACTACATACTCTGTATGGAGTATGGACGATGTCAATCCGATCACCCGAGCCCTCGAGTCAGACAGACGTCCATGTACAAAGTCCCCCTTGATGCCTGCCCCTTTCCTGTCCCGTCTGTCGCCGTCTGTCGTACTATTTGCATCACGATCGCTGGAATCTGAAGATAGCGGGCCCACTGACGAGCTCGGTACTTTTCCACGCCCAGATCCACCCCGTCTCTACTCGAAACCCCCGTCAATAGCCGGGTGGCTTCGGCATCCGTGAGTGCTGGAGAGGTCCCGGGTGGATGCACCGTGAGGATGGACTGCCAATCACTCCTGATTCTCCCTGGTGGGCGCTGGGATCGCCCTGCCGATCACGCCTAGTCGAAGGTAAATGCGGGTGGTTCCCTGCACTCGTCCGATAAGATTAAGCTAGTGCCGTGGTGTTCTGTGCGGTTTGGTGCTGTTCAGGGGTACAATGCCATTATTGCTGCATCTTACTGCATCCTGCAGCTCCGGGAAGCTGAGCAGAAATTTTCTTAGTGCCAGATCCCGCGGCCCGCAGCGCCAGCCCTCCCAGCTAATCGACGCTACCAAGATGCGCCCGTGACGCCCTAGTCCCAAATCGTATATTCCGTAGTGCTCTGTACTCCATAGTGGTGATGCCTGATTTTTCATCCGACCCAGGCGCGTGGACAGGAGAGCTGAAGACGCGGTGGAGCTGAGGGACCGACAAGTACGAATCATACCCCGCCGCGGTGGATGTGATCCAACCCATATCACATCGGGATTATAATGCGAAAAGAGCAGTCTTTTCCCCTGCCGGCTGGCCCTCAGCTCGCTTGCTTTTCTCTCCAGGATCTCTGGCGGAACTTGGTGCTGTCGTACTCGTCGTGTTTCGTTGCCTGAGCCCATTGGCGCAGTATGGAATCCTCTCCCTTTCCCTCTGTCGACATCCCGACGGTCGACCTCTGGAGCTTTCTGTTTGAGCGTCGGGATCGGCCGTACTCCGATGACAAAGGTGTGTCTGATATGCCCGTGTATCCGTTGTGGTTGCATACTAACCACCACCATAGTCCTCTTCTCCGATGCATCCTCCGGCCGGTCCCTGACCTACCAGCAAATCCGCCAGCGTGCGCTGACCTTTGGCCATGCGCTGCGTCGCAAGTGGAACTGGAACAAAGGCGATGTGCTGCTGACCTTTGCGCCAAACTCCATCGATCTGCCGCCGGTCATCTGGGGGACGCTTGCCATCGGCGGAGTGGTCTGTCCCGTGAACCCCAGCTATCGCGCCGAGGAGCTGGTCCATCCGCTGAAGGATGCAAAGGCCCAGGCTGTCGTGACGCAGCGCGCGCAGGCGTCGGTGGCATTGGACGCCGCCCGTCGCGCCGGCATTCCCCAAGACCGGGTCATCATTCTCGACGAGCTGCCCCAGGAACTGACTGATGATGGGAAGGCGTATGGCCCGCATGTGCCGCCGATCACCAAGCCGGACCAGGAGCTTGCCTTCCTGGTGTACTCGTCCGGCACGACCGGTCTCCCCAAGGGCGTCATGCTGTCGCATCGCAACATGGTGGCCAACCTGCTGCAGTCGGCGGCCGTCGACCAGGGAGTCCTCTCCTGCAGCCGCGGCCTGAACGGCGAGGGCGATCGCGCCCTGGCCCTACTGCCATTCTTCCATATCTATGGTATGCGCACACTCCCATAATTAGCGACACTCAGACTAACCGACAGGCCTCACCTATCTGCTCAATCACACCGTCTACCTGGGCCTCTCGACGTTCGTGATGCCCCGGTTCCAGTTCGACACCTTCTGCCGCGTCATCCAGGACCAGAAAATCACCTACGCCTACGTCGTGCCGCCCGTCATCCTCGAGCTGGTCTCCAACCCGCGCGTCGCCCAGTACGATCTCAGCTCGCTGCGCATGATGCTGTCGGCCGCCGCCCCGCTGGCCGTCGAGCTGATCCACGCCCTACACCAGAAGTTGAACCTGAGCGTGCGCCAGGCGTACGGCATGAGCGAGTGCGCGCCCTGCACGCACATGCAGGTAGATCCTCTCCTTTCGTGCGCGTTCATCTCCCCATACTAACGACACCAGACCTGGGACGAAGCCCGCACGCACCTCGGCTCCGTCGGCCGCCTGCTCCCCAACATGACGGCCAAATACGCCCCCGTCGAAGGCGAAACCGGCCGCTCGCGCGAGCTGTGGGTGAAGGGCCCCAACGTGTTCCTGGGCTACCTCAACAACCCCAAGGCCAACGCCGAGTCCTTCTCCGACGACGGGTACTACAAGACGGGCGATGTCGGCTACGCCGACGAGAACGGCCACTTCTACATCACCGACCGTGTCAAGGAGCTGATCAAGTACAACGGCTTCCAGGTGGCGCCCGCCGAGCTCGAGGATATCGCCCTCGGCCATCCGGCCGTCGCCGACGTCGCTGTCACCGGCATCAAGAGCGGACAGTCTGGGACGGAGCTGCCGCGGGCGTATGTGGTTGTCGCCAAGGGGTATGCGCCCTCCAAGGCCACGGCGGATGAGATTATCAAGTATGTGGGTGACCGGGTGATTAGCTATAAGCGGCTGCGGGGGGGTGTGCATTTCGTCGATAGCATCCCGCGCAATCCGTCGGGGAAGATCTTGCGGCGGGAGTTGAAGAAGATGGATCGTCCGGCGAAGCTGTAACTTAGTTACTTCGTTTGTATTATACTTGTGTCTATATAGAATGGATGGGTCGGATTTTAGTCTTGTTTCTGATTGGGTTCTGAAATATATATTGACCGTGTCTGATTTCTCAGTATCAGCATAATCACACGGATCTTGAGCCTGTATGATGAGCTTTCTGGGGGCATTATCATTCCACATGGAGATATTGTTCCAGAGGACAGACTGTCAAACGAATCCTTTAGCAAGTCGTTGAGATGCTGAAAAATTATGACTGACTTGAACTCGTGGACTACACCCGCTTACTAATGCTCGTTTTCGGAGCACCACTGCTCCCGACTGTGATTTCCATCTAGGCTAGGAATTTTTGATGCTACAGAACGTACAATGGAGCTCCAAGGGGATACTCGTGAAGTCTTCCAAGGTTGCCTTCATATGAAGATTTGTACAGAAGCAGCACGCTAGACTGTTCTGGGAATTCGCTGCCTCAGGGTGCAAATGGTGGGAATTGCCTGATTAGGACTAGCCCTGCTAGTGATCACTGACCAATAGAAGGTGGGCTATCAAAAAGATCGGTAGACATGGGGGAGAACTGGAGACGACGTCTGTCTGTCTTGCCAGAAAGAGAATGACGGTACGATGTGGTCGAATATCCATGTTGGTAGACTCATAGTTTGCCGGAATCCGGAAAGGGGTTGATAGTAAGCTCGATGATGACGCCGAGCCAGAACTTTGACGGCCCTGTATCAGCCTTCTTGGATGCCATGTCAACCCGTTGTATCATTGGGCAATTCAATCTGCAAGCGAATCTATGGGCAATCTTAGTATGTCATCGGACACCCCGAGAAACTTCCCATGATTCCGTCACTTTCCTGGTAAGATCAGCTCAAGCAAGCCTCAAGCTGCCAAGGTCCGCGTCTATCGGAAAGTATGCGCAGGACCAGAAGACTATTGTGTTTATTGTTGAGGCCACTTCGGACGGCACACACTCGAATATTGATCGGCTTCGAGCCCGACGACGGGCATGTTGTCCTCGAGGTATCTTGTCGGCGAGGCTTAGGCCTTCGCAGGCTACTTTGGGAGTATTCCGACTGCCCCCGCAAGCTTCAGTTGGGATGCGTTCGTGGAGCCTCCAATATACTAGATTGCATGGACCACTCAGTGACGGAATATCAATTCCTCTTGCGTTTCAATCATATGGTAGGTATCTATCTACCCAATCCCATCTATGTGGTTTGCCTATGGTCATACTTCCCGCCTCTATACACACCGAATTCGAGTCATCACGCAGGAGAAAGCAGCCGACCCTCCACTCTGGCTATACGTGTTCACAATCCCCATGGCCGCACGGTAGGTTGCCTCAACCGTCAAGAAGGAACCGAAAGTACCAACAAAATGCTCCAGAGAACCCCAGGCACCCACCTTTTAGGTTGTTCCCGTCTGCGATTCCTCAGCAAATGAAGGATTGTTGATCGATCACCTTCCAGTCAGAGACCCAAGGCGGTGCCGCCGCCGGACGATCCGCTATTCCGACGGCCACCGTGATGATCGCTGTCAGGGCCGGTGTAGCTTGTCTGGATGATTCGACAGAATGGCATGTCCCTGCAGAATGGATGCAAGGAACTTCAATCCATGCTCCAAGTGATCCGACCTAGCGTCCGGAATCTGCTAGAGTAAACACAGAGATGGCCGCAAGGACAACAAACAGAGAAGTGCAGGTGACATATGTCGAAAAGGTATTGAGTGAGCAAAGGAGGATGTGTCCAGTAGAGACGACAAGCAGCGTTCGAAGTCCGTTTTGGCTTGTAACGCGCGGCCGCGCTTGTGCCGCCACGAGGATGTCCTAACCCATGGCATATGCATCGATGACACTGGTAGAAGGAGTTCTTGCTCGCATCTAGTGGCCTAGGAGGAGCGAGAAAGTCCCGGTGGCCTTTCCTTTCTCCACAGTTGTCATGCACCTACGGCGTTAGA
Source organism: Aspergillus sp. MEXU 27854 (assembly GCA_019721355.1). Taxonomy (NCBI): domain Eukaryota; kingdom Fungi; phylum Ascomycota; class Eurotiomycetes; order Eurotiales; family Aspergillaceae; genus Aspergillus; species Aspergillus sp. MEXU 27854. The sequence goes on along the minus strand of JAGMTT010000008.1, from coordinate 60,926 downwards.
AGAATTGAGACCCATCCATGGACCCGGGCAGGAGAGCAGACATATCTGCATGAGAAAACAGTGTGTACCGCGGAAAGAAATTGCTCTCAGTTTGCTTCTCTGGAGCCCTTTTGCAGCTTTACCGGGACCTGTTGACGTTATGCCTGAGAGAACAGGGGTTGTCGGACAGAGGATCGATTGTCGAACAGCAGATGAGAGAAAGTGAATGGGGCATACACTCTGTATGGTTAGATGAACCATTTGGACACAAACATCGGCATGTACGAATGTCATTTGATAGTGGGGGCCTGCATTATGTTCTGATCTTATTCATTTCCACGCGCGCATAAGAACATGTGTCGATCAGCGGTATGCACAAGACAGCGCAGCATAATCGTACATAAGGACTGACAAGACAATCACAATACAGTAAGCGTCCCTATTGAAACAAACATCACCCATGCTGTCTATACTCGGTATCATTTCATGAGTGACGAAAGGGTAGCACGATGCATCCCAATGCCACCCAATCGCCTCGTTGCACCATCCTCCCGCGACCCCGGACCAATTCACAGATCGTCTCCCAATCACAAGAACAGACATCTCTGCCAAGAGCGAATGGATCACGGTGCAACCGCGGTAAGAAACCCCAGGGGCCTCACCCCCTCATCTGTTAGCTGGAGATGATCGCCGCTAACCGAGGTCCCGACCGGCCCCGTTATAACCACCTGGTTCTCAGAGCTGGATGCAGCGGTCGTTGTATGCCGGTAGCTGAACAACGACACAAACGAGACTTCTAGAAAATGGCCGACTTTAACCCCTCGCGCCATGTCGGAAACCGCGATTACACCCGGTCGACGGTGGTGATTATTGGGGCGGGCCTTTCTGGTATGCGCGCGAGCGACAACGGCTGCTACAGTGTGACTGACAGGACGTTTTAGGCCTCTGCATGGCGATCGATATCCTGCGCCGGACGCCGTGCCGCAACTTTGTCATCCTGGAGAAGGGCAGCCAGGTCGGCGGCACCTGGAATGACAACAAATATCCCGGCTGTGCCTGTGACGGTATGTTGAACGCGCCCAGGGTCTACGTGTACTGAGTGGTGGTAGTGTGGAGCGCGTTGTACAGCTACTCGTTTGAGCAGAAGAGCGACTGGACGCGCGAGTATCCGGGCCAGGAAGAGATCTTGGTAGGTGGCCGTGGTTCTGAGGGTGGACGCCGGCTGATGTCGCAGGGCTATGTGATCCAAGTCGCCGAAAAGTACGGCCTCTTCAAGCACATCCGCTTCAACTCGACCGTGCAGGAGGCGCGCTGGGACGAGACCAACCTCCGGTGGGACGTCAAGGTCGGCGTCACCGGCGCCAAAGACAGCGAGTTCATCGAGGCGTACACCCTCACCACCGAGTTTTTGGTGTCCGCAGTCGGCCAGCTCAATGTCCCCAGCTGGCCGTCGATTCCCGGGCTGGATGAGTTTACGGGCAAGCTGATGCACTCGGCAAGGTGGGACTGGAGCTACGACTTTGCGGGGAAGCGCGTGGCCATCATCGGCAATGGTATAGTCTGCACCATCGATATCACGCGGGAACAATGCTAACGGGCCAGGCGCCACGGCGGTGCAAATCATCCCCGAGGTGGCCAAGACGGCGGCGCACCTGTCCGTCTACCAGCGCACGCCGAACTGGGTGATCCCGCGGATGGACATGGCGGTGTCGCCGGTGCAGCAGTTCCTGCTGGAGTACGTGCCGCCGGTGCGGTGGTGCAAGCGGGCGCTGATGATGCGGTTCCGCGAGGCGACGCACTCGGCCATCGTGGACAGCGAGTCGAAGCTGTCGCGGGAGATGCGGACGTATGCGGTGGACGCGATGAAGAAGCAGCTGTGCGACAAGCCGGAGCTGTGGGAGAAGGTGGTCCCCAACTACGCCGTCGGGTGCAAGCGCATCATCATCTCGGACGACTACTTCCCCACGCTCAACAAGCCGCACGTGGAACTGAACACCCGGGCGATCGAGCGGGTGACGGCGCAGGGCATCCAGACGGCAGACGGTGAGGAGCAAGAGTTCGACCTGATCGTGTTGGCGACGGGGTTCCGCACGGTCGAGTTCATGTATCCGATCGCGGTGTACGGCCGACACGGGCGGTCGGTGGCGGACGTGTGGAAGGACGGGGCGATGGCCTACTACGGCATGACGGTGGAGGATCTCCCCAACTTTGGGATGCTGTATGGGCCGAACACGAACCTGGGCCACAACTCGATCATCCTCATGATCGAGGCGCAGTCGCGGTACCTGAGCACGCTGATCAACGCGGTCGTGCGGGCCAAGACGCGCGGGCAGACGTTGGCCCTGCGGCCGCAGCCCGCCGTGGTGCAGGCGTTCAACGAGCGCATCCAGACGCTGCTGGCCAAGAGCTCGTTTGCGGATGTGCACTGCCAGAGCTGGTACAAGCAGGCGGACGGGCGCATCACCAACAACTGGCCCAGCACGGTGGTGCAGTACCAGAAGGAGTTGAGTCGGGTGGCGTGGGAAGACTATGAGGCTGAGGGCACGGGGGTGGACGAGGTCCAGGGCAAGAAAGCGAGCTACATCGGGCGAGTCACTGAGGAGACGCCCGTCAGCCATACGACATTGGTGCTCGGGGCGTTGAGTGTGGCGTTGGCGGTGGGCGGATACTACTGGAGGGGAGGACGGCGGCGCCGGTAGTTCGGAGTAGTCGTACTCTGTAGGGGGTAGTGGCGGTGGACTTAAGAACTATTTGTCGTGTTTCTCCTATTTTTGGGTGGTTTCATTATCCACTTAACACGAGGTTCATACCGAGTACTCTGGAATCAGGAGCGACTGGTCAGATTTCCTAGGTACGTACCTCACACAGGGGGGACCAGTGGAGGGAGACGGTGGGGAGAATGTCTCTGCCTGCTTGGCATGTCGCAGATCTGGAACCTGTCCGGTGCTTGGGGAGCGGGTCCAAAACAGATCAGCAAAACGACCGAGGTACACTCGTAGAAGGCAATACACTCGGACAAGCGAGACGGCCACTTCTAGACTCCGAGTACTCCCTCTGAGTACCTGCAGAGTATGTACAGAATGCTCTGTATGTAGGAGGTCACGGGAATTGATGTCGGTGACTTCGGGACCAATCGGAAGGACCGAAAAGGTAGCACAGGGTCCACGTGGAGTCGGGGCTAGCCCGAACGGGAAGGTTGTCGTGCCTTGATTCGATCCGCACTTCCTTACCGAGTACAGTATTTAGTACAGTATTTACCCAGGTAATATCGAGATAGCAGGGATGGGGACAAAACCACTGCCTCCGGCGTATACTAGATGCCTCTATAGAGCTTGTTTGTCAGGGCTGCATCGAACACGTACTGAATGAGGAGAAAGGGCATGTGACGGAACATTCCGCCCGGGGCTGCGCAAACTAAATATAGGGTCCATCAGGGTCCGGTGGGTCGCTTGTTTCAGTCCCTGAAAGGCCATCAGAGCCCCAAACAAGAATTCTCGGTGCTCCCAGAACAATAATGATGGTGGCATAATCATGACCGGATGTCGCCATCACACCTCTCTCTCTCTCTCTCTCTCTCTCTCTCTCTCTCCATGACCCAACCATGATTCCCGCGACGACTCCATCCTCCCTCGACCTCCTTGCGATCCATCCACTCGGCGCATAATTGGAGATTTCGCATCCCCGTCCTCCTGAGCAGTTCCCACTAGCTGCATCCTCCTACGATGTGTCTCCCGCCATGACCGTCGTCACCATCCTCCAGGCCACCTGGCATCGAACCCTTCTGCCCCTGCTGCGCCAAGTGCAGGCCTCTCCCCATCATGCATTCGATGTCTTCTGGGACTTCTCCCGGCGGTACTTCTTTACCCTGGCCCTTCTGTCCCTCCTAGGCGCCAAGATTCTCCATCTCTACGCCCACCTGCACTCGCTGCCGCCCGCCAAATTCCTCCTCTGGGGCATCACCTTCTTCTTCCAAGATGTCCTCGCCATCCTCCTTCTCCGGATTGCCACGCGCCGATGGCGCAGACGCTCCCTGGCCCTGGTGGCTGCCATCGTCGTGCTCCCCTTCAGGTACGTCCCTCATTCACTCCATGGTCTCCATGGTATACCTACGGGTGGTGGTCTAACCGGTGCAGCCTTGTCATGTCCGGCATGGCCGCGGCAAACACTTCCTTCTATGTAGTGACCGGCGCAGAGATCCATTGGCGACAGGCCAAAACCTTCCACCGCGACGCCGCCGCCGTACGCACCCTCCTCACCGGACTGACCGGATTCCTCATCGTCGAAGCCATCCTCCTCAGCATCTCCTCCGTCATTGCGCGACCCGTCCACCGTACAACCGGGGGGATTTTGACCACTCTTGCCTGGCCGTGGCGGAAAACGATCGACTGCATCTACCACCGTCGCCCCCGGCATCCGGTCCTCCCCGACCCCGAGACGTATGCGCAAGTCGCCGAGGAAGACTATGACATTGACGACAGTGACGCCGATACACCCCTGCACACATTCCAAGCGAAAATCGGTCCATACTCAAAACCCAAGCCCACCACCCGACGGCTCGCCGTGTTCCTTCCCTTCATCGCCCTCGTGGTCATGCGCGCCCTGCGACCCTCCGATCCATCATACATGTTCTTGTCTGGCGTTCTCCCGTTGACGCCCTTTGTCGACGCACGACACCGCTCATCTCCCGTGGACACCGCCGGACTACCCGGCGATTATCGGTTCCTCAAAGGACGCACCGCGTTGACCGTCCCCCCTCCGTTTCCGTGGTTGCCTCCCACGCCTCTGCCCGGCTTCGAAGACTGGGATGCCGCGAACCGGTCGCATCTGCATTACAATCCAGCACAAGACCCGCTCCATCTGGCCAACCTCGATCAGCCTGTGCTCGAGCCAATCCGCCAAGCATTGGCCGAGGGCACTGTGCGCATCAAACATGTCATTTTGCTGAAACTGGAGAGTACGCGTGCGGATGTATTTCCCCTGCGAAATGACTCGTTCATCTGGAATCGCATTGCGAATTCTTACCCCGACCGGAAAGTCCCAGAGGAGGTCACGCAGCGGGTGGCGAACTTGACGCGCACCGCCGAATACCTCACGGGGTTTGCGACTGGGTTCGACCATCACGATAATCTGTTCGCAGGAAAGAAAGCGTACGGCGGTATCAGCGCCAGCAACGCCGTGACTACCGGCACGTACACGCTGAAGAGTCTCGTGGGCACCGTCTGCGGTGTCACACCCCTGGTCGCCGACTTCAATCGCGAATACAATCACCACATTTACCAGCCATGCATGCCCCACGTGTTGGACGCAGTGAACCAACAACCAGACATCACAAACAACACGGACGACTTTACCCACTGGCCCTGGCATTCGATGTGGATGCAGTCCGTGACCCATGGCTACGACAATCAGGACAAACTGACCCCGGTCCTCGGCTTCCACGACGTCCAGACCAAGGAGAGCATCCGCGACAGACATGCGAAGCATTATCCGCCACACACCAAAGAAGTCAACTACTACGGCTACGCCGACACCGAGCTTCGCGAATATCTACGCGATGCGATCGACGACGCCGAGCGCAACCACACCCGTCTCTTCCTTACGCATTTGACGGGGACGACGCATCATCCCTGGCGTCTTCCCCATGACAAGTTCCAGCAAATCATGAAGCCAGCCTGGGCAGGCAAAAGCCGAGACGTCAATCGATATCTCAACACGATCCACTTTGTCGACGACTGGTTGGCCGAAATCTTGGCCATCTTGGAGGAGAAAGGCATCGCAGATGAGACGTTGATCGCCATGGCAGGAGACCAGTGAGTGAACTATCCACATCCGAATACCACAATACGATGGAGCGGTCCGCTAACAGACACAGCGGCTTGTCTCTGCCAAATGACGGCGGTGCCACCCCCTACGACAACCCCCATATCGGAAGCTTCCAGATCCCCATTGTGTTGGCGCATCCGCGCCTGCCTCCGGTCGAGATTACCACGCCGGTCATGTCCGACCAGATCGTGCCGACGATCCTCGACCTTCTGATCGAGTCCTCCTCGCTCAGTCCAAACGGCACGACCGTCGCAACGGATGTCCGCGGATTGTACGAAGGGCAGTCCATGATCCGTCCTCTCACCACAGAAGCTGGCGATATTCAAGACTGGCAGTTTACTGTCATGAACACGGGCGGCTCATGGCTGGCGGTGCGGTCCGCCGCGCGCCCAGGATACCGCCTGGTCATCCCATTGATTGACGATCTCGAATGGCGGTTCACCAATGTGGCCCTGGACCCGGACGAGCTCCACCCCGTGACGGACTTTAACCTGCTAGACCTGGCCAAGACGCTGGATGAGCGGTATGGTGAAGATGCGGTGGACTGGCTGCGAGATGCCGCCCACATCGCCGAGTGGTGGGTGGGTGAGAATTGGCGGCGCTATGGGTATACGCCCCCCGGGATGACAATCGCAAACGCGACGGAGGGATTGTATGATGCTGAATAATTGCATATAGAGCTCATGATGTACATAATTTCTGCTGTTACGACCCATACGATTAGTTGACCTTTAGACAATCTGAAATGCATTAGATCTTGTCACGAATCCTCTAGAAGGAGTTGAAGTGTGAGGCCATGCATGTCTATATTCGGATGAGCTGGTTCTCGGCCAGAATCAAGTACAAATTGTCATACTGGGTCTAGTTTAAAAAATCCTCGCAAGAGCCTCCCGATATAAAACTCCACTCAGTACAGGCAGGCAGTCGATACTTCCCAATCACTCTCACTATTCCTTCGCTGATGGGAACTGGTCAGCCCATTTCTCGTCCCCTCCTAAAAAGCGAAAAACAACCCGAGAATCCCGATCCCTACATCGAGGATCATTCGCCGCCTCCTCATATGTCTTCAGCCCGGCATCTCCCAGGACCAAACGTGCCCCTACCTGCTCTGCCATGGCAACAGCCAGAGAAAAGTCTTTCTTCATCAGCTGAATCTTGAACCCCGTCTTGTAGTCATTCGAAGACGGCGCATCCGGGACTACGCCAGGACAGGGGTTGAACCGATCACAAATGGCGTTCTGTGCGGTACCAGCACCAAAGACGCTGGAAAGGACTCGTGGGTCTAAACCAGCACGCATCCCGATATTCAGTGCCTCGGAGTTCGCGATTGCGATCAGGCCTGAGAGGTAATTATTGCACAGTTTTGCCGATAACCCGAGCGACGGTCCTCCGCATGGAATGACTTCTTTTCCCATCAGGAGAAGTATATCGGTCAGGGGTTTGAGGTTGGAGTCCGTATCTGCGCAGCCCAGGAAGAATGCAATGGTGCCTTTCTGAGCCCCGAGCACTCCGCCGCTTACTGGAGCATCGTAAAAGGAGGCCGACGGGTGGTGGCTGGCGATGTGTTCCTTGACCGCGAGACTTGTCGCTGTATCGATTGTCGAGCAATCAATGAGCAGTCTGTCGTCCAGAGGGGTAGAGCATACGCCTGTCGTCTCGTGGAGATAGACTGCCCTCACATGCGATCCTTCTGGAACCATAGAAATGAGAATCTTCTGTAGTAATTGGTTAATTACACAATCACAAGGCGGACAGCAAATACTCACTGAATGCTCTGCGACATCGCGTGGTGATTTCCCCGGGACCGCTCTCTTCGGATACATGGCTACAAAGTCGTTCACTACCTGTTCGACGATATCAAACACATACAGCTGCGTAGTGGCCGGTATCTTTGCAATGAGCTGTTGTGCCATCGGTAGGCCCATGGCCCCGAGACCAATGAAGCCAATAGCATCGAAAGTCAGTGAACCCATATTGAACGTGCCGTATGCTTGAAATGACAGTTGCTGGATCTCTTTGGCCTCGTAGCAAATATTAATATTCTGATACCACCGGACACAGCCATAGGACCGCCGTTACCCCGAAATAGTTGGGGAAACAGCCGAGTCCCCCAAATAAGCGGATGCATATTGCTTTCAGTGCACTGGCCTAGTCACTTAGAGAGGGGTATTGCATCTATGGAGTAATAGTTGGTTGTTCCAAACGTTCATTTTTATCCAAAATCGGATATCTCCTAAAGTATCGCGGTAACCGAGTCGCTCTCATGATTCATGCTTAGAACCCTTCGTCTATACCCTCTACCACCCTCCATCACTCTCTATCACACTTGCGACATCAAACTGCTTTAGGTGCGGAAGCCGATCCTGTAACTCCTGAATTTCGCCCGGCAACACCCTGGCATTATCTAGAAACGAAATGTTCTCGACATTAGGAAAGCGCACCTGCACTGGATGTTAGTTCATTGCATATGAAAGGTCGGCGAACTCACCGTGACGAGATCAAAGAGCGCCTTCCATTCATTTCCACTGACGCCATACAACCCTGTTGGGGCGTCGTAATCAGGATCGAACGAAATACTTCTCAACTTTGGGGCGTGGAAGATCGGGATCTCTTCCCTGTCGTGCGAAAGGCCAGGTATAGCAAGCGTGAGACTCTCGAGATTCGAGAAGCATAAGCTACCGAATATCTCTGTGACCGACTGAAGCAAATCTTTTCTTCCAATGGCGTTTACACCAGCATGATGAATCGATCCAGCATAGAATTGTCGGCGCGCTGGCTTAATCCTCTCGAACACCGTCACAATAGAACGTTCCCATGGGCAATAGAGATTGTAGTCCCAGTTGCGCCAGAAGAGCCGCGTCGCTTCATAATGCCACGGTCTGCTCACCTGAGCACAGCGCACTAGCACGCCGTTCGCGTCAAAGCAGTGCTGATCGTCGTTGTCCGAATAATCCGGGTCCCCCTCTCGAAGATTTCGCAGTCGTTCGGGGTCTGGCCACGAGCCTCTCTCATCTCTAGAAATCCATGGGAAGACCCGTTCGATAACCAGGGAATTGGTAAGGGCTCGGTGGGTATTCCAGGCCCTGTGGTTGAGTTCTTGGTTCGCCATTCTCAGGGCTCAACTAGTCACGACCCACTGGAGCGCTGGATCTTGCACGTGGGAATCTCAGCTTTATATTAGTAGATGCTTCTTATTCACATTCGAGCAGCAATGCGAAGAGGAAGTTTGACCTTATTCTACCAAACCCGCCAGCCACGAGATGAGCCATTCAGTATTCCCCCTCAGAAGTTTTGAATGAACTAAGATTAGCGTCGTTCCATAATCCCTTATGGTGTGGAAAGGGTAAATGGGCGGTCTGTTGGATCATGACTACTTGGAAAGCATACGTGCAAGAGTGAATTGACTGTGCAAGATACATCAATCCACCACTTGTCTATCTCTATTCTTCCCCATAACATAGAACACAGATCCAAACAGAACAGTACAAACATGCTAGCTGGTCCTTTCCAACCATATCCCCTAAGGCCGCGTATATTCACCATTCTCAATCATCTCCTTGATCGTCCTCTCGGTCACCTTCATTGCCTCTACTCCTGCAGGTACCCCACAGTAGACAGATGCTTGAAGGACGGCCTCTGATATCTCCCTCTCCGTCAACCCGTTGTTGATCGCGCCTCTGGTGTGCACTGCCAATTCAGGCCATGACTTTAGGGCAATCAGCATGCCCAAATCTGCATCTGTTTAGTATAGACTTGTATGGAAGCAAAGAGTTGATGACCTACTCAGCAGACTACGCTGTTTCCTATCCAAACCCGGCCGCGTCCAAATGTGACCCCAGCACCACTCAGTCACCAGCTCTTGACCTGGCCGCGCAAAGTCTGAAGAGCCATTTGCAAGGGCCCTATCGACATAGGCGTCACCGACGACAGCTCGGCGGACTTTAAGCCCATCCTCAAAGAGCTGTTCGTGGAGGGGCTCGAGCTGCGAGTTGTTCGTCATAGTCTTCTTTCGCTGTAACGTCTGTTCCGGCGAGATTTAGCGATGAATGTCATCTATGGCTTAGTGAAAGAGTTCTTGCTCTTGATATAATGTGGTGACAGCTTCCCCGCATATCCATCCCCATCAGCATTTCCCCAACTTTTCATTTGCCGAGGTTATCCCTAGTAGCCGTCTTATATGCACGATACCCCATTCATTTCTCTCCATGCCCCATCTTGTCTTTGGGGATATTCGAACACTCTCAGTATGGCTACATTGACCTCTCCGAAAACGACGGCACCCGTTCCAAAAAAGCAAACCCTAAAGCCGTTCAAATGCAATTTTTGCCCCAGACAGTTTAGTCGGCGGGAACATCTCCAGCGCCATCATAACATCCGTAAGTTTTGATTTCTCTTGGCGTGACGTTGTGCTCAAGTATGTCGTAGACTACGGTCGTAAACCGTATCATTGCACGCTATGCAACTACTCGTGTAGACGAAGGTATATATCACTTACCCCCTTGGCCTTTGTGGAGACGTCTAACGTCGACAGTGATCTACTGACTCGTCACACAAAGCTTGCGCATGCAAATCGGGGAGTTTCCAACGCCTCTTCAGATGCATCCAAATGTATATTAATAGCAGCTCGCTATATATCCAAGTATCATTGACATTCTGGTTAGCTGCACAGACATCGGCCCTCGAACCGTCTCCTATGAACCCGGGGCCGTCACAGGATCAATTATGCGCAACCCAAACGTTTGAACAGCCAGTGGAACTGCAGTTCCTGACGGATGTGTCTATTCCTGAGACGACCATTCCCCATCTCCCCAGACAGTCCATTGCACTCCATTATTTGGATGGGGTCTCTCTTCCCCCGTTCGGAGATCAATCCTTCTTTTACCCGGAACTGTCGTTGAGCGACCCCTTTCTTCTATCACCAGTGGATGTTGACCCCGTTAATGTTGACACCGCCGATATCCAGACAATCCATGAGAATCTGCTGGCTCCTACGGGTGTGACTTCACGGCTGGTATCACCGTCCCCAGGGCTTTCAGATCCCAGCCGGTCCAACATGCGCTTCTCCCAGTTTCTTAGAGTCTCAGAAGATGACTGGTTGTGGCTTTCCAGCGAGATATCCGGATTTTCTGCAGTCTTGCCAGGGCGCCGTATGCTACCCTCCAGACACGCCTTGAGTCGCTACTTTCATGGATTTCTGAACGGGTTCCATCCACATTTTCCTATCTTACATCCGCAGACACTCTCCCTGCGGAAAATGGCCCCAGAGCTTATTCTTGCTCTTGCTGCTGTCGGAAGTCAGTATTGCCTTGAGTCACATCAGGGGCTTGCAATATTGGAGCTTGCGAGGTCAATCGCCCTGGAACAGCTACGACGACGGGAGTCTTTATCTGCTCCAACGCTCTCCGAGTCAACGGCATATCACGATAGGTTGTTACAAACTATACAGGCCCTATTTTACATGATGGCCATGTCAACATGGGGAGGGGTCATGAAGCCGCTGGTCCGCCAAGCGCTTGCCACACAGAGCCTTTTGGCCGTCCTTGTTCGACAACATGGCTTAGATGAACCGCCAGTATCACCTACTGCATGGGAAGACTGGGCGCGGATGGAAAGTGCACGACGTACTAAGCTGACTATATTTTGCTTCTTTAATTTGCATACTATAACATTCAACACCCCCTCGCCACTAATGATTGGGGACATCAATCTCAGGCTTCCATGCACCGAACTGGAATGGAAAGCCCAGGGGCCAAATGAATGGGCGGAAACGATACAAAAGTCCGAAACTCCTCCCCGTTTCCAAGATTGTATGACAGAGCTCCTAAGGGAGCCTGGTGCTATGCCCGTTTGTTCATCGTTGGGCAGCCATATCTTGATCCATGCTCTCATACAGCGCATATTTTCCGTCCGACAAACGATGCAGCCAGATTGTACGAACAACGAAATACCTCCAGAGTTTTCCGCTCCCCTACGCCGTGCATTGAAGAAGTGGCAGCAGCAATGGGAACAGAATCCCGAATCATCCCTAAGTCCTTTAGACAAGCACGGTCCCATCGCGTTCAACTCCACTGTGCGCCTTTCACCCCAGTCCATCATTCTGCACAATGAGTGTTCTGATCGGTTTTAGGCGTTATTTCACCTTGCATATGTCCGTCTGGTGGTTGATATCGGCTCTGTTCGCTCGCTCCTAGAACAAGATCATGTCCGGATTGCAGCTCGACTCGCCCATCTTCCGGATCTTCCACGGGGCTCGGCATTAACATTGGCGGCCAGGCATGCGGTACGTAGACCACCGTGATTCTGAGTACATATCTCATCGTCCTTTACTAGATCGCAGCTCTTTGCCCTCCAGTACAAATGGGCATATATTCTGTTGCACGAGCACCCAGCTGGTCTGTGATGCACGCTGTATGCTCTCTGGAGTATGCATTCCTGTTGAGTAAATTCATCAATATTACCCAGAATGTCGATCGTGCAAATCCGTTAGACGCCTCAGAGCAAGCAGTATTGGTCGCAATCAAGGAAACGTTGCGCGAAGTCGAATCGTCAATGCCAGAGGGTGATCCCACCGTCATTGATACCGCACCCAATCTTCTCGGAGCCAAAGCTGTGAGATCGTGGGGCCTGATACTAGAAGGAATGAGAACATGGAATGCTGTTGACGTCATTTCGAAGACGCTCTTTCTGTATGCCGATAGTCTACAATAGGTGACGCAGCGAATTTTGAGGCTGTATGAATGTGGTTCGTATACAACCGTGATTAATAGCTTATAATCGACTCTGAACCTGCGGGGAGTGTTGGGGAGCCATGATTTGGAGACTCTTGAGTATCCCCAAGGCGATGATATACCCCAATCTCAAGGAATGGCATATGGGCTTTATGTTGCGGGGTAACTGCCACTGCTACATATAGTGTTTCTGGCAGGCTTAGTGCCCGGACATTTCTCGTACATCTTCGTCCTCGTATCGTTGTTTGTGCTCCGTACAATACCATCACTGGCACGATAGAATAACCATAAGTGATCATTCAGAAGTCAATACATCGAGACGAGAAAGACGCATTTTTTGCCTGGTACCATCAGAAGATGTCCAATACAGTATCCACAGTCACTGTTCACGCCTTGGACGCGGGCTCGTTGACTCTCCCTGAGCGAATGTTTGTCACCCCAGTCGACGACGAGAACGCCAAGAAGACTGTTCCCTCGCTGTCCTTCCTTATTCAACATATCTCGCCGGCCGACGGAAGAACTACTCGCCTGGTCTTTGATCTAGGGATACGACGTGACCCTTCATTGTACAGTGGACCTATCTACAAGCATGCACTCACAAGAGAGCCACTCCGTGGCCATCCTGATGTTGTCGAGTCGCTAGCACGGGGTCGACTCAATCCATCGGACATCGACCTGGTGATACTATCCCACGTTCACTGGGATCACATTGGAATGCCGAGCGACTTTTCTGACTCCCATTTTGTCGTCGGAAACGGGGCACTCGACCTGTTGAGTGGAAAGGTCAAGATCGGCAACGGCAGTCACAGCCACTTCGAAGCCGATCTTCTTCCTTCAGCGCGGACAATCGAGTAACCATCTCCCGGTCATGGGGCCTCGTGCCATGGAAACGGCGAGCACAGCGCGGAGCTGTCATCGGCGTTCCCCCACTTGCAATTCAGCACCTGGGCTCCATTACAACACTTCTCTCACGCCATCGACTTATTCGGCGACCAGAGTGTATACATAGTCAATGCCCCGGGCCATCTTCCAGGACATATCAACCTCCTGTGTCGTGTTGGCGCGGAGCGTTATGTGTATCTGGCTGGTGATGCTTGTCACGATCGACGGCTGTTGACAGGAGAGAAGGCCATCGCCGAATGGCACGACCCAAACATTGAAGGTCGCACATGTTGTATACATGCGGACCGCGACATGGCGATGGAAACCATTCGTGATATCCGCAAGTTGGAGAAAGGAGAGACACAGTTCGGGCCGGTAGAAACGGTGTTGGCACATGACGATCAGTGGGCTCTGGAGGCAAGGAACAAGGGGCGTTATTTCCCAGGGAGTCTTTAGTGTTGATATCGGGAGTGATGGCTCTGTTCTATTTCAAATGACGCTCGTGGAGACAGATGCGAGGGAAACAACCAGTGATCTTGGATGGAGCTGATACGTCATGTCGTTGGCTTCTTGAGGTTTGCGGTGCATTCCCACAACTCATCTCTTCATCTGTTAGATGATCATGGACACAAACTGTCAATGGCAAACAATCCATGTTAATGTTGTTGTATTACACATGGACTAGATGTTACAGCCGTTTTCGGTTCCCCTGGCAGACCAGCCGGCTGCGCTACCCACGGATTAGGTGGAAGCACACGTTGCCGTCAACTACTTGCATCATGTTACTGGAACTTCCCTCACAACCGGGTACGACTTAGTCACACATGAGAATGGGCATATCGGTCACAAATCATCTCAAATCGTGTCATGTACGACATTATGAGACCGGTTCTGCCTATCTTTTTGAACCAGCATACGACAAGTTGGCCACCATAAGTACTTGATGCGAAGAACATGAAGAGCCCGGCGCCATTCATCCATTTCTGTCTCAGCCACTCAATCCTCACGACCATGTTCATCACGATTTTCCTCCATTATATGGTCCTGGTCCTCGCTCGGGCTGCGGACACCATCGGATCAGATCCTACTACCACTGCCACTACCGCCCCTTATCCGCAACAAACAGGGATTGTCTCGGAATGTATATATACTCTATCCTTTTAACATTGTATGGATCGATATTGACATCTGAGTATAGGTAACCGATATCATCGCGTCGTGGAGGGAGACAACTGCTGGGCTATCACGAGGCAATACGGCATCAACATAGATGACTTCTACCGGTGGAACCCTGCCGTTGGTCCAGCGTGCGAGACGCTGTGGGTGGGCTATTATGTGTGCATTGGAATCTCCGGTAAGCCGGTCTTGTGTCAATTCATACGGACTCTGCTAATTCTTTACGAAATCTCGAGCACCAGCCCCGAAGCCTACGACGACCACGACAAAGTCTACTGTAACTTGTGTAACTCCAACCCCGTCTGCAACAGCGCCAAATTGTGCCGAGTGGTATGAGGCGCGGCCTGGCGATACCTGCATTTCGATTGTGACCCAGAAGTACCCCAACATAACGCTATCCCAGTTTATGCAATGGAACCCGAGCGTTGGGAATTCATGTCAAAATCTGCTTGCAGGATACTGCTACTGTGTGGCTGTCTCAGCGGCCGATTCGCAGCCAAGCCAGTCTGGCAAATAAAGACCGAAATAATCCCAATGGCGCTCAATGGGCTCGTGGTTGTAGGTTCTGAAGCCTGCTAGCATGAGCCACTGAGGTCCATGGATCCCACGACTGGGTGGATGACTTGGGTAGGTACATGTTGTTCTTCATTTATGATCCCATGTTTCCAATTCTGGGCCTCACTTATTCTCTTTTACTTTTGATCCAGTGTCTCTAGTATTAATGGAAATATCCATCAATATCATGTGCAATGCTGAGAAAATCTCATTCATTGAACTATGTTTAAAGCAATAACAAACACATGGTGGTTTAATAGTGTACTAGACGCATCTGGGTCTTACAGACTGCAACTTAATTATTCTATAGCCATCGATGCGTCCAACTGGACCCAGTTCCGAGTCACTACAGGAGAGCACAACTTCCAAGCAGTCGCCACTAACACCAAATGGAGATTCCTCGGGTGTCGGAATGTGGGGGTGGGGGCACGACAAGTCGCGACGCAAATGTTGCCATATCGTCGGTACACACGATGGCCACGCTTGGCAGCACCTCTAAGGTATTAAGGCGGCCTTTGCAGAACATGTTTGCGAATGGCGCATTCGAGCTCCAGGAGCGTCAATGGCAGACATAATCTGCCATGGGACTCCTTTAACGGGCCCTTCTGTTTAAATGTAGTTCGCTCCTTAGGGTGAATCTCCGCTTGGTCAACTGGAAGTGGTCGCTTGCTGCCTAAATAGACACCGGTCTCTTTCTCCCATTACAGAATCCCTTTGCAATTTCAGCTCAACGACGCAGATATCGTTCTTGTCGAAGGCAACCCCAAGGTAATCTGGAGCTTGCGGGCCCGGCCGACTGGTCCGAATGGCGCTACGCTAGTCTAACTGCAGCTTGCCAGCGTGACTGGACCGCCCAAGCTGTCTGGTCTGCCCCCAGTCTGGGGCCGGCATGCGGGGGGTCCATCCCCCACAATCACTCCGAGAGGCCAATGGGCTGGCGTTCAATTGTGATGCTGGCGTGTCTGCGATATACGCCCCAACTACCTTCACGGCTCAACGCTCTAGGACAGCGTCTCGTGCCGATGCGCCATGCGGGCACGGAAGCCATGTTAAAACCCTGTCGTCTCGCTTTCTGATCCCCGAGATCAGACTGCTGGTGCCGCCCAACATGGATCAAAAACCGACAGTTGACCTTGAGGAGGACGTGAAACATGGCATTCCGTCCAAAGTTGATCAAGTGCTTGTTAATCAGGATGGCGAGATACAGCAGCTTCCCATCCCAAGTCGTGACCCAAATGATCCCTTGAATTATTCATTCTGGGAAAAGGTCGGGATCATTGTGAGCTGCTGTTGGTTCTGTAGGTGGACTCCAGGACACCCTACCTCTGGCTGCTAACGAGGCTCGCCCAGCGTCGATGTCCCTGTCGGTTGTTGGTGGGTTAGGTGCCATCCTCGAGACCTTTATCCAGATGTACATGAAAGATGGGCATAGTGTCAATGAAGTCGTTTGGCTTTCCACATTCCCGTCCTTGTTTGTGGGCATAGGTAGGGAAGCTCTTTGCTTTTGCATGACGCAGAACTAATGTCGTCGACACTTTCGCAGGGAATTTTCTTATCCTGCCGCTTGCAATGATTTTTGGTCGGAGATTTGCAACAATTATATCCACAATCGTCCTGCTCGGGGCTACCATCGGCTGCGCCCTGTCTCAGACATGGGAGCAGCACCTTGGACTTCGAATCATCCAAGGCCTTGCCGCTGGAGCGACTGAATCGGTCTGTGTCCCCTCCCTCGAGAATTTCGCCACCGTACTCAACAGTCACAGGTGCTCCCATTGATCCTGGCGGAAATCACCTTTGTCAATCAACATGGCATGGTATACGGTCTGTACTGGGCGGCACAAAATGTCGTAACTGGATGCCTCAACCTCGCGAGCTCTTACGAGGTGGCGGCACTGGGCTGGCGATGGTACTACTGGGTGTTTACCATTGCTGTCGGCGTGGGTCTGGCCCTGGTGGTTTTCTGCGGATTCGAAACCCGATACTACCGCCGATCACAATTCGTCAACGATCACTATGTGGTCACGGATCAATTTGGGGTCACCCGGCTTCTGACGGAAGACGAATACAACGCATACACGCAGGCAGATCACGGCAGCGACGATATTCCAGATGAGCAGAGGCCGAAGCAGACCTATCGACAGATGCTGGTGCCATGGGTCTCACCACCGGCACACTCCTGGAGGCTCATCCCAACGACCTGGTTCCAGATTTTTGAAGCATTCAGTTCGCCTGCGATCCTTTACGCAACATTACTGTCGACTATCGTCCTCGGATCCTCGATAGGAATGTCCCTCTCCTACAACACCGTCCTGCAGAAGAACTACCACTGGGCCCCGGAAAACATTGGCCTTATCAACTTGGGGGGCGTGTTTGGCGGCGTAGGCGGCATGCTCTATGCCGGCGTGTTTGGAGACCGCTTTATCCTGTGGATGGCCAAGCGCGCCGGGGGCATCCACTCCCCGGAACATCGCCTGCCCCTGCTGGTCTTGCCCGGCATCCTCGCTGTGGTTTCGCTGTTGCTCTATGGGTTCACAGCGACCGGGAATGCCACCTGGGGTGGTCCATACATGGGGTGGACGCTGTACCAAGTCAGTTTCGTCTCCGTCTTGATTGTTTCGACCGCGTTCGCGTCCGAGGCGTGGGAGAGAAATCCCGGGCCGGCCCTAGTGGCAGTTGTCGGAATGAAGAATATCATCGCGTTCGGGCTGAGCTATGGCATCAACCCCATGGTGCAGAAATACGACTATGCCACGGCCATGGGGATCCTTGCGGGCATCAACGCGGGTATTTTCCTGCTCGGTATACCGGTGTACCTGCTCAACCCCAAAGTAAGTCCCCTGCGGTGTGTTTGGAGGAAAACGTGTTAACTCGTGCAGTGGCGTCGATCTCAGGAGCGCAAACTCGGAGCTTAAGGTAGTTTACGGTACGTATGCAAGCATAAACTGGTTTTGTACTGCATAATGAACGATGCAAACTCATGCGGAATTATTTCACGGCTTGTGAGAGCGAGTCTTTTCCATGTAATGGTGGTGCGGGAGGAATTCCGTGGCGTGTGTACATGAAGCGGAAGAAGTCCTGGTGATACAGCCATCCAAAGTCAGGCCAATGTAATATAGCAATAACTACCTATGTAAGGAAGGGATCAGCACAACTTCTTATTTCCACAAACAGGGCTGATAGCCCCACATCTTCTCTGGGAGACTCCCCTAAAAGCCACTGTCGCAGGAGCTAGAGGTATGAAAATTCACCATGATTAGATCAAACGTGTAACAATAATAGCACCACTGGACAGTAATGCCTTGCTTCGTTCTGTACACCTTATACTGGCTTGATGAAGGGTAGAAGACAATCACCAAGCGTAGTGGCTTACGAATTCCAAAAAGCAGACCCAAATATATAATTGAAATGTTGATGGACATGTACATATACTTTCCTGATCTGGTCTCTGTTCTATGTTCTCTGCAAGGATGATCGCAAAGCAAAATGAATCCACCGTCATACATCAGTGAGGGTTATCATCGCTCTGATCGAAATGCTCCCGGGCCCACGGGCTGCGCAGTCGGATTCCTCGTCCCATGTAGAAGAAGACAAACGGAATGGGAACCAACAGAATCGCGATAAACCCGAGTAAACTCGACGCCCATTCATATCCCAGTCGCTCATACATCTGGGTGGCAAACAGAGGGAATCCAGCGCCAACCAGGTTGCGGCAAAGAATGACTCCGGCCAGAGCGGACGCTGAGTATGTTTGATAGCTGTCGACCACGTAGTTAAGAATGCTCAGGATGACGATATAGATTCCCGCCCCAAAGAACGCCGACGCGATGATGGGAACAATCCAATGAACCGAGCGGTAGCTCGTCCAGGCGAACCAGAACAGCGAGATGGGAATCAACATCGCGCCGCCTCGGGCCATCCACATGCGGGCTTCCGGCACGCCTTTTCCTCCATTCTCGGCGACCCTGCGCAGATAGTAGCGTTCTTGCAGGGGATAAAAACAGAACGCGATAAGCGGGCCGATAGCCAACCCGAGGAAGGTCAGCCCTTGTTGGCCGACATTGAAGCCGTGGCCCTTTCCAGGACCAAAGACAAGCGGGAACGCTTCATTGAACAGGTACACCAGACCGTACACGAAGCCGTTGTAGATCGCCGAGAACAACGTAATCGGTTCCGTGAAGAGGAACCGGATGGGACGGGTGAGAGTAATCGCGAACAGCTGATGCAGTCCTTTGCGGCTACCGGCGTTCATGTCGTGGGCTGATTCGGCTGACTTCAGGCCCTCTTTCCGCATCTGCTTTTGAATTCGTTTTACCTTGCGCTGAAGGATGATGGAGTGGCGGGTTTCGGGGATCGTGACAATGATGAGGATCCAAAAAGCTCCCGTGATGGCCATCAGGACCCAGAAAATCCACCGCCAGCCGAGATTGAGGCCAATATATCCGCTAATGACCAGGGCTATAGGGGGTCCAAACGTGCTACTCAGGCCATACACAGCCATAGCACCTCCGCTTTCGTTTCGCGCCCTACACGGACATTAGCTTTATGATAATCCTTAAAGCGTTTCTCAACCGGAATCATACCAAACATCCGAAATGGTGCCGCCAGTGTTGGTCAAGGGCGCACCGCCAGCGAATCCGCCAATCAATCGGCAGACGATGATCGTCCCGATATTGGGCGCGAGGGCAATCGGGAGTTGGAAAATGAAGAGAATGAACCACGAGATGATGTATACTGGCTGTCTACCGAAGTACTCCGAGAGCGGGGCGAGAAGGACCTGCGTGTCTGATGCATTAGATCATGTTCTTCTGCCAATCTCTATCTCCGAGTCAAACGTACCGGCCCAATAGCAAAACCCAGGACGTACATGGACAAGCACACCGTCGTGACTTCGCTCGAAACGCCAAATTCCTCGGCGATTTGCGTGGCGCCCGACGAAATGCTTCCTGCGCAAAGACAGCTGGGTACATGGTCAGCATCAGATCGTATCAATAACCGCACAGTGGCACATACGTCACAACATTTAGCATGCTGACCATGCAAGTGATGTACCATTTCCGCCATCTCGCCCAGCAGCGAGGATTGTCGGGATCTCCGGGACTAAAGACGATACACAGCGGAAGGGCCTCTTCGGGAGCACATCGAGCGCGCGCCAACGCTTCTTCCTCGGAGACTACCTGGGAGGAATCCTCCCGGTGGGAATCGGAGATTTTGTGCTCCAGAGCGGCATCCCGAGGACTGCCGATATGACTTTCCTCCGACGCCATCCTCTTCAGTCAACACGATTACCACAAGATGCGATTGAGTTTATTCCCAGGAAACGCTGAGAGGGAATCGGGTCGTCTTAAGGGCGGCCTGTTAGTCAAGAGTTGGGGACGTGGGCTCGGGGAGTCGGCTCGGCCTGCTTTCTCTCCACGGGCATCATCTCCACAAGACAGGCCCCAATAAGAGGCGGCCTGTTTTCATCATTCGGGGTATCCCCGACTCACCGACCGACCCACCGTCGCCTACCGAAGCTTTGCACAAGCTTTTGTAGTATAGGTAATATTAAGTATTAATACTGTACGGGAAGTTGATGGGAGCGATACGAGGGCGGTTCCCGCGGTATTAGATACGGGTGGTGGCCCGATCGGGCTAGCGGCGGGTAAAGTGCGCAACCCTGCCCCTCTGCGCGGCCGGAGGTTGTATGGGCAGTGACGGTCACTGCGCGCCTCCTATATGTCGGTTTCATTACATAACGCGTTCCCATTCTAGCTCAGTAGGTTGTTTCCAGTAATCCGTTCCGCTCAGAGTAAATCCAAGCTTCTGCAAAGCTCTGGCACTCCTCTTGTTAGGCCGCTCCGTCTCGGCAATAAACCTCGTCACGCCTCGCGCCTCCACAGCCCAGTGCATTACAGCTTCTGCTGCCTCCCTCGCAATTCCATTGCCCCAGTACATCGGCGAAAGTCCATAGCGAAGTTCAACCATTTCCCTCCATGGGGGAAGGGGGCGATCATGGGCCTCCCGTGGCGGGATGGAGGTTGTGGTTCCATCACGAACCCCAGCGTAGCCAACCCAGATGATATTATCTAGATTATTAGTACTGAGGCAGAGAAGACCATCGACATCCTTTCCCTCCAAGATTTCGATCTCATTGCCGGTTCTAGCTGAGGTCTCTGCTGGGCGGAGGCCCACGGCAAAGTCACCCATACCGCGTACTTTCCAGCATCGCGCGATATCGCGTGCCTGAATCACGTCGCGAGTTTCATCGTCGCTCCATTGCCTAGGTGGGAAGTGGACGCCAAACGCCATTTCGCAGAATTCTTTGTCTGCATGGAGTGAAGCATAGAGCTTTCGGTAGGATGCTGAGGAAATAGCGTGTGGCGTCGGAAGGACAATGAGCCTTGATGTCAAGATAACAAATGGTTCCGAGGCCTGTTCTGCCACCTTTGAGGTATACATTCTCGTTGATATGGGCTTCGTGTCCTGCCGGAAGTCGTCAAACCGTGAAAAATAGGTTGGCTATAGTAAAATTGAATTGAGGGCATAGATGAGGATGGGTAGCATTTAACGAACGAAATGAATTTGGGAAAGGTCCCCGAGTAGAAATCTGCTGGATTTGCAGAACATAAAATTACAGGGCTTCCGGCCCACTGACGCTGCTCGAGCCCTAAAGCCAGAACCAGAGA
Source organism: Aspergillus sp. MEXU 27854 (assembly GCA_019721355.1). NCBI lineage: Eukaryota > Fungi > Ascomycota > Eurotiomycetes > Eurotiales > Aspergillaceae > Aspergillus > Aspergillus sp. MEXU 27854. The sequence goes on along the minus strand of JAGMTT010000008.1, from coordinate 39,118 downwards.
ACAACCGGGAATGGACCATACATCATCTTCCCCACGGAGAGGCGACGATGGTCGGCGACATAAAATTGGAGACTACAGTGGATAATCTTCGGCATTCCTGTCATTTTCTGTCTCTCTCCGGTAGGAGGTCGGATGATCATTCTGCATCATACAGGTCCCCGGCAGATTATTACCGAAGAAAATTTCACCATCCCCCCCTCCCCTATGGCTCGCGAGAACCGCCCCAATACCGTCTGCTATCTTCCACGACCTTTGCCTCCCAGCCCGCAACCGGCCCGATAACCTCCACCTTGCGTTGTCCCCTTTCAAACACGGTGCGACAGGGCAGGTCGAGAGTCAGGTTCTCCGGATTGCCTTCTCCGACCACCTTCTGTAACTCCTTTTCCGACGCGAGGTAGACCAACCGCCCAATGTTGGCCCAGTAGATCGTTCCGGCGCACATGGCACACGGTTCCCAAGTCGACACCAGTGTGGACTGGGCCAGGTACTCGGGGGCGAAATTCTCGGACGCGTTACGTGCCAGCTCGCACTCGGCGTGACGTACGTGGGACAAGCTTAAGGATGACATAACAACAGTGGTGTTGTCGGGGCCCAAGAGAAGCGCCGTGAACGGTCGTTTATGGTGGAGATCCTGAGCCTTCCGCTGGAGATCGAGGCAGGCTTCGGCCCCATCGGATAATTGTCGGTCGCTTAGAGGAAGCATTCTGCTGTGTCGTGGAATAGAAGTAGGGTATTGTTATGTGGTCTTTCCGCTTCAAATTCAACCCAAGCGAGATACGAGAGTTATATACCTGCAGTACTCCGTAGGCATGCTATGGTACATGGAGGCCTCCGAGAGGATCCCCGCACGGGATCGGAGCCAGCCGCGCACCGCCAAGATACGGTAGATAAGGGGACGCCAATCTGGCTGTGAGATAGACAGGAGCAGGGACGATTACGAACTGCTACCTCGTTGATCTGGGAACTGATAAGTAATGGCGAACCCGAAGAGATGCAGAGCCGCCGGAAAGGTGTGCAAGTATAAATTTGGGGACTGTTCCCATCGCGTTACCGAGCAGAGCTGCAGATAGAAGCTCCTCACCCATTGGATACATCCATTCCTGGGGGCCAACACCATGATTGTCACGAGGGAGGGCGGTCACTATGACTACGACATAGGAAGTTCGAAGAAAAGAAATGTTGGTCTTTACCGCGTCAACCTCTGATAAATCAAGACTGGAGGGCACGAGGGCAAGGCACAGACCTGCAATTTCGGCAGAACACCCTGTACCCTAGTTTCCGGTATACTTCCGAGGTCTCCCAACCATTGACGGTAGAACGAAACCTTGATCAGGATGTGTTCCTGGCTCTCGAGAATACCAAGACTCGTCCTTGCACCGGGGAGGGCTATATCAGAGGGCAATTAGCCGGAAAGCAGGCATCCTTGCTGGCTTTATCCATCAGGTTCCAGGATATTGAGGGAGTGCAGCTGGCTAGGCAGTCATCCTAGAATGCCGGCTGAAGAATGAATTGTGGGGGGGCATGTGCCCTAAGATCCGGGGTATTCAAAGCCACATATTAAGCCTGATTGATGTAGGCAAATGGGATAAATTCAAGCATGCCAGAGAACAACATAAATTGCAACTAGTGGCTGTAGTGCTGCAATTCACCTAGAAGGCGTTGAGTCTAGATGAGCCATGAAAGCTTGGACAGATCATGCGACTGGATGTGTTCCGTATATCCCTGCCGAGACCGGGTCACCCACCCTGAATGACGTTTTGATGTTACTGGAAGATGAACACCAAGACTTGGCCCTCCGTGGTGCCGTAGGGACGGATGATCACCGTGCCTAAATCGAGACGCGGAGACGTGAACCTGTGACAATGGTGCGGATCCTGAGCATATTATGCAGGGATCGGATTCCTCGAAAATATCCGTCCATATCGGCAGGTCTCTGCAAACCCGGACGGAGACGAATTTCTCCTTTCTCCACCCATCCCTGCCCAGAAGAATCATCTAATTTCCGACGGCCATGCATCTGCAACGATCCTGGAAGAATGTGCCAGACGGGCCGTCATGCCGTCTATCTCGGTGGTGCCCCCTTGGCATTCCTACTGCCTCGAGCGTATATCTTCTGGCTGAATTCTCCCGGCTCGATCTGCCTCTGGTTGCTCATCGTGGGCTTTCATTCAATTCCCGATGAAGTTCTCCGTTCGTTTGTTTGGCTCGCTTTTGGCGGCGGGTACCGGTAAATCGCTATACATCACATGATGGGAAGACGTGTTGGCTAATATTTAGAGAACAGTGCTGCAGCCATGTCTGGGACAGTCCAGCACCCCGGTGGTGTACACTCATCCCGACACCGGCATCGTGTTTGATACATGGACGGTCCCAGCTGGGACCGTGACGGGGGGCATGACCTTTGGTGTGGCCCTGCCCAGCACCGCATTAACGACTGATGCCACCGAGTTCATCGGCTATCTGGTAGGACACTTCCCCTTTTGGAAAATTCGTCTAATCGTCCATAGGAATGTGCCCTTGATGCATCCGCAGGCGGGTGGTGTGGTCTGTCAATGGGCGGTAGCATGACCAGCAACCTTCTTTTCATGGCATACCCTTACGAAGAGACCGTTTTAACCTCATTACGCTTTGCCACTGGCTATGTCATGCCCGACCTTTACACCGGGAATGCGACGGTTACCCAGATCACGTCGACTGTGAACTCAACTCATTTCACCCTCCTGTTCCGGTGTGAGGGCTGTCTTTCCTGGGACCAAAACGGCCAAACAGGCTCTGCGTCGACCAGCTCAGGTCGATTGGTCTTGGGTTGGGCGCAAGCTACGGAGAGCCCGACCAACCCTTCCTGCCCCGATGATATCTCTCTAGTGCAGCACGATAGCGGCTCGATCTGGGTGGCGACGCTGGATGAGAACGCGGCCAGCGCATCGTACGAAGAATGGACCGCGTTGGCAAACCAGACGGTCCCCGGAGACTGCTCTGGTAATGGTGGTGGAGGTACTGGGCCCGAACCTGTTCCTGTGCCGGATGGGGTGACATATGATTATATTATCGTTGGCGGAGGTGCCGGTGGAATCCCGCTCGCGGATAGACTGAGCGAAGCAGGCCATAGTGTACTGCTGATTGAGAAAGGCCCCGCATCCTCCGGACGATGGGGTGGAACGATGAAGCCCTCCTGGCTGGACGGGACGAATCTGACCCGCTTTGACGTCCCGGGCCTGTGCAACCAGATCTGGCACGACTCTGCTGGGATTGCCTGTGATGGTACGGATCAGATGGCCGGATGCGTTTTGGGCGGCGGCACAGCTGTTAACGCGGGACTCTGGTGGAGAGTAAGTCCCCAACACGCCCTTCGTGCAGAGATCCAGCAGTATTGACAAAGCAGCCTTACCCATTGGACTGGGACGTGAACTTCCCTTCGGGATGGCAGGCAGGAGACATGCAGTCGGCCACAAACCGCGTCTTTTCGCGGATTCCAGGCACAGTCCACCCATCTATGGATGGCCAGCTGTATCTGCAGCAGGGAGCCAATGTTCTGTCGCAGGCTTTGCAGGCTGGAGGATACCACTCCCTCGTCCTGAACGACAACCCAAACCAGAAAAATCGCGTTTTCGGCCATACCCCGTACATGTTTTCTCACGGAGAACGCGGTGGCCCGCTGGCGACGTATCTTGTCTCGGCGAATGCAAGGGACAACTTCGATATGTGGTTGAATACGACCGTCAAGCGAGTGGTCCGCAATGGTAGCAAGGTGACGGGTGTCGAGGTTGAGCCCACGCTCGATGGCGGATACGGAGGAACTGTCAATTTGACTGACACCGGCCGGGTCGTGCTCTCGGCGGGGACATTTGGCACCCCGAAAATTCTCATGCGAAGTACCAACGCCCATTATCCTATCTACAGTGTACAGCTAACTGGGATTTAGGTGGAATTGGCCCGACGGATCAGTTGACGGTGGTGCAGAACTCCGCAGATGGAGACACAATGATCGAACAATCGCAGTGGATCGAGCTTCCTGTGGGCGAAAATCTGATCGACCACACTAACACTGATCTGGTTCTCTCGCATCCGGATGTGGTCTTTTATGACTTCTACGAGGCGTATGATGAGCCAATCCAGACCGATGCCCAGAACTACCTGAGTAGGTCGTACCATCAGGCTTCAAGCAATCCTCACTGACACATGCAGACAACCGCGTCGGAATACTCGCACAATCGGCGCCAAACATCGGCCCCATGTGAGTATATTCTTCGCCATCGTGAATCCCCCGCTGATGGTGTAGCTTCTTCGACGAGATAACTGGCTCTGATGGAGTCACCCGGCAGCTCCAGTGGACCGCACGCATGGAAGGGTCTCACGATATTCCAGACGGACGTAAGTTTATCCCAGGAGAGAGGACGACAGAAGACTAACATGGCTAGATGCGATTACTGTCAGCCAATACCTTGGCCGAGGTATGAGCTCGCGTGGCCGAATGACCCTTACTGCGAGCTTGGACACAACCGTGTCGACCCTACCATGGCTCCGTGATCAAGCCGATGTCGATGCTGTCATCAAAGGCATTGAGAATCTCAAAACTGCTCTGAGCCGAAGCAACCTGACATGGGCTTATCCTACCAGCAACGTATCAGTGGCAGACTTTGTAAATGATGTACGAATCCTGGTTCGTGTGATGTTTACCCAAGCTGACTGTTACAGATGCCGATTACCGCGTCATCTCGACGGGCCAACCATTGGATGGGCACCTGTAAGCTGGGCACAGATGATGGTCGTAACGGGGGCACTTCAGTTGTCGACCTCAACACGAAAGTGTACGGGATGGACAATCTGTTCGTGGTCGATGCTAGCATTTTCCCGGGCATGGTTACGACCAACCCTTCGTCTTATATTATCACCGTTTCAGAGCACGCCGCAGAGAAGATCATGGCCTTGTGATGTGGGAGTCGTATCTCGCTTGACTATGTTTGTTGCGCTTGTATGTTGTCACTCCACATGACTCAAAGTCGCTACCCCACGGGGATTTCTTCTTTAGCCTCAATTCTCAACATGCAAACTATCACCGACAAAGTCCGCAGTTCAAAATGTTTCCATTGGCTAGAACCTTCGGTCGAGAAAAATCCCCTGCGAGTAATCATTAATAACACCTGACAAAGCTGAGTCTCGGGCGTTTCCCCTCACGAAGCTAACGGGCAGACCAGCATGAAAGGAGTAATAATTGGCATCCTTGAGGCCACTAACCCATCTCCCCGGTCTTTTTGCCCTAACCCCGGTTCGCGAATACGGGGAGAAGACCCTGTTCAGTGGCATTTCTTAATTGTTTGCTAAGACGCCAAGGGGTCGCTAATCCGACAAGCGTGGTTATCCTTACCATAAAGGCTTGAGCTAGAGGGCAGAGATTCGAGGATTTTCATTATTAAATTCAAGCAGACTCCATTCGCACGATCAAATTTACGTTATTTCTCCGACATCAATCCGATAGAAATTGTCTCTCTCCTCCTTGTTCCTGTCCTGTTCGTTTCCTATCTGACGTTATGGACGTCGAGCAGTCTCCTTCTCCGCACCCCAAGGAGGGATCAGGCGGAGAGAAGGATCAACCGACTGTTGATCTGGAACAGCTCGGAGAACGCGAGGGCTACGTGTTGGATACGTCTGCCGTACAGAATCAGGATCTGAAAACCACCGCTGACGGCAAGACCATCCTCATTCCGCAACCCAGCGATTCGCCCAATGACCCTCTCAACTGGCCCTCCTTCAAGAAGCACCTGATTCTCATCATCATATCGGCGACCTCGTTCCTGCCGGATTATGGCAGTGCGACGGGCGCAGTCACTCTGATTCCCCAGGCCGCGTATGGACCATCACTGCGTCTGAGCGAGATACCTGCTAACTTTCACTAGAGAATGGAACATGACTCAAGACCATGTCAACCATTCACAGGTTGGAAATGTGTTTATGCTTGGTGCTGGCGGACCTTTCGTTGTCGCCCTCGCCGCTTATTTTGGCCGATACCCTGTGTTGTTCTGGTTTGCTCTCCTGGCACTTGCCACTGCCATATGGTGCGCTGGAGCTCAATCTTTTGAGTCTTTCATGGTACGTTAATAAGAAAAGCGCTGGGCCCTGATCTCTGACATGCATAGGCGGCACGTATCTTGAATGGTCTCTTCTCCACCGTTGCTCAGGGGGTGAGTCATGCCGAGTCGCATTTCGTGAACGCTGCTAACTATGATAGGGCGGCCTCATGTTCATCAAGGATATGTTCTTCTTCCACGAGCAAGCCAGAAAGATCAACATCTGGAGTGGATTCATCGTTCTATCTCCGTACCTAGGGCCACTCCTCGCAGCCTTCATCATCAACACTCAGAAATGGCAGTGGGCTTTCGGTATTTACAGCATCGAGACCGGGTTGTGTTTGATCGCGATTATTCTTTTCGTTGACGAGACCTACTACGATCGTAAGACGGCACAACCCGACCTGGTACCCAACGCCCCGCGGTGGAAAAGAATGCTCGGCATCCAGCAGTATCAAACACATTATATCAAGAACAGTGTCTGGGATGCCGCGAAACGACCTCTGATCATGATCCTCAAACCGGTTGTGTTCCTTTCATGCTTGTACTACATGCTGACCTTTGCCTGGGTGGTTGGGATCAACACAACCTTATCGATGTTTGTTGGTCCGTTGTACGGCTTTGGCCCGAAGCAGATTGGTGAGCGAGCCCATTACCCTTGGCCCCGTCGTGTTGGAAGAGGTCTAATGCAATGCACCAGGCTTCTTTTACTTTACCCCAGTTGTTGCAGCCCTTCTAGGTGAGCTAGTCGGGCATTGGCTCCATGATTTCGTCGCGACTGCCGCGGCCCGTCACAACAAAGGACGCTTCGAACCTGAGTTCCGTCTGTTCGCGATGTACTTTGCTCTGCCATTCATGATTGCCGGTCTCATTCTCCTTGGGTTCGCTCTCGAAAACGGGTATCACTACATGCTGACCGCACTGGGATGGGGACTGTACGTTTTTGGAATCATGGTAGTGACTGTGGGCATCAATGCGTATGTCCTGGACTGCTACCCTGAAGCCAGCGGTGAAGTGGCAGCTTGGGTCAACTTTGGCAGAACCACGGGTGGCTTCATTGTCTCCTACTTCATGGTCACCTGGGCCAACCGTCAGGGCGCGAAGCGACAGATGGGCACTATGACCGGCATCGTCGTCTTTGCGTTTTTGATCATCATCCTGCTGCAGGTCGTTGGGAAGAGACTGAGGCTATGGGCTGGGCCGGCTAACTTCAAGACGGCTTGAGGATATTAGAATACTGTATATAGACATTGTATTGCCGCAGGGAGTTGGGGTAGATCTTTGTCAGTGCTCCCGTTCAATGAAATGCATTCCAGTTTGGCGCTCTTCATCGGTGAAAGAACCAGACAGCACATGTTTTGACGAGATAAAGATACCCAAATCCAATGTGCTTGGCCAATGCAGGCTCCCATACAGTTTGTACCCAACCAAGGAAATTCAGGAAAAGCTGAATAGAGTACACGCTAACCTTTCTATGGTCTTTGGTAATGGGTGCCTTGCGCCATGGTGGTGTAGTGGAGCAAGCTCGATCTTCCCCCCATTGTCCGCCTCCGCTTTTTCGCCTGCAATGAACAGATTTTTGAATTCTGGACTCGGAACAGTGTCATTGCATTCTAGATGTGCACTTACCTGCTGGCCGGCGGTGAACCACATCCCAGATTGCGGTGGCCCACTTTTGAAGGTTAATCAATCCAGCGAGATTCTATTAAACTGTTGACTTGCGAGCAGCAACCGTTGCGAATCCAGATTGATGGTCCGTCGCGAGAATTTTGTGGTCTCTCTGCTGCCATCATTCGATGGGCTGGATCTCGCGAGGAACACATGCTACCACGCCACATTGACCAAACTAGACACGGACGACGCCCTCCTCAGCCACACCGTGGCATTTTGGCCACCCCTCGGGATATCGACCCACACTGTACCTGCGTCAAAATGCAAGATCGAAAGGGAAAGAAACGCTTTGCAAAGTGAATCGACATGCTACAGTGAGCGGCCAGCCTCCATGTCGCCGGATTGGAACAGGGGCTACATTTATATCCATCATAACTTCTTCTTTCCAACAACACTCACCGTAGCCAGTATATGGTGGTTGGCTGTTGCTTTCAAGATATTAAGATATCATAGGAAGAGGGAGTATGCTTTAGTTCATCCCCTTCATATAGCATGTAAACGAAAGAAGCAAACAACGTGATTCAATACAGTCAGCTGGCCCGCGTGCAGACATTGCGCATAAGGTTCATATCGTAGGCCACTGTCAGGGTGTTGAGAAGGTAATCAAGCTTGGGCTTTTTAACCTTTGGGATTGTTCCGCCTTTCCCAGGCGTTTGTGTTGTGGGTTCCCAACAGTGAGTAACAGAACCAGAGCTATTGTTCCAATTTGGCTCCGTTCTTAAGGGCTGCGCATCCATAAATCCCGAATCCCCTGTCAGATACCAGATTGGATAGTCAACTTTGTCTACCTGAGTTGGTGACATCGAAACGTGTGGCATTGCCAGGGAAGGAAACGTATGCGCCATGCGTTCGAAGGATAATGGGCTGTTGGTTGATATATCGGAGATGAACGGATCTCACTTCAAGACCGTCAATTGAGTCTGTGTGTTGGAGCCTACGGAATTGACATGGAGTCCACAACTCCTCGGCTTATTGGGGCTTTATTCGCCGTGATAGATATTGCGTCACCCCTTACTCAATCATGCCCTCAGCAATATCGGGATCTACAATTTAGCTTTCGTTTTTGATGGAGTGTACAGTGATACCCCACGGGGTTGTTCTAGGCAAAGGCATTGTTAGGTCTCTCGTGGCCTAGATTGAAAGCACGAGGATTCAGGAACACAGTGGATCCAAAAGGGGACGGAGATATTGGCCGGCTTGGCCCGTTTCGCGACAATTGACTCCTTGTCAAAATAGGCATAAATCGTCAAGAATCCCCTTCCCCAGGTCTTGGCAGACACTTTGGGATTCTTGATAGCCCAAACGGTCAAAAATCACCGCAATCGGCTCAGGCAAAACATTTGTGGGTGAAGTATGAAGCCAGACTATGCGGCTTCTGTCATAGAGGCCCAGAGAAAGCTGGCCATCATGATAGATGTGATCATATATTAAACATCGGGAGCCAAGACGGAGAGTCCCCGTATGAGATGAGGCCTAGCATTGTTTTGAGAATGATATATTCCGCAACATGAAGCGGATATCTCATATGGAGATACACTGTGATCATTGTTTGAAGATAGGAACGATACACGATGCTCATCAATCTTGAGAAAGTCCTGTCCCTGGCGCTCCTCGCTGGTAGCGTGAGTGGCCACAAGCATGTCCCGAAGGGGTTCGTGACAACCTCGGGAACGAAGTTTCAGTTGGACGGGAAGGATTTCTACTTTGCAGGGAGCAATGCGTACTACTTTCCCTTCAACGACGTGAGTACATGGGACCCCTGCCGTACTATTGAGAGATGCTGACGACGATTTCCTCTTGACACAGAACCAAACCGATGTTGAGCTGGGTCTGACTGCTGCCAAAAAGGCGGGCCTCACCGTGTTCCGTACCTGGGGATTCAATGACAAGAACGCCACCTACATCGAAGGCGGCCTCCCGGCCTATGGTGGAGAAGGAGCGGGAACCACTGAAGTTGTTTTCCAGCGCTGGGCTAACGGCACATCGACCATCGATCTGGAGCCCTTTGACAAGGTTGTGAACGCTGCGGAGAAGACCGGCATGAAGTTAGTTGTTGCACTCACTAACAACTGGGCGGACTATGGCGGCATGGATGTATACACCGTCAACTTGGGTGGCCAGTATCATGACGATGTGAGTGACCTCGCTATCTACCATTTGTACGGCTTGGACAGCGGCCTGACACCGATTTAGTTTTACCGTCTGCCGGCGATCAAGAACGCATTTAAGAGGTATGTGAAGGAGATGGTGACTCGCTACAAACACTCACCAGCCATTATGGCCTGGGAGCTGGCCAACGAGCCTCGCTGTGGAGCTGATGGGGTGCGCAACTTGCCCCGGAGCGCAGACGGTTGCACCCCGGAGCTGCTCACAGCCTGGATTGACGAGATGAGCACCTACATCAAAAGACTCGATCCCCATCATCTTGTGACATGGGGTGGTGAAGGTGGCTTCAACATTGAATCGGATGACTGGGCGTATAATGGCGCGGATGGGGGAGACTTTGACGGCGAATTGGCCTTGCCCAACGTTGACTTCGGTGTCTTCCACTCCTATCCTGACTGGTGGAGCAAGACTGTGTCGTGGACAGACCAATGGATCCGCGATCACGCTACCTCGATGAGAAAGGCGCGGAAGCCTGTGGTCCATGAAGAATACGGTACATGACACATATCCATCTTGTCTTTTCAGTTGACAGATTGATGCTAACAGAAATCAACAGGCTGGTTGACTCCTGAGGCTCGTCTTGAGTACCTGGGAACCGTCTCCAATATCACGCGCCTCGAGGCCGTCGGCGGCTGGCAACAGATCAGCGTCAGCGAAAGAATGTCGGATATGTTCTGGCAATTCGGGTACTCGGGATACTCATATGGACGGAACCACAACGATGGATTCACCATTTATCTCGATGAGTCAGTTCCCAGCTCAATAACCCACGGTCTATGATATACTGACATGTCCATCAGTCCCGAGGCGAAGAAGCTTGTCTATAAGCACGCCAAGCAGGTGAAGAAACTCAACCGCCACTGAGTTATGTGTTCATCCTACCACATCTGAGGAGATTTTGGCCGTGTTCACATATGTAAATCCATATCGCCTTTGTGTCCAGGTGGGGGTTTGATCTCGATTGCATTTCTTCTGGTGTTTGTTGGCCTGTAACAACACATCTATCCGTCATGCAGCGTGGCCACTCAGACAGATCCAAGATCGCTAGAACAATTCGATACTGTACTCATATCACATAAGTTATGATCTATTCTACTATAGCATATTACAGTTCGCGTAGCCAGGAGCATTCAAAGGTGCATCGTACAGTGTTCTGGGAAGATAGAAAACCCGGTATGCCTGGGGAAGTGACACCCAAAGAGCAAAATTGCTAATCAAAATATAACACTCGACAAAGCACGGGTCATATGTGACCAATAAAGCGATAACACAACGCAGATACCAAAAAATTTCGGTATTCCAGAGTCACCTAACAGGCTATACCACTCAAAGCTCACGTTCTGCATTCAAGATCTAAAGATGCAGGCGGTGGCCGTGGTACTTCCAATCCGGCGGAGAAATCTCATTGCCAGATAACTCCTCTCGCTCTGGGAAGCCATCGAACGACCTGGCATAGGTTGCAATCGAGTGAGCAACAAGCTGTAAGATGAGAGACATCAGTCATCGTGAAAAACACCCATCGAGAGGTTTGGTCCTCACCTTGGTATTCCATTCCCACGCAGTGAGGTTGACGTTGGCCACCGTATCGCAAATCTGGTGATAACATGGATCGTACCACTCCCCTGCTGTTCCGCCAAACATACCTTGCTCCTCCTGTGTTTTCACGCCCTCGGCACCCGTAGCAATCCCACCACCCGGGATGCCGTGCCGGATGAACGCATCATAATCACTACGTCCATCAAACGGGATATATGTAAAGTTCAACCCATTTTGCTCGTAGAAATCAGTGTAAAGATCCCGGAGCTCTTCTGATCCAGTGGGGTTCACCGCGTTGGTCGCATTGTACACCTGGAAAGCGTAGTTTGGAGACGCCAACATGTCGTAGTCCATGAACAGGCGTATGACCTTAGACTGCTCTGGTGTCAGGACGGAAACGTAGTAATCCGAGCCAAGCAAGCCTTCCTCCTCTCCGGCCCACCAGGCGAAACGAACGCAGTTGTTCACGCGGTAATGAGAGAGGGCAGTCGCAAGTTCTAGAAGCGTCAGACTGCCAGAACCGTCGTCGTTGATTCCAGGACCCTCAGCGACGCTGTCACTGTGCGCCCCAAGCATCACGCAGTTGTCGGGGTCGCCATCGGTAGTCTGGGCGATGATGTTGGTGGTGGTGATGGTGTCAACTGCAGCATCCATATAGGCGATGCCATCAACCTTTTCACCATCTTTCAGCTGCTTTAAGAAGGGAGCCGCTTCGGCGTCAGAGATTCCCCACGTGGCTACGTGGTCTGGGGTGGGTGTGCCGAGTGTACCACTGAGGTCCCCCTTTTCATTATTGTATACCACCGCTGCGACGGCTCCCGCTTTCCCAGCCAGATCAGACTTGGTGCCAAAGGGACAGGTACCACGGCGGATGAATGCAATCCCTCCCGCCAAGGTCGAGGGATAGTCGGTCGCCTCACAGCCATCATTTGACACCGCAATCAACGACCCGTAGACTGGCTGTTTGTCTGTGGTGGGCGGGGTTAATCCCATCGGTGTTGCAGATTTTGGGACTTCGTGACCGAGGACGAGGCGAGATTCGAACACATTTCCCGACACGGCTGGAAACGACTGGTTTGTCACAGAATAGTAATCTCCGAGCGCGGTGATGGTGGAATAGATATAGTCGATCGTCCCGAGATGGCCCTTGCTTCCAATGACTCGGGTCGGGTGATTGTACTCGTCATTACCCAATTCAGCAATTTCGTACAAGGCTTCCGCCCTCTTCAGGAGTTTGTTGGGATCGACGTGGCTCTGGAGCGCCTCCGAACTCACGAGCTCCTTGACAACGGAGGGGACTTGGGGGACGGACGGGGACAGGGGGACCTGCACATCCTGGCCACGGCCTAGGAAAATGGAAGAAAGAAGGATATCGGATGGTATTCGCATGGCGTAGTAACGATCAGTTGAAACTTGTGAAGACTGAGGACAAGTGGGCAACAGACAGAGCTCAAGGGCGAAGGGCGATGAATGGAGGAGGTCGGGGGATCGGATCAGCTTATCTTATCGCGTTATCATCCGATGCCGGCGTATCTTGTCTCCGTAGATAACAGTTTGGGGTACAACATAATCTAGTCCAAAGCAAATACGTAGGTAGGTAATGGTCTTATGCCAATACAGCCAGCAGTCCCGTTCTATTTCATAATGACCGCAAGCTGGCCATGGACATTATGGAGTTCCTCGAGTACCTCTAGCCCATTCTTCCGCTTGGCATCTGGGCTGTTTTCCCAATGTCCTCTGTTTCATGGCATCCTAGCAGATAATCTCCTGTCACATTCACAGGACTAAGACCCTTTGGTGACCAGTGCCGGATACGTCTGATTATCCAGAGGTTCCTTCGACCCCATTACAACGATGGCTTGCGGTCCTCTGCATACAGTCACGGCGACGCGTACACATCTCATTATTCTGGCAGTGTTTCTGGTGCCTCGGCATTTGTTAATTCGACGACTAAAAGAAGCCGCTGCAAAAACCATGTTTCAGGGCCTCAGTTTGCTCAATCCTTGCCCAAGACAGATCGGAAGGGCTTAATGAAGCTCGCCGTGCACCTACAAGAGCGATTTCCTGAACAAGGACCGGCAGAGGGGGTGCAAGATGCTATTATCGCGCTCTCTGCATTGGGGCAAGTGTCGAAGACTCAACAAATGCGTTGAAGAGGCTCAAAGCATCTCTTCCTCTGTTTACGCTGACTGAGATCAACCATTTACCTCCGTACTCACTCAAAGTTGTCGAACGTCGTGACACGGAAAGTGTTCCATTGCCCACATTCAGACCCAGGAGGCGATGCACAGCAACGGACGTGTGCTCGCCGACGCGTTAAACAACCCACCCAAGATGGTTGGCGGCCTGTCTGATCAGCTGGCCAAAATGAGCGTGACCTCAAGTCGCCAACAACTTGCCTTGTGGTCCTCCAGCCAGCCGGCTCAAAGTCAGGGCCAGGAACCTCGGCTTTGCGAGGAATCTGGACAGCCAGGCCACGTCGCTCCTGTATGCGCCATTACCGTGCATGGAGTGTGACCCAGCCTGGAGTGTGGAACATTATTAGCACGAAGGAACTGCTTTGCATTCCACAGTTCCCCTCGTCACTGTATAATTTCGTACCCACTGCAGCCTCTACCGCCGATTTCAGAACTCCAACTCTTCCACCTCCATTCCACAATCCACACATTTCTTCACGCTAATGCCGGTCTCCGGATTCTCAGTGGACCTTCCCCATTGATGGACATGCCTTCCACCATTTCCAAGGTCATCACCAAAATTCCCGCCAGCAACGCCTTGCCGGCTTCGTCGATACGCGTCCACCCGGGTCCGTTTCTTTAAATCGTTGAGTTTGGTCTTGAACTTGGCTTCGCGTCTTCGTTTCTTCTCGCCCTCCCGGCGTTCGAATTCTGCGTCCAAAGCTTCTGGGGACCCCCATTTCTTTTCGGAGAAAGCATACTCCTCCACCTGGTATCGTAGGTACAGCATCATGTTGTTCCACGTCGACTTGTGGGGGTTCGGTCTCTCCAAATGGGGCAGGAGTTCTTCGTCTCGCAGTTCAGCTAGAACAGATCATCAGCATCGAGTATGCATTCTCGGCGGGATTTGGAGATACGTACGATCGGTCAGGAGATAATCTTCCTTGGCCTCCGTCTTGGTCAACAGACTGTACTTTTCCGGATATTTCTCCTTGCACGGATTGCATATGCAACAATGAAGGGTCTCCTCCCATTTCCAATCAATCTCCAGATTCCCGCATTCCCGACACTTTTTCTGTTGGCTCTTATCATCCAGGACGCTTAACCCCGGTTCAAACGGGCCAGACCGGTTCCGACGTAGCGAAGTGAGTAATTGCTGTCGCTCCCATTCCTTCTGTGTCATGTGTGCCGGTTTCTGCTCCGACTTGCCATCGCGCACGTGTAGAGCCTTGTTAAACGGATCGTCCTCCTCTGTCAAGAATCCGCCTTTCGTATCGGTCATCTTACTGAAATCGTAGTCGACATATTTGGCAAAGCTTCGGGCCGGCTTGATCGCATCGAGCGGACGGGGGGCGGAGGTTGCGTCGCGCACGCTGGCGGGTGTATCTGCGGCTGTCATCGAGTTGTAGGAACGCTTGACGGCTTTTGTGGAGGCCGAAGTCGAGGAGAGGTTGGCTCGTGATAGCTCGGCTTCTCTTTGTTCACGAATAGCCTTTGCTTTCAGCCGGTTCGTCTCCTGCCATATGCATGCGCGTTAGATGTGTTGGATTCGGTCTAGCCGCGCAGAAGCCTTACGATTCTCTTCAACTGTTCGGGTGTCAGCTCTCCCCGAGTGGAGGCACGGGGTTCGATGCGGGAAGGAGGCGTTGATCTCCGATCCGTACTCATTTTGACGATGTATTGAGAGGTATTGGGAAGACTAGAGACGAGCGACAGTGAAGCACAGAAAGAGATCCAACTTCGGTGCGACAAGATGATGAGTAACGCCCCATGTCGGACGGTGACGTCGGATTAGTGTTTGTAGTGTTTGCCACGTTTGCACGATTTGCTATCCCGCACGTTCGTGGCGCGAGGCGCGTGTCGCGCCGCCCTCAACAAATCAAGGTGTCATGGAAGGATCAAGACTCACAGGCTCGTCTCAAACAGCTCCGGCGCGGTCTTGACATCGAGATGCCTTTGCCGATACTGTTGGATGCTCGATGCTGCTCCGGGCGAACAATCATCAGCGACATCCATCAACACAAGAGCTCCCCTGGTGGCAGATCGTGCGCCCGCAGTGCTAGATAGACTCTGTGTCAACGAATAGTGTCAAATTTGCCTCAATCTCCTATCTAGCCATCGGTCATGGGACTGGCGATCTCCTTCGGGACCTGATGGTGGGAGGTGGCGCAGCCTCCTCCCAACTCCCGCAATATATATCTACACACGGCAATAACGACGACCATAAACGAAAACATTTCCGTCATCATCCAAAGCCTCAAGGCGATGAGCCTCCCTCGAAAGTGGACAACAGCGAGGCCCAGCAGTCAGGCACCCCATGCAGCCAGAGCCGAAAGCGGAAGTATGTTGATTAGATTAGCAGGTGGCCACCAACAATAAAAGCAAAAAACAACATCTACTGCGAATGGACCAATCAATCAAGCCATCAAGGTTGGGCTTAAACGATGTAGCCTATCTATTGAAGCGATTATGCTGACGGTTAGCCAATGGAGCAAAAAATCTAGTGTTCGAACGCTCAAATCCCACAAAGCCCAAAGGAAACCAGAAAAGACGAAGGAAACATCGAAAAAGCGAGTAAAGCACACAATTCAAGCGGTCTGCCACCGGCCAGCATATCTGAACAAGCGAATCCGGTTTGATTACCCTCATGAGCATAAGTACTGCCATGCCCGTGATATCCGAAGGACAACGTACAATCCGTGTATCTAACTCGATGCGCCTTTCTCTACATCGCTAGCATCAGGCCTGTCGGAATTGTTCTCCTTGCGAGCCCACAAGCGGCGCATGCCGCGCCTCAATGGACGGCCAAGAGCGCGCATGCCACGCCGCAGAGGTCGATAGGTCATTACAAAAGGCGTCCCGACCACATGTGCAATCGCCGCGAACCAAGCATCAGGGAAGGTCCGGATACACATCGCCCAGGGGAGGCTGAGCGCCGCCACGAGTATGCAAATAGCCCACTGAATGCCGTTGATTTCCGTGATGCTGAATGCGACTCCCCCAAAGTTGGCTATCACTGCCTGGCAGCCAACCATGAGGATGTTGATGCCGATGAAGAACCAGTTCCGGTGGAGGTTCTCGAATACATTGAATTTGTTGTCCAGCCGTCGGTTATTGAGCTCGTTGAAGATCTGCATCCAGACGAACGTGTTAAACACCACTGATCGCCGTTCAAGCTCGGGCCAATCGAGAAAGCCAGGCCCCTTGGCGAAGTGCAAGATGAGAGTCACAGTAAGTTGGAAGATCGACTGGCCGATGATCATCTTCCACATTGTAACAGAAAAGAGCGGCGCACCCCCTTTGATCGGCTTTCGGTCGAGGATCTGCTCCGTTGGGGGGTCTGTAGCCAAGGCTAGCGCGGCGAGGGAGTCCCTAGAAAGATCTTATTAGCAGAAACTCGGAAGACCCAAGTCTGAAAAGCCTTACATGATCAGGTTAATCCACAGAAGCTGGACGGCAGTCAAGACAGACCGCATTTCCGGATCCGAGACAGAAGAAATGAACGTCAACAAGACAGCGGTAATGTTGACCGTGATCTGAAACTGGAGGAATTTACGAACAGCGTCGTTGACGGCGCGTCCCCACATCAAGGCCGTCAAAATCGATGCAAAGTTGTCGTCCATCAGCACAATAGCTGACGCTTCTTTGGCAACCTCCGTGCCGGCAATGCCCATAGAAAAGCCGATGTTTGCAGCTTTCAGAGCGGGTCCATCATTGGTTCCATCGCCCGTGACGGCCACGATTTCTCCCAGAGCTCGTAGTCTAGTGACGAGGATGCGCTTGTCTTCCGGAGAGGAGCGAGCAAGGACCTGAAGGTTTGGGAGAACTTCATCGAACTCTTCGTCCGTCAGTCGGCGGAAATCAGGCCCTTCCATAACCACACCGCCCGTGTAGATTCCACAGTCAGCTGCAATCGCCTTTGCAGTGACCATGTTATCGCCAGTCACCATTCGGACAGTGACCCCAGCATGATGACATTTCGCGACGGCCTCTGGGACACCAGGTCGGATAGGGTCTTGGATTCCGACTACCCCGATCAAGGACATGTCCTTCAACAAGAGGCTCAACTCCGCGGCAGAGGAATCGGCAGGGTCCACGGCATCGTGTGGCGGCCACTCAGCAAAGTCGCGATAGGCCAGGGAGATTGTCCGAAGAGACTGCTGCGCGTAAGACAGAATAATGCCTTCGAATCTCTCCCGCTCATTCACATCAATGGCCTGCTGTCCGGAAGTCGTCCAATACGTTGAGCTATAGCCAAGCAATATCTCAGCCGCACCCTTCACCAGGAATCGATATTGACCGGAAGGGAGCCGTATCACGGCTCCCATACACTTGCGGCCGGAATCGAATGGCATCAGCTGTACTGTAGGCAGATTGGCACGCTCCTCGGCAAGAGAGGTCATTCCGAGCACGTCACGAGCAAATCCTAGTAGCGCTGTTTCTGTCTTGGAACCAATAAAGCCTGGGACCCCATTCTCCTCGCCCTCAAACGCGGTAGAATTGATCGCCACGGACTCGATAATCATGCGCTTCTGTTCATGAGGGAGCACGCTGGCAAACTCTGGCGATCGTCGTTTGTCCCCGGTCTGGTTCTTGTCGTCGAAATCGGCATCGCCAAATGATCCAGTAACCACCGTCATCCGGTTCTGCGTTAGAGTGCCAGTTTTGTCGGAGCACACGGTGGTTGCGTTGCCCATTGTCTCACACGACTTGAGAACTCGAACGAGGTTGTTCAACTTCACCATTCGGGTGGTCGCGAATGCAAGAGCCAGAGTCACGGCCAGTGGGAGGCCCTCTGGCACGGCGACCACAATGACTGTAATGGCCACAATCAGGATGTCGGTGAACTGGGAGGCCTTCTCGGCGCTGGTGCCTGGATTGCTCGACAAGCCACCCAGGAATCGGAACAGGAGTACGAAAAAGAGCAGGAGCGCAGCACTGCTACCTAGTTTTGCGATCGCCCCAGCAAGATGATCCAACTTTTTCTGCAGCGGGGTAGGTTCCATATCCTGACGCATCGCCATCAGAATCTTCCCGAAGCTGGAGTTGACCCCAACGGACGTCACCAAGCATCGACCGACGCCTTCGAGGACCTTGCTTCCGGAGATAATGAAGGGATCCATGTCCTGGAGGCGGGTATGTCCCTCCTCTAGGAGACGCATCACCTGTTCTGCGCCGGTCTTCTTCAACTGGTCCGACTCGCCCGTCGCCGAGGACTCGTCGCATTTGAGGTTGTGGCCGTCGATAAAGATCCCGTCGACCGGGACGAGGTCTCCTGGCTCAAGGTTCAAGACATCACCAACCAGCACATCATAGACGGGGATGCGCATGGTCTTTCCAGATCGAATCACAGTAACCTCGCGATCTTCCTTCTTCTTGTTGAGCCGAACAAAGGCTCGTTCTTTCTGATAGTCGTTCAACGAGCCCACCATGACGACGATGACGATAGCCACACAGATAGCACATCCTTCCACCCAATCTAACCCCATTCCAGATGAACTTCGTTTGGAATGATTCTGACCTCCCTCATTAGGGCTGGAGTGATCTGCCCCAAAAGTCTCATAAAGACCGAGAGCCAGGGAGATGACCGCAGCAACGGTCAGGAGGATCAACACCTTGTCATTGTACGCCATCCACATGAGCCGCCACAGGGGAGTCGGTTTCTTTTCTGGTAGTGTGTTCCGCTTGTATACCCGAATGCGATCCGCGAAGACATCGGTCGGCGCCTTCCCTGCTGCCTTGGATGCAGCACCAGCACCCTCGTGTTTACCGTGAGCCACCGCAGCCTCGTCGACACTGAGACCTGCCGAAGCATCCGTATGGAGTCCACGTGTCAAACCGGGGAGCCCGCCTAGAGCGACAAATGCCGGGAGGGACTTGGGGTTCAGAAGCTTGTTGAGCTGACCTGGCGAGAACTCGAACGGATTGTTGTCCGCCACGAAGTCTTGCTCGGACCCGGGATCTGGTTGAAGAGCCTGTTCAAGTTCGCTGACGGAAAAGATGCCGGTTGTTTCATATGACAAAGGTTCTTTGTCTTTGCGCAGCTCTGACTGGGGGGTGCTCGGTGCCATGGTGCTCCCGCTCATCGCTCGATCGCGGCCTGTCTGGGTCACAATGGTGGTTAAGTTACTGTTCGATCGAGCTCGGGTCAAAGCCTCGGTGTCAGGGCCATATTCCGGGCTGGGGCCTGCGTTGTCTGGCACCTGGAGCGTGATTCGGGGAACAGAGGATTTGGGATGCTCATCGCGAGCGCCCATCATTTCGAAGTGCAGTCACGTCGGCAATTTGAGGGGAAACTGGCTGAAGAGGCACCAATGCCATATGTGGTTTAGAGGTAACCGGCCAGACCAGGTTAAAAGGTTTTCAGAAGTCACTCAATCTGTGTCTTTGAGGGCAAATTGCTCCTCGTTGATCGATGCACTGCCTCACTCTCTCGGGCTCGGCACCGCGATTTAGAGGCGCCAAGGTTCTCCGCCAAAAAGAGCCCAGACGGGCCAAGACCGCTCGTGCATCTGATTTATCGCGCGTTTATCGAAAAAGGGATCTCCAGAAGTTTCGAGCAGGGGGAATCCACGATTGCGGGGGATCTTCCGCCGGCGATGAGGCCGCCATGAAGTCGCGTGAGGCATCTCGCCGACAAGGGTGCCGCTATGTCCAACGTGAAAGCGCGGGGATATGCCCGATAAAAAAGCCCAGCGGTCCCCACAATTTTGCCTTGCCAGGATGTCAGCGAGTTCTTGTGTCTACTCGGATGAGCATTGACAAGAGTCGTTGAAAGCATGGGATTCAATCTGCACGCAGACAACAGTAACGACCCACCGGAGGTACGCAACTGGCGCGTGCACTCCATCGCTGTGGTGGTGAGCATGGGTGCCATTGCGAGTAAGTCCCTCTGACCTGCCGTGAAGAGCAAGACACGCTTCAGTCGCTGATCCAGAATGCTGCACGGCAGTGGGTTACGACACCAGTGTCATTGGAGGCACGCTGGCCCTGGAGCCTTTTCGCAGGGATTTTGGGCTGGCTCGGTCCACGGATCTAGAAACAGACACCCTTGAAGGAAACATCGTTTCAACCTTCCAGGCGGGATGCTTCTTTGGATCACTCTTGACCTTCCCTCTGGCGGAGCGATTTGGCCGAAAGCTGGCCATTATCATGGCTATCTCAGTCTTCTGCGTGGGCGGCAGCCTTATGGTGAGACAGCCATCCCAGAAATCGCGGTCAGTAGCGGATGGCTGAAGTTTCTGGTACCATTAGACAGCAGCCTCAGGTCACCTTGCCATGATCTATACCGGTCGGGTCATTGCGGGGTTTGGCATCGGGTCTGTGTCGCTGCAGGTTCCTGTGTACATAGCGGAGACAGTAAGTGACACTCCACAAGCTAAAAGAGAGGGACAATCGATCTGAAGGAAAGCAGTCACCTCCCTCCATACGGGGTCGCTTGGTGGGAATCTTCGAAATTTGCTCACAGGGCGGCGGCATGTGTGGATTCTGGATCAACTACATCGTTAATCGCACAATTTCGCCCGAGAAGATGGCACAATGGCAGGTCCCACTCGGTCTTCAGCTCTTGCCTGGAGCCCTTCTCCTGATGGGCATCTTCTGGTGTCCAGAAACACCCCGCTGGTATGCAAAACAAGACCGATGGGAAGAGGCGGAACGGACCCTCGTCTGGATTCGCAAACTCTCATCTGATCACCCGATGATTCAAGAGGAATTGCAGCAAATCCGCGAGCAAATCCAAGTTGGCCTGCCACCACCAGGGACCAGGCATGACATTGGGTATTACGTCCACCGGCTGTGGCAGAAAGGTACCCGGAATCGAATCGGCATTGGGCTTCTGCTTATGGCGTTCCAAAATCTCACAGGCGTCAATATCATCACATAGTACGAATCATCCCGACTTTAGCAATCAGGGGCTGACAATCCCTGCAGTTACTCACCGAGAATTTTCGAGACCTTGGGCATTGTTGGAACTGACACAAAACTCTTTGCCACAGGATTCTATGGGATTGCGAAGACGCTGGGTATGGTGATATTCAGCGTCTGGCTCGTCGAAAAGGTAGGACGACGCAGTGGGCTCATTTGGGGCGCCTTTATTGGGAGTTTGCCAATGTGGTACATCGGGGGTTATGTGTTTCGGGCTGACCCAGCAGGCGCTGCAGCTCGAGGCCAGATCGACCAAAATGCCTGGAGCTACATCGCCATGGTTTGCGTCTATCTGTATGGGATCATTTATTGCGCTACCTGGCAGGTGCAGTTTCCCTTTCGCTATCCTGTCACGCAACCATGAGGATCTGACTTGTTGCTTCAGGGCATTACCTGGGTGATCTGCTCCGAGGTGTTTCCCATTGATATTCGAATGCTGTGTGTGAGCTTAACCACAGCCGACCAATGGCTGTGGTCATTCATTATTAGTCGCACGACGCCTTATATGATCACATCGCTGGGGTATGGGACATATTTCTTCTTCGCTACACTGATGGTGTGCATGGGATTCTGGGCGTACTGTTTTGTTCCCGAAACAAAGGGCAAGACGCTGAAGGAGATGGAGGCATTATTCGGCGCCGAGCCAGCGCGAGACCAGGAATGGGGAACAAAAGTCGACGAGGAGAAGCATGCAGCAACACATGTCGAGCGGGTGTCGATGTAGATAAGAACACTGCTGAAGCAGTCGAAGAAGCGGAAACGTGGATGCCTTGGGCGCCGAGAAGCACGTGACTTATGTGCCCTAAGCTCTGGGCCCTATGAATGAACCTCATATGATGAGACCTCAGCCCTCCAGATTCCATTCTTCTGCTGCTTGGCTTCTCCATTAGCATGTTTCTCATTCTCTCTCTAGCTTTGCGATCTCTTCTATGACGGATCGCTCCTTGGCGGCGCAAGCTTTTGTTTGCTCGCCTACTCCGCATCCCCGCACCGTAGAACTGAATAGAGCGCCAAAGTCAACACACTCTTTGTCTGCAGCGCATCCTATGCGCGGGACATGCCCACATATGCCGCTGTTCCAACGGAGCTGCCACCGTTCCTTCCATTAGTGCCGGATTCCAAGGCATTCGTTGATCAACATTGCCCAGACAGGCAGAGGAAGCAGCGGCGACAAGCCGTCCTATTGTGGCAGTGCTCTTGTTCTGCGGGGCAGTATCACCAGATAGACATGGTATCAAACATTTGACTTTCGATGTCTGAGCCAAAGAAATGATCGCTACGTTTGTCATTGGTCGGATTAGTCCGTGGGGATTTTCTCCTTGTTGTGTCGCCGGCCATGCTCATCCCGTCTTTTAAATAGGGCTCTCCATCACCGTGGATCTCTTGCAGCCCATGCGCTCATTTGTGATATGGTAGCAACTTTTTGTTCCTTTCATCTCCCAATCATGTATACGGGTTGCAAACTCGCTCATGATGGAAGAACTGTCTTGCGTATCGCCGGAGCCAAACGTCTCCCGGATTGAACGGCGTCGGACGGTGGGCGAGGCCTCTACAGGGACGTGGACGCCACGCGCAAAGCCTGTAGCTATAGCCTGTGAGAGATGTCGAAGACGCAAGATTCGCTGTGACGGGGAAACACCCTGTGCGACTTGTCGACGATTCTCTCTGAACTGCATCCGGCCACGGAAAGGCAGCGAAGATCAAGCCGCGCTGGAACAACGAGTTCGACAGTTGGAAGCACGCATTGTTGAATTGAGCACGGGCTTGTCAAACACGCAGGTCCACCATCAGGTGGACAACGGGCCAACAGGTAGCCCGGTGCCGCCGTCCTTACGCCTAGTCACCGACCTGGCAGGGCCAAAATATTCCAATTCCAACGAATCGTGCGGGCAATTTTCTTTGGACAGCAGTCCAGTGCCGCTCGAGATACCTCGGATCGAGGTGTTTGATTGCGCAAACATGTCGCAGTTGTCCCTTCCAGCCTCACCATCCCTGCCCCCTCCAACGTTGGCAATGCCTCATCCCCCAGCTGCGGCGTTTGACGGACGATTGCTGCCGCCAAATCTCAATCTCGCTCTGTCTCCACCAATGTCGACCTGCCCATCACCCAGTTATAATGCGGTACCATGTTTATTCCCAACTGGCTTCGCTGAACCAGCGCTCTCTCGACGGTCTTCTATATCATCATCCATCTCGTCGCTGGGGTTAGACCCTGACTCTGCAGCGCCTGACTTTAGAATGGTCGACGTTGAAGGGTTGGAACATACTGACTTGAAGTCAAGCTATGGTCTCGAAACAAGCATGAGCAGTATGCCAACGAGCATCGAAATACAGGCTCTTCTGGAACTCTTCCTCCGCACCGTTTCTGGGATGGGTTATCCGCTTGGTCGGGACATGTTTCAGATATTTCTGGATATCATCAATGATCCGCCCCAGGTATCCAGCGAGCAAAGGGGTATGTATTCCGTATCGATGGCCAAATTTCACGTCTATATGGCCATGGCGGTTGGATTGCGAATGAAAGTGGACTGTTGTGCTCGGGAGCTGCAGCTGTTGGGGATATGCTACGACGTAGCTATCGAGCAAGTTCGTTCACGTTATTTCTGGGATCAGCCTCTGGCTGGGGAAGCTGCCGTGCTCTTGATGTTGTTTGCCAATGCAAGTCATTGATATTAAGTTCCTTGATCGAATATCAAATATATTAGACGAGAGTCGTCGCTACCTATCAATGGTAATTGCAAGTCAGAGATGGAAGGGATGTGAGACTTTTTGCATTGTTTGAGTTCCTCGGTCTGTTTGGCTGCGTTGGTTGTCTACCTGCTCGTTATATGGGAGCTTAATCGCTCACACCTCCTTTGTCGTTTTCCCCATCTCTCGTCAAGCCTAGAATCTCCGTTATTCAGCGCCAATATCATCGATCTTCATCAGGTATTGCTTGGCCAGGGCACGGCGATTTCGCAGGCTGCTGATGAGCGATGGTGGTATATCATGCGCGCCGGGGGTGGGGGCCTATTGTTATATGTACAGAGTTGCTTCAGGTGTCGGTTATGGAGAAGTCATGGTTTGCATTTTCGTGGCTGGGGGGATTGTATCAGGAGAATGGGGGGCCAAGGGTCGACTTGGGCTACAGAAACAGCACTGTATTTTATGGTATTTATACGATCTGCCTGCGACGAACGTTGAAATCACGTAAATCTGTCACCGATTCTTCCGTTGTGAAATGACATCGAGCCTAATCAGTATCGGCGTTCTGCTTCCCTTCCGTCTGTAGCCCTTGATGCCTACCGTGTGGGTCCTTACAGTGAGCCAAGAGGTGTACCCTCCCCGATATTCCTTGATGGTTGTTGTCAGAGCCTCAGGCCTATAACCTGCCTGTTTAGGCCTAGCACCTGACTGCCCTGATAGGGTTTTGAGAGGCCTCCAGGACCTCGCACACACATACACGTCAATAAAACCAACCATCCTCCTCTTTGGCCATTCCCTTTGACAGTTGTGCCTAGAGCACTTTCGTGCATCAAGGCACAGCATTCCCATTTTGCCGTTCATACGCTCGGACTAGAGAGGGTTTAGCCAGTAAGATGCGCAGCTAGTTGGTGAATATGGACCTTATGTGTAGTTCTGACATGACGTAGGTTGACCGCGCTTATGTATATAATCATCACATGATCATCATCATTCTCTATCCCTACACACTATGTACCAGGGTTACCTGTCTCTGGTTGTCATTACTGACCGCTAACCTCTGGGCTTCAGCTGGACCATCAAATCCTTCTTCTCCCAGAGGGAGAAGGTCTTTTGGTTCTCCCAGCCGATCGACTCTGGCATAAGCACGAGATCAAAGTTATATAGGACCTTTGCTAAGATAAGCCGCATCTCATGATACGCAAGACTAGATCAAGTCGTCAGTGGCCAGCCCATCACATAGTTCGGTATACGTACTTCCTTCCAAGACAGTTACGAGGCCCATACGAAAACGGCTGGAACGCAGACTTATCATCCGTAGTAAAGGCAGCATCCGTCCAGCGCTCCGGTAGAAACTCATTCGCTCGTTGGAAGTTCTTCGGATTCCGGTATGTGGTCCACTGACTCACAGACACTGCAGTCTAGGATTCAGTCAGCAGCTAGGCTATATAACAAGAGCAGAAAGGAGCATACCTTTCCAGGAACGTAGTCGCCACATATTACCATGCCCTCCGGGGGCGTGAGACGGGGAAATCCGGTAGGAACAGGCGGGTATATGCGTAGGCCCTCTTCGATGCAAGCGTTGAGATATTTCATTTGCGCTAGGGCGGTGATATCGATATCGGAATCCTGCTTAAACTTGCCACGGACTTCCTGGGTGACCTTCTGTAGCTTGTCCGGGTTCAGTAGAAGCTGGTAGGTTAGACCGCTTAAGGCCGTCGCGGTGGTCTCAGTGCCCGCGAGCATAAAGATATGCGAGTTAGCGTACATCTCCTCG
The DNA here is from genome assembly GCA_019721355.1 of Aspergillus sp. MEXU 27854. Classification (NCBI taxonomy): domain Eukaryota; kingdom Fungi; phylum Ascomycota; class Eurotiomycetes; order Eurotiales; family Aspergillaceae; genus Aspergillus; species Aspergillus sp. MEXU 27854. Next base: position 13,118 of record JAGMTT010000008.1, on the reverse strand, counting down.
CGGGTAAGACGCAGTCTCTCTTTCTGCTTGAGGACGAGGCCCCAGATATCCGGCTTATCCAGTTTTTGGTTGACGCGGTTATCGACGCGCTGAATACAGGACCGGTAGTGCAACATAGCTTTCTCGATGACGGACTTAGGGATGTACAGCTTGAGCAGGGGCACCGTCCAGGGATAGTAGTACGACGCCCGCCGCAACGTGCTCCGCTTCATGCTCGAGAACACCGACGAAACCCAGGTTATATTGCCGGTGCCCTTGAGGAGGTCCAGCGGGTCGCCAAACGTTAAGTCGCCCATAATGTCGAAGGTCGTCAGGTTATACATATGCACCATCTCGATCTTTGCCAGAGGGTCGGACTCGATAGTGGTATTAAGCTTGTCGATCAGCATATCCACGTACCGGCAGATCAGGCGCTGCTGCTCTCGCAGCGCTCTGTCCGAGAACGCGTTAGAGAAGTTGCGTCGGAGGCGCGCGTGGTCCGGGCCCGAGGCGCGGATAATATCTGGTGCGCCGTTAAAGGATGTTCCGTAGAAGCGCATATCTTTTTCGGTAGTCTTCTTCCCGGCACTCGCGTGCCCGTAGATATCCTTCCAGGCATCTCCGGTGGCGTAGCTCAGTTCGTCAGGACAGGTGCGGACAACGCTTCCGTATACCATGTGAAGGTCGTGGATCCAATCCACCAAGTCGCCCTTCACTGCATGGTAGATGTAGGGCGCGCGGGTGACCGAGGCCAGCTTTGGGCCGGGAAACTTGCGGAGCGGGCTGATCAGAAGTTCATACGTGACCTTGGCTACAGCCACACCGAAGACCTGCAATCAATCGATCGGGGTTAGCTGCAGGATCTATTGACCGGCAGTACGATATAAACCTTACTATTCCAAGCAGTATAAGGGGCAAGTACTCAAAAGACGGCTGGCTCAACGACTCAACGAACATTGTGTGGGACGCCTCTAGAGCTTTTGTAGAGCAGAAAAGGGGTATTGTTAAACTAACAAGGAGCGAGAATCGGTCTGAGGAGAGCAGGTCCATATACGCGCACGGTGCAGCATCCCCGCCCCGGTCAGACGTTTCACAAGGCAACTACTGCGAAGGTGGGCATATCGGCCACCAACGAGGTTGTGCCCAAATCTGCCTACACAAGACGACGCTAATCCGAGGCGGGGAGTGATGGAGTGACATCTCGCCCAATGCTGCCTTTCGGTGGCACAGAGGCCTTGTTCTAATGGGCTGTTTGGGCACCCACCCTACGTGTACTGTCTTCACATCGGTCGATCAAGGAATTTAGTGCACTCTGAACCCCGCCATTGGTTCTTGGCGGGTAACCGTGGGGTGGTTGCAGATGAGCTGGGTTCGTTATTAGCATCGCGCGACGCTGTGTACACTCGTTTGACCCAAAACCTGTATAATTCTCGCACGAATTTGATTCGACACTGTTTGTAAAATTTGGAATTTATTGCCATCACGTCTTCCCTTGAATAATACTAGTTTCTTTTCTGGAAATATATATCAAATTTGATGTTGACGATCTGCAGGTGTCGATCTGTACTGTGTATTATATCGCTAAATCGGACTGTCGTAGGAGCTTGAGATTGTTATGAACGGTTGAGCTAACCTTGCTAGGATAGTAGAATAGGTTCGGGGAAGATATAAAGATGAATAGTTGCGGTAAAGGGTAAAGGGACTAGAACAGTAGGTATGTACAACTGTTCGCTGGTCTCCCGGTAGAGGTTTTGCATCACGTCGCCATGTCGCCAGAGGTCACGTAGCACGGCTGCGGTTGAATAATCATCACGCCCCAGCCTGCAGCGTGGTATGACGTTAGGCGGGTTACCGGCGCATGATGCAAGAAATTCGCGAATTAGAAGATGCTGAGCTGTGTATGGAAATACTTGGCTTTCTGGCAGCTGCTTATCGCCCTGTCACACTTAAGGAACTGGCATCTTTCAGTGAGGTTCTGATGAATCATTCCCACGGCAACGAGGAGCTGGAAAAAGCCATAAGTCTATGTGGCTCCTTCTTGACAGTCCGCGAAGAAACCGTGTACTTTGTACACCAGTCTGCCAAGGAATTTCTTACGGGGAGGGCTTCTGATGAGCTCTTCCCTTCGAATATTGAGTTGGTCCATTATACTATTTTTTCAAAGTCGTTACCTAACATGGGATTGGTTCTGCGTTGTGACGTTTACTCTCTTCACAATCCAGGATTTCCTATCAACAAATCAAGTGCCCTAAACCAGACCCACTAGATGCTGTACAATACTCGTGCGTCTATTGGATCGACCATTTGCATAATGCTCATAATATTGCAGCAGCTCAGCAATCTCAAGTCTGTGGCAAGACCAATGGTTTCCTACGGGAGAAGTACCTGTACTGGCTCGAGGCTCTTAGCCCCCAGAAAAATATGTCACAGGGAGTTTGTTCCATGCTAAAACTCGAAGAACTAGTCCAAGAACTAGTCCAGGTAAGGCTTTATGTGCTGATGTTAGATCATTTTACCGGATTTTTACCTACATGATGAGAGCGAGGTCGGAAAACCCCTAATCTACTAGATCTCGTCCGCGATGCGCACCGATTCGTTCGTTATTGGAAGAGTGCAATAGAAAATAGTCCTTTGCGAGCATACTCAGCCTTTTGTTCAGACCAACCGGCAGTTTAATACGGCAGTTATTTAAACATGAGCAGCCCCAATGGTATATAAGCAGACCTGCTATGGAAGATAAATGGAGCGCTTGCTTACAGACGCTCGAGGGCCATGGGGACTGGGTTTTATCGGTGGTCTTCTCCCACGATTCTAGGCTTGTCGCCTCTGCCTCGGGTGACAAGCCGCCAGCGGTCATTGCCTGCAAACGCTCAAGGGCCACAGGGAGTCAGTCCGATCGGTGGTCTTCTCGCATGATTCTAAACTGATCGCCTCCGCCTAGTATGAGAAGATGGTCAAGGTCTGGGATCTGCCAGCGGCCGTTGCCTGCAGACGATTAATGTTGGAAGGTGTCAGATGTTGCAGATGTCTGAATTACCGCGGAATCTACCGCTTCGAATGGGACTGTGGCAAGGACTTGAATTTCATCTAGAACTACCGAAAATGAAGGCTCTATTATGATCAATCTTGACCGCCATTGAGGGGTCATTTTAGGAGCCCTGTGGTCCGGTGTGATGTCCTAGAGTGAGGTGCAGGGACTGTTTGAGCCCAATTTGTATGGGTGGTGAAGTAGCGGCACCCGATACGAGACACCCTGGTTTGACAGAAGGGTAGCCAGGGTAAAATCATTCGATCTAGCTAACTCATACCTCGGACTTGACTGCGGAACTATCCGCTTATCCTTGCGTTCACTTCCTATACCGGCTGACCTTATTCCTGAAGCACCAGAAATCTTGGGATGTGGTATTAGTTCTGATAGTACCTGGATCACCTGGGAGACGAGAAATGCGTTTTGGTTACCCCCTAAGTACCGGCCGTATGTCGTCGATGTTACGATACCGGCTATTTGTATCGGCAGCAGATCAGGACGGGTGCTAATATTCAAGATCGATCCTGAACGACTCTCGTATTTCAATACCGACCTTGGAACCTCTCGTATCATAACTTAGATCGAATCAAGGCGACACTCAGTTTTGGCAACATCATATCTTAGTTATATTTAATACCTTTGCAAAAGGTACTCTGGGACTATCGGTGAATTCATAGGTAAGGCAATCTGCACGTATGTGGCGTCTGCCAAATGTCGTGTAATGCTACGCGCACCTCCCCACTCCCTTTACGTTACTAACGTATTTCATTAGTGAGCGGCCACCTCCACTCCAATTCCTGCCTATGGGCTTAGTACTAGAGCCTCTATCAACCAAACGATTGCATTTCTATCTGAATATTAATTACTAAGTGGTTTATGACATCTAATCTTAGTATGTCCCCGAACATGGCAATTAGAACACTGCGGTGGCGCTCGTACGCGCGGTCCAACTCCTAAAAGTACTGGATCTATAGGAGGCGCGTCTTGTCCTTCATTAGCCTTATTGTCGCCCTGGAATCACTCTGGTCCTTCCCGAAGTGATGAGCCCGCTGCAATAGCTAGCTGTGTATTAGATAGCTTGCCTTTTTGACCTTTCCATTCGTTTTCAGCGCGGTGTTTGCGAATTTCTTCCCGTGAAAGAATAAGCTCATTAAGAGCAAATTCATGACCATTGATAATCTTGTCTAACTGCGCTTCCAGCAAAGGTAGAAGGCTGTGGGTGCGTTCCCTAAGTAGTCTCCGTGCTGTAGATGCTTGCTTCTCCAGCTGCCTGGTTGTATAAGGTGTTTTAGGCGCTGAATCAGTTGACCGACTGCCTGGTGGTGTAGATGTCTTTAGTTGAACGTCTAACTTGCTGAGAACCCTCGCTGGATCGTACGGAACTAGGATAGTAGCTTTAAAGCTATTCTGAATAGTCTCTGCTGTAAAAGCGAGTTTGCGAGCTTTTTGGAACTTCTTTAGGAAATCAAGCTTGTCGATATGGCTGATTCCTAAATGTATTTTCTGTCTCACAAAGTTGCCTTACGCCTCTTTTAGACCGCGAAAACAGCCAACATCCAGAGGCTGCAGCTTGTTGGAAGAATGTGGAGGCATACAGATAGGAATAATATTATTCTCACTGCAGACTTGATCGAACTGAGGCGAAAGATGGTTGCCATGGCCGTCCATAACTAGAAGGCGGTATTTTCCAGTTGTGCGGCGAGTAGTAGCAGGAATAAAGATATTTTCAAGCCTGCTATCAGGTGGGAGCTCAAAAATTTGATACAAGCCTTCTATATGGACTTTCCCCTTGAAGATAATGTATGGAGGAAGCTCCCACCCAGTAGAGTTGATGCATTCAATGGAAGTAACCCATTCCCGATTACCTGGCTGTACAACACGCGCTTTACCATAGTAATCAGCTCTAGTAATCACTCGAGCATTGTTTAATAGGCCCATAGCGAAGCCAGTTTTATCGAAATTGTAGATATCTTCTTGTCCGATCCCATGTTGCATTATAGTGATTTGTACGCGGTTAAACCATTCTTTAATCACTTTAGGGTCTTCGCATGTGACGCGCCGTTAGTCATATCGTCGAGAAAAGCAAGACTTTATCTCAGGACGGCGTTTAACGAAGTTGGTAACCCAGTTCGCTCCGACTGATTGAATAGGCGTAGTACCGCGGCTAGCAAGAAGAATATCGGCCATTTCTCGTGCATTTGACAGCTTGGGAGCCACGTCGATCTAGCGATAGAATCCATCGTACAGGCGATTCCTCTTCATTTTGAGTTAATTTATGATTGTTGGCGCGTGTTTCTGCTCGAAAAGTATGGCCTTGTAATCGTCTCCGCAGTGTTGTACGTGGAACGTTGTAAACGAGTGCTGCCTCAGCAATAGTGCGAATTTCATGATTTTTAAAAGCAAAGATAGCAAGTAAAACTCTGCCTTCTTGCTCAGCTGAAATTTTTGAATTTTGACGCGCTTTTGGAGGCATGGTGGGTGGTTGAATTGGGAGAGGTTTTCAGTCGCGACTAAAACGCGGTGAGGTGGCCGCTCACTAGTGAAATACGTTAAGTAGTTGACTTAATGAATCCATTCCATTCCACTCCGTCGGCGTGGCCTGTAACAGTGCCAAGTACCTGGCTGCCGAGGCCACCTTCACGGCCTGCGAGCGAGCCGTCCTGTGTCATAGAGGCATGGGGTATGTGATGGAGTACGATATGGAGAGATATCTACGAGAGTGCCTAATGCTCCCGTCAGTCATGAGATAATTCTGAGCTACGTGAGTGAGAAGGTGCTGTAGCTGCCACGCAGCTATTAAGTTATTGGAGGGATTTTCAGCCTTAAATTCTTAGTGTATAAACCCACGAGGTCCCCACAGTCGAACTTTATAGATTTGTGGTGTTTATTGTAATGAATAGAGTGGGTTTCATTGGCCTTTTACTAGTTATCTTTAAGCTTTTCTCGAATAGTAGTAGTAGTAGTAGTAGTAGTAGTAGTAGTAGTAGTAGTAGTACGTAGCGAATCGCCTGCGGGTCAGACACGAGCGCGTCGAAATCCGGAAGCTTCCCCCGGAGTCCCTCCGTTGTTTTTTCTATCCTGGTCCTATGGTTGCAGGTTAGCGTATTGGGCTTGATAGTTTTGGTGTTGAAGCATAGTAACGTCGAAGTGGGAATACTGTATGGTAGTCATTATGGCATCACCGCACTATCACTCCGCCCATTTAAGACAGCCTGGGACATTGTAGCCTAGAAGATAGCAGCCTAATAGGATGCTATCAATTATTGATTGATTCTTAATATTACTGTCTATCAATGTCGCAACGCAACTATCTACACTCATTTACCTCTATCGAGAACGGACAGTTGAACTCAGTCTATCGCTACAAATCATCTAACGGCACCTTGTGTATTAATACCACTCCTAATATGTTATCCTTCTGGTCTTTGATTATTCTGGGATACGGCTCTCTTGCCCATATCGTGAATGGTCCTGAATATGATAGTCCTTATAGAGGACCACCCGCCGAATATTTCGAATCTTCTAAGACCTCGTTAGTCTCAGCCTTGAAATATGCCTTCTCTAAAGTATCAGAGGTTCCGAATCTAGCCACATATCCAGTCAGTCGGGTGGAGGAGTCCCCGGATGAATCTACTATCTATAGCGACTGGGCGTCTTTTAAAGAGGTAAATTCTATCGCATCTGCTAATAGAAACGAGTCGCTGACTATCGATATAGGGCTCTGCTTTCGTATGGATTGCAGATATGGATGTAGACTGCGACGGAATCGATTCCGACTGCAAGGTATGTTGTCCTGTTGCTATATATTTAGGCCTGTATTGACAGGGGACTGCAGGGAAGCACAACCAGTCAACCCCAAACGAACTGGGGTGCCCTATCTGCATACGAGGTACCCTATATCGTTATTCCAGACAGGTTTCTGTCTGCGAACAGAGAGAAGCTGCCGGGGAATAATGTGGCGGCGGTTATCTGGTAAATGACCTCACACTTCGAGATTGGAATCAGTCTAACAAGTGACTTAGTAATGGGAATATGTTTTATGGAATACTCGGCGATACAAATGGCTATGATCCCCAGATTACTGGGGAGGCCTCTTGGCTTATGGCGAGAACTTGCTTCCCAGACGACGACCTAAGTGGAGAAAAGGGGCATACAGCACTCGATGTTATCTGTAAGCGCATTCCATTCGGTTCGTCTTGCGAAGGATATCTCTTACTATTAAATCTAATAGATATTCTTTTTACCGGCGAATATGCCGCACTCCCTGACAGCGCTATGAATGAGCACTTTATAACTGATTTCGGCGAGTTAAAGCGTATGGGAGACAATCTAGTCGATGTACTTGTTTCTAACTTTACACCTTTGCCTGGACCTACCTTAACTTGGACATCGGCCGCTACACCAACCTGGACATGGACTACGGCGGCGACTCGAACAAGGCCTCCTTTGCGGATTCCAGCGCCTACGTCTTTTACTATGGAGCTTTGGGTCGGCTATGCGAGAAACATACTTCAGATGCGGGTGTATCTCGCTGTAAGTTTCTCGTATGCTTGTGCCAGAGGTTATTTATTCTGAAGTCGATATGGATACGTATTTGTATTTTACTTGGTGTTTTAGGATTTTTTTCTGCATTTTCTTGGATGTTTTGTTAATATGAAGCACCGACCGTATATTGCCCATCGTTGGAGGAATATTGTTACCGTACCGAGCTTTTGTACTGGATCACATGGATTATGTTTATATGCGCCTGCTTTATCCGCAGGAGAGTTTATGATTATCGAATATTCCATAGCATCTGACAATGTATGACTCTGCTAAGTCGCGCATCCCTCTCTTGTAGCCATATTAACGAGACCACGTACGCACTTCAGCTTGTGGCGTAACGATGACTAAAATAGTCTGGACTCGCAATAGTCCGCGAGTATTCTAGACCAGATATCATACCACGTAAGCGATGACCAACGTTGCCCTCCACCATGAGGGACACGGTGTATAAAAAGACCGTCCATTTCCCAGCGCTTACTCCTTCAGACAAGACTCAACGAACAGGCGCCCTTCGTGAATACACGTTGCTCGTTGCTCGTTACTCGTTGCTCGCTACTCTCTCATGCAATGTCGTGGTCCAAAACCGCTGTATTGCTCTTGTCCTTCGCCGCCGCTGTCCAGAAGGGAGCCGCCTTAAAGGTAGCCCAGACCTTCTACGGTTTCCCTGATAATGACCCCGCCGGCCCGGGTATATTACTCGACTGCGGCCGTGGGCATGAAGCCAGCGGGACAGGCACCTTCGATGACCCCCTGACCTTTGCCACTGCACCGGGGCAATTCGAGGACTGCGAGATCATCTATGATCCGACGTTGCAGAAGTACCTCATCCATGAGGACTATTGCCAGGCGTGTGACACAGATTGGTCCAAAGGCCTCTGGCATATTGATGTCTGGGTGGGCCAGAAGAACTACAACGGGGCAGGCGATCAAATCTCCTGCGAGAATCGGCTGACTTCTCCGCCTCAGAAGTATGTGGTGCGGGATCCTGATCCGGACCTACCGGTCGATAGTAAGTTAGGTTCGATCTGTTGATTGATTGCGTGTTGCAAGAGCTGACACTGATATTAGCGACACCGCTGTACGAGCCTGGGCGGTTTTGCAAGGCTGATCAAGCGGGCTACTATCTCAGTCTTTACGAATACAATGATGAGGATTTCACCAAGTACGGGGCTGCTAATCGAGCTTCCACAAGGAAGGGCCAACCGAAGCGTCCTCTTCCTCCTCCTCCTTCTGCAAATCCTCCTCCTGGGATTCCTGCTCCCCCGGTTGTTCCTCACGCAATTATTCCTCCTGCTAGCCCTCCTCCTGTTAATCCTCCACCTGCCGTCCCTGCTCCTGTGGAGGTTCCTACAACAAATCCTCCCCTAATCAATCCTCCTGCCAATACCGCACGTCCGGCAAATATTGCTCCGGCGGGTATTACTCCAGGGACTCCTCCTCCAGTGAATATTCCTGCATCGAACCCTACTCCTACCATTCCGCCTCCTGCCCCTGTTCCTCTTGCGGATCATGCGAGTCCTCCTTCAGCAAACGCTCCTCCAGTGAAGATTCCGGTGGATGTTCCACCAATCAGTACTCCTCCAGCCAAGGTTCCTCCTGGCAGTGATCCCCCAGTCGATGCTTCTGCCACGGAATACTCCACTGAGGATGAGACCAGGACGCAGACCTCGAGCACACAGGATTGTTTCTATCAGAGTCCCACCGAGGAAGAATCACAGGACAAAGGATATAGCGACGGGCAGAGCGGATAAGACGACGTAGGAGATGAGACCACGGGATAGGATGATACAGGCAAGACAGAGACACACAGCGATGGAGAATACAACTAGAAGGGATAGCGATAGTTAAACTAGGATTATGAAGCCTTGGGAGATTGTTAACTAGATGGATCTAAGTAATTCCAACGCTTATTGTTATTCAATGAATCAATCAATTAAGATTCTGTTAACCGGTTGAATCTCGTCTATAGAGTCGACTAGTTATGCAGGCGCTTCGCAGAATGAAGCCGGAATCGGATGCCAAGCGCCTGAACCCCATAAGTCCCACACATGCAGAAAAGACAGATGCCCTTAGATGTTCTGGGCCGCACGCGCGCTACACTGACAGGGCCAGCGAGTACATCACCTTGGCCGAGAGGTCTGGGTAATCTTGTTAAACCCTGTCGTGCTGGGGATAGAGCATTGCAATTATTGCTCTTCAACGAGGAATGCCTAGTAGGCACGAGTCATCAGCTCGTGCCGATTACGTCCCTGCCCTTTGTACACACCGCCCGTCGCTACTACCGATTGAATGGCTCGGTGAGGCCTTCGGACTGGCTCAGGAGGGTTGGCAACGACCCCCCAGAGCCGGAAAGTTGGTCAAACCCGGTCATTTAGAGGAAGTAAAAGTCGTAACAAGGTTTCCGTAGGTGAACCTGCGGAAGGATCATTACCGAGTGCGGGTCCGCGTGGCCCAACCTCCCACCCGTGACTATTGTACCCTGTTGCTTCGGCGGGCCCGCCAGCCTTCGGGCTGGCCGCCGGGGGGCGTCTCGCCCCCGGGCCCGTGCCCGCCGGAGACCCCAACATGAACCCTGTTCTGAAAGCTTGGAGTCTGAGTGTGATTGTTTGCAATCAGTTAAAACTTTCAACAATGGATCTCTTGGTTCCGGCATCGATGAAGAACGCAGCGAAATGCGATAACTAATGTGAATTGCAGAATTCAGTGAATCATCGAGTCTTTGAACGCACATTGCGCCCCCTGGTATTCCGGGGGGCATGCCTGTCCGAGCGTCATTGCTGCCCTCAAGCCCGGCTTGTGTGTTGGGCCCTCGTCCCCCGGCTCCCGGGGGACGGGCCCGAAAGGCAGCGGCGGCACCGCGTCCGGTCCTCGAGCGTATGGGGCTTTGTCTTCCGCTCTGCAGGCCCGGCCGGCGCCCGCCGACGCATAACAACTTTTTTCCAGGTTGACCTCGGATCAGGTAGGGATACCCGCTGAACTTAAGCATATCAATAAGCGGAGGAAAAGAAACCAACCGGGATTGCCTCAGTAACGGCGAGTGAAGCGGCAAGAGCTCAAATTTGAAAG